>CM067995.1:15000-1215000 GCA_034663535.1 Citrus x limon
GACCCCATGAGCGTTGGCTTGTTGGGCAGGGAGAGTGCAGTTTCTGGTATGATTGTTGGTTGGGCTCTTGCCCCTTATATTTGTTTAACCCCGCCGCGGCATCCTCGAGGCCGGTTTCCTTTTATTGGCAGGGTACAGTTTGGGACAGAGGTAAGTTGGAGGACATCCTACCTTCATCTATTGTGGAGCAGATTTTATTGGTGCCTATTTCTTGTGCTGAGCCAGACTTGATTTGTTGGGATCTTAGCCCCGATGGCGCCTTTCACTTACGGACTGCTTGGGAGCTTGTGCGGTGCACTAGACCGAGAGATGAGGTTTATTCCATTATCTGGCAGAGACACATCCCATCGAGAGTATCTTTCTTTCTCTGGCGACTCCTTCACAGTTATCTCGCCACCGATGATGCCTTGTGCTCGAGGGGATTTCACATGGTTTCTAGGTGCTTGTGCGGTCGGGCAGCAGAGACACTTCGACACCTCTTTTTGGATTGCCCGAGGACCCGCCATATTTGGGGCCACTACCAGCGGTTTTTGGGGCTGCGACAGCTTGATTTTCTATCTCCCCGTGCTCTGCTTCTGACCTGGAGACTTCGTGCCCCTTCCCGGGATCATTTGTTGGTCCTACTGCCTTGCTTCATTCTGTGGCAGGTCTGGACGGCCCGAAATGCCTACCGGTTTCACTCACAGTCTTTTTCTATTGATGCTGTCATCTTTCAGGTTGGGTCTGACCTTAGACTTGCTGGATCTGCTTTTGGTTTCAAGCCTCCCCAACTGCGGGGAGCCTTGGATTCTCGGTTTTTGGAGGGACTCAGAGTTCTGGTACCGCCTGTGAGACCGGTTCGAGTTGTTGCCTGGATGAGACCGCCACCTGGAGTGGTCAAGCTGACAGTGGATGGTTGCTCGAGGGGCAACCCTGGGATGGCTGCTTCCGGGGGCATCTTACGGGATTATCGGGGTGTTGCCCTGGCCGCATTTGGTTCCTTCTTGGGCCACCAGCCCATCTTATACGCTGAGCTCATGGCGGTTTGCAAGGGTTTGGAGTTAGCAGCACGGCTTGGCCACTCGGTCCTTGAGGTAGAGTCGGACTCGGCTACGGTGGTTTCATGGGTTCACTCCCAGGGTCCAGTCCGATGGGATTATTCTTACCTTCTCCGTCGGGCGTGTCGCCTGATATCTTCCGCCTCCATTCAGGTGAAACATGTTCTTCGCGAGGCTACTTCCGCAGCGGATTTCTTAGCCAACTGGGCATGCTCTCATCGATCTAGCCGACATTTTTCTTCCCCTCAGGAGCTGCCTAGGGGCTTATTGGGTATCCTCCACACAGACGCCCAGTCGATTCCGTACGTGCGACGATAGTCAAATTTTTCATTTTTTCCTTATGTATTTCATTATCTTCGGAGGTATTGGCTTATGTCCCCCTCCTTGTATCTTTCGCATTTTCGGATTTATTTGACAGGTAGGGGTCCCGCCTAACCCCCCACCTTTCTTGGTGGTTTTACAAAAAAAAAAAAAAAAAAAAAACCCTAAACCCTAAACCCTAAACCCTAAACCCTAAAAACCCTAAACCCTAAACCCTAAAAACCCTAAACCCTAAACCCTAAACCCTAAACCCTAAACCCTAAACCCTAAACCCTAAACCCTAAACCCTAAACCCTAAACCCTAAACCCTAAACCCTAAACCCTAAACCCTAAACCCTAAACCCTAAACCCTAAACCCTAAACCCTAAACCCTAAACCCTAAACCCTAAACCCTAAACCCTAAACCCTAAACCCTAAACCCTAAACCCTAAACCCTAAACCCTTCCCTAAACCCTAAACCCTAAACCCTAAACCCTAAAACCCTAAAACCCTAAAACCCTAAACCCTAAACCCTAAACCCTAAACCCTAAACCCTAAACCCTAAACCCTAAACCCTAAACCCTAAACCCTAAACCCTAAACCCTAAACCCTAAACCCTAAACCCTAAACCCTAAACCCTACACCCTAAACCCTACACCCTAAACCCTAAACCCTAAACCCTACACCCTACACCCTAAACCCTAAACCCTAAACCCTAAACCCTAAACCCTAAAAACCCAAAACCCTAAACCCTAACCCCTAACCCTAAACCCTAAACCCTAAACCCTAAACCCTAAACCCTAAACCCTAACCCCTAACCCCTAAACCCTAAACCATAAACCCTAAACCCTAAACCCTAAACCCATTATTCCCGGATCTGCTACAGTAGCATTTTGCTACAGTGACAATTTTCTCTCAACCGCTACAGTGATGCGGAACCTTTAATTCCACTTTCCGGCCAATTTTCCGGCGAGTGAGTCTACACCTCCACTTCCAGCACGTCGGCCTTTGAATTCCCTTCGATTTGATATGTTGCTTGAAAATTTTGGAGCACGTTTGGAGCTTGAAAGATTGAAGTGAAGTCGGAATGCTATGCGTGCTACAGTGCCCGAATGCTAGTTTCGGTTTTCCGACCACATTTTCCGGCAAGTAAGCTTACACCTCCCTCTTAAACATATTCGCCCTTCATTGATCTACATTTCCGTGTGTTTATTGGGGATTTTGGAGTTGATTTGCATACCCGATCAAGTTTTGAAGTTTCGGTTTACTATTCAATGAATAGTGCCGATACCTAAAACCTAGATCCGGCGATATTTCCGGCGAGTGCACTCTCACCACCCCCTCAGAATTGTTCCCCTCTCACCGATCTACGTTTTCGTACCTTATATGTGAATTTTGGAGGTGATTTGAAGCCTACACAACGGTTGGAAGTTTCGGTTTTACTATTCCTGCTACAGTACTGTTCTTCGTGCTACAGTGCCTGTTCTTCGTTGCTACAGTACTTGTTCGCTACAGTACCCGTAATCGCTACAGTACCTGTTTGCTACAGTGATTTCGGGGTACTATTCACAGAACTTGGGATTTTGGACATTTTTCTTCCGGGGCCTCCCGTCGCGCAACTCGGCCTGAATGGCTTCTCCGGCCATGGCCGGTGGCTATCCGACTACTTCATTGGAGTTTCCGCCGCTTCCATCGTTTGCACAAATGGCGGCAAAATCGCCCACTGCTCAACCCTGCAAATCGTTTGTGGATGCCGCTGCTGGGTCTCAAAGAGCTGCTCCGGCCATTTCGTTCAGGCAATCCTCGACCCATAGAGGCGAGCCGGCCATTTTTTTCACCGAGGAAGAAATTAACATCATGGCCGTACCATTCAAGCTCGCTCTAGTTGGTAAGTTTTCCTTCGGGCGCCCTCCTATTGATGTTATCCGTAAATTTTTTGTGGCTCTTGGCTTGAAGGGAAATTGTGAAATCTCATTATTGGATCCTCGCCACATCCTTATCCACCTGCACCTGGAAGAGGACTATACGAGAATTTGGCTCCGCCAATCTTGGTTTATTAATGGCCGAGCTATGAGGGTGTTCAAATGGTCCACAACTTTTCACAGTTCGGAAGAGTCGCCGATTGTTCCGGTATGGGTCTCCTTGCCATTTTTACCTGTCCATTACATGAGATGCAAAGAGGCTCTGTATTCGATTGCTGCTGCCATCGGTAAACCGCTTCGGATCGATCATGCCACCGCTGCGGTCAGTAGGCCTACTGTTGCTCGAGTCCTCATTGAGTATGACATTTCTAGGCCTCTATTGAAGCGGTTATGGATTGGTGAAAAAGACACTGGATTCTGGCAATATATTATCTTCGAAAAGGTGCCTCGGTATTGTGCTGCCTGCAAGCATGTGGGCCACTCTGATGATACTTGCTATATCAACAAACCCGAGTTGCGGAAAGCGGACCGTTCCGGCCCAGTTCAGCAAACTGTTGTTCCTGATGGTGAGGGTAACAAGACAAAGGCACCTATGAAGACTCAGTATGTTCAGAAAGCCGATAACAGAAACCAGAATGCAGCAACAACAGAAGCGGCAACAGTTGTTCCTCCGATTGTTCAAAATGTTCCTACCACCGGTGCAGAAACCAGTGAAGCACCAAATGAAGTTACTACTACTGAAGCAACACCAGTTATCATTGCTGATCTTCCTGCTGTTGCTGAGATCCCTCCCCCGAGCACAGTCACTCTGCCTTCAGTTGTGTGTGCCTCTCCTGAGCCCACGTGTAGTGACCTCGTTCCTGCTGTTACTAGTGCTGATTCTACGGCCATTACTCCTACACCTCTTGCCGCTCTTCTGCCGTTGAGTGGTGATCATGCCGCTCGTGTAGGAACGACAGCCGGTGACCTCATTTATCGTGCGACGCCTGCTTGGGATCCTTATCGCCATCAAGGGCGATTTTACCGCAGCTCATCTTGGCAGACGGTCAGTTCTTGTGATACATTTCCAGACATTACTTCTACAGAAGTTTTGACACTCCCATATGCTCCATATGATGCTGCGCCGATATGCACTCTCAATACCGAATCCACTGATGTCCCTGAGGTATCTCCTGCACCCAACACTTCAAAAGATAGAATTGGAACGAGCCATCGGATCGAGGATTACAGCAACTCCAGTGATGACGTTCCTGTTGATGTCCGTATAGGCATTTCAGACTCAGAGATTATGGAAGAGACAGTCATCGCGAAATTGGGCGGGCAAAGACTTGTCACTTCTACGGAGGGTTTTACTGAAGTCACTCCTCGAAAGGGCTTCAAGATGAACCGCAGACGCCGCCGATATTGATTTTATATTTTCATTGTACTTTTCTTTTTGTCTGTTTGTTGTTTTCGTTTTTCTCTGGAGGTTTGGTTCATGTCCCCCTCCAGTATTTGTATTTTGTTTTTTGTTTTATCTACTGGTAGGGGTCCCGCCTAACCCCCCACCTCCGGGTGGTTTTCAATAAAAAAAAAAAAAACCCTAAACCCTAAACCCTAAAACCCTAAACCCTAAACCCTAAACCCTAAACCCTAAACCCTAAACCCTAAACCCTAAACCCTAAACCCTAAACCCTAAACCCTAAAACCCTAAACCCTAAAACCCTAAACCCTAAAACCCTAAACCCTAAACCCTAAACCCTAAACCCTAAACCCATAACCCTAAACCCATAACCCTAAACCCTAAAACCCATCAACCCTAAAACCCATCAACCCTAAACCCTCAACCCTAAACCCTCAACCCTAAACCCTCAACCCTCAACCCCAAACCCTCAACCCTCAACCCTAAACCCTAAACCCTAAAAAACCTAAACCCTAAACCCTGAACCCCAAAACTAAGGCCCTAAAACCCCTAAGCCCGAAAGCTCTAACGCCTTAACGCCCTAACGTTATAAACCCTAAAACCCTAAAACCTAAAATCCTAATACTCTAAAACCCTAAACCCTGAACTCGTAAACCCCTAAACCCTAAAGCCCTAAGCCCTAAGCCCTAAGCCCTAAGCCCTAAGCCCTAAGCCCCAAGCCCCAAACCCCAAAACTTAAACCTCTAAACCCCTAAACCCTAAGCCCCTGAACCCTAAAACCCTAAACCCTAAACCCGAGACCAAACCACCCAAAAAACCCGGATTTGCTACATTGGCGCTTTGCTACAATAGAATTTTCTCTCAACTTGCTACAGTGATGCCGAAACTTTGATTCAAATTTCCGGCCATTTTTTCGGCGAGTTAATGTACACTTCCGATTCTAGCACATTGTCCTTTCAATTCGGAGCACGTTTGGGCCTCGAAACATTGATTTGAACTCGAATCACTATTTATACTACAATACCGTTTCGTTTTTCCTGCCATTTTTTCGGCAAGTAAGCATACACCTCCCTCGTAAACACATTCACCTTTCATTGATCTACAAAGCACATTCAAATTTAATATAGTTATGAAAAGCTCCCCCTTAATCAATGCAAGTTAAAAAATAATTTGAAAATTATTTAACAAAAACTCCCCCTGCATACATGCATACTCCCCCTAGATACATGCATATTTTCATAACACTTTTTATAACACATATTAAATCATTCTCCCCCTTCATTATCAAAAAGATTAATGGCTCCCCCTATCAATCATCAAAATAGCAACACAAGCACATTAGTAAAAAAATATCCATAAGCATAAGGAAATCCATATAAGCCATAATGATCAATCAAAAGAAACCCATAACATCCAACATAAATAGTCACAACAAATCCATATCATCCAAAATAAATACATAAACCGAAAAGCATAATAACCATCCATAGAGTCGAAAAATAAAAGAACACACGATGCAGTAAATGAAATGTAGGTGTGTCCAAATACAAGCATAAGAAACTACTCAGGTGGTGAGGATGGAGGTGATGGAGGTGGAAATGGATATGGAATGCCGAAGTGCTTGAAGAGGAGGCGTTGACCATGAATAAGATGCTGCTACTGCTGCTGAAACTCAGTCTGCCGCACAGAGAGTGTCCGCACCTCATCCATAAGCTGCTGAAGAGTGACCTCTTCAAAGGTAGGAGGATGTGGAGGTGATGAAGCGGATGCAGATGCACTAGGAGCTGAAGTAACCGTGTGAGAAACTCGGCGTCTACGCTGCCCTCGAAATGAGAGTGAGAAAACTGGAAGCTGATCAGCTGGAATCACAGCATTAAGTGGCCGATCATCACTTGGGGCTAGAAAGGTAAACTTGTTCTCACTGTATTTGACCCAAGTGCCATCCTTCCACTCAAAGCCTAACCCAATAATAACCTCATCCCCAATACCCTTGGACGGCCTACAAAATGGTTCTAGAATCGACACTTCAAAGAATTTAAGAATTCGGGTAATGAAGTGACCATAAGGAAGAGAACGGGTAATCAAGGCAGGAATGCTCAACATGGTGCGGATGATGATATAGCTCAAGTTAACCGGACGACCTCTAAGAATACAGTCAATCATGGTGACATCCATGTGAGAAACCTCATCCAAATGTCCTGATCTAGGAAGTACAATGGACTGGATGATACGAAGCAAAATACGAGTTTGAAGACAAAGACACTGAGTACGAAAATGAATAGTACAGTCTTCAACAGAAAGATCACTACGCCGACAAATATTACGAACGACATCAACATGAACATAACTGGTAAGTTTAGGGGATTTCCTAAGTGAAAAGATTTCTAGTCCAAAATCGGATGAACCTAGGATAGAATTCAACAAGGAAATATCAAAATCAATCTTAAATCCTCCAACATTGGTGATTACTCGAGTCTTATTCTTCTCGGAAACTTCTATATTCGAGTAAAACACTTTCACCAAGTCGGGATACACATTCTCCTCAATCAACAAAGCATCAATTCAACCAACATCTCCCAACAATTGAAATATGTTTCTATAACTAATCTTGAGAGTATGCATAACATCCGGTAAAACAAAGAAAGTGTTGAGAACCTCACGAGTCTGAAAGTTTTGTTGAAACCGTTTGATCAAATGTTGCTTGTTCTGAAAATGGATGGACTCAAAAGTGGATTGATTGGAGGTGCCCCTTGCTTCCCGTGGCCGGTCGGTTTGTTGAACCGGTTCTTTGCCTTTTCTTCGAACCGACCGAGAGCTTGACATCGTGATTTGGTTGATTTGGGGTTGAAAAGGATAAGGAGAATGAAGATGATGAAGATTGAAAGTGATTTGGAGAAACAATTTGGATCAAAAACGGCTTGAGAGTGAGAAATCTAGAGAGAGAAAAATCGGCCAAAAACCTAGGTTGAATTTGGGATCTAGAGATTTAGATGTTGAAAATGGATTTCAAGGATGGTTTTGAGTTCTTAATGAGATGGGAAATGATTTTTAAGACTCAATTTGATGTGAAAAAGATAGAAAATGAAGGATTTTAGAGTGAGAAAGAGAGAGAAGCAAACGGTTTTTAGAGAGAGTAAGAACCGGATTGCCGAATGCAGGAGGAAGAAGATGAACAGCGCAAAAGGCTCACGAATTCGGCTTGCCGGATTTCCTAACCGGCAAGCCGGTTATTGGACAGAAACCACAAAAGTGAAACCAGCTTGCCGGATTGCATATCCGGTTGGCCGGATATAGACCCGAGAGCAACTAGCACCATTTCGACTTGCCGGTTTCCTTAACCGGTTGGCCGGATATGGACCCGAGAGGAGAAAGACAAATTCGGCTTGCCGGTTTTCTTAACCGACTGGCCGGTTTCGAGAACCCCCTTAAATTCGGCTTTCCGGATTGTTTTGAACCAGAAATCCGGTTTTGTTCCAGCAAAATTTCACGCGAATCCGGCTTTCCAGTTTTGCTAACTGGTAGATCGGTTGTGAGGCAGTGAGTTCTCTTCCAAATTCGGTTTTTCGGATTGAAGAACCGGTAGACCAGTTATGAGGCAGAGAGGTGGCTTAGTAAATCCGATTTTCCAAATTGAAAATCCGGTTATCCGAATGTTGTCCCAAGACCAACCAAAGCTAATCTGGTTTTCCGATTTGAAAATCCGGTTATCCGGAATTTGTCCCGAGAGAAATCAATAAGAAATAATATTTTTCCGGATGAATGGAAAGGAAATATTTGCTAGCTCTTATACTTGTACTACACACACCATTTTATTTCCAGCCTTAAAAATTGATTAATTTTAAATCATTTTGAAATTTAAAACTTTTCAATAAGCCATTTAATGCATGAAACACAAAATCATAAAATCATAAATTTACAAGCATATCAAGTTATCTAATTCATGAAGCATAAATCCATATGATAACAAACATATCAAGCCATGTATTAAAACATGAATTAAGATTCAACATTCATCATTCCAAGCTCATGTCTTATCTTTATAAAATGCTCTTCGCTAAGAGGTTTTGTAAAGATATCCGCAAGTTGATTTTCAGTGGAAAAAAATTTAATTACGACATCTCCTTTTTGAACATGATCTTAAAGAAATGATGTCTGATTTATATTTGCTTAGTCCTAGAATGTTGAATAGGGTTCTTAGAAAGATTTATAGCACTAGTATTGTCACATAAGATAGGAATTTGATCAAGCTTAATACTATAGTCTCTAAGGGTTTGTTTCATCCGTAGAATTTGTGCACAACTACCTGCGGCAATATATTCTGCCTCGGTGGTTGAAAGCGCAACCGAGTTTTGTTTCTTACTAAACCAAGAGACAAGAGAATGGCCTAGGAAGTGACATGTCCCACTAGTACTTTTTCTATCAACCTTATACCCAGCAAAATCGGCATCTGAATAACAAGTTAAATCAATATGAGTTCCTCTAGGATACCAAAGGCCAAGATTAATGGTGCCAATTAAATATCGAAAAATGCGCTTGACAGCAAGCATGTGAGACTCTTTAGGACAAGATTGAAATCTAGCACACAAGCATACACTAAACATAATATCAGGCCTACTAGCAGTCAAGTAGAGTAAGGATCCGATCATACCTCGATATGTCTTGATATCAACTTCCTTACCTTTCTCATCTTTGTCCAGCTTGATGGTAGTACTCATAGGAGTGCTTTTTGCTGTTCCATTTTCATAGCCAAATCTTTTGAGTAGATCTTTCACGTACTTGGCTTGGTTTATGAAAAGTCCTTCCTCGTTTTGTTTGATTTGAAGTCCAAGGAAGTACTTCAACTCTCCCATCATACTCATCTCAAACTCTTGGCTCATACATGATGAAAAATCTTTACACAACAACTCATTAATAGAACCAAAAATAATATCATTAACATAAATTTGAACAATAAGTATGTCTTGGTTCTTATACTTAACAAAAAGAGTTGTGTCCGCTTTTCCCATTGAAAAATCGTTATCCAACAAGAAGTTTTTAAGCCTATCATACCAAGCTCTAGGTGCTTGTTTTAAACCATACAAAGCCTTGGATAACTTATACACATGATCTGAAAATTTTTCATTTTCAAAACCAGGAGGTTGTTTCACATCAACTTCCTCCATAATATATCCATTTAAGAAAGCACTCTTGACATCCATTTGATATAAAATAAAATCCTTATGACATGCATATGCTAACAACATCCTAATGGATTCTAATCTTGCTACAGGTGCAAAAGTTTCATCAAAATCAATTCCTTCTTCTTGGTTGTAACCTTGAGCCACTAATCTAGCTTTATTTTTTACAACTACCCCGGATTCATCCATTTTGTTTCTAAATACCCATTTAGTACCTATAATGGATTGATGTTCCGGATTACGAACTAACTCCCACACATTGTTTCTCTCAAATTGATTCAACTCCTCTTGCATTGCCATAATCCAAGATTCATCATTTTCCGCATCCGCAAAAGATTTTGGTTCAATTTGAGAAATAAATGCAGAATGTTCACATGTGTTCCTAAGAGAGATCTAGTGGTAACACCTCGTGAGGGATCTCCTAAAATTACATCTTTAGGGTGAGAGGATATATACCTTCGCTCCTTGGGGAGTGCTTGAGAAGTACATTCATTTTGCTCTGCATTTGTTTCTTCATGATGATCTTCTTGAATTCCATGTGGCGCGTCTTCTTGGTTGTCATTCGGTGCTTCTTCTTGTTGTTCTTCTTCTGCATTATCATCAACAACAACTTTCTCCGTAGATGAGAGGTTAGACTCATCAAATGTAACATGTATAGATTCTTCTACAACTAAAGTTATTTTGTTATAAACTCTATAAGCTTTGCTTGAATTTGAATAATCAAGAAAAATACCAACATCAGATTTTGGATCAAATTTACCAAGATTATCTTTCGTGTTCAAAACAAAACATTTGCATCCAAAACCTTTAAAATAGCCAATGTTGGGTTTTTTATCTTTCCAAAGCTCATATGGAGTTTTATTAAGATTAGGTCTAATCAACACCCGATTCAAAACATAGCAAGCGGTGTTGACAGCTTCGGCCCAAAAATACTTAGGCAAAGAATTTTCATTCAACATGGTCCTAACCATTTCTTGAATAGACCTATTCTTTCTCTCTACTACTCCATTTTGTTGTGGAGTCCTATGTGATGAAAATTGATGTTCAATGCCAAAGTTATTACAAAAAATTTCAAATGCATGATTTTCAAATTCTCCACCATGATCACTTCTAATACAAGTAATAGAATAGCCTTTTTTTCATTTTGAACCTTTTTATAGAAAATTCGAAATGCATCAATGGCATCATCCTTATTAGCGAAGAACAATACCCATGTGTATCTAGAATAATCATCCACAATTACAAATGCATAAAATTTTCCACTTAAACTAGCATATCTAGAAGGTTCAAATAAATCTATATGAAGCAATTGAAGTGATTTTGAAGTAGAGACATGATTCTTGCTTTTGAATGAAGATTTGATTTGTTTTCCAAATTGGCATGCTCCACAAGTTCTATCTTTTTGAAAATTATTTTTTGGAAGACCTTTTACTAAATCATTTTTCACGATTTTTGAAATCAAATCCATGCTTGCATGACCTAATCTTTTATGCCACAACCAATCATCATCATGCAATGCAGAGAGCCATTTTTCATTTGTTGATGTACAATCTATATTAATGGTATAGACATTAACATATATAATTCCTACAAACAAGACTTTCCCATCACATGCATTCTCAATAACACATTTTGATTCATCAAAGATAACTCTATATCCTTTATCACATAATTGACTAATACTAAGCAAATTGTGTTTCAAGTTTTCAACCAAACACAGATTCTCAATGAGAGTAGAGGATACATTACCGACATTTCCAATCCTAATGATTTTTCCTTTTGAATTATCTCCAAACGATACATCTCCACCATTTTCGATCTTAGTAAAGCTTGAGAACCAAGAAGAATTCCATGTCATGTGTCTTGAACAACCGTTGTCCAAGTACCACTTATTCTTCTTCTTCTTTGAGCCCTGTAGAAAAAATCTCAAGTTTTAGGTACCCAAACCTTTTTGGGTCCTTGAGAGTTAGCAATGGTTCTTTTCGGAACCCAAAGACATTTCACACCATAATATGCATTTCTCTTCACTGCACATCTATTTTTCATATGACCATCTTGATTGCAATAATGACATACAATTTTATTGTTAATAGATGTATTCTTCACAAAATGACCTCTTGTAAAATTTTTGTTTCAAATTCGGCTTATAACCTATGCCACTTTTGTCAAATACACATTTTTGTGAGTTTAGCAAATTGTCCAACATCTTTTGCCCATTTGTGATTTTAGCACAATTTCATTTAGTTCATTGCTCTTCTTTCTAAGCATTTCATTCTCATTTTTCAAGTCATTCATGTGTGACTCTAAGTGCTCATGTGAGGTGTTAGAATTCTCAAATAATGCAATACTATCATGCAATGTTTTATTTTCTAATTCTAGGCATATAATCTTTGCACTAAATGAATCATTTTCATTCTTAAGCTCTATCATCTTCTTTTTAAGACATATATTCTTTTTGCCAATCTTCATCAGCTCATCATGCAAATCCTTAAAGGCATCATGTAATTCATCATATGTAGGAAGAACAATTACCTCATCAAGTTCATCACATGATTCTTCCCCAACGGTCATGAGAGCTAAATTTGTCATTTCTTGTTGCTCATCATCGTCACTTGTTTCCTCATCGCTATCATCCCATGTGGCCACCATAGCTTTCTTCTTGAGTTTGTTCAGAAGAGGACATTACGATCGTATGTGTCCGGGCTTCTTGCATTCATAACATGTGATTGGCTCATTCTTCTCCTTCTTATTCTTGTAGCCTCTGAACTTTCTCTGCTCATTATTCTTTTTGTAAAATTTTCTGAATCTTCTAGCCAACATTGCCAACTCCTCATCATCCATTTCGCTTTCCTCATCACTCTTACGTTTTGAAGCCTTGAGAGCAATGTTTTACTTCTTTTCCTCATGCCCTTTTTCAGCTGCCAAATCTTCTTCATATGAAATGAGACAACCAATTAAATCATCAATAGGTAATACATTTAAATCTTTGGCTTCCTCAATGGCAGTCTCTTTTGGTCTCCATTCCTTAGGTAGTGACCTAATGATTTTCTTGACTTTTTCGCTATTTGAAAAAGTCTTCCCTAGTGCTCCTAGAGTGTTCACTATGTCTGTAAATCTAGTATACATAGAGTACACATTTTCATTTTGTTCCATTTGGATTCATATTGTCGAGTGTACCTACTTATTTTAGATTCTTTCACTTGGTTCGTGCTTTCATAGACAACCTCAAGTTTGTGCCAAATCTCATTAGCACTTTCGTAACTAGACACTCTATGAAATTCTTTCTTATCTAGTGCATAGAACAAGGCATTCATGGCCTTGAATTTAGAGAAGCTTTTCTCTTTTCGAATTCATTTAAATCCCGTGAAGGTTTTGGAATATCTTCTCCGACTTCATTTTTAGTCAAGGGCATGAAAGGACCATCATTAACAATTTCCCAAATTTCATAATCTAAGGCTTGCAAGTAAATTCTCATCCTAGTTTTCCAATATGGGTAATCGTTTCCATCAAAGTAAGGTGGTCTAGTGGTGGACTGTCCTTCCCTAAATGTGGAATCATTTTGAGTTGCCATTGATCTTTAGCTCTAGACGGTTAAGTCTAAATAAAAGCACCTCGCTCTAATACCAAATGAAATATAAGTGTGCAACCCAAGAGGGGGGGTGAATTGGAAATTTAAAAATTATCCTAGAAAATCCACACAACAAGCAATCCCCGCTTACGTCCACGCCTCCAAGCGATCCAAACTTGAGAATTTCACTATCCAAGCATTTCCAAGGCTTCAACCGATTACAATTGACTTCGAGGTGTCAATAAACCTTTACAACAAAGAGATTATCTCCCAATCTCTTCACTCAAGTGTTTCACACACTCAAACTCTTACAATTGAGATGAATAAATGAAAGTTACAATGAAACTCACTCAATGAGTAGATATTCAAAAATGAAGAACAAGAAAAGATTCAATGTTTGTATTTCGCAAGTTTGAAGGCTCAAGATATCACGTTTGCTTTTTGTTTTTGCTTTTTGGAGAGCTTCAAAATGAGTTGGATTTGAGTTCTTAGAGTTTAAGCTCAAAAACTAGCCGTTATGCACATTCTGGGAGTATCCAGTTTGCCGTTTATGGAACCCGGTAAGCTGGATTTATGTTACCGTTAAGGCAAAAATTCAAATTTTTTCCTATCCGGCTTGCCGGTTACGAAATCCGGTAAGCCGTTTGCGTTCCGGATGCTTACTGCCCCGTATCCAGTTTTCTGGTTTTTATATTCGGTAAGCCGCTTGCTACAGTAACCTGCTACAGTGAAATTTTACCCAAATTTTTAGTTTGACCCCAAAACTTTATAAAATTGTAGTATGGCCCAAAACGATGTAAAAATTTACAAATAGGTCCAATTTCATAATTTTAAATAATGCTTTGTCAATCCCAAAACTTTCTGAAACTATGATTTTGCCCGAACTTTGTGAAATTATAGAGTGACCCAAAAACATTTAAATAGTTTCAAATAGGTCTAAATTCGAAATTTAAAACACTATCAAAGATTTTAAAATACTTTCATTTTAGTCCAAAATGCTTTAATTCCATAACATCATTTTCTTATTATAAAAGTACAATTCCTAATTCTTTGTTCAATTAATATATGTGGTTTGTTATCATCAAAATCAATATTTGTAGCCATATAGGCTAACATCAAAATCATGGCCACAATATTCAAACTCTCTTTGGTTGGTAAGTTTTCTTTCGGTCGCCCTCCCATTGATGTTATTCCTAACTTTTTTGTGGCATTAAGCCTGAAAGGAAATGTTGAAATCTCCTTATTGGATCCGCGCCACATCTTTATCCAACTTCACCTAGAAGAGGATTACACGAGAATTTGGCTCCACCAATCCTGGTTTATTCATGGCAGAACTATGCGGGTTTTCAAATGGTCAACAACTTTTCACAGCTCTGAAGAGTTGTCGATTGTTCTGGTCTGGGTATCTTTGTCGTTTTTACCGGTTCATTACATCATATGCAAAAAGACTTTGTATTCAATTGCTGCTACCATTGGTAAACCTCTACGAATCGATCATGCCACCACCTCGGTCAGTAGGCCTACTGTTGCTAGAGTCTTAATCGAGTATGACATTTCTAGGCCTTTTTTAAAGCGTTTATGGATCGGGGAAAAAGACACTGGCTTCTGGCAGTACATCACCTTCGAAAAAGTGCCTCGTTATTGTGCTACCTGCAAGCACATAGGCCATTCCAATGACACCTGCTACATCAGTAAACCCGAGTTGCGGAATACAGCTCGTGTCGGTCCAATTTGGCAAACTATTGTTCCTGATGGTGATGGTAACAAGTCCAAGGAACCTATGAAGACTCAGTACGTTCAGAAAGTTGATAACCGAATGCAGAACGCAGCAACAAATGAAGCGGCAAGTCACAGTGCTCATGATACTTCAACAGTTGTTCCTCCAGTTGTTCATGATGTTAGTAACACCAATGCGGAAACCAGTGAAGCTCCAAATGAAGTTATTACTACTGAAGCAACACATGTTATCAGCTCTGATCCCCCTGCTGTTGCTGATGTACCTCCTCCAAGCACAGTCACTTTACCCTCAGTTGTGCGTGCTTCTCCTGAGCGCATGTTCACTGATCTCGTTCCAGTCGTGGACGAGATGGATAGTGGGTTCGGTACACCTATTGTTACTACTGCTGGTTCTATGACCACCACTTTCACACCTGTTGACGCTCTTGGGCTATTGAGCAGTTATGTCGACCCTTATACGAGGATGATAGGCGGTGGAGTTAGTTCTCGTGATGCTCCATATGATGATGTGCCGCTTTACACTCTCAACACCCAATGCACATATTTACTTGAGGTATCTCCTATAACCAAAGATAGAATTGGAAAGAGTCACCGGATCGATGAATACAGTAACTCTAGTGATGAATTTTGTGGTGATGACCACTGTAACTCAGTGGCAGAACCTTTTGCGAAAAAATAGATAGAATTGGCTTTTATTGTTGCCTTTTGTACATTTCATTGACATTATTATGTGATATATTTGTTATGCAAAAAATAAATAAAAAACCTAAACCCTAAACCCTAAAACCTTAAACTCCAAACCCCCAACCCCCAACCCCAAACCCCCAAACCCCAAACCCTAAAACCCCAAACCCCAAACCCCAAACCAAAAACCCAAAAACTCTAAACCCTAACCCCTAAACCCTTAAACTCCTAACCCCTAACCCTAACTCCTAACCCCTAACCCCTAAACCCTAAACTCCGAAAAAGATTTCTGAGGATGAGGAGGAGCATCGGGATTTAAGATTAAGGCGGGGTTAATAATGAAAGCAAAGGAATTTTTTGGGGGGTTAAATGAATTTTTTGTAAAGTTTTGGGTTTGGTTGAAATTTGGTTTAGGATTATGGGCTGGATTTTGGATTTTGGGTATTGGGTTTGGGTTGATGGGTCACGGGTTTGGGCTTTAGGGTGGTCATGGGTTTCGGTTACATTGTGGGTTTGGGTTTGGATTTGGGTTTGGGTTAAGATGCGGGTTTGGGCTTGGGTTTGGGGAGGTTGCTGGGCATGGGTTTCGGGTTGGCTATTCGGGTAACAGGTTCGGGTTTGGGTAAATGTAACCCAAAGACATTTCACACCATAATATGCATTTCTCTTCACTGCACATCTATTTTTCATATGACCATCTTGATTGCAATAATGACATACAATTTTATTGTTAATAGATGTATTCTTCACAAAATGACCTCTTGTAAAATTTTTGTTTCAAATTCGGCTTATAACCTATGCCACTTTTGTCAAATACACATTTTTGTGAGTTTAGCAAATTGTCCAACATCTTTTGCCCATTTGTGATTTTAGCACAATTTCATTTAGTTCATTGCTCTTCTTTCTAAGCATTTCATTCTCATTTTTCAAGTCATTCATGTGTGACTCTAAGTGCTCATGTGAGGTGTTAGAATTCTCAAATAATGCAATACTATCATGCAATGTTTTATTTTCTAATTCTAGGCATATAATCTTTGCACTAAATGAATCATTTTCATTCTTAAGCTCTATCATCTTCTTTTTAAGACATATATTCTTTTTGCCAATCTTCATCAGCTCATCATGCAAATCCTTAAAGGCATCATGTAATTCATCATATGTAGGAAGAACAATTACCTCATCAAGTTCATCACATGATTCTTCCCCAACGGTCATGAGAGCTAAATTTGTCATTTCTTGTTGCTCATCATCGTCACTTGTTTCCTCATCGCTATCATCCCATGTGGCCACCATAGCTTTCTTCTTGAGTTTGTTCAGAAGAGGACATTACGATCGTATGTGTCCGGGCTTCTTGCATTCATAACATGTGATTGGCTCATTCTTCTCCTTCTTATTCTTGTAGCCTCTGAACTTTCTCTGCTCATTATTCTTTTTGTAAAATTTTCTGAATCTTCTAGCCAACATTGCCAACTCCTCATCATCCATTTCGCTTTCCTCATCACTCTTACGTTTTGAAGCCTTGAGAGCAATGTTTTACTTCTTTTCCTCATGCCCTTTTTCAGCTGCCAAATCTTCTTCATATGAAATGAGACAACCAATTAAATCATCAATAGGTAATACATTTAAATCTTTGGCTTCCTCAATGGCAGTCTCTTTTGGTCTCCATTCCTTAGGTAGTGACCTAATGATTTTCTTGACTTTTTCGCTATTTGAAAAAGTCTTCCCTAGTGCTCCTAGAGTGTTCACTATGTCTGTAAATCTAGTATACATAGAGTACACATTTTCATTTTGTTCCATTTGGATTCATATTGTCGAGTGTACCTACTTATTTTAGATTCTTTCACTTGGTTCGTGCTTTCATAGACAACCTCAAGTTTGTGCCAAATCTCATTAGCACTTTCGTAACTAGACACTCTATGAAATTCTTTCTTATCTAGTGCATAGAACAAGGCATTCATGGCCTTGAATTTAGAGAAGCTTTTCTCTTTTCGAATTCATTTAAATCCCGTGAAGGTTTTGGAATATCTTCTCCGACTTCATTTTTAGTCAAGGGCATGAAAGGACCATCATTAACAATTTCCCAAATTTCATAATCTAAGGCTTGCAAGTAAATTCTCATCCTAGTTTTCCAATATGGGTAATCGTTTCCATCAAAGTAAGGTGGTCTAGTGGTGGACTGTCCTTCCCTAAATGTGGAATCATTTTGAGTTGCCATTGATCTTTAGCTCTAGACGGTTAAGTCTAAATAAAAGCACCTCGCTCTAATACCAAATGAAATATAAGTGTGCAACCCAAGAGGGGGGGTGAATTGGAAATTTAAAAATTATCCTAGAAAATCCACACAACAAGCAATCCCCGCTTACGTCCACGCCTCCAAGCGATCCAAACTTGAGAATTTCACTATCCAAGCATTTCCAAGGCTTCAACCGATTACAATTGACTTCGAGGTGTCAATAAACCTTTACAACAAAGAGATTATCTCCCAATCTCTTCACTCAAGTGTTTCACACACTCAAACTCTTACAATTGAGATGAATAAATGAAAGTTACAATGAAACTCACTCAATGAGTAGATATTCAAAAATGAAGAACAAGAAAAGATTCAATGTTTGTATTTCGCAAGTTTGAAGGCTCAAGATATCACGTTTGCTTTTTGTTTTTGCTTTTTGGAGAGCTTCAAAATGAGTTGGATTTGAGTTCTTAGAGTTTAAGCTCAAAAACTAGCCGTTATGCACATTCTGGGAGTATCCAGTTTGCCGTTTATGGAACCCGGTAAGCTGGATTTATGTTACCGTTAAGGCAAAAATTCAAATTTTTTCCTATCCGGCTTGCCGGTTACGAAATCCGGTAAGCCGTTTGCGTTCCGGATGCTTACTGCCCCGTATCCAGTTTTCTGGTTTTTATATTCGGTAAGCCGCTTGCTACAGTAACCTGCTACAGTGAAATTTTACCCAAATTTTTAGTTTGACCCCAAAACTTTATAAAATTGTAGTATGGCCCAAAACGATGTAAAAATTTACAAATAGGTCCAATTTCATAATTTTAAATAATGCTTTGTCAATCCCAAAACTTTCTGAAACTATGATTTTGCCCGAACTTTGTGAAATTATAGAGTGACCCAAAAACATTTAAATAGTTTCAAATAGGTCTAAATTCGAAATTTAAAACACTATCAAAGATTTTAAAATACTTTCATTTTAGTCCAAAATGCTTTAATTCCATAACATCATTTTCTTATTATAAAAGTACAATTCCTAATTCTTTGTTCAATTAATATATGTGGTTTGTTATCATCAAAATCAATATTTGTAGCCATATAGGCTAACATCAAAATCATGGCCACAATATTCAAACTCTCTTTGGTTGGTAAGTTTTCTTTCGGTCGCCCTCCCATTGATGTTATTCCTAACTTTTTTGTGGCATTAAGCCTGAAAGGAAATGTTGAAATCTCCTTATTGGATCCGCGCCACATCTTTATCCAACTTCACCTAGAAGAGGATTACACGAGAATTTGGCTCCACCAATCCTGGTTTATTCATGGCAGAACTATGCGGGTTTTCAAATGGTCAACAACTTTTCACAGCTCTGAAGAGTTGTCGATTGTTCTGGTCTGGGTATCTTTGTCGTTTTTACCGGTTCATTACATCATATGCAAAAAGACTTTGTATTCAATTGCTGCTACCATTGGTAAACCTCTACGAATCGATCATGCCACCACCTCGGTCAGTAGGCCTACTGTTGCTAGAGTCTTAATCGAGTATGACATTTCTAGGCCTTTTTTAAAGCGTTTATGGATCGGGGAAAAAGACACTGGCTTCTGGCAGTACATCACCTTCGAAAAAGTGCCTCGTTATTGTGCTACCTGCAAGCACATAGGCCATTCCAATGACACCTGCTACATCAGTAAACCCGAGTTGCGGAATACAGCTCGTGTCGGTCCAATTTGGCAAACTATTGTTCCTGATGGTGATGGTAACAAGTCCAAGGAACCTATGAAGACTCAGTACGTTCAGAAAGTTGATAACCGAATGCAGAACGCAGCAACAAATGAAGCGGCAAGTCACAGTGCTCATGATACTTCAACAGTTGTTCCTCCAGTTGTTCATGATGTTAGTAACACCAATGCGGAAACCAGTGAAGCTCCAAATGAAGTTATTACTACTGAAGCAACACATGTTATCAGCTCTGATCCCCCTGCTGTTGCTGATGTACCTCCTCCAAGCACAGTCACTTTACCCTCAGTTGTGCGTGCTTCTCCTGAGCGCATGTTCACTGATCTCGTTCCAGTCGTGGACGAGATGGATAGTGGGTTCGGTACACCTATTGTTACTACTGCTGGTTCTATGACCACCACTTTCACACCTGTTGACGCTCTTGGGCTATTGAGCAGTTATGTCGACCCTTATACGAGGATGATAGGCGGTGGAGTTAGTTCTCGTGATGCTCCATATGATGATGTGCCGCTTTACACTCTCAACACCCAATGCACATATTTACTTGAGGTATCTCCTATAACCAAAGATAGAATTGGAAAGAGTCACCGGATCGATGAATACAGTAACTCTAGTGATGAATTTTGTGGTGATGACCACTGTAACTCAGTGGCAGAACCTTTTGCGAAAAAATAGATAGAATTGGCTTTTATTGTTGCCTTTTGTACATTTCATTGACATTATTATGTGATATATTTGTTATGCAAAAAATAAATAAAAAACCTAAACCCTAAACCCTAAAACCTTAAACTCCAAACCCCCAACCCCCAACCCCAAACCCCCAAACCCCAAACCCTAAAACCCCAAACCCCAAACCCCAAACCAAAAACCCAAAAACTCTAAACCCTAACCCCTAAACCCTTAAACTCCTAACCCCTAACCCTAACTCCTAACCCCTAACCCCTAAACCCTAAACTCCGAAAAAGATTTCTGAGGATGAGGAGGAGCATCGGGATTTAAGATTAAGGCGGGGTTAATAATGAAAGCAAAGGAATTTTTTGGGGGGTTAAATGAATTTTTTGTAAAGTTTTGGGTTTGGTTGAAATTTGGTTTAGGATTATGGGCTGGATTTTGGATTTTGGGTATTGGGTTTGGGTTGATGGGTCACGGGTTTGGGCTTTAGGGTGGTCATGGGTTTCGGTTACATTGTGGGTTTGGGTTTGGATTTGGGTTTGGGTTAAGATGCGGGTTTGGGCTTGGGTTTGGGGAGGTTGCTGGGCATGGGTTTCGGGTTGGCTATTCGGGTAACAGGTTCGGGTTTGGGTAAATGTAACCGGGTTATGACTAGGGTTTTGTTATGTTTTTGTTTTTAGGGTCGGCCGCAGTATTCATGCACGTTTGACTTTTGTGATGTATTTTTTTTAAGGGCCGGCCGCAGTATTCTACCGGAACCACACTCTTGCCCTACTCCAGTATTTCTATTTTATTTTCGTTTTATCTACTGGTATGGGTCCCGCCTAACCCCCCACCTCCGGGTGGTTTTTAATAAAAAAAAATCATAAACCCTAAACCCTAAACGCAAACAAAAAAAAACCAACCTCTCACTAAAATCCTCTCTCTAAAAAACGCTCTCAATAATTTTTACTATTCATGCACGTTTGACTTTTGTTGACCTAGTTTGACCGTCGTTGACCAAGGTTTGACCGAACTTTTTCTGGCCGTTATGGCCTCCACGGCGGTTGGTGGTGGTCAACAACTACCACCAGCAGCTCACTCAACCGCCGGTGAACTTCCCACCACCGGTCGGCAACCAAATCCACCAAACCAAGTCCAATAAGTTCATACAACCTCACGGACAACATCCCCCAACAACCCTCCAGAAATCGACATCGTTTTGGGCACTACCGGAACCTCATTCAAGTCCACACCATCATCATCCAGTCATCCCAACTCAGATCGGTAAAAAAAAAAGATTCAAAAATAAAAAAAATAGGTCAAGCTCAAGGTTTTCGTCCCCTACCAAATTAGAAATGGAAGCCACTGTTTTGCCCACAACCGAAACTTCAGTCAAGTCCATACCATCATCATCCATACATCACATCACAGGTTAGGCCGATAAAGCATCAAAAACGGAAAAAAATAATAATAAGTCAAGCTCTCGGTTTTCGTCTCCCTCCAGATCGGAAACGGAAGCTATCATTTTGGCCACCGAGAACGGCGTTCGACTGCAGCTGAACTCATCGGAACACCAGGCCATCACTGATCTGCCATCACTGATCTGCCACCACCTCCTCATCTTGCTACGGGATCTACTGAAACCAAGCAGCTGCAGTCAAAGCCAAGTTACGATGTCATCCCGGCTGCAGCTGGCATTCATGGCCACGCGGGAGCTGCAAAGTTGCTGGAGCAGCTGAAGATGCAGCTTACGATTCATAACGTCCCCATAACCATCACCATCAGAAAACCGCAACGACAGCAGCTGCAGACCAGCTCATCCGAACTGAAACCAACTCAACCATGACTGTAACTCTTCTTGCTGCCGCTGCCGGAACCACACTCTTGCCGAAACTTTCTACTCCAACTCATGAATCTACCATCCATCCCAGCAATCTTCCAGCCTTTACCAACACTGCCAAGGGAAAAGAGAAGCTGGTGCGGCCGGCCCTAAAAACAAAAACATCACAAAACCCTAGTCATAACCCGGTTACATCTACCCAAACCCGAACCCGTTACCCGAATAGCCAACCCGAAACCCATGCCCAACAACCTCCCCAAACCCGCATCCTAACCCAAGCCCAAACCCAAATCCAAACCCAAACCCACAATGTAACCGAAACCCATGACCACCCTAAAGCCCAAACCTGTGACCCATCAACCCAAACCCAAACCCAATACCCAAAATCCAAAATCCAGCCCATAATCCTAAACCAAATTTCAACCAAACCCAAAACTTTGCAAAAAAATCATTTAACCCCCCAAAAAATTCCTTTGCTTCCATTATTAACCATGCCTTAATCTTAAATCCTGATGCTCCTCTTCATCCTTAGAAATCTTTTTCGGACGTTATCTCGGGTACAAAAGAGTCAACAATTCCGTTCAAGCCGGCCTCTCTCATGTGGGGGGAACTAGTGGTCATTTTTTCCACCGAGGAAATTGCAGCTATGGTCCGGCCTTTCAAACTAGCGCTCGTTGGTAAGTTTTCCTTTGGCCGCCCTTCCATGGATATTATTAGGAAATTTTTTATCTCCTTTGGTTTAAAAGGGAACTCCCAAATTTCTTTACTTGATAATTGCCACATTTTAATAAAATTATCATTGGAAGAAGATTATTCTCGCATTTGGGTGAGGCAGACCTGGTATGTTAATGGCCGAGGAATGCGTATTTTTAAATGGAGTAAAGATTTTCGTTGTACGATAGAATCTCCTATAGTCCCAGTTTGGGTATCCTTACCTCGTTTACCAGTTCACTTTATTCACTGCAAAGCTGCACTATATTCCATTGCCGCGGTAATTGGCACTCTTCTACGAGTCGATCATGCCACAGCTTCGGTCAATAGGCCATCAGTCGCTCGCATCTTAGTTGAGTATGACATTTCACAGCCTTTGCTCCCTCGCATCTGGATTGGAGAGGGGGACAGCGGATTTTGGCAGGATGTAGTTTTCGAGAAGGTTCTTGATTATTGTTCATCATGCCGGCAACTCGGGCATAGTTCTGAGTCTTGTTTCATCGCCATCCCGGGGCTTCGCAAGGACCCTCAGTCCAGCGCCTGATAAGGGCAAGCAGCCCGCAGCCTTTCCTGACGAGCATCCGAGATCGGTTCCTACTACCCAGTATACCGTGATATCTGACTTCCGGCTGATGGGAGTCAAGAGTATGACTTCACATCCTCTTGGCCGGGGGGGGGGGGGCACACTTTGGAGCTCAAAGTTTGCTCAGATTTGGCTCAGGATGCTCATTTGGATGTGATGCGACCGTCGCGAAGCAAAATACGAGTTTGAAGACAAAGACACTGAGTACGAAAATGAATAGTACAGTCTTCAACAGAAAGATCACTACGCCGACAAATATTACGAACGACATCAACATGAACATAACTGGTAAGTTTAGGGGATTTCCTAAGTGAAAAGATTTCTAGTCCAAAATCGGATGAACCTAGGATAGAATTCAACAAGGAAATATCAAAATCAATCTTAAATCCTCCAACATTGGTGATTACTCGAGTCTTATTCTTCTCGGAAACTTCTATATTCGAGTAAAACACTTTCACCAAGTTGGGATACACATTCTCCTCAATCAACAAGGCATCAATCCAACCAACATCTCCCAACAATTGAAATATGTTTCTATAACTAATCTTGAGAGTATGCATAACATCCGGTAAAACAAAGAAAGTGTTGAGTACCTCACGAGTCTGAAAGTTTTGTTGAAACCGTTTGATCAAATGTTGCTTGTTCTGAAAATGGATGGACTCAAAAGTGGATTGATTGGAGGTGCCCCTTGCTTCCCATGGCCGGTCGGTTTGTTGAACCGGTTCTTTGCCTTTTCTTCGAACCAGCCGAGAGCTTGACATTGTGATTTGGTTGATTTGGGGTTGAAAAGGATAAGGAGAATGAAGATGATGAAGATTGAAAGTGATTTGGAGAAACAATTTGGATAAAAAACGGCTTGAGAGTGAGAAATCTAGAGAGAGAAAAATCGGCCAAAAACCTAGGTTGAATTTGGGATCTAGAGATTTAGATGTTGAAAATGGATTTCAAGGATGGTTTTGAGTTCTTAATGAGATGGGAAATGATTTTTAAGACTCAATTTGATGTGAAAAAGATAGAAAATGAAGGATTTTAGAGTGAGAAAGAGAGAGAAGCAAACGGTTTTTAGAGAGAGTAAAAACCGGATTGCCGAATGCAGGAGGAAGAAGATGAACAGCACAAAAGGCTCACGAATTCGGCTTGCCGGATTTCCTAACCGGCAAGCCGGTTATTGGACAGAAACCACAAAAGCGAAACCGGCTTGCCGGATTGCATATCTGGTTGGCCGGATATGGACCCGAGAGCAACTAGCACGATTTCGACTTGCTGGTTTCCTTAACCGGTTGGCCGGATATGGACCCGAGAGGAGAAAGACAAATTCAGCTTGCCGGTTTTCTTAACCGGCTGGCTGGTTTCGAGAACCCCTTAAATTCGGCTTTCCGGATTGTCTTGAACCAGAAATCCGGTTTTGTTCCAGCAAAATTTCACACGAATCCGGCTTTCCAGTTTTGCTAACCGGTAGATCGGTTGTGAGGCAGTGAGTTCTCTTCCAAATTCGGTTTTCCGGATTGAAGAACCGGTAGACCGGTTATGAGGCAGAGAGGTGGCTTAGTAAATCCGATTTTCCGAATTGAAAATCCGGTTATCCGAATGTTGTCCCAAGACCAACCAAAGCTAATCCGGTTTTCCGAATTGAAAATCCGGTTATCCGGAATTTGTCCCGAGAGAAATCAATAAGAAATAATATTTTTCCGGATGAATGGAAAGGGAATATTTGCTAGCTCTTATACTTGTACTACACACACCATTTTATTTCCAGCCTTAAAAATTGATTAATTTTAAATCATTTTGAGATTTAAAACTTTTCAATAAGCCATTTAATGCATGAAACACAAAATCATAAAATCATAAATTTACAAGCATATCAAGTTATCTAATTCATGAAGCATAAATCCATATGATAACAAATATATCAAGCCATGTATTAAAACATGAATTAAGATTCAACATTCATCATTCCAAGCTCATGTCTTATCTTTATAAAATGCTCTTCGCTAAGAGGTTTTGTAAAGATATCCGCAAGTTGATTTTTAGTGGAAAAAAATTTAATTACGACATCTCCTTTTTGAACATGATCTTAAGGAAATGATGTCTAATTTCTATTTGCTTAGTCCTAGAATGTTGAATAGGGTTCTTAGAAAGATTTATAGCACTAGTATTGTCACATAAGATAGGAATTTGATCAAGCTTAATACTATAGTCTCTAAGGGTTTGTTTCATCCGTAGAATTTGTGCACAACTACCTGCGGCAATATATTCTGCCTCGGTGGTTGAAAGCGCAACCGAGTTTTGTTTCTTACTAAACCAAGAGACAAGAGAATGGCCTAGGAAGTGACATGTCCCACTAGTACTTTTTCTATCAACCTTATACCCAGCAAAATCGGCATCTGAATAACAAGTTAAATCAATATGAGTTCCTCTAGGATACCAAAGGCCAAGATTAATGGTGCCAATTAAATATCGAAAAATGCGCTTGACAGCAAGCATGTGAGACTCTTTAGGACAAGATTGAAATCTAGCACACAAGCATACACTAAACATAATATCAGACCTACTAGCAGTCAAGTAGAGTAAGGATCCGATCATACCTCGATATGTCTTGATATCAACTTCCTTACCTTTCTCATCTTTGTCCAGCTTGATGGTAGTACTCATAGGAGTGCTTTTTGCTGTTCCATTTTCATAGCCAAATCTTTTGAGTAGATCTTTCACGTACTTGGCTTGGTTTATGAAAAGTCCTTCCTCGTTTTGTTTGATTTGAAGTCCAAGGAAGTACTTCAACTCTCCCATCATACTCATCTCAAACTCTTGGCTCATACATGATGAAAAATCTTTACACAACAACTCATTAATAGAACCAAAAATAATATCATTAACATAAATTTGAACAATAAGTATGTCTTGGTTCTTATACTTAACAAAAAGAGTTGTGTCCGCTTTTCCCATTGAAAAATCGTTATCCAACAAGAAGTTTTTAAGCCTATCATACCAAGCTCTAGGTGCTTGTTTTAAACCATACAAAGCCTTGGATAACTTATACACATGATCTGAAAATTTTTCATTTTCAAAACCAGGAGGTTGTTTCACATCAACTTCCTCCATAATATATCCATTTAAGAAAGCACTCTTGACATCCATTTGATATAAAATAAAATCCTTATGACATGCATATGCTAACAACATCCTAATGGATTCTAATCTTGCTACAGGTGCAAAAGTTTCATCAAAATCAATTCCTTCTTCTTGGTTGTAACCTTGAGCCACTAATCTAGCTTTATTTCTTACAACTACCCCGGATTCATCCATTTTGTTTCTAAATACCCATTTAGTACCTATAATGGATTGATGTTCCGGATTACGAACTAACTCCCACACATTGTTTCTCTCAAATTGATTCAACTCCTCTTGCATTGCCATAATCCAAGATTCATCATTTTCCGCATCCGCAAAAGATTTTGGTTCAATTTGAGAAATAAATGCAGAATGTTCACATGTGTTCCTAAGAGAGATCTAGTGGTAACACCTCGTGAGGGATCTCCTAAAATTACATCTTTAGGGTGAGAGGATACATACCTTCACTCCTTGGGGAGTGTTTGAGAAGTACCTTCATTTTACTCTGCATTTGTTTCTTCATGATGATCTTCTTGAATTCCATGTGGCGCGTCTTCTTGGTTGTCATTCGGTGCTTCTTCTTGTTGTTCTTCTTCTGCATTATCATCAACAACAACTTTCTCCATAGATGAGCGGTTAGACTCATCAAATGTAACATGTTTAGATTCTTCTACAACTAAAGTTCTTTTGTTATAAACTCTATAAGCTTTGCTTGAATTTGAATAATCAAGAAAAATACCAATATCAGATTTTGGATCAAATTTACCAAGATTATCTTTCGTGTTCAAAACAAAACATTTGCATCCAAAAACTTTAAAATAGTCAATGTTGGGTTTTCTATCTTTCCAAAGCTCATATGGAGTTTTATTAAGATTAGGTCTAATCAACACCCGATTCAAAACATAGCAAGCGGTGTTGACGGCTTCGGCCCAAAAATACTTAGGCAAAGAATTTTCATTCAACATGGTCCTAACCATTTCTTGAATAGACCTATTCTTTCTCTCTACTACTCTATTTTGTTGTGGAGTCCTAGGTGATGAAAATTGATGTTCAATGCCAAAGTTATTACAAAAAATTTCAAATGCATGATTTTCAAATTCTCCACCATGATCACTTCTAATACAAGTAATAGAATAGCTTTTTTTTTTCATTTTGAACCTTTTTATAGAAAATTCGAAATGCATCAATGGCATCATCCTTATTAGTGAAGAACAATACCCATGTGTATCTAGAATAATCATCCACAATTACAAATGCATAAAATTTGCCACTTAAACTAGCATATCTAGAAGGTCCAAATAAATCTATATGAAGCAATTGAAGTGATTTTGAAGTAGAGACATGATTCTTGCTTTTGAGTGAAGATTTGATTTGTTTTCCAAATTGGCATGCTCCACAAGTTCTATCTTTTTGAAAATTATTTTTTGGAAGACCTTTTACTAAATCATTTTTCACAATTTTTGAAATCAAATCCATGCTTGCATGACCTAATCTTTTATGCCACAACCAATCATCATCATGCAATGCAGAGAGCCATTTTTCATTTGTTGATGTACAATCTATATTAATGGTATAGACATTAACATATATAATTCCTACAAACAAGACTTTCCCATCACATGCATTCTCAATAACACATTTTGATTCATCAAAGATAACTCTATATCCTTTATCACATAATTGACTAATACTAAGCAAATTGTGTTTCAAGTTTTCAACCAAACACATATTCTCAATGAGAGTAGAGGATACATTACCGACATTTCCAATCCCAATGATTTTTCCTTTTGAATTATCTCCAAACGATACATCTCCACCATTTTCGATCTTAGTAAAGCTTGAGAACCAAGAATAATTCCCTGTCATGTGTCTTGAACAACCGCTGTCCAAGTACCACTTATTCTTCTTCTTCTTTGAGCCCTGTAGAAAAAATCTCAAGTTTTAGGTACCCAAACCTTTTTGGGTCCTTGAGAGTTAGCAATGGTTCTTTTCGGAACCCAAAGACATTTCACACCATAATATGCATTTCTCTTCACTGCACATCTATTTTTCATATGACCATCTTGATTGCAATAATGACATACAATTTTATTGTTAATAGATGTATTCTTCACAAAATAACTCTTGTAAAATTTTTGTTTCAAATTCGGCTTATAACCTATGCCACTTTTGTCAAATACACATTTTTGTGAGTTTAGCAAATTGTCCAACATCTTTTGCCCATTTGTGATTTTAGCACAATTTCATTTAGTTCATTGCTCTTCTTTCTAAGCATTTCATTCTCATTTTTCAAGTCATTCATGTGTGACTCTAAGTGCTCATGTGAGGTGTTAGAATTCTCAAATAATGCAATACTATCATGCAATGTTTTATTTTCTAATTCTATGCATATAATCTTTGCACTAAATGAATCATTTTCATTCTTAAGCTCTATCATCTTCTTTTTAAGACATATATTCTTTTTGCCAATCTTCATCAACTCATCATGCAAATCCTTAAAGGCACCATGTAATTCATCATATGTAGGAAGAACAATTACCTCATCAAGTTCATCACATGATTCTTCCCCAACGGTCATGAGAGCTAAATTTGTCATTTCTTGTTGCTCATCATCGTCACTTGTTTCCTCATCGCTATCATCCCATGTGGCCACCATAGCTTTCTTCTTGAGTTTGTTCAGAAGAGGACATTACGATCGTATGTGTCCGGGCTTCTTGCATTCATAACACGTGATTGGCTCATTCTTCTCCTTCTTATTCTTGTAGCCTCTGAACTTTCTCTGCTCATTATTCTTTTTGTAAAATTTTCTGAATCTTCTAGCCAACATTGCCAACTCCTCATCATCCATTTCGCTTTCCTCATCACTCTTACGTTTTGAAGCCTTGAGAGCAATGTTTTTCTTCTTTTCCTCATGCCCTTTTTCAGCTGCCAAATCTTCTTCATATGAAATGAGACAACCAATTAAATCATCAATAGGTAATACATTTAAATCTTTGGCTTCCTCAATGGCAGTCTTTTTTTGTCTCTATTCCTTAGGTAGTGACCTAATGATTTTCTTGACTTTTTCTCTATTTGAAAAAGTCTTTCCTAGTGCTCCTAGAGTGTTCACTATGTCTGTAAATCTAGTATACATAGAGTACATGTTGTGAAAATTTTAATGTACTCGCAAGCGCACGAATCTATTGTAGTATAGATCAATGGTGACGAGTGTTGATCCCACGAGGAGGTGGATTTTAATTGTGTATAGAATTAATTTTGTAAATGGTTGATTGGATCTGTGGTGGAAATGATTTGGAATATGCTAAAACTTAAATTAAAATGGCGAGAATAAATTCTGAAATTGGAATTGAAATGGCGAGAATAAATTGAAGAGAATTCTATTGAAATGACGTACTTGGGTATCTGGATTCATATCAACATGCATCATGGGCTAAATAATCCATATTAATGCCAATTAAATCATGAGGGGGGAATCCACACCTCATGAACCACGCTCTAATCAATATGGTGCTAAGGGCTTATCGTGCCAAATAATAATAACCTTGTACTAGAGAGCCGGTGTAACCAAGGCGGTATCTAGACAAGACTATTATTATTTGTCGACGAAAAGTCAAATCATCCACAAAAATTAGAGGGGAAAAGAAAATAAATTTACCAAATAAAGCCCATGACACATGTTGAGACTTCACCTTCAACCCAAGCTTGAAAGGAAATTAGCTACTCATAATTGAACTAGGGGCAAAATGGAAATTTATTAAAATACGAAGAAAATACAAGATGGAGAAGGAATTACAGAAAATGGATCCCAAAAATGGATTCAGAGATATCAAATTAGGGGGGGGAGGCCCCCTTTTTATAGATACATGGAGTAAATCATGGCCATCGGAATAAAAACAGTTTGGACGCTCAGGATTTCACCACGTCATCAGTCAACAGTCCACGGTTTGACTACGCGTATGAATAGTAATACGGTTTGACCCGGATGAACAGTAACGCGGTTTGGTTGAAAATAATCCTGTGTGATGCATGCACCGTACGCGAGATTTTTCGTCCACTGATATGCTACCACGTCACCATCAACAGTACATAAGAATTTTAGTCCAACAGGATCGTGACACCTCATCAGTCAATGCCACATCATCGGTCAATGCCACGTCATCGATCCGTCTATGTGAATAGTGTCGTGAACAGTAACGTAGGCAGTACCGTATACGTGAATAGTACCGTACATGTGAATAGTGCCATTTTTCCTTTTATGCTCCTCCTAAGGTTTTCAACCGTCCTGAGTTCAAAAGTGATGTCCGTTTTGCCGTCTGATCTCTCCTTTATTGTGAAATGACTATAATGCCCCTAAAATACATAAAATACTTAATTAAAATAAAACACACGGAATTAAATCAAAAGAAGGTTAAATTCATAAAAGTAAAGGTGTTAGTAAAACTTGTAGTGTAAAATGACGATTTTCTCCTTTATAAATATACATTTTCTAACACTCAACACACCCCCCAACCAGCTTATTGCTAGTCCCTAGCAAATAAAGCGAAAACGAAATTCAAATCCAAAATGATTTTTTTTTTTTTAATAGAAACACTCGTGTTTATTCAATCAGATTAATGATAGCAATCGAATAAAAATATAAGCATTATCTCCAGTCTAAAGCAACATCACACCCACATCAACCATCCACATGAATTAGCCCAGTAGACTTTGTTATAGCTACTTTCAAGAATGACATGTCAAACCCCAAAATCTCACTGGAAGTAGTGACACTCTCACAAAGAAATTAAAACCCAATAAACATAGTCACTCCAATGAATGGTAATTGAGAGAGAAAATAATAAAGAAATGATATCACATGCTCTCACCAAGATGAAATAAATATGCCCTCAGCTTAGAAATAATACGATCTCAAGTCAAATAAAATGTTAGTCAACCCACTTTATTTATCTTTTTTTTTTTATTATGCATCACTACATCTTTTTAGCCCATATAACTAGCTTCTACTTCAAACTATAGTTCCTTAAAATCAAGAAGGATTTTTATTAGGACGTAACGTAGGCTAGGGATATGGCTAACAAAGAAATGAAATAAGGAAAACAAAGTGTATGTTTGAGAAAAATGCAGAATTGTTTTTTTTTTTTTTGGAAGTTGCAAGGTGGATTTCACCTATTATTGTTATTTTTATTCTTTTGAAACAACAACTTTTGTTTTTGTTTTTTTTTCTTTTTGCTTTTATTTGGCATAACTTCACTGAACAACATAATTATTTACATTTTCTCAAACATAAATAGGTGATGGAACTTATAAGACATCGGGTAATACTCCAAATCGGAGTGGGTCAAGATAATAAGTTGACAAAGAAAATGTTTTTTTTTTTTTAAAGGCTCAAAAGGGGTAACTATGGATATTTAATAAAATGGATGGCTAGAAAGGCTCAAACGGATCAAAGATGGCCTTTCCATCGTCTTTTAAGGCTCTAAATAATTATCCATATCTACTAGTTAGATGGGCCTCCCAATGTAGCAACACACATTTTTTTCTTTTTTCTTTTTTTTAATTTTACCATTTTTTTTAAAGGGTTAACTTAAAAGAAATCTAGAGATCGTGTATAAAATAATAAACTGCTAAGCTGTATAGAGAATGGGCAAAAGGGTTACTCTCCAAGAAAATGATAAGCTCAACAACTCACTTGGCACTTATTTATGACATGTTCATTCCTTCAAGCAACTCATATTTGTCTCCGACATCAACATGTAAAGTAGCAAACATAGCGTAACATCACTTAAGGCCAAAGATAATACAAATACTAAAATTTGAAATTAATCATGTCATCCAATTTTAAAACAAATAACACAAATTTTTTTTTTAAACAACATTCTACCCCCCAACCTATTCTAAACATGAAAGGAAAATATGCATGCAGAAATGTGAAAATGATGTAGAAAATTAATTTTTTTTTTTTAACTAAGAAGATGCGTTTCTAGAGGCACTACACTCCATATTCAGCCATCTTTGACTCAAAAATTTGAAAATATATATTTATAAAGGAGAAAGAGGAAGAAAACGATTTTTTTTTGTTTTTTTTTTTAAACGATGAAGATGCGTTTCTAGAGTAACTACACTCCATATTCAGCCATCTTCAACACAAAACGTTAGAAACAGTTAGTTTCTACAATAAAAAATCAGTAAAAACTTAACCAAGATTCCACAATTGTCGACTATTCCCTCCCCCCAACCAGAACGAAACATTGTCCTCAATGTTTTAAAGGAAAGAAGTAGAGTTTAGAAGACATCACCTGGGTGGTGCAACACAGAAGAAAATATTTACAGGCGGAGAGTTAAATCTAATTTGTACGTCTTACTACGGCTACTGTTACCATCATTATTTGGTCGCTCCAACACAAAGGTCCAGGGGTCTGGCTCCGGTTTATAAGCTTGTAACATATCAAGTAGCTCATTAGCAGTGTGAGCACAAATAAAGAGTTTTTTCACATTAGAAAGAATGAAATAGTTTTTTATTGCATGGTTAAGAAATGCGATAAAGCCATCATAAAAGTTATTGACATTTAACAAACCGATGGGTTTCTGGTGGATGTGTAGATGGGCCCAAGATGCTAGTGTCATAAGTGCCTCTAGTGTTGCAAGATCTCCTGGAAGGAAAATAAAAGCATCAGCATGATTAAGCATTTCAGTTATTCTTTCTTGCATACCTGAGACGACTAACTCTTCTCCAGTTGATGAGTCAGACGAACTGCCCAATGGTTTTAAGACTCTTGGGATGATGCCTAACACTTGACTTCCTCTGATAAAAGCTACTTCTGAGACCATTTTTGATAACCCTCGGTTACCTCCTCCATACACCAAATGTAAATTTCTCGCTGCTATGCTTCGACCAAGATCTATGGCTGCCTCAACGAACTCTTTATGTTTGCCATAGGTAAATCCAAAAAGCACACAAATGTTCTTGAATTGTCTATGGGGAGTAGCTGCCATTGTGATACTTTTCAAAAACAATTTGTGAGTGCTCGACAAAAGATAAATCACATTTAAGAATCTTGGTGACAGTGGATCACAGCTGTGAATGAGGTAACACGTCAGTGTCAAATAACGCGTAAAGCACGTGGCTCGCGAGTCAAAAAGGAAACAGTAAAAATGAAAAAGCAAACAGTAACAAAATTATTAAAGACAATAATGCAAACAATAAAACAACAGTGAAATGAAATGAAATAAAATAACAGTAAAGTAAAATGATATTTACACGTAGTTGTGACTGTGGCTCACATCTTCCTCTGGTTTTACGTCCAGAAACGGCTTGAACGCCCTCTATGGGTCGAGGATAGGCTTCCTATCCAGTTTTCTTATAAACTGACAAACAGGGTCGTTTATAGTCAGATTCCCGAGACTATATCGTGCATGCTCTTTCTGGAATAATGGCCATAACTGGAGAATCGCTCCTCGCACATATCCACTAGGATGCGTTTCAAGAGACAAAAGGATATCATCCAATGACTCCTTATTCAAGCCATCCCTAATGAATTGAATCTTATATTCTCTGTTATCAGACACCATTCCTAAAGAACATGGGTTTCTATCGCAACTCATTCTGGCACACTTGTGACAAGCAACAGAAATTCTTCGAGCTCGTCGTTTTCTTGCATAATTTCCTTTACCACAACCAGGCATGTATGCAATAAATTTTGGAGGTAACTCACCTGCCAATCGTACTTTCGCCTCGATTAACCAACGGATGTCAGCAGGTATGTTATTCCTCATGAGTGATCGCATGCGTTCGGACCGAGCTTTATAGATCGTAAGGAGGGCATTCTGAGGAAGTGAAGGGAATCGTTTGTGAAGCTTCGCTAGAATCTTGGTTCTGTCCATACTTTCGCCTCAGAATGTCAGTTATTATGGGAAACTGAAGTAACCGACTTGATTGTCACGGAGTACCGTTATCCGCCATTTCACCGGGGTAACAAACTAAAGCACACAAACAGAAAAACAAATTAAAACACACAAAGAAAATTAAAATCGTCCTCTTATTGAATTTACCTCAAGCTCCAACTGAATGTCGTAAACACTTCTCTCAATGTCTCTGAGTTGGCGTTCTAAACCCTTAACATAGGCTACTAACTCTGGTGGTTGTAGAGCCCAAATGCGTTGTGTTTTACAAAATTGAATCTGCTTTTTGAGATGAGTTTTGACACGTTGAAGTGGTTTAAGAATGTTCAGGAGGAACGGTCTAAGTATGGTACTCATGATTAACAATGATAAGAAAAAAAAAACTTAATGGTAAAACAAACACACTTATGCAAAAATAATTTCAATTAGCAAAAGAATAATAAAAATAAAGAAAGAAAAATCAAATCAACAAAAAGAAAAAATCAATTCAAATCTGGTGGGTCACTCAAATTTATTTCGGTGTCTTCTCCATGTGGTTGGTACTCAAGATATGGCTTTAATCTTTGACCATTAACTTTAAACGTGACACCGTTCTTTGGGTCCTTAATTTCAATTGCCCCATGTGGAAAAACAGTATGAACAATAAAGGGACCAGACCATCGAGAGCGTAACTTACCTGGGAATAGGTGCAAACGAGAATTGAATAAAAGCACTTTCTGATCTGGAGTGAATGATTTTCTCATAATGTGCTTGTCATGAAAGACTTTCATTCGTTGCTTGTAAATCTTGGCATTTTCGTATGCATCATTGCGAATTTCTTCAAGTTCTACCAGTTGTAATCTTCTTTCTGAGCTGGCTTGCTGCATGTCAAAGTTGAATTTCTTGATGGCCCAATATGCACGATGCTCGAGTTCCACAGGTAGGTGGCAAGCTTTTCCATACACTAGCCTGTAGGGTGACATCCCAATCGGGGTCTTGAAAGCCGTTCTATATGCCCATAATGCATCACCAAGTCTTAATGACCAATCTTTTCTGTCTGGCCTCACCGTCTTTTCTAATATGTGCTTTATTTCTCGATTGGAGATCTCAACTTGGCCACTGGTTTGCGGATGATAGGGGGTCGCCACTTTGTGTGTGATTGAATACTTTGTCAAAAGAGCCTTGAATGCTTTGTTACAAAAGTGGGCACCACCATCACTGATTATCGCTCGAGGGAATCCAAAGCGTGAAACAATGTTGCTTTTCAAAAATCCTATCACCACTTTGTGATCATTGGTTCTGGATGGAATTGCTTCCACCCATTTCGATAAGTAGTCAACACCAACCAATATGTATTGATGGCCAAAAGAAGGGGGAAAGGGTCCCATGAAGTCGATACCCCATATGTCAAAAATCTCAACCACTAAAATTGGATTTAGTGGCATCATGTTCCTTCGTGTAATGCTCCCCATTCGTTGACACCTATCACATGAAGAACAGAAAGTGTAAGCATCTCGAAATATAGTTGGCCAATAAAAACCACATTGTAAAACTTTAGTCGCCGTTTTCTTAGCACTGAAATGGCCTCCACAAGCTTGTTCATGGCAGAATGAAAGAATATTCTGAATTTCATTTTCAAGGACACATCGTCTAACAATTTGGTCTGCACAATACTTGAACAAATATGGGTCATCCCAAAAGAAATTCTTTATTTCCGCAAAGAATTTAGCCTTATCTTGCTTGGTCCAATGCTCTGGAAATTTACCTGTAACAAGATAATTAACTATATCAGCATACCAAGGTAATACTTCCACACTCATTAATTGTTCATCTGGAAATGACTCATTTAATATTAATGGCTCTGTAATTGTGTTAAAATGGAGACGAGAGAGATGGTCCGCCACAACATTTTCTGTCCCTTTTTTATCTTTGAATTCCAAGTCAAATTCCTGCAAAAGTAACACCCAACGAATTAGTCTAGCTTTTGCATCTTTCTTTGTGAGAAGATATTTAAGAGCAGCATGATCTGTGAATACAATTATTTTACAACTAATGAGATAAGATCGAAATTTCTCTAATGCAAACACTACTGCTAGCATTTCTTTTTCAGTAGTTGAATAATTCAACTGTGCATCATTCAATGTCATACTAGCATAGTAAATAACGTGGGGAATTCGATCAACTCTTTGTCCTAATACTGCTCCTACTGCATAATCAAATGCATCACACATGAGCTCAAATGGTAAGCTCCAGTTTGGGGCCTGAATGATGGGTGATGATGTCAACAATTGCTTTAATTTTTTAAAAGCCATAAGACATGAATCATTAAAGATAAAAGGTACATCCTTAGCAAGTAAATTGCATAAGGGTCTAGAAACTTTGCTAAAATCTTTAATGAAACGTCTATAAAAACCAGCATGTCCAAGGAAAGATCTTACTTCTCTGACTGCTTTAGGTGGAGGAAGATTAGAAATGAGATCCACCTTGGCTTTGTCAACCTCAATACCTTTGCTTGAAATGATGTGACCGAGAATAATACCTTGTTTTACCATAAAATGACACTTCTCCCAATTTAAGATTAAGTTCTTCTCGATACATCTCTGCAGAACTAGCGTTAGATGATGTAAACATTGATCAAACGAGTCACCAAAGACAGAAAAATCATCCATAAAGACTTCAAGGAATCGTTCAACCATATTAGAAAAAATGCTCAACATGCATCGTTGGAATGTAGCAGGTGCATTACATAATCCAAATGGCATTCTCCTATATGCAAAAGTGCCAAAAGGGCAAGTGAAAGTAGTTTTCTCTTGATCTTTTGGTGCTATGGGAATCTGATTATATCCTGAGTAGCCATCTAGAAAGCAATAAAATTCATGGCCTGCTAATCTATCAAGCATTTGATCAATAAATGGTAAAGGAAAATGGTCTTTACGTGTGACAGAATTCAACTTTCTATAATCAATGCATACACGCCATCCTGTAGTTACTCTAGTTGGTATCAATTCATTATCAGCATTGGTAACTACTGTGACTCCTGACTTTTTGGGGACAACTTGTACAGGACTGACCCATGAACTATCAGAAATTGGGTAAATAATACCTGCGTCTAATAGCTTAAGGACTTCTGTTCTAACAACTTCTTTCATATTAGGATTTAACCGACGTTGCATTTCCCTAGTAGATTTAGCATTTTCATCAAGGTGAATGTAATGCATGCAGTCTACTGGATTTATACCTTTTATGTCCGCTATGGTCAATCCTAATGCTCCTTTGTGCTCTTTTAAAACATCCAACAACTTACCTTTTTGTTCGTTATTTAGGGATGATGAGATGATTACCGGCAGAGTGCTTTCTTCTCCCAAAAATGCATATTCCAGAGTGTTGGGCAATGTTTTGAGCTCGAGTTTCGGTGGTGATTCTGATGATGGGATGAGTTTCTTCTCTGATGGTGCTAGTTGTTCAACTCTTAACTTCCATTTATTAGTGTCCATGGATGGTGCTGAGTCAAGCAGGGCGTTGACCTCATCGATTGATCTGTCAATATCAAAATCCAAACCAAAGTGAGTTAAGCATGTTTGTAAAGGATCATCACTAAGGTTTGAAACAAAAGTGCCATCAACTATTGTTTCTATTAAATCCACATCAACAATTCCATCATCTGCACTGTGAGGTTGTTTGGCAATGTTGAAAATATTTAGCTCCATAGTCATGTTGCCGAAGGACAACTGCATATTTCCAGTCCTGCATTGAATGTGAGCATCCGCAGTTGCCAAGAAAGGTCGGCCTAGGATAATGGGGATGTGCTTCCTTGAATCCTGTATTGGTTGAGTGTCAATTACAATGAAATCAACAGGAAAATAAAACTTGTCTACCTGGATAAGCACGTCCTCCACAATACCACGAGGTATTTTCGTGGACCGATCTGCAAGCTGTAACACCACTGGAGTTGGGTGTAATTCTCCCAGTCCAAGTTTCACGAATACAGAGTAAGGCAAAAGATTTACACTAGCTCCTAAATCCAACAAAGCATTCTTAATTGTGTGGTTCCCTATACTACATGAGATAGTGGGGGAGCCTGGGTCTTTGCATTTTAAAGGAATTTTATGTTGGAGTATAGAACTAACGTTTTCTGTTAAAAATGCATTCTTTTGAACATGCATATTTCTCTTTTTAGTACAAAGGTCTTTAAGAAACTTGGCATAAGATGGAACTTGTTTAATAGCATCAAGTAAAGGGATGTTAACACTTACCTGTTTGAAGATTTCAAGAATCTCACCTGTGGATTTTTCCTTTTTTCCTTTAGCTAACCTCTGAGGAAATGGAGCTTTGGGAACGTATTCTCGTGGGTTTGTTTCTTCTTTTGCCTCCGGTGGTGAGTCCTCAACATTCACAGGTACAATTTGATTTTCTTTGGTCACTGGCATCTCCACTTTGTTGTCGACTTCTTTTCCTTTTCGCAAGGTCATGACTGCTTTGACCTCTCCATGCTGCTGTGGTGAACTGGTACTTGCTTCATGTACTCCTTTAGGATTAGGCACTGGTTGACTTGGAAATTTGCCTTTCTCAACAGTCATTGCCAAGGTTTGAACTAAAGAAGCAAGTTGTCCCACCATCTTCTCAAGACTTGAAACTGATTGGGCTTGTGAGTTAAAGCCCGCTCTCAATTCATTTCGTAGTCTATCAATGGTGCGGTTCTGTTGCTCAATCGTGGAGTGAGTAAGATTCTTGAGATTCTGGAATGAATCCTCCCACGGTCTGGGTTGAGAGTAGTTCTGGTTCTGATTGAATGGTCTAAATGGGGGCTGAGAGGCTTGAGGAACTTGAGGAATTTGTGGAGCTGGAGCTGCTGGTCTATTCTGTTGGAATCCTTGAGACCATGAAAAATTGGGGTGGTCTCTTCATCCAGGGTTATATGTGTTGGAGTATGGGTTGTAATTAGATGGCTTTCTCATTACACCTATGGCATTGGCTTGATCTGAGTATGAGTCATGGTCATGTGGTTCTGTTGATTTAGCAGTTGATAATGATGCTATTTGTCGAGCAAGACCTTCAACCATCTCCTTGACTTCTTTGATTCCCGAAGTTGACTCGCCAATTTGAACCTCATTTACTCCCTTAATTCTTCTAGTATTCCTAAGTGATCGACTCCGTTGTTGGGAATTATCCGCTTGTCGCTGGAAGAATTCCCAAATCTCTGATGCACTTTTTGACATTAGCTCTCCTCCACTTGTTGCCATTAGCCATTCTTGCACATTCGGCAATAATCCCTCCAAAAAGTATTGGCATTGATGCCATTTTTCGTACCCATGATGTGGACACTTCAAGAGTAGCCCATTGAATCGCTCCCAAGTTTCGAAAAACTGCTCGTCCTCTCTTTGTGTAAACTCTGAAATTTCCCTGCGAATAGAATTGGTTTTATGCACTGGGAAATATTTATTTAGAAATTTTGTAACCATTTGTTCCCATGATACAATGCTATTAGCAGGCAATGTATTAAGCTATGAACGAGCTCTATCCTTTAAAGAAAATGGGAATAATCTGAGTTTAACATCATCGTCTGAAAAATTTTCATATTTAAAAGTTTGACAAATGGCATGAAAATCATTCAGATGATTATATGGGTCCTCATTTTCTAGGCCATAAAATGTGGGGAGACAATTTAACACACTAGGTTTTAATTCAAAACTCCTAGCAGCTACATTTGGGTATCTTATACATGATGTGCTCAAATTAGCTAAGGACTAAAATAGTCCTTAAATTGCCTCTCCTGTGGTGCTTGTAAATCCATTCCAAATTTATTTTTAATGTGCTTTTGTGTGCGAAGTGTTTTTTCTAATTCAATGTCTATAGGTTCAAGATTAGGTAATAATGACCTACGACCATGCATGCAAAACAAATAAAATAAAAATAAAGATGGGAACAAAACAAATAAAAATAAAGAAGAGGGAGAAATTACGATACTAACCTTATTGCGCTATTACAACCTTTCTATAAAAATACACACAAACAAATACGTGAAATAAATTAACTAAAAATTAAATTAATAAAATAAACAAAAATTACAAAGAAAAAATAAATTGAAAATTAAATTACAGAATTTTAAAGAAGAGAAAAAGAAAAGAAATACTAACCTTTAAATGTAGATTTACTTTTTTTTTTTAATAAAAAATACAAGAAAACAAATAAAAGAAATTATTCACAAAAATTAATTCTATGAATTAAAATTACTTACCTCCCCGGCAACGGCGCCAAAAACTTGTTGTGCAAATTTTAATATACTCGCAAGCGCACGAATCTATTGTAGTATAGATCAATGGTGAAGAGTGTTGATCCCACGAGGAGGTGGATTTTAATTGTGTATAGAATTAATTTTGCAAATGGTTGATTGGATCTGTGGTGGAAATGATTTGGAATATGATAAAACTTAAATTAAAATGGCGAGAATAAATTCTGAAATTGGAATTGAAATGGCGAGAATAAATTGAAGAGAATTCTATTGAAATGACGTACTTGGGTATCTGGATTCGTATCAACATGCATCATGGGCTAAATAATCCATATTAATGCCAATTAAATCATGAGGGGAGAATCCACACCTCATGAACCACGCTCTAATCAATATGGTGCTAAGGGCTTATCGTGCCAAATAATAATAACCTTGTACTAGAGAGCCGGTGTAACCAAGGCGGTATCTAGACAAGACTATTATTATTTGTCGACGAAAAGTCAAATCATCCACAAAAATTAGAGGGGAAAAGAAAATAAATTTACCAAATAAAGCCCATGACACATGTTGAGACTTCACCTTCAACCCAAGCTTGAAAGGAAATTAGCTACTCATAATTGAACTAAGGGCAAAATGGAAATTTATTAAAATACGAAGAAAATACAAGATGGAGAAGGAATTACAGAAAATGGATCCCAAAAATGGATTCAGAGATATCAAATATGAATAGTAACACGGTTTGACCCGGATGAACAGTAACGCGGTTTGGTTGAAAATAATCCTGTGTGATGCATGCACCGTACGCGAGATTTTTCGTCCACTGATATGCTGCCACGTCACTATCAACAGTACATAAGAATTTTAGTCCAACAGGATCGTGACACCTCATCAGTCAATGCCACATCATCGGTCAATGCCACGAAATCGATCCGTCTATGTGAATAGTATCGTAAACAGTAACGTAGATAGTACCGTATACGTGAATAGTACCGTACATGTGAATAGTGCCATTTTTCCTTTTATGCTCCTCCTAAGGTTTTCGACCGTCCTGAGTTCAAAAGTGATGTCCATTTTGCCGTCTGATCTCTCCTTTATTGTGAAATGACTATAATGCCCCTAAAATACATAAAATACTTAATTAAAATAAAACACACGGAATTAAATCAAAAGAAGGTTAAATTCATAAAAGTAAAGGTGTTAGTAAAACTTGTAGTGTAAAATGACGATTTTCTCCTTTATAAATATACATTTTCTAACACTCAACAGTACACATTTTCATTTTGTTCCATTTGGAACAATTCATATTGTCGAGTGTACCTACTTATTTTAGATTCTTTCACTTGGTTCGTGCCTTCATAGACAACCTCAAGTTTGTGCCAAATCTCATTAGCACTTTCGTAACTAGACACTCTATGAAATTCTTTCTTATCTAGTGCATAGAACAAGGCATTCATGGCCTTGAATTTAGAGAAGCTTTTCTCTTTTCGAATTCATTTCAATCCCGTGAAGGTTTTGGAATATCTTCTCCGACTTCATTTTTAGTCAAGGGCATGAAAGGACCATCATTAACAATTTCCCAAATTTCATAATCTAAGGCTTGCAAGTAAATTCTCATCCTAGTTTTCCAATATGGGTAATCGTTTCCATCAAAGTAAGGTGGTCTAGTGGTGGACTGTCCTTCTCTAAATGTGGAATCATTTTGAGTTGCCATTGATCTTTAGCTCTAGACGGTTAAGTCTAAATAAAAGCACCTCGCTCTAATACCAAATGAAATATAAGTGTGCAACCCAAGAGGGGGGTGAATTGGAAATTTAAAAATTATCCTAGAAAATCCACACAACAAGCAATCCCCGCCTACGTCCACGCCTCCAAGCGATCCAAACTTGAGAATTTCACTATCCAAGCCTTTCCAAGGCTTCAACCGATTACAATTGACTTCGAGGTGTCAATAAACCTTTACAACAAAGAGATTATCTCCCAATCTCTTCACTCAAGTGTTTCACACACTCAAACTCTTACAATTGAGATGAATAAACGAAAGTTACAATGAAACTCACACAATGAGTAGATATTCAAAAATGAAGAACAAGAAAAGATTCAATGTTTGTATTTCGCAAGTTTGAAGGCTCAAGATATCACATTTGCTTTTTGTTTTTGCTTGTTGGAGAGCTCAAAATGAGTTGGATTTGAGTTCTTATAGTTTGAGCTCAAAAACTAGCCGTTATGCACATTCTGGGAGTATCCAGTTTACCGTTTATGGAATCCGGTAAGCTGGATTTATGTTACCGTTAAGGCAAAAATTCAAATTTTTTCCTATCCGGCTTGCCGGTTACGAAATCCGGTAAGCCGTTTGCGTTCCGGATGCTTACTGCCCCGTATCCAGTTTTCTAGTTTTTATATTCGGTAAGCCGCTTGCTACAGTAACCTGCTACAGTGAAATTTTACCTAAATTTTTAGTTTGACCCCAAAACTTTATAAAACTGTAGTATGGCCCAAAACGTTATAAAATTTTATAAATAGGTCCAATTTCAGAATTTTAAATAATGCTTTGTCAATCCCAAAACTTTTTGAAACTATGATTTTGCCCGAACTTTGTGAAATTATAGAGTGACCCAAAAACATTTAAATAGTTTCAAATAGGTCCAAATCCGAAATTTAAAACACTATCAAAGATTTTAAAATACTTTCATTTTAGTCCAAAATGCTTTAATTCCATAACATCATTTTCTTATTATAAAAGTACAATTCATAATTCTTTGTTCAATTAATATATGTGGTTTGTTATCATCAAAATCAATATTTGTAGCCATATAGGCTAACATCAAAATCATGGCCACACTATTCAAGCTCTCTTTGGTTGGTAAGTTTTCTTTCGGTCGCCCTCCCATTGATGTTATTCGTAACTTTTTTGTGGCATTAAGCCTGAAAGGAAATGTTGAAATCTCCTTATTGGATCCGCGTCACATCCTTATCCAACTTCACCTGGAAGAGGATTACACGAGAATTTGGCTCCGCCAATCCTGGTTTATTGATGGCAGAGCTATGCGGGTTTTCAAATGGTCAACAACTTTTCACAGCTCTGAAGAGTCGTCGATTGTTCTGGTCTGGGTATCTTTGTCGTTTTTACCGGTTCATTACATCAGATGCAAAGAGACTTTGTATTCAATTGCTGCTACCATTGGTAAACCTCTACGAATCGATCATGCCACCACCTCGGTCAGTAGGCCTACTGTTGCTAGAGTCTTAATTGAGTATGACATTTCTAGGCCTATTTTAAAGCATTTATGGATCGGGGAAAAAGACACTGGCTTCTGGCAGTACATCACCTTCGAAAAAGTGCCTCGTTATTGTGCTACCTGCAAGCACATAGGCCATTCCGACGACACCTGCTACATCAGTAAACCCGAGTTGCGGAATACAGCTCATGTCGGTCCAATTCGGCAAACTATTGTTCCTGATGGTGATGGTAACAAGTCCAAGGAACCTATGAAGACTTAGTACGTTCAGAAAGTTGATAACCGAATGCAGAACGCAGCAACAAATGAAGCGGCAAGTCACAGTGCTCATGATACTTCAACAGTTGTTCCTCCAGTTGTTCATGATGTTAGTAACACCAATGCGGAAACCAGTGAAGCTCTAAATGAAGTTATTACTACTGAAGCAACACATGTTATCAGCTCTGATCCCCCTGCTGTTGCTGATGTACCTCCTCCAAGCACAGTCACTTTACCCTCAGTTGTTCGTGCTTCTCCTGAGCGCATGTTCACTGATCTCGTTCCAGTCGTGGACGAGATGGATAGTGGGTTCGGTACACCTATTGTTACTGCTGCTGGTTCTATGGCCACCACTTTCACACCTGTTGACGCTCTTGGGCTATTGAGCAGTTATGTCGACCCTTATACGAGGATGATAGGCGGTGGAGTTAGTTCTCGTGATGCTCCGTATGATGATGTGCCGCTTTACACTCTCAACACCCAATGCACAGATTTACTTGAGGTATCTCCTATAACCAAAGATAGAATTAGAAAGAGTCACCGGATCGATGAATACAGTAACTCTAGTGATGAATTTTGGGGTGATGACCACTGTAACTCAGTGGCAGAACCTTTTGCGAAAAAATAGATAGAATTGGCTTTTATTATTGCCTTTTGTACATTTCATTGACATTATTATGTGATATATTTTTTATGCAAAAAAAAAAAAAAAAAACCTAAACCCTAAACCCTAAAACCTTAAACTCCAAACCCCCAACCCCCAACCCTAAACCCCCAAACCCCAAACCCCAAACCCCAAACCCTAAAACCCCAAACCCCAAACCCTAAACCAAAAACCCAAAAACCCTAAACCCTAACCCCTAAACCCTTAAACTCCTAACCCCTAACCCCTAAACCCTAAACTCCGAAAAAGATTTCTGAGGATGAGGAGGAGCATCAGGATTTAAGATTAAGGCGGGGTTAATAATGAAAGCAAAGGAATTTTTTGGGGGGTTAAATGAATTTTTTGTAAAGTTTTGGGTTTGGTTGAAATTTGGTTTAGGATTATGGGCAGAATTTTGGATTTTGGGTATTGGGTTTGGGTTTGGGTTTGGGTTGATGGGTCACGGGTTTGGTCTTTAGGGTGGTCATGGGTTTCGGTTACATTGTAGGTTTGGGTTTGGATTTGGGTTTGGGTTAAGATGCGGGTTTGGGCTTGGGTTTGGGGAGGTTGCTGGGCATGGGTTTCGGGTTGGCTATTCCGGTAACAGGTTCGGGTTTGGGTAAATGTAACCGGGTTATGACTAGGGTTTTGTTATGTTTTTGTTTTTAGGGTCGGCCGCAGTATTCATGCACGTTTGACTTTTGTGATGTATTTTTTTTTAGGGCCGGCTGCAGTATTCTACCGGAACCACACTCTTGCCCCCCTCCAGTATTTCTATTTTATTTTCGTTTTATCTATTGGTATGGGTCTCGCCTAACCCCCCACCTCCGGGTGGTTTTTAATAAAAAAAAACCATAAACCCTAAACCTTAAACCCAAACAAAAAAAACCAACCTCTCACTAAAATCCTCTCTCTAAAAAACACTCTCAATAATTTTTACTATTCATGCACGTTTGACTTTTGTTGGCCTAGTTTGACCGTCGTTGACCAAGGTTTCACCGAACTTTTTCTGGCCGTTATGGCCTCCACGACGGTTGGTGGTGGTCAACAACTACCACCAGCAGCTCACTCAACCGCCGGTGAACTTCCCACCACCGGTCGGCAACCAAATCCACCAAACCAAGTCCAATAAGTTCATACAACCTCACGACCAACATCCCCCAACAACCCTCCAGAAATCGACATCGTTTTGGGCACTACCGGAACCTCATTCAAGTCCACACCATCATCATCCAGTCATCCCAACTCAGATTGGTAAAAAAAAAGATTCAAAAACAAAAAAAATAGGTCAAGCTCATGGTTTTCGTCCCCTACCAAATCGAAAATGGAAGCCACTGTTTTGCCCACAACCGAAACTTCAGTCAAGTCCATACCATCATCATCCATTCATCACATCACAGGTTAGGCCGATAAAGCGTCAAAAACGGAAAAAAAAAATAATAAGTCAAGCTCTCGGTTTTCGTCTCCCTCCAGATCGGAAACGGAAGCTATCATTTTGGCCACCGGGAACGGCGTTCGACTGCAGCTGAACTCATCGGAACACCAGGCCATCACTGATCTGCCACCACCTCCTCATCTTGCTACGGGATCTACTGAAACCAAGCAGTTGCAGTCAAATCCAAGTTACGATGTCATCCCGGCTGCAGCTGGCATTCATGGCCACGCGGGAGCTGCAAAGTTGCTGGAGTTGCTGAAGATGCAGCTTACGATTCAGAACGTCCCCATAACCATCACCATCAGAAAACCGCAACGACAGCAGCTGTAGACCAGCTCATCCGAACTGAAACCAACTCAACCATGACTGTAACTCTTCTTGCTGCCGCTGCCGGAACCACACTCTTGCCGAAACTTTCTACTCCAACTCATGAATCTACCATCCATCCCAGCAATCTTCCAGCCTTTACCAACACTGCCAAGGGAAAAGAGAAGCTGGTGCGGCCGGCTCTAAAAACAAAAACATCACAAAACCCTAGTCATAACCCGGTTACATCTACCCAAACCCGAACCCGTTACCCGAATAGCCAACCCGAAACCCATGCCCAACAACCTCCCCAAACCCGCATCCTAACCCAAGCCCAAACCCAAATCCAAACCCAAACCCACAATGTAACCGAAACCCATGACCACCCTAAAGCCCAAACCCGTGACCTATCAACCCAAACCCAAACCCAATACCCAAAATCCAAAATCCAAAATCCAGCCCATAATCCTAAACCAAATTTCAACCAAACCCAAAACTTTGCAAAAAAATCATTTAACCCCCCAAAAAATTCCTTTGCTTCCATTATTAACCCTGCCTTAATCTTAAATCCTGATGCTCCTCTTCATCCTTAGAAATCTTTTTCGGACGTTATCTCGGGGACAAAAGAGTCAACAATTCCGTTCAACCCGGCCTCTCTCATGTGGGGGGAACCAGTGGTCATTTTTTCGACCGAGGAAATTGTAGCTATGGCCCGGCCTTTCAAACTAGCGCTCGTTGGTAAGTTTCCTTTGGCCACCCTTCCATGGATATTATTAGGAAATTTTTTATCTCCCTCGGTTTAAAAGGGAACTCCCAAATTTCTTTACTTGATAATCGCCACATTTTAATAAAATTATCATTGGAAGAAGATTATTCTCGCATTTGGGTGAGGCAGACTTGGTATGTTAATGGCCGAGGAATGCGTATTTTTAAATGGAGTAAAGATTTTCGTTGTGCGATAGAATCTCCTATAGTCCCAGTTTGGGTATCCTTACCTCATTTACCAGTTCACTTTATTTACTGCAAAGCTGCACTATATTCCATTGCCGCGGTAATTGGCACTCTTCTGCGAGTCGATCATGCCACAGCTTCGGTCAATAGGCCATCAGTCGCTCGCATCTTAGTTGAGTATGACATTTCACAGCCTTTGCTCCCTCGCATCTGGTTTGGAGAGGGGGACAGCGGATTTTGGCAGGATGTAGTTTTCGAGAAGGTTCCTGATTATTGTTCATCATGCCGGCACCTCAGGCACAATTCTGAGTCTTGTTTCATCGCCAACCCAGCGACCAGCGCCTGATAAGGGCAAGCAGCCCGCAGCCTTTCCTGACGAGCATCCGAGATCGGTTCCTACTACCCAGTATACCGTGATATCTGACTTCCGGCCGATGGGAGTCAAGAGTATGACTTCACATCCTCTTGGCCGGGGGGGGGGGGGGGTGCACACTTTGGAGCTCAAAGTTTGCTCAGATTTGGCTCAGGATGCTCATTTGGATGTGATCCGACCGTCGCGACCTCTGACTATACGGGATCCGACTCTTAATGCTCCTGCTCCCGGCGGCGCCACGATTATTCTGGGTGACGGACCGACTACCTCCATTGATCACACTCTGGTGGGATTTAATTCCCACTGCTCTGATGTTCCTGATTCCGATAATGGCGACGAGGACAGACGACCGGGTTTATATCATTCAGATGAGGATACCCCTTTAGGGTTTAGGGTTTAGGCGTTTAGGGTTTAGGAGTTAGGGGTTAGGGGTTCGGGGTTCGGGGTTCGGGGTTAGGGGTTAGGAGTTTAGGGCTTTAGAGTTTAGGGGTTAGGGGTTAGGGGTTAGGGTTTAGGGTTTAGGATTTAGGGTTTAGAGTTTTTGGATTTTTGGTTTGGGGTTTGGGGTTTTAGGGTTTGGGGTTTGGGGGTTTAGGGTTGGGGGTTGGGGGTTGGGGGTTGGGGGTTTGGGGTTTAGGGTTTTAGAGTTTAGGGTTTAGAGTTTTTTTTTTGCATAACAAATATATCACATAATAATGTCAATGAAATGTAGAAAAGGCAACAATAAAAGCCAATTCTATCCATTTTTTCGCAAAAGGTTCTGCCACTGAGTTACAGTGGTCATCACCACAAAATTCATTACTGCAGTTACTGTATTCCTCGATCCGGTGACTCTTTCCAATTCTATCTTTGGTTACAGGAGATACCTCAAGTAAATCTTTGCATTGGGTGTTGAGAGTGCAAAGCGGCACATCATCATACGGAGCATCACGAGAACTAACTCCACCGCCTATCATCCTCGTATAAAGGTCGACATAACTTCTCAATAGCCTAAGAGGCGTCAACAGGTGTGGAAGTGGTGGCCATAGAACCAGTAGCAGTAACAATAGGTGCACATGCGCTCTGGAGAAGCACGCACAACTGAGGGTAAAATGACTATGCTTGGAGGAGGTACATCAGCGACAGCAGGGGGATCAGAGCTGATAACATGTGTTGCTTCAGTAGTAATAACTTCATTTGGGGCTTCACTGGTTTCCGCATTGGTGTTAGTAACATCATAAACAATTGCAGGAACAACTGTTGAAGTATCATGAGCACTGTGAGTTGCCGCTTCATTTGTTGCTGCGTTCTGCATTCGGTTATCAACTTTCTGAACGTACTTAGTCTTCATAGGTTCCTTGGACTTGTTACCATCACCATCAGGAACAACAGTTTGCCGAACTGGACCGACACGAGCTGTATTCCGTAACTCGAGTTTACTGATGTAGCAGGTGTCATCGAAATGGCCCACGTGCTTGCAGGTAGTACAATAACGAGGCACTTTTTCGAAGGTGATGTACTGCCAGAAGCCATTGCCTTTTTCCCCGATCCATAAACACTTCAATAAACTCTAGCAACAGTAGGCCTACTGACCGAGGCGGTGGCATGATCGATTCGTAGAGGTTTACCAATGGTAGCAGCAATTGAATACAAAGCCTCTTTGCATATGATGTAATGAACCGGTAAAAACGACAAAGATACCCAGACCGGAACAATCGGCTACTCTTCAAAGCTGTGAAAAGTTGTTGACCATTTGAAAACCCGCATAGCTCTGCCATCAATAAACCAGGATTGGCGAAGCCAAATTCTTGTGTAATCCTCTTCCAGGTGAAGTTGGATAAGGATGTGGTGCGGATCCAATAAGGAGATTTCAATATTTCCTTTCAGGCTTAATGCCACAAAAAATTTACGGATAACATCAATGGGAGGGCTTTCGGGCTTAGAGGCTTTAGGGCCTTAAGGCCTTAGTTTTAGGGTTTTGGGTTTAGAGTTTAAGGTTTTTAGGGTGTTTAGGGTTTAGGGTTTTAGGGTTTAGAGTTTAGGGTTTAAGGGTTTTGGGGTTTTGGGGTTTGGGGCTTGGGGCTTGGGGCTTGGGGCTTGGGGCTTAGGGTTTAGGGTTTAGAGTTTTAGGGTTTTAGGGGTTTAGGTTTAGGGTTAGGGTTATGGTTTAGGGTTTAGGATTTTTTTTTTAAACTACCAAAGAAAATGTGGGGGGTTGGGCGGGACCCCTACCTGTCATATAAATCCGAAAAAGAAATAGATACAAAGGAGGGGGACGTGAGCCAAAACCTCCCAGACATGAGCCAAAACGTCCTAGAGATAATGGAATACATAATGAAATAGGGAGAATCCTATCGTCTCACATAGGGGATCGACTGGGCATCTGAGTGGAGGACACCCGATAAGTCCCTAGGCTGCTCCTGAGGGGAAGAGAACTGCCGACTAGATCGATGAGAGCAGGCCCAGTTGGCCAAGAAGTCTGCTGCAGAAGTAGCCTCGCGAAGGACATGTCTCACCTGAATGGAAGCCGAAGATATCAGGCGACACGCCCTACTGACCGAGGCGGTGGCATGATCGATTCGTAGAGGTTTACTGATGGTAGCAGCAATGGAATACAAAGCCTCTTTGCATCTGATGTAGTAAACCGGTAAAAATGGCAAAGGTACCCAGACCGGAACAATCGGCGACTCTTCAGAGCTGTGAAAAGGTGTGGAGCATTTGAAAACCTACATAGCTCTGCCATCAATAAACCAGGATTGGCGGAGCCAAATTCTCGTGTAGTCCTCTTCCAGGTGAAGTTGGATAAGGATGTGGCGAGGATCCAATAAGAAGATTTCAACATTTCCTTTCAGGCCTAATGCCACAAAAAATTTGCGGATAACTTCAATGGGGGGGCGGCCGAAAGAAAACTTGTTAACATATATGTTTCCATAATATTGATTTTGATGATAACAAATAAGATTAAGAATGATTAATCTTTTAAGCTCAAATTATTTAATATTCTTTTTAAATAAATCATTATTTTCACATTATAAATGTTTTATATTTAATGGAAAAATGATTTTATGAAATTGATTGTTTTTATTCTTTTTTAAATAAATCATTATTTTCACATTATAAATGTTTCATATTTAATGGAAAAATGATTTTATGAAATTGGTTGTTTTTCAAAGTTTATGGTTTAATTGAAAGAATTTTGAAAACTTTGATATAAACAAGTATTGCTTGAAATTTTGGTAAAGGACTTATTTGAAAAGTTTCATAGCATCTTTGGCAATATCATAATTTCAGAAAGTTTTGGGATTAACAAAGTATTATTTAGAAATTCTGAAATTGGACCTATTTGAAATGTTTCATAACGTTTTGGGCCTTAGTACAGTTTTGTAAAGTTTTGGGGTCAAACTATAATTTCAGAAAATAGTGCACTGTGCAGGTTACTGTAGCAAGCGGCTTATCGGATTCTAAAAACCGGAAATCCGGATTCGGGGCAGTAAGCATCCGAAACGCAAACGGCAAGCCGGTTACGACAAAAAATGTGCATAACGGCTAGTAACGGCTAGTTTTTGAGTTCAAACTATATAAACTCAAAACCAATTCATTTTTGGTAACTCAAACAAGCATAAACAAGTGCACACAACTTATATTGAGCTTCAAATTCGAAAATCTTCATAGATTAAATCTTTATTGAGCTATCATTTGTAAATCCACTCTTAAAGAGAGTTTTTGTTGTAATTTTCATTTCTCATCAAATTGTGAGAGTACAAGTGTGAGAAACACTTGGAGTGAAGAGATTGGAGAGATAATCTCTTGTTGTAAATGTTCATTGACAATTGTAAACGTTTGAAGCATTGGAAAGGCTTGGATAGTGAAATCCTCAAGTCCGGTGTGCTTGGAGGCGTGGACGTAGGCGGGGATTGCCGAACCACGTAAAAATCCTTGAGTTTGCTTTCTCTTCCCTTGCTATTTAATTATTGTGCTTTGATTGAACTTATTGCTTTCAATTTTTATTAAGACATTAGATTGCTTGTTGTGTGGATTTACTAGTATAATTTTTAAAATTCCAATTCACCCCCCCTCTTGGGTTGCACAGTCATATTTCATTTGGTATCAGAGCGAGGTGCTCTTGTTTAGACTTAACCGTCTAGAGCTAAAGATCAATGGCAACCTAAAATGACTCAACATTTAGGGAAGGACAATCCACAATTAGACCACCTTACTTTGATGGAAACGATTACCCATATTGGAAAATTAGGATGAGAATTTACTTGCAAGCCTTAAATTATGAAATTTGGGAAATCGTTAATGATGGTCCTTTCATGCCTTTGACTAAAAATGAAGTCGGAGAAGATATTCCAAAACCTTCACGGGATTGGAATGAATTCGAAAAGAGAAAAGCTTCTCTAAATTCCAAGGCCATGAATGCCTTGTTTTGTGCATTAGATAAGAAAGAGTTTCATAGAGTGTCTAGTTGCGAAAGTGCTAATGAGATTTGGCACAAGCTTGAAGTTGCCTATGAAGGCACAAACCAAGTGAAAGAATCTAAAATAAGTAGATACACTCGACAATACGAATTGTTCCAAATGGAACAAAATGAAAATGTGTACTCTATGTATACTAGATTTACGGGCATAGTGAACACTCTAGGAGCCCTAGGAAAAACTTTTTCAAATAGCGAGAAAGTCAAGAAAATCATTAGGTCACTTCCTAAGGAATGGAGACCAAAAAGGACTGCCATTGAGGAAGCCAAGGATTTAAATGTATTACATATTGATGATTTAATTGGCTCTCTTATTTCTTATGAGGAAGACTTGGCAGCCGAAAGAGGCAATGAGGAGAAGAAGAAAAACATTGCTCTCAAAGCCTCAAAACATGAGAGTGATGAGGAAAGCGAGCTGGATGAGGAAGAGATGGATATGCTGGCTAGGAGGTTCAGAAAACTTTTTAAGAAATCCGGTGAGCGAAGAAAATTTAGAGACCTCAAGAACCGAAAGGAGAAGAAGGAATTAATCAAATGTTATGAGTGCAAGAAGCTTGGCCATATAAGAACGGAATGTCCTCTTCTCAACAAGCTCAAGAAGAAAACAATGGTAGCCACATGGGATGATAGCAATGAGGAAACAAGTGATGATGAAGAGCATCACGAAATGACAAATCTAGCTCTCATGGCAATTGGAGATGAATCGGATGATGATCTTGATGAGGTAAATGATCTTTTTACTTATGATGAATTATATGATGCTTTTAAAGAATTGCATGATAATTGGATAAAAATTGGTAAAAAGAATGTTTGTCTTAAAAAGAAAATGGTAGAGCTCAAAAATGAAAATGAATCTCTATGTGCAAAGATTACATGCCTAGAATTAGAAAATAAAACATTGCACGATAGTATTGCATGATTTGAGAATTCTAGCACTTCACATGAGCACTTAGAGACACACATGAATGACTTGAAAAATGAGAATGAAACGCTTAAGAAAAAGAGCAATGAGTTGAATGAGATTGTTTTGAAATTCACAAATGGGCAAAAGATGTTGGATAACATGTTTAATTCACAAAAATGTGTGTTTGATAAAGGAGGACTTGGGTATAAGCCTTACTTGAAACAAAAATATTATAAGAATTATTTTGTTAAGGCTACCTCCACAAGTGATCATAAAATTGTATGTCATTATTGCAATCAAAATGGTCATATGAAGAATAGATGTCCTATCAAAAGAAATGTGTATTATGGAGCAAAATGTATTTAGGTTCCAAAAGGAACCATTGCTAACACTCAAGGACCCAAGAATATTTGGGTACCAAAGTATACAACTTGAATAATTTTTTGTAGGTACCACAAATAAGGAAGGATGGAGAGTCCCTTGATGAAGCTTGTGAGGATGATCATGGTCTAGGCAAAAACAATGAGGCAAGATGGTTTAATTGTTTTGGTAACAATTATTGCCTTATTGATTATGAGTGATGGTCTTTTAAGCTTAGTAAGTATTTAATAATTCATTTGGTATCATGTTGAGTGGATCATGATAAATGGATAGTAGCTTGAATTTGTGAAAGTATGCTTGTATGTTTACATGATGGAATTATCATTGTGTGTAATATTGAGTGATTTATCATGATGGATTTGTTTGATGTTAATGTTTATGAAGTGTTTAAGCATGATAGTTAAGTGGTGTGTTTGATTTATTAACTTTTGAATGCTTATATGTTTAATTATTACGAAGAACAATTTTCAAAAATTTGGCATGAACTTGGGATGATGAAATTTTCGCATTAACATCTCTATTTATGCTATTGAATCTATTAAAATTGTTTGGAAATCAAATGAGTCGTTGAAAATCCTGAGTCTGCACATGCTGAAATGAATCGGTCATAACTTCTTTTAGAGAACTCCAAATCCAGCTCTGTAAACTTTATTGGAAAGCTAACTCAATTATCTTTCCAATGATATATAGCATGCACATTACGTCTTGCTCAATCAATACAGTTTTTATTCCGAATTTGACATTTCTGCATTTTATCCTGAGTCTGCACAGGCTGTAATGAATTGGTCATAACTTCTTCTAGAGAACTCTAAATCAAGCTCTGTAAAATTTATTGGAAATTTAACTTAATTATCTTTCCAACGGTATATAGCTTGCACATTACTTCTGGCTCAATCAATACAGTTTTTATTTTGAAATTGACCTTTCTGCATGTTCTTAAGTTTTGAATGCTTATATGCTTCATGATTGTATGCTTGTTGGATGCTTATTGTTTCATGACTGTGATGAATGAATTATATGCATGAATTCTTGTGTCGTTAATTGTGTTATATCATCATTCACTTATAAAATTGACATCATTGTTTGATACGATTTCATATGTTTTGTCATGTATGCATTTATGTCTCATGCATTAAATGGCTTATTGAAAAGTTTTAAATCTCAAAATGATTTAAAATTAATCAATTTTTAAGGCCGGAAATAAAATGGTGTGTGTAGTACAAGTATAAGAGCAAGCAAATATTCCCTTTCCATTCATCCGGAAAAACATTTTTTCTTATTGATTTCTCTCGGGACAAATTCCGGATAACCAGTTCTTCAATCCGAAAAACTGAATTTGAAAGGGAACTCACTGCCTCACAACCGGTCTACCGGTTATCAAAACCGGCAAGCCGAATTCTTGCTTGTTGTTCTCGGGTTCATATCCGGTCAACCGGATCTCAAATCCAACAGACCGTTTTCGGTTTTTCAAGTTACTGCCCTATAACCGGCTAGCCAGTAATGAAATTCGGCAAGCCGGATTCGTGAGCTTTTGTGCTATTCATCTTCTTCCTCTCTCGTGAGCTTTCTGCACATGTTCTCTCCTTCCCTCAAAACCGTGAGCTACCCATCCATTTTCACCTCCATTTTCTTCATTTTTCATCCATTTTCATGCCCAAATCAACCATTTAAACTAATACCCATGCATTTCATCTTCATTAAACACTTCTCCATCATGATTTCTTCACTTGTTCTCCATCATTCCATCCTCATTCCATTCCCGCGTGAATAGTGTTCTCCATTTTTCTTTCTCAAATCTCTTCATCTTTCACTCATTTTCTTGTTAAAATCAATCATCCAACTCATTATTCATCCATTACTCTTTCAATTTTCACTCTCAAAACTTGATTTCATCATCTCTCCACATAAAACCCAAAATCAAAAACCTAACTACCCGTTTCTCTCTCTATATTTTCAAGCTTCCTTTAGCCCATTTTTGATCCAATCTACATCATCTATTAGCTTCATTCATCTCTAGGATCGATTTTCTTGGCTCAAACAAATCCATTTCACTCAATTTTTGTAAACCCGAAATTGGATCTTTAAGCTTGTTTTTGTTCCAACAATGGTGGATGGTTGTATTATGCACCTATATTTTCATATGCATAATTGTTTTAATTGTGGATTACGGATGATGGTTGTTTAATATTTGGATAATTTATATTTGGATGATATTTTTCTGAATTCTTAGAATGAATATGACTCTTTGAATTAATTGCATGCTTTATTTTTATATGCTTCTTGATTAATCATTGAGATGTTCTTTTTGGTATAAATATGGATTCATATTGAATTTGAAAATTATATATGTGTCGCTTGATGAATGGATGGAGTTGTTGGTTTGGTATAATTGTTTAAGCTTATATGGAAGCGTGTTTAACCATGTTATGTATTTGAGGATTTGTTTACTTTAAGGGGAGACTCTTTCGAAATTTTTGCTCGCACAAAATTGGTAATATCTTCATCGAATTATTTTTAGTGATCTTGTTTCGAATTGAATCTATCTATTTTTTACGATGAAGGGGGAGATAAATATGATATGTTTTTGGATAAAATCGTTTTGGTTAAAATTTTAAATTGGCCATATATTTAGGGGAGCATATAATATGTTTTTGAATAATATGGATTTTGAATTTTTTGGTTGTCCAAAGGGGGAGACAAAGGAATATATCATTTCGATATTGTCAAAATAAGGAGAATAATATGCACTTTGAATATTCTTTTGATGATTTTGATGATATGTGATTATGGTGAGTACTTGATGATTTTAAGATATGATGATAATTTATGAGTAATATTACTAAATTTGTATTTGAGGTGATGCTTGTTGTTAGGGGGAGATTTTGTCGAAATTTCTATTCGGACAACATGGGTAACAAATTTCCTACTCTTATTCTTTTCCTTTACGTTTTCTTTTTTATGATGAAGGGGGAGAAGAATACATGTTTTCGAATTTATAAAAAAAAAAAAAATTCTTTGCCAATTAAGTTTTTTTTTCTTTTTGATGATGAGGGGGAGAAAAATCCATGTATTTAAATATGTTATTTTAGCTAATTGGCAAATTGTAAAAGAAGATTATATTTAGAGGGAGCAATTTGTGGAATCATTCTTTAAATACATGAAATATTTGTCATCATCAAAAAGGGGGAGATTGTTAACATATATGTTTCCATAATATTGATTTTGATGATAACAAATAAGATTAAGAATGATTAATCTTTTAAGCTCAAATTATTTAATATTCTTTTTAAATAAATCATTATTTTCACATTATAAATGTTTTATATTTAATGGAAAAATGATTTTATGAAATTGATTGTTTTTATTCTTTTTAAATAAATCATTATTTTCACATTATAAATGTTTCATATTTAATGGAAAAACGATTTTATGAAATTGGTTGTTTTTCAAAGTTTATGGTTTAATTGAAAGAATTTTGAAAACTTTGATATAAACAAGTATTGCTTGAAATTTTGGTAAAGGACTTATTTGAAAAGTGTCATAGCATCTTTGGCAATATCATAATTTCAGAAAGTTTTGGGATTAACAAAGTATTATTTAGAAATTCTGAAATTGGACCTATTTGAAACGTTTCATAACGTTTTAGGCCTTAGTACAGTTTTGTAAAGTTTTGGGGTCAAACTGTAATTTTAGAAAATAATGCACTGTGCAGGTTACTGTAGCAAGCGGCTTACTAGATTCTAAAAACCGGAAATCCAGATTCGGGGCAGTAAGCATCCGAAACGCAAACGGCTAATCGGATGTCCATAAACGGCAAGCCGGTTACGACAAAAAATGTGCATAACGGCTAGTAACGGCTAGTTTTTGAGTTCAAACTATATAAACTCAAAACCAATTCATTTTTGGTAACTCAAGCAAGCATAAACAAGTGCACACAACTTATATTGAGCTTCAAATTCGAAAATCTTCATAGATTAAATCTTTATTGAGCTATCATTTGTAAATCCACTCTTAAAGAGAGTTTTTGTTGTAATTTTCATTTCTCATCAAATTGTGAGAGTACAAGTGTGAGAAACACTTGGAGTGAAGAGATTGGAGAGATAATCTCTTGTTGTAAAGGTTCATTGACACCTTGAAGTCAATTGTAAACGTTTGAAGCCTTGAAAAGGCTTGGATAGTGAAATCCTCAAGTCCGGTGTGCTTGGAGGCGTGGACGTAGGCGGGGATTGCCGAACCACGTAAAAATCCTTGAGTTTGCTTTCTCTTCCCTTGCTATTTAATTATTGTGCTTTGATTGAACTTATTGCTTTCAATTTTTATTAAGACATTAGATTGCTTGTTGTGTGGATTTGCTAGTATAATTTTTAAAATTCCAATTCACCCCCCCTCTTGGGTTGCACACTCATATTTCAAAACTTACCAACCAAAGAGAGCTTGAATGGTGTGGCCATGATGTTGATTTCTTCCTCAGTGAAAAAAATGGCAGGTTCGCCTCTATGTGTGGAGGATTGCTTGAAGGCGATGGCCGGATCAGCTCTTTGGGACCTAGTAGTGACATCCACAAACGATTTGCAGGGTTGAGCAGTGGGCAGTTTTGCCGCCATTTGTGCAAACAATGGAAGCGGTGGAAACTCCAATGAAGTAGTCGGATGGCCATACCATCATCATCATTTTCATTTTCATTATAGAGTGACCCAAAAACATTTAAATAGTTTCAAATAGGTCCAAATCCGAAATTTAAAACACTATCAAAGATTTTAAAATACTTTCATTTTAGTCCAAAATGCTTTAATTCCATAACATCATTTTCTTATTATAAAAGTACAATTCATAATTCTTTGTTCAATTAATATATGTGGTTTGTTATCATCAAAATTAATATTTGTAGCCATATAGGCTAACATCAAAATCATGGCCACACTATTCAAGCTCTCTTTGGTTGGTAAGTTTTCTTTCGGTCGCCCTCCCATTGATGTTATTCGTAACTTTTTTGTGGCATTAAGCCTGAAAGGAAATGTTGAAATCTCCTTATTGGATCCGCGCCACATCCTTATCCAACTTCACCTGGAAGAGGATTACACGAGAATTTGGCTCCGCCAATCCTGGTTTATTGATGGCAGAGCTATGCGGGTTTAGGGGTTTTAGGGTTTTAGGTTTTAGGGTTTAGGGGTTGGGGTTTGGTGTTAGGGGCTTCGGGCTTGGGGCTTAGGGCTTAGGGCTTCGGGCTTTAGGGCGTTAGGGCGTTAGGGCGTTAGGGCGTTAAGGCGTTAGGGCTTTTGGCCTTAGGGGCTTTAGGGCCTTAGGGCCTTAGTTTTAGGGTTTATGGTTTAGGGTTTTTAGGGTGTTTAGGGTTTAGGGTTTAGGGTTTAGAGTTTTAGGGTTTTAGGGTTTTAGGGTTTTAGGGGTTTGGGGTTTGGGGTTTTAGGGGTTGGGGCTTAGGGTTTAGGGTTTAGGGTTTATGGTTTAGGGTTTAGGATTTTAGGGTTTTAGGGGTTTAGGGTTTAGGGTTTTTGGGTTTAAGGTTTAGGGTTTAGGATTTTTTTTTTTTGAAACCACTAAAGAAAAGGTGGGGGGTTGGGCGGGACCTCTACCTGTCATATAAATCCGAAAAAGATATAGATACAAAGGAGGGGAACATGAGCCAAAACCTCCCAAAGATAATGGAATACATAATGAAATAGGGAAAATCCTATCGTCTGACATAGGTGATCGACTGGGCGTCTGTGTGGAGGGTACCCAATAAGTCCCTAGGCAGCTCCTGAGGAGAAGAGAACTGCCGACTAGATCGAGGAGAGCAGGCCTAGTTGGCCAAGAATTCTGCTGCAGATGTAGCCTCGCGAAGGACATGTCTCACCTGAATGGAAGCCGAAGATATCAGGTGACACGCCCGACGCAGAAGGTAAGAATAATCCCACCGGACTGGACCCTGAGAGTGAACCCATGACACCATCGTAGCCGAATCCGACTCTACCTCAAGAACCGAGTGGCCACTCCAGGAGATGGTCTCGTCCAGGCAACTAATTGAATCGGCCTCCTAGGGGGAACCAAAACTCTCAGACCCTCCAAGATCCGGGAATCCAAGACTCCCTTTAGTTGGGGGGGCTTGAAACCTAAAGCAGAACCAGTAAGTTTAAGATCGAATCCAACCTGAAAGATAACTGCATCAGTCGAAAAAGACTGTGAGTGGAACCGGTAAGCATTTCGGGCCTTCCAAACTTGCCACAAAATGAAGCAAGGCAGAAGGACCCAAAGATGATTCCGGGAAGGGGCACGATGTCTCCAGATAGGAGGCAGTGCACGGGGAGATAAAAAACCAAGCTCTCGCATCCCCAATATCCGCTGATAGTGGCCGCATATATGACGGGTCCTCGGGCAATCCAAAAAAAGGTGTCCAAGTGTCTCAGCCTCCCGACCGCACACACACCTAGAAACCATGTGAAATCCCCTCGAGCACAAGGCATCATCAGTAGCTAGAAAACCATGAAGAAGTCACCAGAGAAAAAAGGATACTCTCGATGGAATGTGTCTCTGCCAGATAATGGAATAAACCTCATCTCTCGGCCTAGTGCACCGCACAAGCTCCCAAGCAGTCTGTAAATGAAAGGTGCCATCGGGGCTAAGATCCCAACGAATCAAGTCTGGCTCCTCACTAGAAATAGGCACCAATAAGATCTGCTCGACAATAGATCGAGGAAGCCGCTGCAAGGTTAAAAAAATATTAGGGGCAAGAGCACAACCAGCAATCGTACCAGAAACTACACTCTCCCTGCCCAATAAGCCAACACTCATGAGGTCCTGCCATACAACGAATTATACAAAGGCGTCTCCAAAGAGGGGAGGCAGGATAGCGAAACTAAATAATGCCCGGATGCAAGGATCTACAGTACTTGGACTTCATAAAAGAAGCCCAAAGCGAACTCTACTGACGGAACCGCCACCAGAGTTTGATCTCAAAGGCCTCTGCCATATCATCAAAGGACCGAATGTCGAGACCGCCCTCATCTACAGGAAAACAAACTGCCGGCCATCTACACCAGTGGATCCGCCGTCTCCCCTCGGAATCACCCCATAAGAACCGGGTGAACAATCTCTCTAAGCTCTGGATCACCGTCGAGGGAGGATGGAGAACATGAAATAAATGCAAAGGCAAAGCAGACAGCACATGGCGAATGAGAATTAGCTTCCCACCAAAAGTGAGCAGGCGGTTGGCCCAGCCGGAGATCATCTCCCTGACCTTTCGGACCATATCATCAAAGTAAGAAATCTTGAGGCACCCGGTGAAGATTGGACACCCGAGATAAATAAAAGGGAGTTGTCACCGCTGAAAACCAGTAACTGAGTAAACTATAGTCCGACATGAAGCTGGAGCCGGCTTCCCGATGTAGAAGCTGCTCTTGGCTTGACTAATCAACTGCCCCGAAACCGCCTCATAGCGATGCAAGAAGTCCATGACCCGCTGTAAACTACAGCAACTCCCATTCGCAAAAATAACAATGTCATCCGCAAAGCTCAAATGGGAGATGTCAGTAGGAGCAGCAGAAAGGTACCTAACCGATGGGTACCGAGAATACAGATTGTCTAAACCTCGAGATAAAAACTCAGCAGCAATAATAAAGAGACTAGGAGAAATGGGATCACCTTGCCGAAGACCCCTCTCAGACTGAAAATACCCGTGAATGGCTCCACTCACTAGTGACACAACTTAAAAGTAATTTTTAACTCCCAAGTATAAGAGTGTCTTGTTGTATTATAACTCGATGAATCCGAGGTCGATCCACAGAGAAAATATTTAATTAGTCTACTTTATTTTAACTTAAAATTGAAATTAAAACTTAAATATAAACAACTTAATGTAAATGAAACTATGGAATTGAACTAGTTAGGGTTATGGATCCACTCTTAGAAATAAATAAAACTTAATAAATTCTTTTTGCCAATTTTTTTAGATTTATTACCCAAAAGATTAATTATACAAATTATTATTATTTTCCCTTTAATTTTATGATGGATTAAGTATTTATTGTGCCAAAATTTAATTTGTCTACAATAAGTCAAAATACCATTTCACCATGCCTTATATTAAGATCTTAAGAATTTATTGTGCCAAATTCATTTGTTTGTCTACAATAAATCAAAATTTCAAAATATAAAACATGTATAAAATTAAATAGAAAATAATTTAATTTATAAAATTAAAAATAGAATTTGATTAAATCATATTTATTTCCTAAGAGTTTCACCTTCCCCTAACTAATATTATTTAGTTAAGCATCAATAAAATAAAAAGAAGTAGTAAAGTTGAATTACTTATAATTAAAAGAAATAAAAACAACTAAAATTGGAAATAAAACTAATTTTATTTATAAAAATAATTATACAAAATATTAAAAACACACCTAGCAATCAAGATTACAAGGAGATGGAGAGAATTTGAGAAGAAGAAAGTTGTAGAGAGATGATTAAAACATAAAAATGAGGCTCTATTTATAGAAAAACATAAGCATAAAATAACATGTTATCGCTTGATAATTAAACAATTTTTAATACTAATCACACCCCCCAACCAGCTTATTGCTAGCCCTCTAGCAATTAAAGCGTTATATTAAATTAAGATTTATAAAATTCACATGCAAGTTAATAGTTGTTCATCTATCCTCTAAATTAGCAAATAAATGAACTCTCCCAAATTCCTTTACCACATTGATGTTCACTCATTATCCAGAATATCATCAAACCTTCTTTTGTGCTCAAGTAATTAACACAATACTTATGGGGCTTCATTAAAAGAAAAACAACATTTTCGTTCCAAAATTCATTAGAAATTATATCTTTAGGTAATAGATTATTCACACGTATTTTTTTTTAATATTACATTTTTAACCCGTGTAGCGAGCTTTAGGTCAGTGACTCACAGAGCAGTAGGCCTTAGGGCACTAGGTGTTGAAGCACCCCTACGAACTTAATTACTCGGGTTTCTAATAAACAAACTATATATCTATTACCCATGTAGCGAGCTTTAGGCCAGTGACTCCCAGACCAGTTGACCTTAGGGCACTAGGTGTTGAAACACCCCTACGGACTTAATTACTCAGGTTCTAGATATAACAAAATTAAAAACATTTTTTTCTTCTTTTTTTTGATTTTTTTTCCTTTTTTTTTGTTTTTTTTTTTTTTTTTTTTTGCAATATACACTTTCTACTACCTTAGATACTATTCCTAATAAATCAAAAGAACTAAATGCTGTAAAATTTTAACTTACAACCCACTAGTATGTGTCATAATGTGTGTGTGAAGAATGATTCAATAATAACTGTTAAATGAGTAAACAATTAAATAACTTAATAACCAAGTGGAGAGTTCACAAATTTGAGTAATTCAAAGAAAAGGGAACAAAAACAACTTACTATGAATCTAAAAATCAAAATATAATACAACAAGACTATTAGGATGCGTCTCAAAAGTCGTGACTCTTTACACAACCATCCTAGACAAAAAAAAATTTTTTTTTTTGCTTTTTTTTGTTTTTTTTTTAACAAAGAAAAGAAAAGAGAAAAACAACACACATTTAAAAAAAAACATACGTCAATTATTCCCACCCCACAACCTAATCTAAACATTATCTTAACACTTTATAATTTTACAAATAGGCAAAAAATTATAAACAAAATAATTATAATAATAATAAAATAGAATAATAAAAGAAGAATAAGAAGAGGAGATCTCACTTGAACTTGATGCAGAAGCTTAAAAGCGGATAACAAAGATGAAGAAAAAGTCAAAATTTTTTTTTTTTTTTGTTGGAATTGAATGTTTTCAACATGTGCAGGCAACCTAATGAAGAAAATGAGAATGAAGATGATACTGATGAACAAAAGGAATTGTTTGAATCTTGTATCGAGGAAAATATTTAAAAAGGGGATTTTTCTGAACTTTCTAATGTTTGTTTAGTTAATTCAATTGAGTCAAATAAGCAACTTGAACTTGATATTTCTAATATAAATTCGTTGCTTGATTCTGTGCAGACTTCACAAAATTATGATGACGAGCCAAAATTTGAGGAGCTTGGAAGTATTGAAAAGACAGAACAACAAGAAGCACCTAAAATTGAATTGAAACCTTTGCCTGAAGGATTGAAATATGCTTTTCTTGACGAAGAACAAACTTATCCTGTTGTGATTTCTTCTATTTTAACAAGCGACCAAGAAGGACAAAGAAGGGATGGTAAGCCTTTTGTGATTTATTATGCGAGTAAGACTTTGGATAGTGCTCAAATGAATTATTCTACAACTGAAAAAGAATTACTTGCTGTGGTATTTGCATTAAACAAATTCCGTTCATATTTGCTTGGCTCTAAATCTGTTGTGTTTACTGACCACGCTGCTGTGAGATATTTGATGAGTAAACAGGATGCCAAACCGAGACTAATTCGTTGGATTTTGTTACTTCAAGAATTTGACCTTACCATCAAAGATAAAAATGGTGCTGAAAATGTTGTTGCTGATCATCTATCAAGACTCACATCTGAATTCTGCAATGATATAACACCCATAAATGATTCTTTCCCTGATGAATTTTTATTTTCTGTTACTTCAATGCCATGGTATGCTAACATTGTTAATTTCCTTGTTACAGGTAAAATGCCTTTGCAATGGAATGCTCAAGAGAAGAAGAAATTTTTTGTTGAAGTAAAGAAATTTTATTGGGATGACCCTTATTTGTTCAAATATTGCCCAGATCAAATTTTTCGGCGATGTATTCCTGATAATGAGGTAAGTAGTGTCATTAATTTTTGTCATTCTAAAGCATGTGGTGGTCACTTTTCTTCAAGAAAAACTACTGCTAAAATTTTACAGTGTGGATTTTATTGGCCTACCATGTTTAAAGACACATATGAATTTTGCAAAAGTTGTGAAAAATGTCAAAAATTGGGATCAATTACAAAAAGAAACATGATGCCCTTAAATCCTATACTTGAAATTGAAATATTTGATTGTTGGGGAATTGATTTCATGGGTCCATTTCCATCATCTTTTGGATTTGTGTATATATTAGTTGCAGTTGATTATGTCTCAAAATGGATTGAAGCAATTTCTTGTCGAAATAAAGATAGTAAAATTGTGGTTACATTTTTAAGAGAAAACATTTTAAGTCGATTTGGAATCTCTCGAGCCATTATCAGTGATGGAGGTAAGCATTTTTGTAATAATTCATTTGAGTCTTTAATGAAGAAATATGGAATTACACATAAAATTGCTACCCCTTATCATCCTTAAACAAATGGTCAAGTTGAATTAGCAAATAGGGAGATAAAACAAATTTTGGAAAAAACAGTTAACCCAAACCGAAAAGATTGGTCTCTTAGACTTAATGATGCACTTTGGGCTTACCGTCACCCTATCGGTTAGTTTATGGTAAACCTTGTCATTTACCCGTTGAACTTGAACATAAATCACTTTGGGCTATTAAATCTTTTAATTCAAATTTGGATGATGCTGGTAATGTGCGAAAATTGCAATTGAATGAACTTGAGGAATTAAGAAATGATGCATATGAAAATTCAAGAATTATTAAGGCAAGAACAAAAGCATTTCATGATAAAAGAATTTTTCGAAAAACATTTGAGATTGGTCAAAAAGTGTTGCTTTATAATTCTCGTCTTCATTTATTTCCAGGGAAGTTAAAATCAAAATGGAGTGGCCCATTTGTTGTAAAAAATGTATATTCATATGGGGCCATAGAAATTGAGAATCCAAAGAACGGTGTCACATTTAAAGTTAATGGTCAAAGATTAAAACCATATCTGGAACATCACCCACGTGACGAGGACACCGAAATTAATTTGGGTGACCCACCAGTTCTTGATTAAGTCTTTATTGATTTATTTTATTTTATTATTTTACCATTTCATTGTTTGATTTTTTTTTTCTCTAGATTGATGCACTGTACATAGTTTTTTTTTTTAATATTGTTTTTCTTGTGTAAGCGTGTTTGTTTGACAGTTGTACATTCTCTCATCAATTTTCATTTTACATCATGAGCACCTCAATGAGAAAATACATGTTCGCACATCTTAAAAGATTTCGGCATATAAAATTTCACTTAAGAGGCCTGATACAAAGCTGTAAATCACATCCACTTTGAGATCTGCAACCACCAGAATTCGTGTCCTATGTTGAAGATCTAGATGGACAACTCAGAACAGTAGAGAGTGGCATATATGAATTTCAAATGGAGCTTGAGGTTAACTCAATGAGAGGTCGAATGTAAGTTCATTTTCCTTTTATATTGTGTGCATCAATATAAAAGACCTGTTCGCATTTATTTCCAGGGAAGTTAAAATCAAAATGGAGTGGCCCATTTGTTGTAAAAAATGTATATTCATATGGGGCCATAGAAATTGAGAATCCAAAGAGTTAAAAATTACTTTTAAGTTGGGTAATAGATATATAGTTCTGATTAGTATTAAAAATTGTTTAATTATCAAGCGATAACATGTTATTTTATGCTTATGTTTTAATTTATATTTGTGTTTATGTAATATATTATGAATTATGAATTATGTTTTAAATATATTTAATTTTGTGTATTTTTATGTGTTTATTAGGAAAAATATTAATTTCACGTACCTCGAGGCTCCAAACAGATAAACGGAGGTCAAATTTGGATTCCGGAGGTCCGAAAACCTTAAGATCAGTCAAGATCGACTTAAAATTGGGCTTGTGTAAAAAAAATTGACTTTTTCTGTTGACCGAGCACTGATTGGATGATGAAATGAGCTTGCAATAGATATGAGTGCATGGGATAGCTCGCAATTTTGACTAAATCTCAACCGTTTATAATTCAATGGCCATGATTGTGCCACGTGGCAATGGTTGGTGAAGCAAGTTGCAGGATCCGAATCTTTGTATTCGGGTCGACCCGATCCACCCATTAACCCGCTAAATCTCAACCATTCTTTGGGCAAATCGGACGAGTCAAATGATGCCATGTGTGATGTTGACTTTTGAAGTTTGACTAGCCATTGGATCTTGATCCAAGGGTTGTGAGGAGCACATGCCTGAAGCCTATGATGGACCGCAAAGCACTGGATTATGAATTTATTTTTCTATAAAAAGAGCCTCATTTTTATGTTTTAATCATCTCTCTACAACTCTTTTCTTCTCCAATTCTCTCAATCTCCTTGTAATCTTGATTTCCAGGTGTGTTTTTAATATTTTGTATAATTATTTTCATTAATAAAATTAGTTTTATTTCCAATTTTAGTTGTTTTTATTTTTTTTAATTATAAGTAATTCAATTTTACTACTTCTTTTTATTTTAATTATGCTTAACTAAATAATATTAGTTAGGGGAAGGTGAAACTCTTAGGAAATAAATATGATTTAATCAAATTCTATTTTTAATTTTATAAATTAAATTATTTTCTATTTAATTTTATATATATATATTTTTTTTTTTTTTGAAATTTTGATTTATTGTAGACAAACAAATGAATTTGGCACAATAAATTCTTAAGATCTTAATACAAGGCATGGTGAAATGGTATTTTGACTTATTGTAGACAAATTAAATTTTGGCACAATAAATACTTAATCCATCATAAAATTAAAGGGAAAATAATAATAATTTGTATAATTAATCTTTTGGGTAATAAATCTAAAAAAATTGGCAAAAAGAATTTATTAAGTTTGATTTATTTCTAAGAGTGGATCCATAACCCTAACTAGTTCAATTCCATAGTTTCATTTACATTAAGTTGTTTATATTTAAGTTTTAATTTCAATTTTAAGTTAAAATAAAGTAAACTAATTAAATCTTTTCTCTGTGGATCGACCTTGGACTCACCGAGTTATAATACAACAAGACACTCTTATACTTGCGAGTTAAAAATTACTTTTAAGTTGTGTCATAGATATATAGTTAAAAATATTTTTTTTGTCAAAAACTTGAACTCTAAATTAGCAAATAAATGAACTCTCCCAAATTCCTTTACCACATTGATGTTCACTCATTATCCAGAATATCATCAAACCTTCTTTTGTGCTCAAGTAATTAACACAATACTTATGAGGCTTCATTAAAAGAAAAACAACATTTTCGTTCCAAAATTCATTGGAAATTATATCTTTAGGTAATAGATTATTCACACATTTTTTTTTAATATTACATTTCTAACCCGTGTAGCAAGCTTTAGGTCAGTGACTCTCAGACCAGTTGGCCTTAGGGCACTAGGTGTTGAAGCACCCCTACGGACTTAATTACTCGGGTTTCTAATAAACAAATTATATATCTATTACCCATGTAGCGAGCTTTAGGCCAGTGACTCCCAGACCAGTTGACCTTAGGGCACTAGGTGTTGAAACACCCCTACGGACTTAATTACTCGGGTTCTAGATATAACAAAATTAAAAACATTTTTTTCTTCTTTTTTTTGATTTTTTTTTCCTTTTTTTTGTTTTTTGTTTTTTTTTTTTTTGCAATATACACTTTCTACTACCTTAGATACTATTCCTAATAAATCAAAAGAACTAAATGCTGTAAAATTTTAACTTACAACCCACTAGTATGTGTCATAATGTGTGTGTGAAGAATGATTCAATAATACCTGTTAAATGAGTAAACAATTAAATAACTTAATAACCAAGTGGAGAGTTCACAAATTTGAGTAATTCAAAGAAAAGGGAACAAAAACAACTTACTATGAATCTCAAAATCAAAATATAATACAACAAGACTATTAGGATGCGTCTCAAAAGTCGTGACTCGTTACACGGCCATCCTAGACAAAAAATAAATTTTTTTTTGTTTTCTTTTTTAACAAAGAAAAGAGAAAAACAACACACATATTTAAAACATACGTCAATTATCCCCACCCCACAACCTAATTTAAACATTATCTTAACATTTTATAATTTTACAAATATGCAAAAAATAATAATAATAATAAAAGAGAAAAATAAAAGAAGAAGAAGAAGAGATCTCACCTGAACTTGATGCAGAAGCTTAAAAGCGGATAACAAAGATGAAGAAAAAGTCAAATTTTTTTTTTTTACAACACCCTTAAGATTAAGAAGATGCGTTTCTAGAGGGACTACATTCTCTATGTCCTGCCATCTTCGACTCAAATTTGTCCTAAGTTAGTCTTTACAAAAAAAAAAAAAAATTTTGTTTTTTTTGTTTTTTTTTTTGTAAACACATCACCAGGACTAAGACATTCCACAATTATTAACTATTCCCTCCCCCCAACCTGAAAAAGACATTCTCCTCAATGTTTTAAAAGGAAAGAGAAAGAGTTTAGAAGCCATCACATAAATACTGCAACAGAAAATATTTACAAACGGAGAGTTAAATCTAAATCGCACTTCTTATTACTGCTACTGTTACCGCTACCATCATCAGTCGACCAATTCAGTGCAAAAGTCTTTGGATCTGGCTCCGGTGTATAAGCTTGTAAAAGATCAAATAACTCATTAGCAATAAAAGCACAGATAAAGAGTTTTTTTACAGAATATGGAACAAAATGATTCTTTATTGTATGGTTAATAAAAGTTAGCAAGCCATCATAAAAATTATTAACATTTAACAAACCGATAGGTTTTTTATGAATGTTCAAGTGGGCCCAAGATGCAAATGTAATTAGTGCCTCAAAAGTTGCAAGATCTCCTGGCAAGAAAATAAAAGCATCAGCATGATTCATCATTTCAGATATTCTCTCTTGCATACTTGATACCACTAATTCTTCTCCAATTGGTGGGCCAGACATGCACACTAGCGGTTTCATGGGTTTTGGGATAATGCCGAGTACTTGGCTTCCTCTGGTAAAAACAGCTTCTGAGACAAGTCTTGATGACCCTCGTTCACCTCCTCCATATACAAGATGCAGTTTCCTCTCTGCTATGACACGACCAAGATCCATAGCTGCCTGAACGAACTCTTTGTACTTTCCATAGTGAAACCCAGTAAGCACACAAATATTTTTGAATTGTTTACTCGAAGATGCTGCTATTGGACTAATTTTTCAAAAACAAGTTGTGAGTGTTTGAAAAACGGGCTCATATTTAAAGATCTTGGTGACATAAATAATGAGAAACAGCTGTAAATGGGTTGGCATATTTTTCAAATGACGAGTAAAGCTCGTGGCTCAATAATTCAAAAACAAACAAAAACAAACAGTAAAAAGAAAATAATGATTAGAAAAAGCAAACAGTAAAAGAAAACAAATATTTATTAAATACAAAATCACATCGCTAAATGCAATAATGCAAATGATAAAATAAAAGTAAAGTAAAATAACAGTGAAGTGAAAGGATATGTACTGGTAGTTGTGAATGTGGCTCACATCTTCCTCTGGTTTTACGTCCAGTAACGGCTTGAATGCCCTCTATGGGTCGAGGATCGGCTTCCCATCCAGTTTTCTTATAAACTGGCAAACATGGTCTTTTTTAGTCAGATTCCCAAGACTAAACTGTGTACTTTGTTTTTGGAATAGTATCCACAAATTGTACATCTCACGTTGCACAAATCCGCTTCGATGCGTCTCAAGAGATCGTAAGATATCATCCAACGATTCTTTACTCATGCCATCTTTAATGAATTTAATTTTATCTTCACGAGTATCAGAAACCATTCCTAAAGATTTACAATCTGGTCGTTTGCAACCAAGTCTTACACAGTTATGACATTTTGAGCCAAGTCGTTTAGCTCTCCTTTTCTTAGCAAACGTACTTTTACCAAAACCAGGGATGTAAGAAACAAATGGATCAGAAAACTCACCTGCTAATCGGACCTTTGCTTCAATTAACCAACGAATGTCAGAAGGAATGCCATTGATCATTAACAAACGCAGTCGTTCACAACGAGCTTTGTAAATTTTCCTGAGGGCATTCTGAGGGAGAGAGGGAAAATGCTTATGGAGTTTATGTTGTATTTCTTCCATGTTTGATTTTGGGGTTTCAGTTATTGTGGGAAACTGAAGATACCGACTTAAAAAGTCACGGAGTACCGTTATCCGCCATTTATACAGGAAAATAAATCAAAACACACCAAAATCAAATCTGCAAAATCAAATCAAGCGTGAAAGCGAGCAAAAAGAAGCACACAATATAAAAGGAAAATGAACTTACATTCGACCTCTCATTGAGTTAACCTCAAGCTCCATTTGAAATTCATATATGCCACTCTCTACTGTTCTGAGTTGTCCCTCTAGATCCTCAACATAGGACACGAATTCTGGTGGTTGCAGATCCCAAAGTGGATGTGATTTACAGCTTTGTATCAGGCCTCTTAAGTGAAATTTTATACGCCGAAATCTTTTAAGATGTGCGAACAGGTATTTTCTCATTGAGGTGCTCATGATGTAAAATAAAAATTGATGAGAGAATGTACAACTGTCAAACAAACACGCTTACACAAGAAAAACAATGTTAAAAAAAACTATGTACAGTGCATCAATCTAGAGAAAAAAAAATCAAACAATGAAATGGTAAAATAAAATAAATCATTAAAGACTTAATCAAGAACTGGTGGGTCACCCAAATTAATTTCGGTGTCCTCGTCATGTGGGTGATGTTCCAGATATGGTTTTAATCTTTGACCATTAACTTTAAATGTGACACCGTTCTTTGGATTCTCAATTTCTATGGCCCCATATGAATATACATTTTTTACAACAAATGGGCCACTCCATTTTGATTTTAACTTCCCTGGAAATAAATGAAGACAAGAATTATAAAGCAACACTTTTTGACCAATCTCAAATGTTTTTTGAAAAATTCTTTTATCATGAAATGCTTTTGTTCTTGCCTTAATAATTCTTGAATTTTCATATGCATCATTCCTTAATTCCTCAAGTTCATTCAATTGCAATTTTCGCACATTACCAGCATCATCCAAATTTGAATTAAAAGATTTAATAGCCCAAAGTGATTTATGTTCAAGTTCAACAGGTAAATGACAAGTTTTACCATAAACTAACCGATCTAGAGGTCGAAATAACATGTTATCGCTTGACAGTGCATCAATCTAGTTTTTCTTGAAGAAAAGTGACCACCACATGCTTCAGAATGACAAAAATTAATGACACTACTTACCTCATTATCAGGAATACAGTGCCGAAAAATTTGATCTGGGCAATATTTGAACAAATAAGGGTCATCCCAATAAAATTTCTTTACTTCAACAAAAAATTTCTTCTTCTCTTAAGCATTCCATTGCAAAGGCATTTTACCTGTAACAAGGAAATTAACAATGTTAGCATACCATGGCATTGAAGTAACAGAAAATAAAAATTTATCAGGGAAAGAATCATTTATGGGTGTTATATCATTGAAGAATTCATATGTGAGTCTTGATAGATGATCAGCAACAACATTTTCAACACCCTTTTTATCTTTGATGGAAAGGTCAAATTCTTGAAGTAAGAAAATCCAACGAATTAGTCTCGGTTTGGCATCTTGTTTACTCATCAAATATCTCACAGCAGCGTGGTCAGTAAACACAACAGATTTAGAGCCAAGCAAATATGAACGGAATTTGTTTAATGCAAATACCACAGCAAGTAATTCTTTTTCAGTTGTAGAATAATTCATTTGAGCACTATCCAAAGTCTTACTCGCATAATAAATCACAAAAGGCTTACCATCCCTTCTTTGTCCTAAAACAGCACCAACAGTAAAATCACTTGCATCACACATTAATTCAAATGGCAGAGACCAATCAGGAGATTGCATAATAGGTGCAGATGTTAAAAGACAAATTATTTTTTCAAAAGATTTTTGGCAATCATCATTCCATTCAAACGGTGCATCTTTTAATAAGAGGTTACAAAGTGGTTTAGATATGGCACTAAAGTTTTTTATAAACCTCCTATAAAATCCTGCATGTCCTAAAAAGGATCGCACATCTCTAACTGTTTTTGGTTGTGGCAATTTAGATATAACTTCGATTTTTGCTTTGTCAACTTCAATTCCTTTAATAGAAACAACATGACCCAAAACAATTCCAGAAGTAACCATGTAGTGACATTTTTCCCAATTCAACACGAGCTCTTTTTCAATACATCTTTTTAAAACGTTCTCCAAATTATCAAGGCAATCATCAAAAGAATTCCCAAACACAGTCAAATCATCCATAAAGACCTCTAAACAATGTTCAACCATATCACAAAAAATGCTTAACATACATCTTTGAAATGTTGAAGGAGCATAACAAAGCCCGAATGGCATTCTTTTAAATGCAAATGTTCCAAATGGACATGTAAATGTGGTCTTTTCTTGGTCCTCAAGTGCTATAGGAATTTGATAATAACCTGAATATCCATCTAAAAAATAGTAGTAGGGATGTCCTGCTACTCTTTCTAAGATTTGGTCAAGGAATGGTAATGGAAAATGATCTTTTCTAGTGGCTTCATTTAATTTTCTATAATCAATGCACATGCGCCAACTAGATGTAATTCGTGTTGGAATTAATTCACCTTTTTCATTTTTAACAACAGTGATTCCAGATTTTTTAGGCACTACTTGTGTAGGACTTACCCACTTACTATCAGAAATAGGATAGATAATTCCCACATCAAGCAATTTAAGGACTTCTGTTTTGACTACCTCTTTCATGTGTGGGTTTAATCTTCTTTGAGGTTGTTCACATGTTTTAGCATTTTCTTCCAAATTAATTCTATGTGTGCAAATTAAGGGATTCATGCCTTTAATATCATTTAAAGTCCATCCAATTGCATTTTTATACTTTTTAAGAACAGTTAGTAACTTACCTTCTTGGTCGCTTGTTAAAATAGAAGAAATCACAACATGATAAGTTTGTTCTTCTCCAAGAAAAGCATATTTCAATCCTTCAGGTAAAGGTTTCAATTCAATTTTAGGTGTTTCTTGTTGTTCTGTCTTTTCAATACTTTCAAGCTCCTCAAATTTTGGCTCGTCATCATAATTTTGTGAAGTCTGCACAGAATCAAGCAACGAATTTATATTAGAAATATCAAGTTCAAGTTGCTTATTTGACTCAATTGAATGAACTAAACAAACATTAGAAAGTTCAGAAAAATCCCCTTTTTGAATATTTTCCTCGATACAAAATTCAAACAATTCCTTTTGTTCATCAGTATCATCTTCATTCTCATTTTCTTCATTAGGTTGCCTGCACATGTTGAAAACATTCAATTCCAAAGTCATATTCCCAAAGGATAAATTTATTAAACCATTCCTACAATTAATCAAAGCATTAGCAGTTGCTAAAAATGGTCGACCTAAAATTATAGGAATTGGTTTGTAATTATTCACAACAGGTTCAGTTTCCAAGACAATAAAATCCACAGGATAAATGAATTTATCAACTTGTACTAAAACATCTTCCACTATTCCTTTTGGTACTTTAACTGATCTATCGGCAAGCAAAAGTGTAGTTGAAGTTGATTTTAACTCACCAAGATTAAGTTGAAGATAAACTGAATATGGAAGCAAATTAACACTAGCACCAAGATCTAGTAAAGCATGCTCAATTCTGTGGTTACCAATAATACAAGAAATGGTAGGACAACCAGGATATTTATATTTCAACTTATTATTAATAGACAGAATTGTACTTACCTGTTCGGCTATGAAAGCACTCTTTCTTACCTTCAATTTCCTCTTAACAGTGCACAAGTCCTTCAATTTCCCCGGCAACGGCGCCAAAAACTTGACACAACTTAAAAGTAATTTTTAACTCCCAAGTATAAGAGTGTCTTGTTGTATTATAACTCGGTGAGTCCGAGGTCGATCCACAGAGAAAATATTTAATTAGTTTATTTTATTTTAACTTAAAATTGAAATTAAAACTTAAATATAAACAACTTAATTTAGATGAAACTATGGAATTGAACTAGTTAGGGTTATGGATCCACTCTTAGAAATAATTAAAACTTAATAAATTCTTTTTGCCAATTTGTTTTAGATTATGTTTTAGATCCACTCTTAGAAATAAATAAAACTTAATAACATGTTATTTTATGCTTATGTTTTAATTTATATTTGTGTTTATGTAATATATTATGAATTATGTTTTAAATATATTTAATTTTGTGTATTTTTATGTGTTTATTAGGAAAAATATTAATTTCACATACTTCGAGGCTCCAAACAGATAAACGGAGGTCAAATTTGGATTCCGGAGGTCCGTAAACCTTAAGATCAGTCAAGATCGGCTTAAAATTGGGCTTGTGTAAAAAAAGTTGACTTTTTCTGTTGACCGAGCACTGATTGGATGATGAAATGAGCTTACAATAGATATGAGTGCATGGGATAACTGGCAATTTTGACTAAATCTCAACCGTTCATGATTCAATGGCCATGATTGTGCCACGTGGCAATGGTTGGTGAAGCAAGTTGCAGGATCCGAATCTTTGTATTCGGGTCGACCCGATCCACCCATTAACCCGCCAAATCTCAACCGTTCTTTGGGCAAATCAGACGAGTCAAATGATACCATGTGTGATGTTGACTTTTGAAGTTTGACCAGCCATTAGATCTTGATTTAAGGGTTGTGAGGAGCACATGCATGAAGCCTATGATGGACCGCAAAGCACTGGATTATGAATTTATTTTTCTATAAATAGAGCCTCATTTTTATGTTTTAATCATCTCTCTACAACTCTCTTCTTCTCAAATTCTCTCCATCTCCTTGTACTCTTGATTTCCAAGTGTGTTTTTAATATTTTGTATAATTATTTTTATAAATAAAATTAGTTTTATTTCCAATTTTAGTTGTTTTTATTTCTTTTAATTATAAGTAATTCAACTTTACTATTTCTTTTTATTTTAATGATGCTTAACTAAATAATATTAGTTAGGGGAATGTGAAACTCTTAGGAAATAAATATGATTTAATCAAATTCTATTTTTAATTTTATAAATTAAATTATTTTCTATTTAATTTTATACATGTTTTATATTTTGAAATTTTGATTTATTGTAGACAAACAAATGAATTTGGCACAATAAATTCTTAAGATCTTAATACAAGGCATGGTGAAATGGTATTTTGACTTATTGTAGACAAATTAAATTTTGGCACAATAAATACTTAATCAATCATAAAATTAAAGGGAAAATAATAATAATTTGTATAATTAATCTTTTGGGTAATAAATCTAAAAAAATTGGCAAAAAGAATTTATTAAGTTTGATTTATTTCTAAGAGTGGATCTATAACCCTAACTAGTTCAATTCCATAGTTTCATTTACATTAAGTTGTTTATATTTAAGTTTTAATTTCAATTTTAAGTTAAAATAAAGTAAACTAATTAAATCTTTTCTCTGTGGATCGACCTCGGACTCACCGAGTTATAATACAACAAGACACTCTTATACTTGGGAGTTAAAAATTACTTTTAAGTTGTGTCAGTAGTTCACTATGACAACTACTGAGATGTTTGATTTTTAATTTTTGTCAACAATTTAAGTTGACAAAAATTACTTTATGTCACCAATATCTTTAAATATAAGCTCGTTCTTCAAACACTCACAACTTGTTTTTGAAAAATTAGTCCAATGGCAGCATCTTCGAGTAAACAATTCAAAAATATTTGTGTGCTTTCTGGGTTTCACTATGGAAAGTACAAAGAGTTCGTTCAGGCAGCTGTAGATCTAGGTCGTGTCATAGCAGAGAAGAAGTTGCATCTTGTATATGGAGGAGGTGAACGAGGGTTATCAAGACTTGTCTCAGAAGCTGTTTTTACCAGAGGAAGTCAAGTACTCAGCATTATCCCCGGCAACGGCGCCAAAAACTTGACACAACTTAAAAGTAATTTTTAACTCTCAAGTTTAAGAGTGTCTTGTTGTATTATAACTCGGTGAGTCCGAGATCGATCCACAGAAAAAAGATTTAATTAGTTTATTTTATTTTAACTTAAAATTGAAATTAAAACTTAAATATAAACAACTTAATTTAGATGAAACTATGGAATTGAACTAGTTAGGGTTATGGATCCACTCTTAGAAATAAATAAATCTTAATAAATTCTTTTTGCCAATTTGTTTTAGATTTATTACCTAAAAGATTAATTATACAAATTATTATTATTATTTTCCCTTTAATTTTATGATGGATTAAGTATTTATTGTACCAAAATTTAATTTGTCTACAATAAGTCAAAATACCATTTCATCATGCCTTATATTAAGATCTTAAGAATTTATTGTGCCAAATTCATTTGTTTGTCTACAATAAATCAAAATTTCAAAATATAAAACATGTATAAAATTAAATAGAAAATAATTTAATTTATAAAATTAAAAATAGAATTTGATTAAATCATATTTATTTCCTAAGAGTTTCACCTTCCCTTAACTAATATTATTTAGTTAAGCATAATTAAAATAAAAAGAAGTAGTAAAATTGAATTACTTATAATTAAAAGAAATAAAAATAACTAAAATTGGAAATAAAACTAATTTTATTAATGAAAATAATTATACAAAATATTAAAAACACACCTGGAAATCAAGATTACAAGGAGATTGAGAGAATTTGAGAAGAAGAGAGTTGTAGAGAGATGATTAAAACATAAAAATGAGGATCTATTTATAGAAAAATAAATTCATAATCCAGTGCTTTGCGGTCCATCATAAGCTTCATGCATGTGCTCCTCGCAACCCTTAGATCAAGATCCAATGGCTGGTCAAACTTCAAAAGTCAACATCACACATGGCATCATTTGACTCGTCTGATTTGCCCAAAGAACGGTTGAGATTTGGCGGGTTAATGGGTGGATCGGGTCGACCCGAATACAAAGATTTGGATCCTCCAACTTGCTTCACCAACCATTGCCACGTGGCACAATCATGGCCATTGAATCATGAACGGTTGGGATTTAGTCAAAATTGTCAGCTATCCCATGCACTCATATCTATTGTAAGCTCATTTCATCATCCAATTAGTGCTCGGTCAACAGGAAAAGTCAACTTTTTTTATACAAGCCCAATTTTAAGTCGATCTTGACTGATCTTAAGGTTTTCGGACTTCCGGAATCAAAATTTGACCTCCGTTTATCTATTTGGAGCCTCGAAGTACGTGAAATTAATATTTTTCCTAATAAACACATAAAAATACACAAAATTAAATATATTTAAAACATAATTCATAATATATTACATAAACACAAATATAAATTAAAACATAAGCATAAAATAACATGTTATCGCTTGATAATTAAACAATTTTTAATACTAATCAACTAGTACCGAAAACCAAGGGCCATAGACTGCTCTCCGAATCAAAGAAATCCAACGCTCCGAGAATCCAAAACAGCGAAGCATTTGGAGAATGAAGGGCCAAGACATACGATCATAAGCCTTTTCCATATCGAGCTTCAACACCACATTGTTCCCACGGGTACGGCGGTTGAGATCGTGAACGAGTTCCTGAACCAGGAGCACGTTGTCATGAATCACCCGTCCGGGAACAAAACCTCTCTGGGTAGGGGAGATAATCTGAGGCAGAATGGGGGACAATCTCTGAACGAGCAACTTGGTGATAACCTTGTTGCTCACGTTACAGAGACTAATCGGCCGGAAGTCAGCCCAAGAGGAGGGAGATTCCTTCTTGGGTAGAAGGACCAATAAAGTACTCTGAAATCCCCTAGGCATGGCCGAACCTCTGAAATAGTCGAGAACAGCATCTAGCAAATCACGACCTATGATGTCCCAACAAAACTGGTAAAACCTGCTGCAGAAGCCATCTGGACCCGGAGCACTCTCAGGATCAATGGAAAAAATCGCCCGTCTAACATCATCTATATCCAGCTCTCTACATAAATCCACATCATCCTCCGTTGTCACCAAGGTGGGAATGGTGTCGAAATCAGTCTGCTGGAACTGCACGGTGTCTCCATACAATAAACCCCGAAAATAACCAACAGCAAATAAACCCAGACGTCTATTCTCATCACCATCGTCAAAATCAGGAATATCCGTGGAATGTGAGTTAAATCCAACCTGAGCGTGATCGGCTATGTGCCCCAGTATATCGCCTAGAATAGTTGTAACATCACCTGAGTGGGAAGCACTGGGATCCAAGGGGGCTCCTGGTGCCGAAGTTCCCACCGGTCGAGACTCATCATGTGGGGGACCCTGAGTCAAGTCCACTGGAGGCTGAGTACTCGGTCCCTGAGTACGGTGATCTGAAGTAACTACATATTGTGTAGTATTAGGCTTCTTTGGCTGAATCACTGTATCAGACTTCTTCATTCTGCCCTTATCTCTGTCTTGGGCCGCATCGGCAATCTGGGCCTTACGAAGCTCCGGATTAGCAATATAGGAAGATTCCACAGAATGTCCGAGATGTTTGCATGAATTACAGTAGGCCGGAACTCGTTCAAAAACCACATCCTGCCAGAAACCTGAATCCCCCTCACCAATCCAGATGCGAGGTAATAACGGCTTTGAAACATCATATTCTACTAATACACAAGCTACAGACGACCTATTAACCGAAGTCGTTGCGTGGTCAACCCGAAGCGGAATATCAATAGCAGAAGCAATTGAGCAAAGAGCAGATTTACAATGAATGAAATGCACAGGTAAATAAGGTAATGAAACCCAAATCGAAACAATCGAAGACTCTGCTGAACATCGGAAATCAGTGCTCCATTTAAAGACTCTCATGCCTCTTCCATTAATAAACCATGTATGTCTCACCCAAATTCTAGAATAATCCTCTTCTAATGCAAGTTTAATTAAAACATGGCGAGGATCCAATAAAGATATTTGGCAATTTCCTTTTAGACCTAGAGACACAAAAAATTTTCTAATTAATTTCATAGGAGATTGGCCAAAAGAAAATTTACCTATTAGGGATAATTTGAATGGTTCCGCCATTGTTTGAATTTCCGCAGCCGAAAAGTGAACAGTCGGCTCGCCTTTAACCAAATATATCAGTTTTGGAGGAATTGTAGTTGAAACTCCCGCAACTGCATCCACAAATGATTTCGAGGGAGTTGGAGCATTTGGATTAAGAATATTAGCGGAATTAATAACATTGGCATATGAGGGCTTTTTAAAAACTTGATTGGGTTTGGGTTGGTGTTGGTGTTCTAGGCCTTTATGGTTTTTATTTTGGGCTTGTGTTAAAAAAGGGAGGTTATTTTTATTGGAATGGGTAATGTTTTGGGCTTGAAGATTGTTTTGATTTTGGGCTTGGTGGAGGGGATTAAAAGAAACGGGTTGTTGGGCTTGTAAAAGGGTTTAATTATTTGGGTGTTTGGTTCGGGTTTGGTGATCAGTTTGTTGGATTCGGGTTTGGTTATTTGGGTTATGGATTCGGGTTTGGTTGGATGGAAACGGGTTGGCAGTAGGGTTTTGTGATGTTTGCAAAATTAGGGTCGGCTGCTGCTTCTCTCTTGTTGCGGCTGTGGAGTTGGATGTCAAGGGTGGAAGTGGCTGGAATTGGGTTGTAGATGTTGGTGGGGTTGAACTCGGCAGCAGCATTGCGCCGACGGCTGTCGCGACGATGGTGGCTGCCAATTTTGAGCTGAAACCGACGCGGCTGGAATTTTCTGCAATTGCTGCCAACGTAGTTTCCGGAAGCTGAGAGTTGGATGGCTGCTTCAGATCATCACTTGACCGGCCATTATGGCCTCATCGAAAGATGGTGATGATGATCGGCCACCATCAAATCCTTCATCACATGCCGGCGACCACCATACCCACTGGCCGAACTTATATCTACCATCTTTAACCAAAAACAAGCAATCAAAAGTACGGTCATCCTCTTCCAACGCCCCCCCCCCCCCGAAAAATGCCATCGTTTTGGCCATACCCGCTGCAGAAGCCTTCCATTCCCCACCTTGACACAAACCGGCAACCAAAAACACAAAAAAACCAGTCAAAAAATAAACCCAGCTCACGGGTTTCTCACCCCACCACGTTGGTTGCTGCAACGTCTACCTTGACAACTCTGGTCGATCTTAAACAACAAATAACCATCTCTGAAAACCAGCCAAGCAATGAGTTGGCCATGCCTAAGCTTACTGCATCCGGATCGGGCAATACTAGCCCGTGGCCAACGCACCTTCGATCCGCAGCTGAGCAAGTTCCAGCAGCCATTAAAGACCAACCTAGCTTTCGAGAACCTGCAAGTGATGATCTGAAGCAGCCATCCAACTCTCAGCTTCCGGAAACCACGTTGGTAGCAACTGCAGAAAATTCCAACCTCGTCGGTTTCAGCTCAAAATTGGCAGCCACCATCGACGCGACAGCCGTCGGCGCAATGCTGCTGCCGAGTTCAACCCCACCAACATCTATAACCCAATTCCAGCCACTCCCACCCTTGACATCCAACTCCACAGTCGCAGCAAGAGAGAAGCAGCAGCCGGCCCTAATTTTGCAAACATCACAAAACTCTACTGCCAACCCGTTTCCATCCAACCAAACCCGAATCCATAACCCAAATAACCAAACCCGAATCCAACAAACTGATCATCAAACCCGAACGCAACACCCAAATAATCAAACCCTTTTACAAGCCCAACAACCCGTTTCTTTTAATCCCCTCCACCAAGCCCAAAATCAAAACCATCCTCAAGCCCAAAACCTTACCCATTCCAATAAAAATAACCCCCATTTTTTAACCCAAGCCCAAACCCAATCAAGTTTTTAAAAAGCCCTCATATGCCAATGTTATTAATCCCGCTAATATTCTTAACCCAAATGCTCAAACTCCCTCGAAATCATTTGTGGATGCAGTTGTGGGAGTTTCAACTACAATTCCTCCAAAACCGATATCTTTGGTCAGAGGCGAGCCGGCTGTTCATTTTTCGGCTGCGGAAATTCAAACAATGGCGGAACCATTCAAATTATCCCTAGTAGGTAAATTTTCTTTTGGCCGACCTCCTATGAAATTAATTAGAAAATTTTGTCTCTAGGTCTAAAAAGAAATTGCCAAATATCTTTATTAGATTCTCGCTATGTTTTAAAACTTGCATTAGAAAATGATTATTCTAAAATTTGGGTGAGACAGACATGGTTTATTAATGGAAGAGGCATGAGAGTCTTTAAATGGAGCACTGATTTCCGATGTTCAACAGAGTCTCCGATTGTTTCGGTTTGGGTTTCATTACCTTATTTACCTGTGCATTTCATTCATTATAAATCTGCTCTTTGCTCAATTGCTTCTGCTAAACCCTAAACCCTAAGCACTAAGCCCCAAGCCCCAAGCCCCAAGCCCCAAGCCCCAAAACCCCAAACCCCAAACCCCTAAAACCCCAAACCCTGAACCCTAAACCCCTGAACCCTAAAATCCTAAACCTTAAACCATAAACCCGAAACCAAACCACCCAAGAAACCCGGATTTGCTACAGTGGCGTTTTGCTATAGTAGAATTTTCTCTCAACTTGCTACAGTGATGCCAAAACTTTGATTCAAATTTCCGGCCATTTTTTCGGAGAGTTAATGTACACCAGCGATTCCAGCACATTGTTCTTTCAATTCGGAGCGCGTTTGGGCCTCGAAACATTGATTTGACCTCCGATCACTATTTATACTACAGTACCCGAATGCGAGTTTCGTTTTTCCCGCCATTTTTCCAGCAAGTAAGCATACACCTCCCTCGTAAACACATTCACATTTCATTGATCTACATTTCTGTGTGTTTGTTGGTGATTTTTGTGTTAATTTAGGTGCCCAATCAAGCCTAGAAGTGTCGGTTTACTATTCATTAAATAGTGCCGACCACTTAATCCTAGATCCGGCCAAATTTCTGGCAAGTGAACTCTCACCACCCCCTCCAAATTGTTCCCCTCTCACCAATCGATGTTTCCCTACCTTCCATGAGAGTTTTTGTGGTGATTTGAAGCCTTTACGCCCTTTCGAAGTTTGAGTTCACTATTCCTGCTACAGTATCTGTTCATCGATGCTACAGTGTTTTTTATCTCTACAGTAACTGTTTGCTACAGTGTTCGTGATCGATACAGTAACTGTTTACTACAATGTCTTCGGGTTACTATTCACAGAACTGAATTTATTTGGGATTTTTTGCATTTTTCTTCCGAGGTCTCCCGTTGCGCAACTCGGCCCGCATGGCTTCTCCGGCTATGGCCAGTGGCCATCCAACTACTTCATTGGAGTTTCCACCGCTTCCATCGTTTGCACAAATGGCGGCAAAACTGCCCACTGCTCAACCCTGCAAATCGTTTGTGGATGTCACTACTGGGTCCCAAAGAGCTAATCCGGCCATCGCCTTCAGGCAATCCTCCACGCATAGAGGCGAACCTGCCATTTTTTTCACTGCGGAACAAATCAACATCATGGCCGCACCATTCAAGCTCTCTTTGGTTGGTAAGTTTTCTTTCGGCCGCCACCCCATTGATGTTATCCGCAAATTTTTTGTGGCATTAGGCCTGAAAGGAAATGTTGAAATCTCCTTATTGGATCCTCGCCACATCCTTATCCAACTTCACCTGGAAGAGGACTACACGAGAATTTGGCTCCGCCAATCCTGGTTTATTGATGGCAGAGCTATGCAGGTTTTCAAATGATCCACAACTTTTCACAGCTCTGAAGAGTCGCCGATTGTTCCGGTCTGGGTATCTTTGCCGTTTTTACCGGTTCACTATATCAGATGCAAAGAGGCTTTGTATTCCATTGCTGCTACCATCGGCAAACCTCTACGAATCGATCATGCCACCGCCTCGGTCAGTAGGCCTACTGTTGCTAGAGTCTTAATTGAGTATGACATTTCTAGGGGTCTCCCGTTGCGCAACTCGGCCCGAATGGCTTCTCCGGCTATGGCCGGTGGCCATCCGACTACTTCATTGGAGTTTCCACCGCTTCCATCGTTTGCACAAATGGCGGCAAAACTGCCCACTGCTCAACCCTGCAAATCGTTTGTGGATGTCACTACTGGGTCCCAAAGAGCTAATCCGGCCATCGCCTTCAGGCAATCCTCCACGCATAGAGGCGAACCTGCCATTTTTTTCACTGCGGAACAAATCAACATCATGGCCGCACCATTCAAGCTCTCTTTGGTTGGTAAGTTTTCTTTCGGCCGCCACCCCATTGATGTTATCCGCAAATTTTTTGTGGCATTAGGCCTGAAAGGAAATGTTGAAATCTCCTTATTGGATCCTCGCAACATCCTTATCCAACTTCACCTGGAAGAGGACTACACGAGAATTTGGCTCGGCCAATCCTGGTTTATTGATGGCAGAGCTATGCAGGTTTTCAAATGATCCACAACTTTTCACAGCTCTGAAGAGTCGCTGATTGTTCCGGTCTGGGTATCTTTGCCGTTTTTATCGGTTCACTATATCAAATGCAAAGAGGCTTTGTATTCCATTGCTGCTACCATCGGCAAACCTCTACGAATCGATCATGCCACCGCCTCGGTCAGTAGGCCTACTGTTGCTAGAGTCTTAATTGAGTATGACATTTCTAGGCCTTTATTGAAGCGTTTATGGATCGGAGAAAAAGACACTGGCTTCTGGCAGTACATCACCTTCGAAAAAGTACCTCGTTATTGTACTACCTGCAAGCACGTGGGCCACTCCGATGACACCTGCTACATCAGTAAACCCGAGTTGCGGAATACAGCTCGTGTCAATCCAGTTCGGCAAACTGTTATTCCTGATGGTGATGATAACAAGTCCAAGGACCCTATGAAGACTCAATACGTTCAGAAAGTTGATAACCGAATACAAAACGCAGCAACAAATGAAGCGGCAACTCACAGTGCTCATGATACTTCAACAGTTGTTCCTCCAGTTGTTCATGATGTTAGTAACACCAATACGGAAACCAGTGAAGCTCCAAATGAAGTTATTACTACTGAAGAACACATGTTATCAACTCTGATCCCCCTGTTGTTGCTGATGTACCTCCTCCGAGCACAGTCACTTCACCCTCAGTTGTGCGTGCTTCTCCTGAGCGCATGAGCACTGATCTCGTTCCAGTCGTGGACGAGATGGATAGTGGGTTCGGTACACTTATTGTTAGTGCTGCTGGTCTATGGCCACCACTTCCATACCTGTTGACGCTCTTGGGCTATTGAACAGTTATGTCGACCCTTATACGAGGATGATAGGCGGTGGAGTTAGTTCTTGTGATGCTCTGTATGATGATGCGCCGCTTTGCACTCTCAACACCCAGTGCACAGATTTACCAGAGGTATCTCCTGTAACCAAAGATAGAATTGGAAAGAGTCACCGGATCGAGGAATACAGTAACTCCAGTGATGAATTTTGTCGTGATGACCACTGTAACTCAGTGGTAGAATCTTTTGCGAAAAAATGGATAGAATTGGCTTTTATTGTTGCCTTTTGTACATTTCATTGACATTATTATGTGATATATTTGTTATGAAAAAAAAAAAACCTTAAACCCTAAACCTTAAACCCTAAAACCCTAACCCCCAACCCCCAACCCCCAACCCCCAACTCCAAACCCCCAAACCCTCAAACCCCAAACCCCAAACCATAAACTCTTAAACCCCAAACTCTAAAATCCTAAACCCCAAACCCCCAACCCCCAACTCCCAAACCCCCACTCCCAAATCCCAAACCCCAAACCAAAAACCCTAAACTCCTAACCCCTAACTCCTAACCCCTAACCCCTAACCCCTAACCCCCCTAACCCCTAAACCCTAAAGGGGTATGGAATATAGTGCAGCTTTGCAGTGAATAAAGTGAACTGCACAACCAAAATCCTTACTCCATTTAAAAATGCGCATTCCTTGGCCATTAACATACCAGGTCTGCCTCACCCAAATGCGAGAATAATCTTCTTCCAATAATAATTTTATTAAAATGTGGCGATTATCAAGTAAAGAAATTTGGGAGTTCCCATTTAAACCGAGGGAGATAAAAAATTTCCTAATAATATCCATGGAAGGGCGGCCAAAGGAAAACTTACCAACGAGCGCTAGTTTGAAAGGCCGGGCCATAGCTACAATTTCCTCAGTCGAAAAAATGACCGCTGGTTACCCCCGCATGAGAGAGGCCGACTTGAACGGAATTGTTGACTCTTTTGTCCCCGAGACAACGTCCGAAAAAGATTTCTGAGGATGAGGAGTAGCATCAGGATTTACGATTAAGGCGGGGTTAATAATGGAAGCAAAGGAATTTTTTGGGGGGTTAAATGAATTTTTTGCAAAGTTTTGGGTTTGGTTGAAATTTGGTTTAGGATTATAGGTTGGATTTTGGATTTTGGGTATTGGGTTTGGGTTTGGGCTTGGGTTTGGGCTTTAGGGTAGTCATGGGTTTCGGTTACATTGTGGGTTTGGGTTTGGATTTGGGCTTGGGTTAAGATGCGGGTTTGGGCTTGGGTTAGGATGCGGGTTTGGGCTTGGGCTTGGGGAGGTTGCTGGGCATGAGTTTCGGGTTGGCTATTCGGGTAACGGGTTCGGGTTTGGGTAGATGTAACCGGGTTATGACTAGGGTTTTGTGATGTTTTTATTTTTAGGGTCGGCCGCAGCAGCTTCTCTTTTCCCTTGGCAGTGTTGGTAAAGGCTGGAAGATTGCTGGGATGGATGGTAGATTCATGAGCTGGAGTAGAACGTTTCGGCAAGAGTGTGGTTCCGACAGCAGCAGCAAGGAGAGTTACAGTCATGGTTGAGTTGGTTTCAGTTCGGATGAGCTGGTCTGCAGCTGCTGTCGTTGCAGTTTTTTGATGGTGATGGTTATGGGGACGTTTCGAATCATAAGCTGCATCTTCTGCAGCTCCAGCAACTTCCGCAGCTCCCGCGTGGCCATGATCGCCAGCTGCAGCCGGGATGACATCGTAACTCGGCTTTGACTGCAGCTGCTTGGTTTCAGTAGATCCCGTAGCAAGATGAGGAGGTGGTGGCAGATCAGTGATGGCCTGGTGTTCCGATGAGTTCAACTGCAGTCGAACGCCGTTCCCGGTGGCCAAAATGATAGCTTCTGTTTCCGATCTAGAGGGAGACGAAAACCGAGAGCTTGACTTATTATTTTTTTTTTCTGTTTTTGATGCTTTATCGGCCTAATCTGTGATGTGATGAATGGATGATGATGGTATGGACTTGACTGAAGTTCCGGTTGTGGGCAAAACAGAGGCTTCCGTTTTCGATCTGGTAGGGGACGAAAACCGTGAGCTTGACCTATTTTTTTTTGTTTTTGAATCTTTTTTTTTATCGATCTGAGTTGGGATGACTGGATGATGATGGTGTGGAGTTGAATGAGGTTCCGGTAGTTGTGGAGGGTTGTTGGGGGATGTTGGTCGTGAGGTTATATGAACTTATTGGACTTGGTTTGGTGGATTTGGTTGCCGACCGGTGGTGGGAAGTTCACCGTCGGTTGGGTGAGCTGCTGGTGGTAGTTGTTGACAACCACTAGCCGCCGTGGAGGCCATAACGGCCAGACAAGGTTCGGTCAAACCTTGGTCAACGATGGTCAAACTTGGTCAACAAAAGTCAAAAGTGCATGAATATTAAAAATTATTGAGAGCGTTTTTTAGAGAGAGAATTTTAGTGAGAGGTTGGTTTTTTTTGTTTGGGTTTAGGGTTTAGGGTTTTTTTTTAATTAAAAATCACCCGGAGGTGGGGGTTAGGCAGGACCCATACCAGTAGATAAAACGAAAATAAAATAGAAATACTGGAGGGGGCATAGACCAAACCTCCATAGCAAAACAACAAAACAAGCAAAATACATATTACAATGAAGATAGAAATCAATATCGCCGGCGTCTACGGTTAATTTTGAAGTTCTTTCGTAGTGTAACTTCAATAAAACCCTCCGTACATTTGATAATTCTTTGGTCGTCCAATTTTTCGATAACTCTTCCATCATCTCAGAGTCTGAATCGCCACAGCGGACATCACCACAAAATTCATCACCGGAGTTACTGTAATCCTCGATCCGATGGCTCTTTCCAATTCTATTTACAGGAGATACCTTTGGTAAATCTGTGCATTGGGTGTTGAGAGTGCAAAGCGGTGCATCATCATACGGAGCATCAGGAGAACTAAATCCATCGCCTATTATTCTCATATAAGGGTTGAGATAACTGCTCAATAGCCCAAGAGCGCCAACAGGTGTGGAAGTGGTGGCCATAGAACCAGCAGCAGTAACAACAGGTGTACCGAACCCACTATCCATCTCGCCTACGATTGGAACGAGATCAGTGCACGTGCGCTCAGGAGAAGCACGAACAACTGAAGGTAAAGTGACTGTGCTCGGAGGAGGTACATCGGCAACAGCAGGAGGATCAGAACTGATAACGTGCGTCACTTCAGTAGTAGTAACTCCGTTTGGTGCTTCACTAGTTTCGGCATTGGTGGTACGAACGTCATGAACAACTGGAGAAGCAACTGTTGAAGTATCCTGAGCACTCTGAGTTGACGCTTCATTTGTTGCTGCGTTCTGGTTTCTGTTATCGGCTTTCTGAACGTATTAAGTCTTCATAGGGTCCTTGGACTTGTTACCATCACCATCAGGAACAATAGTTTGCCGAACTGGACCGATATGAGCTGTATTCCGCAACTCGGGTTTACCGATGTAGCAGGTGTCATCGGAGAGGCCCACGTGCTTGCAGGTAGCACAATAACGAGGCACTTTTTCGAAGGTGATGTACTGCCAGAAGCCAGTGTCTTTTTCTCCGATCCATAAACGCTTCAATAAAGGCCTAGAAATGTCATACTCAATTAAGACTCTAGCAACAGTAGGCCTACTGACCGAGGCGGTGGCATTATTGATTCGTAGAGATTTACCGATGGTAGCAGCAATGGAATATAAAGCCTCTTTGCATATGATGTAGTGAACCGGTAAAAACAGCAAAGATACCCAGACCGGAACAATCGGCGACTCTTCAGAGCTATGAAATGTTGTGGATCATTTGAAAACCTGCATAGCTCTGCCATCAATAAACCAGGATTGGCGGAGCCAAATTCTCGTGTAGTCCTCTTCCAGGTGAAGTTGGATAAGGATGTGGCGAGGATCCAATAACGAGATTTCAACATTTCCTTTCAGGCCTATTGCCACAAAAAATTTGCGGATAACATCAATGGGGGGCAGCCGAAAGAAAACTTACCAACCAAAGAGAGCTTGAATGGTGCGGCCATGATGTTGATTTCTTCCTCAGTGAAAAAAATGACAGGTTCGCCTCTATGGGTGGAGGATTGCTTGAAGGCGATGGCCGGATCAGCTCTTTTGGACCCAGTAGTGACATCCACAAAAGATTTGCAAGGTTGAGCAGTGGACGGTTTTGCCGCCATTTGAGCAAATGATGGAAGTAGTTTAAATTCCAATGAAGTAGCCGGATGGCCACCGGCCATAGCCGGAGAAGTCATTCGGTCAGAGTTGCTCAACGAGAGACCCCGGAAGAATAATGCACCAAATCACCAAACAAATCCAATTCTGTGAATAGTAACCCAAAGACACTGTAGCAGAAACAGTTACTGTAGCGATCACGAACACTGTAGCAAACAGGTACTGTAGCGATCACGAATACTGTAGCACGAAGAACAAACACTATAGCAATGAAGAACAGACACCATAGTAGGAATATTGAACTATAACTTCAAAAGAGCGTAGAGGCTTCAAATCACCACAAAAACTCTCATGGAAGGTAGGGAAACATAGATTGGTGAGAGTGGAACAATTTGACGAGGGTGGTGAGAGATCACTTGCCGGAAATTTGGCCAGATCTAAGATTAAGTGATCGGCACTATTTAATGAATAGTGAACCGATTCTTCAAGGCTTGTTTGGGCACCCAAATCAACACAAAAATCACCAACAAAAACACAGAAATATAAATCAATGAAAGGTGAGTGTGTTTAAGAGTGACATGTATGCTTACTTGCCAGAAAAATGGCCGAAAAAGTGAAAGTCGTATTTGAGTACTGTAGTATAAATAGTGATCCGAGTTAAAATCAATGTTTCGAAGCCCAAACGTACTCCGAACTTTCCAAACAGCATATCAAATTGAAGAGAATTGAAAGCACAATGTGCTGGAAGGGGTGGTGTACATTAACTCGCCGAAAAAATGGTCAGAAATTTGAAACAAAGTTTCGGCATTACTGTAGCAATTTGAGAGAAAAGTCTACTGTAGCAAAGTGCCACTTTAGCAAATTAGCCAACTGCTTTTAACCACCACTTCCACACCTGCTCACGCTCTTGGGCTATTGAGTAGTTATCTCGGGATGAGTTTTATTGCGCAGCAACCTATGCAACACTTAGACGACTTCTAGCACACAAGTCGCTAAGTAAACTTTTCCAAACTTATCAACTAGCCAAGTAAGAATGCTTTGTGAAAAATGCTAGAGAGAAGAGAGCAATGTGGCCAAAATATATTTTATTACACAAAAAATAAATTGAAAGAGAGTTTTACAAGAGAGCTAGAGAGTTTGTGTGTATGCTTGAGTGTTTGTGTGTGTGGTGTGCTTGGTGAGCTTGGTGGGCAAACTTTGTCTCCTATGCATCAAAAGCATTCTCCTACTATCTTTTCTCCCACTCACCTCAATTGTCCTATTTATTCAGTTATTCAAACTCAAAATACCTCAAATGATGTCGTGGGCACCATATTCTCCCCAAATGTTTCCACTATTCACTCAAAATGTCATGGCCTCCACCACCTCCTCACACCTCACATACTTCGGTTTCGGCTTCTCGCCAAGGCATTATCCATTATGTTACTGGCTTTCAATGGTGTCAACTTCCGTTTACTTATCTTGGGTCCCAATCTTCACATGGTGCCTCAAGATTTTCCACTTTGATGACATGGTTTGAAAGGTCAGGGATAGAATCTCCGGCTGGGCTAACTGTCTGCTTTCTTTTAGGGGGAAGCTGATTCTCATTCTCCATGTGATATCCTCTATGCCTTTGCATCTGTTTCATGTCTTTCGTTCTCCTGCGACAGTAGTTCAACGCTTAAAGCAATTGCTCACCCAATTCTTATGGGGTGATTCTGAGGAAAGGCGTCGAATCCATTGGTGTAGATGGCCGAAGGCTTGCTTTCCAGTTGACGAGGGTGGCCTCGGCTTATGGTCCTTTGATGATATGGCAGAAGCTTTTCATATCAAACTTTGGTAGCGGTTTCGTCAGTAGCATTCATTATGGGCTCCCTTTATAAAGTCCAAATATTGCAGATCTGCACATCCGAGTCTTGTCCATTGGAAGTCAGTCAAAAGAGAACTTACCTACAATGGATAATTTAAATAGTTCTGCCATGAATCAAATTTCTTCAGCTGAAAAAATTGCTGCAAATTCACCCCGGACTAAAGACACCGGCTCGATTGGAATTAGCCTAGTTGGAGGTCCAATTACAGCATCAACAAATGATTTTTGAGGTCGTGGAACAGTGTTGGGGTTAAATACAACAACTGGATTGACAATAGAGGCATAGGAATTTTTGGTCAGGTGGCAAGGATTTTTTTTCAATATTTTGAGTTTGATTAAAATTGGTTTTGGGTTATGGGTTTGAATTCGAGTTTGGGGTTTTGGGTTTGGTTTTGTGTTAATGGGTTAAGGTTAAGAGTGTGGGTTACGGGTTTAGGTATGGATTTAGGGTTGGTTAAGGGCTGATCACGGGTTTGGGTTTGGGGTTTAGATCCATAATAGTTTCGGGCCTGGATTTGGGCTTGGTTTAAAGGAAACAGGTTATTAGGGTTTTGTGGAGTTATTTCAAAAATTGACATAAGTTGTGGGTTACTTTTATAAATTTTCTAAGGGGAGAATCAGAAAAAATTTAGTGACACCATACTTTGTCAGTTACTCTCACCTAAGTGATCGGGTCACCTCTTATTTTCAATACTAAGAGATTTTATCATCCAATAGAAAGTTTTTCTATGAAAGCAACTAAAGATTGACATGAGCTTTAAAAGAAGAGGCTCCTTGAGTCAGGATTTTAGGCATCCCTTATTTATATAAACATTAATACTAAGTTCATTTGAGAGGGATACTGATCACTATCCTAATCTGTTACTAAATAAGAAGAACCTAACCAAGATTTATCTTACTCATGTCCTCCACTTTCTCCAAGTAATCATTGTATTCTTCCAGTGATGGAAAATGCTTTTCTCGTTTATTATATCTAAACAAAAAACAAAATAGTTAGTTGACTGCCTCGAGGATGCTTGACTATACAACTATAAATATAACGGTAGAGGAGATAAGTACTCAATGTTGCGACACTGATACAGAAAAGGGAAAACACAAACATACACACACATAGAGAAGCAGAATAAGCAAGGTTCTTGAATATGCCCATGGCATTACGTTTTACAGAAAAAAAATAAAAAATGATGAAGAAAGAAAGACTGCTTGATATAAATGATACAACAATAATGCCATATCTAGAAATTAAAACCACTTCGTAGATTAGTCACTTTCGAGATTTTAGTACAATTTCAATTAATAAAAGCTTCACTCCACTTCCAATACTGAAAAGAAAGAGTGCAATTTGATGATCAAAGATTCTTTTTCAGCATTTTTCTCGAAAAATTAGAGTTCAAATTCACACAATATCTAAGACATATCCAAACAAAAAAGCTCAACTGGATTTTACTTGTTGCTAATTACAAATCACAGAGAGAGGGAGAGGGAGGGAGAGAGAGAGAGAGAGAGAGAAATACATGCTAGCAATCTTCTTCCTGATTCCCAGCTCCCTGTTGTGAGGATTGGAACTGAAGATTACCATTTTTGTTATCCAGTCAGCCTATTCTTCTCCTTTCGTCCCTTCATTTGAAGCAGCTCAATTTGTTAAGAGGTAATTGTGTATAAAAGATACAAATAAGAATGAAATAATTGAGGACATTTGCACTGTGCATACCTCTTCAAAACACACTTTCTGCTGGCAGCACTCAAGGATTTGGCCCACCGAGTTTAAGTATCCCAAAAGCACCTATCTGAACAGTAAATACTCAGTTGTAGGGGTGGGAAAATTTTCTTTACAAAGTGAACCGAACTGAATGGAATCGGTTTTATTAAGTTAAAAACATATCTGCACAGTAAACACTTTCGGTTCGGTTTGGTTTCTTTACAGAAACAGGTCTAAAAACATAACTTAATATGTTTATTAAGTTAAAAACATATCCTCTTCCTGATTGCTAATCACTAACATTTTACAAATTGAACTAAGTGCTGGTATTCTTGAACTATTAAGTTAAAAACAAAGAATTTTAAGGAGACATTTCTCTTGAACTTTTTTTGGTGATTATTCTTAATAAATTAGGGAAGTCAAGAAACCGAGATCAGTTAATCATGACAAGAACTAATTACAGAACACAAAATAAAACCGAACCAAAACAAAAACATTCAAATTTGGTTCCGAAACGATAACCGACTCAAATTCGAAAAACCAAACTTAATAAATTCTGTTCGGATCAGGTTGTCGGTTTGGTTCGGGCCCTTTCTTTTGCCCACTCCTGAGTTGGTTTAACAACCAACTAAAAAATCAACAAAACAGATGATGCAGATTTTCTTTTGCAGTACCATCATCATGAATTTGAATATTTTGTTTTCGTTAATCTTGGCACACAGCAGTAACACAATAAACCACCAGGACAGTACATGATAAAGTAATTAACAGATGAGTGTCTCTTTTGGTTTTTTAGCCCATGCTGAAAATCACTAACCCATGAGTGTCTTATTTGAAGAAAGACCATAAGCCATTATTATTATTTTTTTTTTTTTTGGTATAATAAACCTGAATCAGTCCAAATAAGCCCGGGAAGAAAAGTTGGGGTTTTCTTCAAAACTAATAGAGCTTATCTCAACTGTTCAGGGCTTATGGGATAAGTTATAAGACATGGTCTTTGCTGTAGTGATTAAATGCTCATGTAATATTTAATAATGGCTGCTAAACTGATCAACTACCCTAATTATGGCAATAGCCACAATTAATCCTCTTCCAGTTTTCATAACAGAAAAAACTGCAAGAGCATGTCCGTCTTTTCCAGAAAAGAATGCTCTCTGTTTCCTGGTTTAAGTGCCAAAGCTTCTGAGGATGGCTAGAAAGAAATACAAAGAAAAAGGATCAACCTTCTTGAAGTTCCTAACTGTGACTTCTCCAAAAACTTGGTAATATCAATAATAATAATGTTTCTTCTTTATTTTTATTTTTTTGCACGCATCGACTGCTCTTTGTTCGAAGAACTACAGAACCTGTCTGTTGCGCAAGAAGCATGAGTACAGGGTACTTTGCATCAGCGGTGGCCGAAAAGATTAGAGATTTTACTGAAATTTAGACAATTTCATTTGGCTTTTTCAATATCAATCCTCACATTTGAGAAGACTATAACAAATCCAGCCAATAAGATGATCAATGATCACCCTATAACTTGAATCTAATTCTTATGAACAACAGAAGAATTTCAATATCAGATCAAAAGTGCCACTTTACGAACAATTTTAACTGAATTCTTCAACATATCAAGACTTCAACATAACATCAATGCGATGCATAAAATAAAATTAAAACATATCACAATTGAACCCACGTTAATCTATCACAATTGAATAAAAAAAAGAAATAAAATCGTTGCTTTAATTGATTGAATCACTGAATTTCTACCAGCAAGAAAATAGACCCATGACACTGACCCGTAAATGCGGTGGCTTCTTACCCTTCAGTCTTCACTCTTCACAATCGAAGCAAATGGGCAGAGACAGAGCTACAAGTTGTTCTTCATCTTCTACTGAGAACAGCAATGAGCTAAAATGAAACCTCAGCACAGATCTTAGAAACTGAAAAACACATTACAAAATCAAAAACCCAGATTCAGAAAATCTCAATTTAGAAATTCCATATCATAAAATCAAAAAAATTCAAACCAGAAATAACGGCAAAGAAAAAAAAAAGAAAGAAACTGTGGACAAAAGATAGAGAAACTGACCTCAGGTGCGGTTGATGGACGGTGACGGCTACTTATCTCAGATGTGACGGACGGAATGAAGTCGTGGGCTGTGAGATTTGGGGAGAAAAGAAAGTGACGATGTGTATGTAATCCACGATGTATATGTAATTATCATCCGTTCGGTTTCAGTGTTGACTGTTGCTAGAGGTGAGCAAAAAAATCGTCCACTGGAGAAAATCGAACCGTTTCATTTGGACCAGTTTTAATTTTAAAAAATAATCAAAATATATGGTTTGTAAAAAAACCCGAAATGTAGATTTGGTATTCGGTTCACTCAACTGAACCGAAAAATCAGATTATTTTTATAATTTTATTTAAATAGACACGTGTTAAATTTTAATTAGTTGCGTAAGATAATTAAAATAGACATGCACACACACAATTACGGGTGTATATATATATATTTAAAATTTATTTTTGGTGTTTGTTTTCAAATTTTCTTTTTATTTTTTGTTGTAAGTTTTAATTGTTGTTATTTTTATTTGTCTTTACAACATCATATTTATATAGATAGAGTATTGGAGTTTGATTATGTATTTTGAAATCTTAATATTTCATATTTTGCAAGTATCTTATTAGTAGTTAGTGAGATATTAGTAATAAAATATATTTTGAATACTTTGTATTTATTGTTAATATTTGTAATGAAATTAGGATAAATTAATTATTGAAAAAAATTATTACATTCATGAGGCCTAATGAGGTAAAAATTTAGAAATTCAAAATAGGCCTAAAATCGAAAAAATCAAACCGAACCAAACCGATCCGAAAAGATCTGTTTATGTTCGATTTTTATTGAGTTCGGTTCTTATTTAGTTGTTTTTATAAAATAACCGATTTAAATCGGTTTTTCTTAATTTCGATCCGAACCGTGCCCACCTCTAACTGTTGCTAACCGATCAAATTCAGTTCTTATACAACCGAACCGATAACCGACCCGAATTCAAAAAACCGAACTAAATAAATTTGGTTCGGATCAGGTTGACGGTTCGGTTCAGGTCCTCTTTTTTGGCCCACTCCAACATGGAACTACTCATATATAAGTCCAGGTCCAACATTTCAATTGTGGCATAAGACCTTCTGTCTTTATTTCTCTCTCTCACTATGATTATTTAGGACTTCTATGAGGATATCCACTTCATGCAAGAAACTTCATTGGGAAAATAGGTGCGAACGCCATATAAGGCCAAAGGGTGCCATGGCCCCCTAGGATTTTAAAATATTTTGAGATTTTTAAATAAAATATGAATAATTTACGTGAAATGTCCACACTGACCCCTGTACAATTAATATATAAGGTTGATAGATTAGATAATATTGTAATTTTATAAGTCCAAAAACAAAATAATTAAAACAATTAAATCAATCCCAAAAGCCCACTTTTATTTTTGAAAAAAAAACAAACTTTCGTTAAAGTCTTTAACTTTCTGCAGCCCAAAAGCCCACTTAAGTCACTTACGATGGCATCAAAATAATTAAAAGAAAAAAGAAATCAACCACAAAACCCAGAACATCAGCCAACAAATCGCGATTGCGAATAACATATCCCAAAAATCACCTACAACTCAACCGAAATCCCTAAATTTCCCAGCCACAAACATGAGAAAGCCATAAAAAATTAATCGATACTTCAAAAGGAAAAATGCAGAAGCCAATACCAAATCTCCAAATATTGAAAATTCACTAGTCTCACTTACCAATTCACCAAATTTTAGAAATCCACCTTTAAAATCTCCAAGAATGGAGACAAATCCAGTTAATATTCAACTTTTGGAGCATGATCCAGGGTTGCGTCCACAAATATGGGTTTATGATGTTAATCAACGGGATGAAATCCGCATAGCATACATAATGGCTGGTCCATATCAACCAAGATTTTCATAGTATCCCAAATCTGGACCAGAAAAGCACCTTCGTCGTTTTCAATCTTCATGGTTCGATTCTTTTCCTTCTTGGTTGGAATATTCACCTATAAAAGATGCTGCTTTTTGTGTACCATGTTATCTCTTCAATACACCATCTGCACATCCAAAATGTAATGTTTATACTGTTAAGGGGTTTAATGTCTGGAGAAAGGTTAAAGATGGGAAAAATTGTGCCTTCCTTAATCATGTGGGAAAGGATCCGAATTCAACTCATAAAAAGGCTGAAAAATCATGTGAGGATTTGATGAGGCAATCTCAGCATCTGCCACAAGCATTTAATCGTTATTCCTCTCAAGAAATTGAAAATAATATACTGCAGTTAAAAACTACAGTTGAAGCAATTAGATACTTAACTTTTCAAGGTTGTTCTTTTAGAGGCCATGATGAGAGCAAAAAATCATTAAATCGTGGGAATTTTCTACAATTATTTAAAGCATTTTCCTCTAATAATGAAAAGATTGCAGAAGTTATACTTGATAAAGCTCCAAAATATGCCTCCTATATATCACCAAATATTCAAAAAGAAATTTTACATGTCTTTTCCATAAAAGTGAAAAAGGCAATTCGTGAAGAAATAGGAGATGCAAAGTTTTGTTTAATTGTAGATGAATCACGCGATGAATCGAAGAAAGAACAAATGGCCGTAGTTTTTAGATTTGTTGACAAAGATGGTTTTGTGCGAGAACTTTTTTTGGACTTGTTCATGTCTCTAACACTTCTGCAGTGACCTTGGAAGATGGGATATACTCTCTATTGTCTCATAATAATTTAAATATTTAAAATATTTGAGGGCAAGGATATGATGGTGCAAGTAACATGCGGGGTGAGTGGAATGGTTTACAAGCTTTAATTTTGAAAGATTGTCCATATGCTTACTACATTAATTGTTTGGCCCATCGATTACAATTGGCTTTAGTCGCAGTATCTCATGAGATTGTTCATATTCATCATTTCTTTACTAAACTGACTTCTGTTGTAAATATTGTTGGTGCTTCTTGTAAGTGCAATGAAGAACTGAAACGTGCTCAAGCTGCTGACATTGAGTACATGATTTCCATCAATGAGCTTAAGAATGGGAGAGGGCTTAATCAAATTGGCACTTTACAAAGGCCTGGGGATATTCGATGGAGTTCTCACTTCAAGTCAGTCTCCAATTTAATAAAAATGTTCAGTGCAACATGTTCTGTTCTACTTAATATCATTGAAGATGACACTAATGCTTTCCAACGAGGAGATGTTGATGCTGCAAATCAGGCAATGACTAGTTTTAAATTTTTTTTTATCTTGCACCTTATGAAAGAAATTATGGCAATCAGATATACTTTGCCAAGCTTTGCAATCTAAATCTCAAAATATTTTACATGCTATGCATCTTGTTTCATCAACTAAAGCACTTATGCAGAAATTTAGAGATGATGGGTGGATTACTTTGCTTAATCAAGTGAAATCATTTTGTGAGGCTAGAAATATAGATATTCCATAAATGAATGCTCATTATGTTGTAAGACAAGGTCGAGCTCGATGTCAAGAAGATTACTTTACTGTTGCTGAACACTATAGGGTAAATTTGTTTTATGCTGTTATAGATTGCTAATTACAAGAGTTAAGTAGTTGATTTAATGAACATGCAATGCAATTGCTTATACTTAGTTCAGCACTTGATCCTTGTGAATGTAGGGAGTCATTTAGAATTGGTGATGTTTGTCAATTGGCTGACAAGTTTTATCCAGCAGATTTCACATACGTTGATAAAATGAATTTAAAAATCCAACTTGAGCATTATGAGTATAATGTAGTTCAACATCCAGAGTTCAAAAGTTTGTCGACCATTCCTGACTTAAGCCAATGGTTGGTTAGTACTAGAAAAGCAACAATATTCTCCCTTGTTTATAGAATAATTGTTCTTGTGCTAACTCTTCCAGTGTCTACTGCAACTACGGAACGGTCATTTTTGGCTATGCGTATAGTAAAGACAAGACTTCACAATAAAATGGAGGATGAATTTTTCACAGATTCATTGATTATGTACATTGAAAGGGAAATTGTAGAAAAATTAAGTATTGAATCAATAGTCAATGAGTTTCGAGATATGAAAGAACGTTGTATTCCATTTTAATGTTGGAGATCCTGATTTTGGTGGGTTTAGTATCTTATGTTAAAAATATTTTGTTACTTGAGGAAGCTTTTTCTCTTTACAGTTATGATGGTTTTTGTTTAAGTTTTTTATTTTCTTTTGATAGCTTCAGTACTTTAAGACTTGGAATTTTGTATGGGTGGAGGCTCTTTTGCTTTGTAATCATCTTCCTTCATGAATTATAAATGTAATTTTTTTTTCATTTAGTATCTTGTTATTTTTTTGGATGATTTGGTCTGGTTGTAATTTATTACTTCTAATATAATCAAAATTATAAGTTTAAATTTGGCCCCCCTTAAATTTCCTCCTGAGGTCCGCCCCTGTTGGGAAATACTTTTTTAATCTTGGGTTAGACTTTAGATTTTGTTTCGAGGACAGTTCTTATATTGTGGGAGTTATTTCAGTTCTAATGGTTTCAATTATTGCAGTTCTGATGGTTTCAAGATACACTCTGTCGTTATTATCATGTATGTCTCATAAAAAGTTCAATTCCTCCTTTTTTTCCTTCAACATTTTTTGACAGGGTCTTTACGGACAACACATTTACCAATATTTGTTGATGTAACTATCAAGGTACATTTGGTTCGATTTTGAATTTTTCTTTTTAGTGACACACTGTGAATTAAGCTTTGGATACCATCTTATTATTGGTAACTAGATGTTGATGGCTGGAACAGTTGAGGGAGACAACTATTTTTGAGTTACTGATATGGTACGTACGCATTTTTATTTTGGAATTTGATCTAATTTTTTGACTAAATGACCTCTTTAATGATTTTAACATTATATCTATTTAATTATTCGATGCTTGGTTATGTAATTACCTTAACCAAATGTCTGCTAACATTATAACTTATCTGTCTCACAATGCTTTTTATAGGGTAATAAATGTTTCATTCCATAAGTTCAGAGATTATTTTCTAGATATAGGGGATATACATGATACTGGTTACAGGAAAGGAAAGTAATACTCCCTTAATATTCCACTTGATAATGGTATATATTGATGATGAGAGCTACCATGGAAATTTTTAGACCTAGTACCGTGGTCCTCCAATAGGGTGCTGACTCATTGTCTGGGGATAGGTTAAGATGCCCCAATCTTTCAATTAAAGGCCATGCAAAATGTGTCAAATTTATGAGATCATTTGATGTGACTCTATTGTTGCTAGCTGGTGGTTGTTACACTATTCAGAATGTTGCTTGTTGCTGGTGCTATGTGGTATAACTTCACTCTTAATATCACATTGTTCATTCATAAAAGGCTGTAAATGGTTAAATAGCAACACATTTGGTCCCCTAGGACAGTGGTTTGCCCGTTAAAAGTAGTTCAGTCCCGTCGGGCTAGCAAACTTTGTTATTATTTTAGTCATTTGTATCAATTTATTTGTTTCCGAATTCCACTTAAAGGAAACGATACCTAGGAGCATGATTTCTAGCCTCTATTTTTTTTTTCAATTTCTAACAAGGCATACATGTTAGTTATAAAGTCCCACAATCTGATGTCTTTTCTTTTGGGGTCCAACTATATCTTTATTATCTCATATAGTTAATGCATTTTATGCAAGGCAGACAGGAGTTGCACTTGATGTAGAGGTTGGTGACAAGATGCCACAGCATGAGTATGATAAGTATTCTAGTCCGAACTACACTCTTCATGTTGCTCCCATTAACATGGAGAATAAGAAATTGCGCCAGTTACTTAAAGAAATAAGGTTCTCGATTATCTCTTACAGCTTCAACATGCACCCAGCGTTCAGTTTCAGGAAATAGTAAAGACGACCTGATACTGTACTTCCAAAGATTTGTTATTCCACTATGTATTTTGTTATATCTATTTGTTCTTGCATATGTCACTGTCTTTACGGAGTCATAAGATTATTTATTGTCAAAGAAAAAAAAGAAACTTATTCGACATGTGATATTGTGTTGTTATTCTCTATTTTGGGTTCCTCACCTTATTCCGGTCTTGAAATCTAATACAATTGTGATAATATGGGATTTTTTTGGGGTGACTGCTTATGCAATCAATTCACTCTTTATTCCAAAGGAAAATACTAGGGAGCGAGAGGAACGAGAGAATGACGAGAGAATGACGAGAGAAACAGCAGCAGTTGTTGCTGTTGTGCAAATTTTAATGTACTCGCAAGCGCACGAATCTGTTGTAGTATAGATCAATGGTGACGAGTGTCGATCCCACGAGGAGGTGGATTTTAATTGTGTATAGAATTAATTTTGCAAATGGTTGATTGGATCTGTGGTGGAAATGATTTAGAATATGCTAAAACTTAAATTAAAATGGCGAGAACAAATTCTGAAATTGGAATTGAAATGGCGAGAGTAAATTGAAGAGAATTCTATTAAAATGACGTACTTGGGTATTCAGATCCGTATCAACATGCATCATGGGCTAAATATTCCTTATTAATACCAATTAAATCATGAGGGGGGAATCCACACCTCATGAACCACGCTCTAATCAATATGGTGCTAAGGGCTTATCGTGCCAAATAATAATAACCTTATACTAGAGAGCCGGTGTAACCAAGGCGGTATCTAGACAAGATCAGTATTATTTGTCGACGATAAGTCAAATCATCCACAAAAAACTAGAGGGGAAAAGAAAATAAATTTACCAAATAAATCCCATGACACATGTTGAGACTTCACCTTCAACCCAAGCTTGAAAGGAAATTAGCTACTCATAATTGAACTAGGGGCAAAATGGAAATTTATTAAAATACGAAGAAAATACAAGATGGAGAAGGAATTACAGAAAATGGATCCCAAAAATGGATTCAGAGATATCAAATTAGGGGGGGGAGGCCCCCTTTTTATAGATACATGGAGTAAATCATGGCCATCGGATTAAAAACAGTTTGGACGCTCAGGATTTCGCCACGTCATCAGTCAACAGTCCACGGTTTGACCACGCGGATGAACAGTAACACGGTTTGACCCGACTTTGAACAGTAACGCGGTTTGACCCGGATGAACAGTAACGCGGTTTGGTTGAAAATAATCCTGTGTGATGCATGCACCGTACGCGAGATTTTTCGTCCACTGATTTACTGCCACGTCACCATCAACAGTACATAAGAATTTTAGCCCAACAGGATCGTGACACCTCATCAGTCAATGCCACATCATCGGTCAATGCCACGTCACCGATCCGTCTATGTGAACAGTGCCGTGAACAGTAACGTAGTTAGTACCGTACACGTGAATAGTACCGTACATGTAAATAGTGTCATTTTTCCTTTTATGCTCCTCCTAAGGTTTTCGACCGTCCTGAGTTCAAAAGTGATGTCCGTTTTGCCGTCTGATCTCTCCTTTATTGTGAAATGACTATAATGCCCCTAAAATACATAAATTACTTAATTAAAATAAAACACACGTAATTAAATCACAAGAATGTTAAATACATAAAAGTAAGGGTTGTTAGTAAGACTTGAAATGTAAAATGACGGTTTTCTCCTTTTTAAATATGCATTTTCTAACACTCAACAGTTGCCATTTCGCTTCTCGTTCCTCTCGCTCGTTAAAACATTAAAAAAATAAAAAGAATGAATAAAAAATGAATAAATAAATGGGTGCGTGTAGAGGAAATCCAAACCTTATCTCGACTTTCCTCTCTCCTCACGCTCCTCTCTCACGCAAATCACCATCACCTCCTCACACTAGTGTCTCACGCAAATCACCATCTTCTCAAATCCGGCAGCTCAACTGGTCACGGCTTCTCTCTGGCAACTCAACTGGTCATGGCTTCTCTCTCCAGCAACTCAATTGGTCATGGCTTCTCTCTGGCAACTCAACTGGTCACGGCTTCTCTCTCCAGCCGGCAACTAGTCACGGCTTCTCTCTCCAGCCAGAAACTGCTCACGGCTTCCCTCTCCAGCCACCAACTGCTCACGGCTTCTCTCTCCAGCCAGCCTTTCATCGCAAGCAGCACTGTTTCCTCCTCTCTCTCCAGAAAATTAAGTAAGCAAAATGGTGTCTTTTTTGAACTTGTTCTTTTTCTTGTACTTTTCTTGCATTTTGTCGGCAAAATTGATTTGCATCTAGATTTGATTTGGGTTTTAGCGTTTCCGTTTCTAAGAAATTGGTATGCAAAATTGTTTTGTAATGTAATGGGAAGCTTGAATCTATTGTTAATTTGTTGGGTTTTTGTTTTTGCATTCAGCTAACCCCACTTGATGAAAAATTAAAATAGCTTTGAGTGGCTTGATGATGTATTCCTCTTGAGAAATTAACAACAATGGACAATGTAATTAAACTCTCAAGTTTGACTTAAATCTTAGTAAAACTACCCTTAAGAGAAGCTTCTCTCGCTCATTTCTTATTAGATAGTTCAAAGATTGAGATAAGTTCTAGGCAGCGATGATTTCTTTATATGCCGAAAGTGCCTTGTGAAATTGATCCTTCGAAGACTTCTATACAATAAGCCAGTGCCCTGCAAGAAAAGTGATGGATATATTGACGATTAAAGAGGCAATCAACAAGGCAAATTAATACAGTTCATTTTTCACTTTCTTCTTTTATATATATTTTTATAACAGCGTTGAATTACTTGTGTCATTAATTATTATAGACCAATAATGACTTTGGCTCAACAGTCAAACTCAAAAGAGGATTTTTACTTGCATCTGAACATCTCATTCAGGATTGCATGGTTGCTGTAATTTTTGCTCTGTTTTATCTTATTCAGGATTGCATGCTTGCTGTAATTTTTTTTCTGTTTTGAACTTCTAGGATTGCATGCTTGCTATAATTTTTGCTCTGTTTTATCTCATTCAGGATTGCATGCTTGCTGTAATTTTTGCTCTATTTTATCTCATTCAGGATTCCATGTTTGCTATAATTTTTGCTCTATTTTGAACTTCCAGCATTGCATGCTTGCAGTAATTTTTGCTCTGTTTTGAACTTCCAGGATTGCATGCTTGCTGTAATTTTTGAATGACAATATCATCTAATACAAATAAAACTCGGAATTCATTGCAATATGTAACGAATGCGGTGAGCAAATGGAATTGTTTACATCATGTACTACAAAGAATCCAAATCGCAAATTTTAAAAATGTAGAGGATGTAAGAACTTTGAATGGGCAGAAGACCGTAAATCCAGTGAAGAGAAAATTGATTTGTTAATGGAGGAAGTTAAAAAGTTGGCATTGGAGATTGAATTCTTGTCTGTTAAGTTTCAATTATGTGAAGCGCAAAGGAGATTGTTCAATGATGAACTTTGAAGAAGACAAACACCATGTTATGATTTCATTAGAATACTTGTAATTATTTACTATGTTTTATATTCAAGATTTTTTTAAGTTCTTTTAATTTGTTCTATGAACTGAAAAAACTTGTAGACAAATATAATTTGTATTATTTTTCTTAAGTTCTTATAATTTGTACAATTTTGTTCCCTTTTATTTTCGTTTATTACATAGCCCAAAATGGACTGCATTTGTGACATTTTGGTTAAACACTTTCAGATAAACTAGATATTTTTACATAACCAGGTGTTATCTATTATTTATGTGACCACTTGCTGGATGGCTATCATCCAGTCTGCTATTTTTACACTTATCCTAGCAAATTGAGATGCCTTCTTCAGTGGCGCTCCTCTTATTATTTTCTGTGTTGCAGCATCACCGAGATGCAGTTGCTGGTACCACCAAACAAATTGCAGCATCATAAGTTCATTGATAAAATATAAACCAAACCAACCATGAAAGTTTGTCCAGGCAAGCCATGGAATGATAGTGAAAATACTTGTAAACATTAATACAAATCTAAGTGAAATGATAGTGAAAATAATCGAAACAAGTTCAAGTCAAAATCAATTTGTTGTCTCAAGCCAAATCTAACTGAAATGATAATGAAAATAATCGAAACAAATACAAGCCAAACATCAATTGCGGCGATTGTTGTCTTCATTACATTGTTGAAAATTTCCACTTGCAGATCCTTCATACGTCATCAACAGAGAAGAATAATGCGACTGCAAAGCATACGGTGGGACTGGTTGCTATAATATACAAGAAATTAAAATATCATTATACATTTTAAAAATTTGACAACGTAAAATATAAGTATGCATTAAGAAATTTATAAATGTAAGTATACTTACCATGTGCCAACTATAAGGAATTGACTGGTAAATATTATTTCCACCAACTTGAAATGGGTATACAGGTACCTAAAAAAAAATTATAAAATTCATATTAAAATTTTAAAATTAAAATTTACTTATGAATTTGTTTATTACATTATAATAGCCTAAACTCCTGTGCTGATTGAGATTTGCATTTACAGTGCTTCCTTCGTAAAACGTCTACATATACTCAACAACATACTTAGTTACATATGTTCAAAATAGTTGAACTAACATTAATAATAAAAATTCACAAAAATAAACCATGGCCATGTTGCTCTGCTGTATGTTGCTTTGCAATGTGGAGATTTCATTAGCCATTTCAAAAGCTACTGAAGCATTTTCTTGCAAATCCTGTAAAATCATAATATACAATAAAATTAAGATAACATTAAGATAAAATAAAATTATAAAACATATATATGCATTCAAACAAACCTTATTTTTTTCGGTTGTCTTGTTCTTTTGGGCAGGTTTTTTTCGGAGTGAAGATTGTTTCCTCAAACAAGGAGGACGCCCTTTACGACGTGCCGCTACTGGATCATTAATTACATGTTCAATGTTATTGCTGCTACAACTTACTTCACCAATAGCAGTTGTTTTCGCACTTGCACACCGACTTTGCTTGGGCAGATCCTTCATTATTTTTTAATCCAATCCAACACAAATTTGTAACTACTCTCATCATCAGCAGCTATGTTTACAACCTTAATGAAATCAGTACACATTTTGTCATATCTCTCCTGTTGAATGGATAAATTCTGCACACCATAACCAACTTTCACCTTACTATAACATCCACTCACATCTTTCCTCCACCTTGATAAAATGTACATCTTTGAAAGTATTTCAATACCGTGCCGTATCAGCACTGAAAGTGCATGTCTACAAAGAATTCCCCTAAACTGAAACTTTGAGCAGATACAGCTAACTTCACATTCAGTTTCATCAAAAACAACTTCAAAGTTTTTTTTTTTATTTTCTTGCCCAAGTGATTCACTGATTTCATAAATTGACCCAACAGAATCCACTATATCACAATACATCAGTGCAGTTAATTCTTACTGGAATTCTATGAACTTAGCAATTGTGTACAACTTCTCAACTTGTTTCTCCATCTCATATCTTGTTACACATTGAGTGTTTTTACTTAAACACTTGGCATCTGCTTGCCATTCCAATTCAGCTTTCCTTCACAATGCATTTTCATATTCCTTCACAAACTGCTTTAAATTTGTTTTTGAGTTAACAAACCCATCAAAAAATGCATTCATACTTTCACTTCGCTGAGTTATTGACATTCCCTCCCAAAAAATGTCTTTCAAATAGCATAGAACCTAACGATACCTCTCATTATATAAACCATTTAACCAAGCATTATTCCATAAATCATATATTGTAATCAGGTCATGCCAATCTTCCTCAAATGCAGCAGGGCTCAACGAATCATAAACAACAGAAAGTAACGAAGAAATAATACCTTAACGTTCTTTAAAAGCCCCTAACTTCTCAGGCACCTTCTTCATTATATGCAACAAACATCATCGATGCCTAATCGTAGGAAAAACATTCTCAATTGCCTTTTGCATTACTTTATCTTGGTCAGTAATAATACCAATGGGAGGAGAATCGGACATGCATGATAGTCATGCCTCAAATAGCCATGTAAATGTCTTCGTATCCTCGTGAGAAATCAATCCGCATCCTAACAAAATAGACTGCCCATGATGATTAACTCCAACAAAAAGGGCAAACGACATATCATACTTATTCGTAAGATACGTGGTGTCAAATGTGACAACGTCCCCAAATTATTTATAAGCTCCCCTGCTCATCGGATCTGCCCATAATACATTCTTCAATCAATCATGCTCATCCAAGTCAATGCTAAAAAAAACTCATCGCATTCTGCTTGTTTTTTCTCCAAGTACTTTAAAATTGCCATAACATCGCCTTCTCCAAGTAGTAATCGTCTTGCTTTATCAAGAAGATTTCTACAATCTTTTTTCTAAAAATGACACATTTTCATGCCACCAGCTTCAACAACAATAGAATTAAAATTTTAGGCAATGTTAATTCCCGCAGAATCATTCATTTCAATTTGTTTTTTTACACTTGCACTAATTCTACGGTTACCAGGGAAATATCTTACTTTGTCTGGACTCAGTCCATGATTATGCTGAAGGTTTAAAGTTCGAAGAATCCATTTTCCCTCTTCATTTACACAACCTCCGATTCTTCACAACCAGTTTTCACAATAGGTTTCAGCTTCAGCATATTAGTAGATCTACTATCTGCTTTGCTGCTACGGCCACATGCAAAGGTCGCATATTTTATAATCTCATCGCTCCCTTTCTTACTCCTTAACTTCTTCACGGGAAACCCTTCTTGTCTACCGTACGCTTTGTAAAACTCAAACATTTCCTCATAACCATCGAATAACATACCAAGAGTTGGCTCAAATTTTTCCAGCGGCACATCTTCAATTGCATGCTCATTTTTAAAATTTTTCATTCCTACAAAATAATTAACATTTATATTTAGTTTCAAAAAAATTAAATTTACAAAATTTCTAAACCAAATAGAATTGAAATAAAACAAAATTCATAACATAAATCGCAACAACTCCAGAAGCAGAATCATTTTCAAAATTGACATATGACATTGCATGCAGAAATAGATAACAAAAAATAAAGTATCCTTGTGAAATAGAAAATTTACAAAGCATTAACTGCTAATGTTGTCACTTGATAAACACACAAACTTATGGAAACACCAAAGTTGAACAAGCTTAGCAACTTAGTTTATTACATTGCTTAAATTCCAAAAGCTTAAATTCCAGAAGATTAAATTCCAACGAGACCCACCAAAATAACAAGCTTAAATTCCAACGACACCCACCAAAAGAACAAGCTTAAAATCCACAAGACGTGCAAGATCATTCATATAACAGAAAAGTAAAAGAAAAAGAACAAGTTGAAAAAAGCCACCGCTCACTTAATGTTTACTGAGGGAGCCGAGAGAGAGGGGGAAACAATGCCGCTTGCCGTGAAAGGCTGGCTGGAGAGAGAAGTCGTGAGCAGTTGTTGGCTGGAGAGGGAAGCCGTCACCGGTTGCTGGCTGGAGAGAGAAGCTGTGAATAGTTGCTCTGGCTAGAGAGAGAAGCCGTGAACAGTTGCTAAGTTGAGAAGATGGTGATTTGTGTGAGAGAGGAAAGTGAAAGCCTGCATGAGAAAGAAAGGAAAGTGAAAGCCTGTTAGATTTCACGCGCCATTTCTTTATTCAATTTTTTTTTAATAATTTAACGAGCGAGAGGAATGAGAGGCGAAACGGCAGCAACTGCTGCCGTTTCTCTCATCATTCTCTCGTCCCTCTCACTACCTAGCAACACTCTATTCCAAATACTGATGATTGAGAAAGAAGCGTGATGTGCTTATTTTATATATTATTTATCTTAATTTTTTATACTTATCATTGTAGGGTTATATTGGAAAAAGAAACTTAAAAAGGAAATAATCAAAGAATAATAGTAAGAGTTAAAGATTAAGTAGGAAGCATTAAAGAAAATAATAATTAAAGATTGATTTTCATTATAAATTTGGTGGCAAGCTTGGCGCATATTGTGATTTATTAAAAAAGCAAAAATTTTGGCATGGCTTTAAATGGCAAGCATGTGCACAACTTTTGGAAGGGAATCTTAGTTATTAATTAAATAATTCAAATTCTTTATGAGCTTGTATTTAAAGGAGGCGGCTGGCAAAAAATCTCAAATTTTGAATCAAATTGGACATAATAATGTAAGATATATAACTGTCTTATATCTATTTGATGAATACCTAACAACTGTTAAAAAACTAAATTCTACTACCTTATATTTCTACCATTAATTTCTACCATTAAATTTTCATTAAACGATTGTAAGATTATGTACCTCACATTATTATGTAAGGTGACAAATAATTATCATTTAAGTGATCATATCGATTTTCTACTTAAACGCATTTTATGTTGGTGTCGTACTTGATGAATGAAGCCCATTTTTTCAATTTGTCAGCTTCTCAATGCACTTTTAATTTGTCCAATTTGCTTGTTAGGAATATGCCTTTGGCAACTATCATCCTCATTTGACGGAAACAAACTTTAGCAGTGTATATTTATGATGACAGTATGTTACAGACATCTCCCCGTGGTGGGTGGGGGGTGGGGGGGTGGGGGGGTGGGGGGGTGGAATTCGTCCAATTGTACAGCTTCGATGAACTTTGCGTATCCAGTATTTCTCCTTTCCTCCTCCTCAAAGCATATAATAGGGACCATTCTTTGTGCATCCTGCTGTCAGACTCTCCACAAATTGAGAGCCCCAGGCAAATGTAAAACATTTGAAAATAAACATTAGAGGCAGCCCCATGTGGCAAACCCTGGATTTTGATTGTGCATAACATGCCAGTTTTACTTGCTGACAGTCCTCAACTAGAGGCAGCAGATATTGCATCATCTGAGTCAACCTTCAGCTGAAATTTAAAGACAAGATCGAGAAGCTTGTAAAAACTGACAACGGAATTAAATTTGAACTTGAAAATAGCTGTTGATATACAATATAGACATACCAGCTTCAGATGACTCAACAATGTCCCATGTAGCAGCTTTTTAAGCTTATCACATTGATCAACCATGTGACCCGACCTGATCAACTCCTCAAGTTGGCACCAAAGGCGCTCGATCGCTGTATATGGAAACCATACAGAAAATGGCCTTTTCCGATTGATAATATCAGTTGGCTTCTGCAAATAGTTGATAATGGCAGCAAATAAAAATCAGAATATCAATCATACAAATAATAATCAGAATATCAATCATACAAATAAAAATCAGAATATCAATAATACAATCTTGTAGATGAATGTATTATCTCATGTAAACCATCACAGCATTTCTAGACAGTCCGCAAAAACTGATTCCACCATCAGCTACACAGTATAGAAACCTTATACGAAGAAAAATATTGGTAGATGATATAATTAACTTAATCAAGACCTTCAGAGGCTTACATTATAATATGAAATGCCATATGGGATAATGCAGAGAACATAAAAATTACATGGAAAGTCTAAAAATACACTAGGTGTGTGTTTTCCATTGAACTTAGCTAGTATTTCATTACTGATCTGTTGAACCATCAAGATAGGACGCACAGGTACTTAGAAACTACATGAAAATTCTGAAAGTTCACCTATATAACATTAATATATTCCATATCAAAAGGCTGATAATTCTATGAACACTAAAAATACGGAATACCTTGACAGCATCCAAAAGAAGACCACCCCTAACTGCTAGATCACAATTATTACTACCAAACCTGACATAAATGAGCTCCTTTCAGCGAAAGGAGAATTAGTGCACATAGGCAATATTGGCTTGGAAAAGATCAGACATACCATTTTCACTCAGTATTGAGGTGCGGGGGGTGCTATCCCCTCAAACAGTTAGCAATTGATCCTTGGTCGTTCTTTTATTTCTAAACAAACATTGTGTGTAACAGAGACGGGCAGGAAGGCTAACAATATACATATATGTACCATACAGGTTTCTGGGAATTTTATAAACAAAAAATTTTGCAGAATCTATGCCTTTCAAAGTTAAAGGCTTCTAAATCACCATGCATATAGCATTGCTGAAAGCATAATTTCTCAAAATGTCATGCAGATAAGGACGATAAAATTCTCTCCCATTGGAATTAGAGAAAAAGAGATTATTATTCTATCCCAAGAACATAATGAAATGGATGCAAAAATGGTAGTTTTGTCATGATATTATCCTAGATAAAACAAACAACCAGCAGGCAGCAGGAATGCCAGTTTCTGTAATAGTAAAAATTATAAGATTGCCAGGAAAGATTGCAACTTACCATAGATGAAAAGGATTCTATGTACTCGAGCAACAAATTTGTGGCCTCTGTATATCGGCCATAGTCAACATATAACCGAAACAAGGATGCAGGACTTGATTCCTGGCTGGTCATACCCCATGTCTTTTCTCTTCGATCAAACTATCAAATCCAGGAGAATGTAGTTAGGCTGCAGGCATGACTTTCTACCACAAGACAACAACCAAAGCAAATTCAATTTCAACATTGAAAGTCACTTATCTTCTAAATTTAACAACATTAACAATAAAGCTCTAAAAAGCACAATGAATTCTATCACAAAATAATTCTTGCACTGCAAAAATAAAGCTGAGAAATAAAAGAAGCACCACTGCAGTATGTAACGGTCAGTTTTTATAATTTTCCATAATTTGGCTTCCTCAACTGACAAGGGGCACATATTTTGTTTACGTAAAGGACTCCTAGAGAATTACCAGCAGCTTTAAGGAATAAATCAATAGAAACTAGTCAAATGGAAAGATAACATGTTTGCCACACTTACAGGATCTTTCAGTCAGTAAAACAAAATTTTGTGATAGAATTCAATGAAAAATGGGGAAATCATGCTGAAATGCTTGTGCAATCTTAATAATCAAACAGAAAATAAATCACAAAATATTACTTGGTTTCAACTTACAACAAAAGCAAAATACACACCGAGATTGTCCAGTGTCAGGCTAGAAAAATTACCTTGAACATACAGATCAACCATAGAGGCAATTCAATGCGCGGATCTGTACGAAGAAGGGTCTCAGCAACAACTATTGGCAAACCAGCATGAAAGTCCTTATACTTTATCTGGCATATATGATTATTCCATATGCACAAAATCAGATGGATCAGATAACATAAGAAAAAAATAAGAGCTTAGATGCAGATGATTTGTTGTCGTCAAAACACTTGTATGTTTTCCTGTTAGTTTCATTAAGTCAGAATTCAACCACAAGTACATGAATGCTGCAGAAGACATAATCTTCAGCATCAATCAGAAATTGAGAGAGAAATGCCATACAAGTTATTGAACATTAAGATGGATACAGTGACAATGCTTCATTGGATGTAGAGAACTGCACACTTCACTAAGCCTAATACACACTTCACACCGAGCTTTGAAATAGCACTGTTAGATACAAGCTTGGGAGATCGAGTAATGGACTCGAGATACACAACACAAATTGCATAATTTGAGAAACTATAGAATCAAGGTATCTTAATAAGTAGCCTTTTACTCAATAGTGAAAATTGAGACATATGTTCCTTAACCGCCATGTCTCTAACTTGGGATCACCAATTTCCTGAGTGGAATGCTTCCACACGCCACATTTTCTTCTTCTCTCAAGGAATAATTTGGCTGATTGGAACTAGTAAATGAAAATTCTGCTACTATTTTGCAGGATCTAATTTTAAGGCTAGGATTAAAGGAGAGATTGACATATTGGGCAATGGACTGGGTGTCACTTACAGTGATACAAGTAGTTTCAGAGAACATTAAACCAGTATTTTGAATAAGTAACAAAGTAGTTTCAAAGGATACTAAATCAGATATTTTGAGAAAGTAACAAAATATATTATTTTAGGGGGGAAAAAAAGGTGACAAACAAAGATGAAGGCAACAAAGAAAAAAGAAAAACATCCAAAACAATGAATGCTGAAAAATAGAGCACTATGGGGGGGATAGAGGCAAAAAATGAAGAACAATTGCCGAGGAAACCTAAAGCTGTGGTACCATGTGCGATTTCTGAATAGATTTCTAAATCTCAATCACATAAAGAAGGAAGCCTATCAGCTACTCTAGGAAATTATCCTATTTTGATAGTAAATTTCTACTTTCTAAAGCAACAACGTTGTAAATGTTTTACAATAGGAAACTATAAACAATCAAGAAACTAAGAAACATTAATATTAAATCAAATCAAGCAGGACCAGGACAGTCAACTTTGACTAACTTCTCACACTAATTTGGCAGTTTCCAATGATTTTCAATGCATTTCTTTTCATTTTATCATGTCATTAACACCAAAAGAAGCAGGAAAAGAAGATGAATTATGAAGCAGAAATTGAAGCATGAAAAAGACACTAACAAGGTAAAGCTCAAGAGTTTCCCATTGACCATTCCCCTTATATTGGTGAGCAGCGGCAATGTTGTCTGGAGAACCATGAACAACCACTTCATCTTTTGAAGATGTTAGCAAAAGACCATGTGTTCTGAAATCATTCCATGAAGTTGTAAGTCACAATATTACAGACAAACATGCTTCAAAGATAAATGAAGAAAACAGGAACAAATCAAGTGAAACTTAATTACCCGAGACATGCTGAGTCTACTTTGTTTGGACAGCATTTTAATGACATGGCAAAGAAAACTATCTCCAGTTCCCTAAGCAAGAAAGCCCTAAATGTTATGTACTGAAAAGTCAAAGGAAGTATTCACATTATGCAACCCATGCATGGGAATCATACCTCTTTAATCTCGAGCCCTTCCAAAATTTCAAAAGAACTGTGAATGCCATATCGTAAAAATTTGTCTGGACCAGGAGATCAACCAAATCTGATGGGACTTCGTTAATTCCTGAAAAAGAATATCAAGATACAATGATTTCTTGAACATAATCTTGAGACAAACATACTGCAAGGGTTGATAAAGAAAGACCTACTCTTCCCTCATCATCAATGAATTTGATGATTTTCTCATGAAATAAAAATCCCAAGAAATTCAGTTCCTAGGAATTCCAGATACTCATCACTTTACATGTGATGCCCATGTATGATACAGAGAGATTTTTCCATTTTAACTTAATTTTATTTAACTGTATTTAAAGAAATTGAAAACTAAATTCACGATAGAAAAGAAAAGAAACAGGCATAGATATACAGGTTAGCTGGCTGCATGACACCTTGATAACAATCAAAGGTACATTAAGAGCCTATTCGTTTTCTAGTCTGAAGTCTAAACATGATTCCAATTTAGTTCACTTATATGTTTTTGGTTGTTTGTTTTTCAAACTTATCACTACTAACATTTTTCACTAGAATGAAAACATTTTTTGGCATTCAACGTACGCATCACCAGTATTCAAGAGATCAAAAGGCTTTTGGTCTCCTCTTCTTTACCATATCACAAGTATTAACCCTTTCCTTTTTTCGGCTCAAAAAACAAAAAATGAGAAAAAGGAAAAAAGATAGAAGAATTTTAACCTTAGTGGGCACCTTAAATCTCTAAATCACACTTGCCGATTCCAAAAAAGAAATCATAAAATCATTCACCAAAAGGGCAACAAAAGACTTACATAGAAAACACCTTAACACTCCCACATGCATATCCTACCATCTTCCCTCAAACAATTACTTGCAAAAAATATCAATCAACACCAACAGAGCAAACAACACATTTTTGCTACATTTACTAAACTAGAATTGGAATGAGCTAGAATCGGGACGGAAAGAAATGGGAATGGGCTGGAATGGGAATAGGGAAGGGGAATCAGAATCAATTGTTTACTTGAACAATAGGAATTGGAATTGGAATCGGAATGAGTTGAATTACCATTAATATGTTTACTTTATCTTAGAATAAGAATCAGAATCGAAATGAATTAGATTGTTACAAATTACTAAAATGTCCTCAATAATGATGACAATAATATTAATTAAAGTAATAAAATTAATAAATAATAAGAAGAAGAATAAGAATAAAAGAATAAATTAATAATTATAAATTTTAATAAAGATAATATTAATAAAAATAATAATAACAGTTAATAATAATTAAAATAATAAACTTAATATATTATTATTATTATTATTATTATTATTATTATTATTAAAGGGGGTATTTGAGAATATTGAAATGTAAATGGGGGCAGAACAGGAAGTTCAGGGAATGGGAGACTCATTCCCAACCCCCCATGAGAATCAATCTCCCATTCCCCATTCCCAAATTGTGGCGAGCCCCACGATTCTGATTCCGATTCCGATTCCGATTCCGATTCCCACCTCCCTTTTGCAAAGTAAATGCCATCACTGATTCCAGATCCGGATTCCAATTCCCTAATCCGAAAAGTAAATGCACCATTACTTCATCATTCAAATCCCTAGATAAATTATAATTCCACCTCTTTGTCGTAGATGATATCCAGCCACCATATTTTTCATAAGCACATTGGAGAAAAAGATAATTAACGATATTGTGACCCATAGATGATTCCAACCCAAACATTCTCTGAAATGCATATCTTATCACCACTGCCAGCTTTTGCAATAGAAAAAGAACTTGCTATATTGTTAACAGTAAACTTCCAAGTAATTAAACATAAACTTCTAAAAAATAATTTTTTAGATAAATAATAAATAGGTAAACTAAATATGCTCAATAATTAAGATTATAAATTTGGTCAGCTACAAAAATTCTTTTCATATCTTGTTGAACAATTTAACTTTTAAATATTATGTAATTAGCGCCTAAGAGGGTATGCATGTAAAATATATTAATTTTTAGTCATTCTGATTCATAAAGTTGAACACTTACAGCAGATGTTCAAGAAAGAAAACAATAAGTGCATGAATTGATTAGATTATTGGAACCCGAGAGAGACTTCAACCAAATTCAGACTTATAATTTAGCTAAAAATATATAAACTTTCATCTCATTTTAAACATAACTTAATGTAGAGCTCTCAAACATGTTACCATTAAACGTCCACTTCACATTTCTCGTTGATAGTAAATATTCAGCTGAAGTGAGCACGTATTCTTTCTCCAGTTTATCTATATCGATGTATGATTGCAGACACTGGGGCTGAATATCACTGCCGACCACTACAGGAAAGAAGCATGTTATTGCCTTGAACTAAATAGTCAAATGCATAATTGGTAAACCACAAAGAAAGATCAGTCATAATCAAATTCATAACTCACTGGCAGAAAGTAAGATGAAAATATAATAGTCCTAACAAGAATAACTGAACATGAGTCGAGAGCAAGATTAAAATGCAGTAGTTACGAGAAGAACCAAAGCTAAAATCTAGTAGAATAAGTAAGCATATATTGTGTTTCAACCACTTACATTGTTCTATCACTGTTTTTTTAGCCTTTTTTCTTGGATAATGCTCATTTTGAATAGAATTTTTCCCAGAGAAAGGATCTATCCAAGCATATGCTGGATGAACAAGATGCAATGCATTAATAGCTGCAGAAAGTCCATTCAGCCTTTCTTGTAGTGCAGATAACATATGCTGGCTATCCTTTGGAACTGGTTCAGTTCTCAAACGAGCTGAATATAGATACATGTAACTTGCTGCCTTTCGCCAATTATGTCGTTGCATTTCAAATGCATAAAGCAACTCATATGGGTTTGGCTTGGCTAAGATATCTGAACGGTCTGCCTATTTAGTGGAAAAATGTTCAAGAGAATTAGAATGAGAGATAAAATTTTAAGAAAACAAAAGCCATGAAATTTGAATTTAATCTTTGCAACAAGAAGATACCTTCCAAGCAAGCTCTCGCTCAATCTTCTCTGCTATACCAATAAAAGGTAGTTGGCCATCACAAAGAAGCTGCGGTAAACGAAGATGAAAATCTTCCAATAAGTAATATGTTGATTGGAAAGTTAATCTTAGGAGAAATGGATGAATAATCTATAATGGCTACAAATTATTGAATTGGTTCTCACTGCATTTACAGGAAATATTACAAAGCCCAACTGTGGTATTATGGCAAACAACAGGCAAATTACATGCATAAATAACATAGCTAGTAACGACAAGTGTGCAAAGTTGAAATGAGCTTGTCAGGCACTGTTAACTCCAGCATTTGAGAAACACAACCACCCCTAAATTTACAAGTTAAATCTGGCTCAACAGAATCTGCACCATCGCTCTCAAGACAAAAATCAAGTCAACATACAAATTTCCTCATTCCTAAATTTCATCCCTCAAAATTACAATAGAAGAATATGATTTGATCAATCACTTTCGAAAGACATAAAGCAACAACCAATATCAGTAACAAACAGTGAAGAACAAAAGGAAAATTTATTTTATTTGGTAGAAAAGAACAAAAGGATAATTTATTTATTTGGTAGAAAACCTTTGCTGCTTTGCGCTCATACAGAACTATTATGAAACGCCTGAGGCAGATGCATTTGCTCTCCTCATCAGGATTTGAGATTATTGCACAGTATGCATCATGCAAAAGATTAAGATCTAAAGTAAACTTGAAGACATTAGCCCAAAGTCGTCCTTTGATGGTAGCGGCTGATTCATTGAGTGGATTTCCACCATGGCAATCATCTTTTGGACTAAGAGCTTCATCAACTTGCTCGAGTGCAGCAAGAGCAAACTGACAAGCACCTTCACTAACACCATATTGCTCAAATATCTGCATTGCCCACTGATAGTAATGAAGCTTCCATGCCGCAGAAGATAAGCAACCATCTGTGCACATAAAATTAAGCAAAAAAATGAAATTACCCTGGCCCTCAAAGGATGTAAAATAGTTTTGAATTTTGTAAGAATAACTTACTAAATCCAAGATTTGGTAATCCTGCTTCATGAGACAAACTTTGCAAAGCCTGAAAAGCTCCTTGCCCAGATGCAGCTCTGAAGTACAAAGTTTAAGTGACAATCATTAACCACTTCGGCAACATATAGCAAATCAGTATTTGCAAAAATGTTATGAACTTGAAGCTTTGTACAAAGATAAAAATAGCACTACATATTGAAAAAAATTATTTAAGAAAATTACGTTAAAGAGGTGTAAAAGGGGATCATTTTGGCACATAATTTTGGAAGAAATTGCCATGCGCCTTGTGCAAAGAATTTGGGGAAAAATTAAGGAAATATTTAATTATTGAAAACTACATTTTGCAAATCACTGTGATTATTGAACCATCAAGATCTGGCTTGTTCGAAAATTACGAAAGAGTTGTCTCAAAAAATAGCAGAATGCAGAAGTATACAAAGCATCAATTTATGACGGTATCCAACAAAGATTCTACACAAATATTCACTGTTAAATTCACATCTCTGAGATCATGTCACCTACAGGTAATTTGACATTCTAGAAGGAGTACAAGAACAATGTTATCAACCATCATCATTCAGTCAAATTCTTACATCAAAATAACGCTCCCTTACAATTCTTCTTAACATTATTGGACAACATTAAGATTTCACAAATGCTGGATCACAACATTTCAAGTTTGCGATCATTTCTTCTGTAACTTGTTTTGTCATCAATAAAAATTGTTTTACATTGCTCATAATTTTTTTTTGAAAAAAACGAATCCCATAAAGAGCAAGTTTCATAAGTGCTTTCCTTCTCATTCTTCTCAAAAAATAGGAACATCATACTGTTACAAAATTTTGAACCATAATAAGAATCCAAAATCATAGTGTAAAATGAAGTGAAAGATTCACATTCTCTTCAAGTACTGGAAAAGTCAGATTCCAGTGGCCCCTCTGGACTTTCCTTCATGGGATATGTGGTGGAAAGACATGATTATAGCAACTTATTGGAAAATTTCATATATACCTGAAGAAACAGCGAACTGCTTCACAGACTTTCTTCTCCTTCAAAAGTCCATGTAATTCGCATTGTGCCTGAGCTAGAAGGCAACATCCTAGAAGATGTTGGAGTACACACCAGTCACCTTCACTATCTTGGATACTTCTAAATGTTTTCTCCTTTTGTAAATTTGCCTCCGTGCCAGTAAGTAGGTACTTCAGGTAGGGCATAAAAAGCCAAAAATAAAATTAAAAAAATTAGCAAAACTCACTCAAAATATCCATACAAGTGTGTATTTATGTTTAATTGAAGTGTCCAAAAGAACTATTAATGCAAGAAAGTTAAAGCCCAGGATTTACCTTAACTGCATCATACTGGCCATGTTTAAGGAGGATAAGTGAAAGCTGAGTTGAACGCTTCAAGAAAGAAGAAGATTCTTCCCAAGTTTTGCCCCAAATAACCCAACTGGTAAAGCCCCGCACTGAACTAGTAACTTCTTGTGGGCTAGGGAGACATCTTAAAGAAATGTGACTAGGGTCTCCTGAGGAACTTTGAAAATTTAGCAAAAGTATAAATGCTAAGGTGAAGTCACATTTGCCGAGCTTGTCATTCCATGATCTTTTGCCACCATTGCTACCTGGACCATTATTAGGATTATTATCAAACTGTCACATCAGCTAAATAATTTTATCCAACAAGGGATAATCACAGAAGGTATACAAGACTAGGCGATAAGAACAGAGTATTTATCTGATTCCAATAACATCAAAAGATGTGGATTGTGGAAGAGTATAAAATAATGCATATTGCTTTCAACACAAAGTAACCTGGACCATGCGAGTAAACAACAAAACTGAAATTGTTCTGCAGGTATGTATTTCATTTATGAAGACTCAAACTCGAAGAATTTCATACATTTTTCCTATTTTCACATATACAATGTGGATGCCTCCTCATAAAGAGTAAGTTTATCCATTTGGAAGAAAAGGAAATGGCAAAATGTGGGCCAGCAATTTCATTACGCAAAAATTGAAAATAGATTTGACATCTAAACAACTAGCACATATTGTGACCTCGCAGAGTGGACTAAACATTCTGTTTCTTATCAAATATTTAGTATAAAATGGAAACAAAAAACCCCACCAATAACCATAATGGAAAGTATATTTTTGTTTTCGTATACATATATAGTAACTTTATTTAATATCACAAAAAAGCTTACCAATTTGTAATGATGAAAGCTGAGAGCTGAAATCTTCTAAAGTAGGTGACTCAGATGGAGTGGTGCCAAAAAATAAAATAATAAGCCACTCAAAAACAATTTCTTGAATCATGGGAATAAATTCAAGTTGCATTCTCGACATGTCATCATGCGATATACCAATCTGTACGCAAAACTGAGTTAAGTTACATGCCAACTTAATAGATGCACTTAAACATATCACTAAAGGAAAAAATTACTGATAAACACAGATGGGAAAACATAGAAAAAGATTAGAAAATGCCAAAAACTAAGTATCATTTTTATTAAAAACGGGAAAAAAAGATAAAAATATCTTAATATTTTAATCATTAGTTATCAATCGTCATCAAATTCTATGACATCAAAAAGGAAAATACATAATAGTCACTAGATAACACACATGGAAGTCAGGTATACAAAACGGTAAAATGGAAATTGTAAACATTGAAGCGATCGAACATCATCAAACTAGAATACTAAATGATCCGTCTAATGTAAGTATTTCACCCATGTAACAGTGAAATGTCGGAACTCCTCTTCCAAGTAAGTGAAATCACCTGAGATACGTGCATGGAGATACCAAGAGATCTAGCAGTTGAATTAATATTTTTTTTAAAAAGAGTTAAAAAATAAAAGAAATGAAAGATTGTACATAACAGTTGAACAATATCAAACCCTGCATGGACTATTACAATTCCTTACTACAGAAGGAACCTTGGCCATCAAAACCATTAATTCTAGTTTCTTTTCAAAGGGCGCACGGGTGATCATGTTAAGACTCACACAGGAAGAGCAAAAATAAAGGGAAGTATCAGAACTCAGGCAAAAGCTTAAAGGTTGCAATAAATAGTTTTCGACCTCCATGAGCAGAGACAATGTGTTTGAAGGTCATTCTTAACAATAAAAAACCAAATTGGAACCAACAGAAAGTTATTTTCTTTCCCGAGTTCTAATGGGAATTCTAGATGGTAGAAAGGAAAATGGGTTTAGGAATTTTATCAGAAGGATAAAAGGGCCAATAGACAGCAATTCTGCTTATGATACTAACATGAAACATGACATTTTTTAACCTTCCATCAGTAAAAACAAACTAAAAGGAGTTATTTGAAGTCTTATTGGCTATAGAAATTCTTAAGGCCATGATGAATGTGCACTAAAGGGAACTTGTGCAAACATGATTGATAACCATAACAGGTATATTTTTCCTATAAACCCAAGGGGATATCATAGTTGGTTAGAGTTATTTCAGTAGGGCAGCACACTAGGAATCAAATGCCGCCTCACACCAACCTGGAAGGTAGATTCTGTTAAAATTATGTTTGCAAATGGAAGGGGAAAGATGCAGTGCGTGATTGAGTAAATAAATAAATAAATAATAACAATAATAAAAGAGAAAAATTCCTCATAGGAAACAACTTTAACTTATACATAGCTTGTATATTTACTAAGGAGTAAGCATAAAAAAGATTTAAGCTAGACATAATGATCATTATACGAAGTAGGTTAAGCAAAAAAAAAAAGACAAATCAACAAAATATTAGGGTGCATTCGGTATTGTTTCCAATTTCTATTTTCTGTTTCCTAAATTCAGGAAACATTAAATATGTGTTTGATAGATCATTTCTGAAAACATTTTTGGAAACATAAAATTCATTCTACACTTTTAACAAAGGAAACGGGAAAATAACTTTTTCTTGTTTTCCTTATTTTCCAATGTTATGCTCCAAAATGAAAACTTCTTCTACCAACTCTCAAAGTAACAATAATTACAATAACAGCATCATCAATAATCATATTATCATAAAGAATTATTATTGTTATTGCTGCTGCTGCTGTTGTTATATCATCTAAACAATCAATTTCCCTCACAATAATATTTGCTCTTTTATACATTGTAAAACTTATGTTTTTGTGCATTAATTAAATCAAATATGTATATAGTTTATAATTTTACTTTAGACAAATAAAATTAATAAGACCACCAAATTTATTCTTAAAATTAAAATAATCAAACTAACTAAATAATAAAAATGACTAACTATTATTTAATATTCAGTTAATGAAATTATTCCAATAATAATTCTTTGAACTATTCCTACCAAACGTGTTTTACTTTTTGTCGTTCTCAAGATTATTTTTGAAAATGATACCAAATGCATATTTAAATTTTCAATATAGCATTTCATTTTTGTTTCATGAAAACAGCAAATGGAAAATAATACTGAACAGGCCCTTATCAATTTATAACTTCAAATGTTAACCTTGCTTTCTCAAGAGTCAATATTTGGACAAAGGAAAGCAACATAAAATGCTAAATAATTTTGACCAATTCTTAGTAGATCATTTAGCATTTGATGATTTCCTAAAAATTATTAAATGGTTTTCTAAACAATAGCCAACATGAGAAAAGGTAAAAATAGTCTGGTTGAAGCATACTAGAAGTAGAAATACAAACAGACATCAAGCAGATGTCAAAATGTAGCAGATCACAATTTAATTTTGCTAAATACAAATTGAAATTACAAGGAAAAGGAGAAAATCTGACCTGGCCACCGATGCTCAACAGATAGCTTATGAATAGAAGAACATCCAATGCAGATTCAAACATCACCTTTGCAATTTGAGAAGTAGCCTGAACCAAGATGGAAGTACTAATATTGAAAACAGCTCCAGCATCCAAATCTTGTAAGATCTTGCGAGGCACAAGAAACCGTAGATAGCTTTCAAGGACATTCAGCATTCTATCCCATGATACAGCCTTTTTGCCCAGAGCATGAAGAGATAATAGCATGTCAATGGAGAATTTTCTTAGATTTTTGTGATTTGCAAGTTCCTTCTCCCTGACAACATCAGCTCCAAGATCTGACATATTGAGTGCCACTACTGAGGAACTATATCCTGTTTCTAGAATCTTCAGTAAGCAAGGAACAAGTTCTTCGGCTGTGATAGTCTGTGTGCCCACTAGTGATTCATAAAATATAGCAGAAGCTGATTTTCCTAATTGATGGCTAATACTGATAATACATCTGAGCAGTCCAAAAAGAATCTCACGCTCAGAGAGATCATCTGAAAATTCCAAACCGAAGCTTACAAGATCACCAAGTTCATCTGAACAACCTAGCAAAATAAGGGAAATAAAAGTCGTGTTACGAAGTTTATAAAAAACCCACAGAGAGAAAGAGGGGAAGTGAAGCCTAAGAATGAATAAATGCACAAAAGCAAATAAACATAATATCTCATTCCACTTTGCATAGAAGCACGAACCTTTAACATACCATCAATAAGCAGCTCAATGCTTTCCAGACTACGAAACACGGACATTGAATTCTTTCTGAGTAAACCAATTGCACCTGTTGAGGACTGAACAAATAAACCATATGGCTCATTGTTCTTGCACCAGTGGTGGAAATAACGCGTGCAGAAGTTCTTCCATCCATAAAATATTGACAAAGGACTTTCAGCAACAGCCTAGCACAAAACATAACATACATCAGCTTGCTAACAGCACATCATCCAGAACCCCTCAAAAGGAAGATAATGGTAATCTTCAAAAAGTACTATCAGTGAGAGTAAGTGCAGAAAATAAAACAGAAATAATAAAGCCAACGGAAACCTCATGTTCAATCAGTGAAATGATCTCCTTTTTGAGCCCGTCAACAGTTAAGTTTTGAAACTCAGAATCAGTCCAATGCCTGTTATAGTCCAGCAAAGTTGCACGAAGCACGATATTATGATGAACTCCAGGATGAAGCAGCCTGCGAAAGAAAATAGAAGATACAAATGACACAACGTGATCCTGCAAAATTGTAAAATGGAGCAAACAATGTAAGCAACACTACTTTCCAAAAGACAACAGTCAGCAAGCAAAACAAGCACAGTAAAGCATTCTTTTTTTCTTTTTGGGGGGGGGGGGGGGTAACAGGCACAAAAAATAATAAACACTCATAATGAACACTTGTCATACGGCATAATACTAAAAGATAGAAAAAAACAAATCAATTTGCTCCGGCCTGAGAGGTATGCATTCTGAAAAACTAAAGTCGCAACTCCGTAAAATTTTTTATTTTGAAATACTTTCTGCTAAAAGAAGTGTTAGATTGTCAAGAGGGGGGGGGGGGAAGAAGAAAAAAAGTAAAACAAGAAAATCCTATATTTGTTCCAATGTAAACAAACTTAACTTACAACTCCACCACAATAATCCATCAATTTTTATGGAAAGCAATTTCAGTCATGCACCTTGGGAGAGGTAACCAATGAATGGGTGATTGACAGAAGATCATCAGATGAACATTCAGAACTTTGAAACAGCTGTTCAGCAACAAATTCTTCTTGCATAGCATAGCAGCATGGTTCTTCCCTAACAATAAATGTAGCAGAAACAGCTTAGTTAGAACAAAGATATATTAGAAGAACAGCTTAGTTAGAACAAAGATATATTAGAAGTTCTTATTCCATGGCGAACAGAAAAAACAATTACAATAATAGAAAATAAAGAAAGGAAATGTTGACACAAGTACATACAGAAACTGGGGATTAAGCTATACACATATACATATTGAATCAGAAAGGAAAAATCGTAAATGACAGTTTGAGAGTCCTGAATTAACATAAGTATGTTATAGTTACACGGATGCATGCTTCTCATTTTTCCATGGACATACTATGCCTAAAATGTAGGAACTACACAAAGAGTTAAACTAACATACTATAGAGAAAAATTACACATTATGCCAACATGATGCACTAAAAACTTACTCAGTGACATCATTATCTGACAAATTGTGAAATATCAATCCACTATCCTTCAATATCCATATCTTCTTTGAAGTAAGTTTGACATCAATGCATGCGCCCTGACAAAATAACAGCAGCAATTTTAAGCTATTAATAAAACTTTCAACTTCAAAATCAGAATGAAATAAGGTATTCTGTGTTTCTCTAAAATTAAGTTGGGCCTTTTTTTTCTTTTTAAATATCTTTAACAGAATCATTTAACAGGAAAATGTAGCATCGATTACCTCATCCAAAGGAATATCTTGAATTGAAGACTCCAATGACAGTAGCAGTTTGTCCCCCAATTTACAATGTAGACTGAAGACATAAATCATCTCCGTGCCAACTTCCTTCATCAAAATATCATTCAAAATGGTTGCAAACGACTTGCAAGGTAATCAATGATAATCCTTCAATTGAACATAGAACAAACTGTTCCCTTACCGGAGGAATCAAAAAGCTAAAAGATTAGGACATAAAGAAAGCTAAAAGACTTTATCAATGTAATTTCCAGCATTACTGCAGACAAACGCCAATAATGCAATGATAGATGAAATAATAGGTACCCCTTCCAACTCTCAGGAAAATAAACAACACCAAAATGCAAAACACAAAAAGAAAAAAGAAAAAGAAAAAGAAAAAGGAAAAGAGAAAAAGAGATGGTCAAATAGATAAAAGGAAAAGAATGCTGCCTACCTAGGAAAGGTCCAATATAAAAGATGTGTCAAAAGAAACAAATGCCTCTATCACAGTGAACCAAAGATATAATACATCCTAAAGGAATAATGCCTGAGTGTGTTTATATGCATACCAGAGCGCGTTTATACAAGATTGCAAAAGGAATAATGCCTGAGCTGCCTTTAGCTTCACCCACCCACAACCTCATAGGTAGAGCTCCTGAAAGTATATGGTAAAGAACAAATAATATGAAAATCTTAAATAAAAGCCTTTAATCTAACATGAAGCTTTCTTCAACAGTATTGAGGGGAAAATGAATAAACTACACATCCAAATCAGGGGTGAACATGATGGAATCAAACATTAAACCACTAAATATTTAGCATAATGTAGAAGAGAGACGAGATAGAAATTGCCTTCAGAAACTTGATTGGTCATTGTATGACTAAAAATCCTGCTATGAGAAGAAAGGTCCCATACTCGGAAAATGCCATCAGAATGAAGCACAAATAAAAGCATTTTTCCCAGCACCTCCACTATTACCAAATCCTGCACTGGACCTAACATCCTACCCCTGCATCATCATGACATGATTCAAATGCAATCCCTTAGATATATTGGCTAAGAAAGCAGCAAATTAAGACGTTTCTATTGAACAGAAAATTAAGCATACAATTATAAACATGTGGGAAAAAAAAAAGGGTTACCTTGACATTAAACCCCACAAACGACCAATTCCAGCATCATCCCGGAGCTCCTGCTGAAAGCCTAACGGCCAAAAAAGGGACATGAAGAAAATGAAAAGCAAGTAAAGAATAAGAATAAAATAGGAGAATAAACAGTAATACCAGGCGAACCAGGGTGAAGAATGCCAAGCTGGAAGGAAGCAACAGATCCATCATTTCGACCAACGACAAGGCATCCAGCGGTTGCTGCTACTCTTGTTATGGGTACGGTTCCATAATTGACCAAATTAAACTCTAAAATGTCTTGATTAGGGAAAAGAGGAGTGGACTCATAAACGGAGAAATTAGATGAAATTTTGAGTCGGAAAGCAATTCCAGAGACAGTTAACACATGGAGCACATGAATATTAGTGTTGTTGCTACTGCAGATAAAAGCAAAAGGCGACAGGGGAAAAGGGAAATTGATACGCAGACCCAGAATGGTGAATTGATGAGAAGAAGAGACGTGTAGTAACTCAAGAGAAGTTGGAAGAGTCTTATGAATTCGCCAAATAAGATACTGAGAAGGATTTTCAAGGACGGAGCATGAGGCGCAATCCTCTGTTAGAGGAGCAACATTATCACTACTAATATTATTATTATTAGAAGAAGAAACTGAAACCTCAATCCACTTGACGGAATCGCTGCTGATGAATGGCACTTCCATTCCCGCTAACCTCCACTTACTCGCCATCTTCCCCTCTTACTAAACCCTAGTTCTTTTCCAGGAATTTGTCCCCTGCTACACTCTTAAACTACGTTATTTATAGATACACCCTCATACTTCAAAATTTTCCATATATACATTTTTCTATGTGCAATTACTAAATTACCCTAATTGAAAATCTAATTTCTCAAAATCATTCACGACCCATCACGTACATAGGGATTTTTAATTAAATATGCCTTAAAAGTAGTGTATTTAATTAAATACTTAAAAATTATCTAAATATATCTTTTTATACGATATATTGTCTAACATATTCCTAAAAAATATATAAAACACACACAACTCACAACACTCCTTACTTTTCACGTATTTATTACCTATATAAAAATTCACACCACACTCAAAATCACTCACAAACAGCTAATGCACTAAGATTTTTGTTTGCAGTTAGGTGTATTATTCATCTCATGAATAAGGTATTTGAAACTTTTTTTATTTTATTTTGGGTTATCTATTCAATTTGTTGACATTATATTATTTTTAGGGTTTTGTTTGGTTTGTGATAAATATTAAAGCAACTCATATTTTCATTACATTTACATCATATGACTGTTATTTGATGGATTTTATAACTACATTCGTTAAAACCTGAAGTTGTTGTCAAATGTTTTTTCTGCACCCGACATACACGACAGCAGTCGTGTATGTATGTATTTACACGATTGTAGTCGTGAAAATGTGCAAAAAAATTCAATTATTATAACACCTTATAATTCTATTGGTTCAAAAAATATATATTTTTCACTATATATATCTTTTTACTATTACTAGACTATAGTCGTATGTGTTAATAAGTTACACGACTACTAGCGTGTACGTATAAACTTACATACTATAATTGTGTATATATGTAAAATGTTCCAATTGTTATGAGATCTCAACATTTTTTTAAAAAGAAATATGTCCTCTGATTATTTACTGAGTTATGTATTTTTGCAACTTACACGACTTTTGACATATATGTATGAATTTACACGACAACAATCGTGCAAGTTTGAAAGATATAGTAGTTGTTATGACACCTAGTATTCTGTTAGTACAAAGGTTACAGTTATATTTTATTAAATATATCATCTGACTGTTTATAGAACTATAGTTGTTTATTTTAGCAAGTTACACAACTATTGTCGTGTAAACTATCAATTACACGACGTCAGTCATGTAAATATGCAGATAGATCCACACTTTGTTATAAATCTTGTTTGATTTTATTTTTGTATTTGTTGTATTATTACAGGAAATGACTTCAGTACGTGTGCCTATTATGTACGAAATGCAGTAACTATTTTTATCTACTTGCAGTGCATACGATGTAAAAAATTAAGCATACAATGTGAAACTTACAGTGGAAACATTTTTCCAAGGAGTGGCACAGTCCAATTTTGCACCATTAGTATAATCAATGCAGTAACAATCCTTTTCCCACACCCTATCTGGGTCTCCTAGATACACCTTGTGTTTGTCCCTCAAATTATTCTAGAAAATTTAACAATAATATAGTAGCTGTTATTATTCTAAGAAGTTAAGGAGTAGGCTACAGAAAAATGACTATACTAGAAAATTATTGTCCATAATGGCACAAGCTTGTCCATTCCGAGTTAGAGCCTTGAACATTTCTTTCCTTAAGTAGTAGCAGTCAATGTCGATGTGCTAAACATAAAGTGTGAAATAAGTACAAAAAAATTACAAATATTTATCGTAATAATCACAACAAAATTTATGACTTACAAGATTAGACAGCCACATGTCCGGTGTGTATAATTTACGAAAAAATTCACGGTTAACCTCCATAAGAGTCAAATCGATATATTTACTGCATATAATCGATTATAAAATTAGTAAAACTATTAAATAAACATACAGTATAATTATCTGGAGTTCAAAAAAAATTAATATCATAACATGAGATAACTCACGGCTCTTTTTTATCATTTTTTATGTCCATCCATCGCTGCAGCTCTAATAACTCTTCTTGGAGTATAAGGGGACACACTTCGAAGCTCTTCGTCTCTTAAGGGTGCATCTCAACATCTGTCGTCTCTCGCGGCTTCTTTAAAGGATTAGTGTACGGTGTCCGTAAATAAGTGGAAGTTTTCATATCCTTTCTCTTTTGTAAATTGTACACCAATCTACAATCTTTTTCTTGCGTTGAGATGATAATAGGATCCCTCTCTAAACCATGAGAATCATCTGGCATTATCATGTCTGTAGCCATTTCTGTACTACAACTATTAACAAGCATCTCCAAAGGTTATTGCATAGGTGATTGACCCGATGCGACGCCCATGGGATCGTTTATAGGCTGTAGACATAACAACCAAATTGTTAGAGAATTAAATAAACATATATACTAAATGAAAAAATATTAATACTTTTATATATCAAACCTTAAAATCAACCCCCTGAGGTTCTGAGGTTGAAGACTCCTCAAGTAACTGAATAAGCCTACTCAATTTATTGTCAATCACGTTAATATGATCGATTTTCCCCTCAATGTTATCAATCTTTGTGTCCATATTCTTCATGGTATTTTCCATCTTGGCAATATTTTCTTCAATGTTTTGGATGCGACAACCAAGATGATTAACCTTCTCCTCAAGAATAGAACCATCAAACGCACGGGAGGCATGTCGAGATGGACCACCTTGACATATATAAAAAATTTCAAAATATTATATTAGCCTTGATGTAGTCGTGTAAGGTATTCATTACACGACCACAGTCGAGTGAAGTATTTATTACCCGACTGTGGTCGTGTACAGTATAAAATGAAGTAGTGTAGCAAAAATATTGAAGCAAATATATATTTTTTAGGACTGAAAATAAAAATAACCATAAACTAAAATCATTTGACTCAATAGAAAATGAAACAAATATTACAACAACAAAGCAATGGAATCAAAAGTTCCAAAGTCGATGCTCATAAATAGGCTGCTACTCAGTTTTTTTTTTACTAAGTAATGAATTTATTGGATAATAGATAAGTTAGTATCGCAATATTTTGTTACTTACTCCCTTCATAACAGATATGCATAAATAGGTAAACAATTTATAGCATAATTTACAGCATAGTTTAATAGAACAGTGACTTACCTTTTTTTTTGTGACCTCAGCTGGCATTGATGCTGATTCATTTAAATGTTTTGGAGGCAATGTTCTTGGAGCACTGTAGGTAGGTGCACCATCTGAATCACTATCATCAGGAAAACCATCAAAACTATTTAACTCACTATCATGTGATTCATTATCTTCATGTGAAGGATTTTCCTCTGGATGACTATCTGACTCAATAGTATTATCATTCTCTTCACCGATCTCTTGAAGCCACTCATCTTCACTAAAATAGCTCATGTAATGCTTATTTGCCTCGACATCTCCGGTAGCATGTAATTTTTCTATGAAAACCATCATGGAGGCTTTTTTATTCAATATCTTCATTTGAATCTCTTCAAACTCTTTAGGCTCTGTTGATTTCCATCTCAAAATCCTTGGAAATAAATCACCATAACGCTTTGCACATTTATCACCGATGACGGAAACAACTTCATATGCCCACACCTATATAATCAATGACAATTTATTTTCAACAAAAAAAATTGGTAAATTATAAATAGAAAGATAATGCTGACAACTATCGCTAGTATAATATAAATACTATCATGGATTGAAATTAAGGAAGAAGTAGCTTATTAAAGCAATATATGAAAAATAACTTAAATATTCTCAGTTTGGGAACAAGAAAATTTTTAGGCAAAAAATGATTGAAGTAAAATAAAGAGCACTTATTCAACAACTCAATAAGTTATTAATAAATTAGTTTAGTTTTGTTACCATAAAAGCATGGGGGAAACCATGCACACTATACGTTGCTCCCTTGTATTTAGAATCTGTAGTTGACTTTTTCTTAGGCTTTACCACATACTGTGCAATGCCTTTTCTCAAACTATCAATGGTCATCTTGAAAGAAATGTGTCCCTAGGAAAATTCATTAAACTTGGTAAAATTGTCCACAAGGAGTACATTAGTTTTATTTATATAATTTATATTCTCATTTTCAAGTAACACAGACTCAACAAAATACAACATGGCCAGCTTAACCATTTTCATGTCATCATTTGACTTAGCCTGCAAAAGCTTTGTACGAAGTTCTTTTGTTGTGATTGCACAATTTCTATCTAGGAACTCATCAACTATTCTGTAATCATCATCATTATTTTCAGTATCGGGCTCATACGATGGACTGCAATCTAAGCATGTCACCAAGGAAAACTCTTCCAATAAAAATCGAATATTTTTTCGTCCAATCCTAAACCACATTTCATTTTCATCTGATTTCACTTCTCTCAATAATATGGTGTGGAGTAACTGAGCAAAAAACTTTAACTCTTTCACATCCAAAAAATGACCAAAATAAGAATGCCTGAAAATATTTTTCTGTGCCTCAGAGAGTCTATTTTTAATGTCCTTCATTGCCTCTAGTGATGATCGGTTTGAAATCTTTGCTTTGAAGTATTCAGATTCCTTGATGTTCGGTTCCATCTGCATAAATACAAAAAAAATTATCAATCAATATATAAAATGATTGAAAAGTTGCATAATAATATATTTTAAACCAATCATAAAAATTACACGACATATCAATCGAGTAAATCATCCATTACACGACTACAGTCGAGTAAAACATGCATTGATCTACAGTCTACTATATAAACCATAGATTTTTTGTAACATTGGAAATAAAGTGTTCATACCCGACGCATGTCCAGTGAAGAATTCTTTACAAACTACAGTCCAGTAAAGAACTAATTATGCGAATATAGTGGAGTAAAGTGTTCATACCCGACTACTGTCGAGTAAAGTATTCATCACACAACAACAGTCGTGTAAAAAATTCTTTACTCGACAGCAGTTGTGTATGAAATTCTTTACTCGACAGGTAAAGAAATTCTTTACACGACAGCAGTTGTGTAAAGAATTCTTTACACGACTGCGGGGTAAAAGTCAGGTAAATAAATGCTTTACACAACTGCATTGGAGAATTCTTTACACGACTTCAGGGTAAAAGTCAGGTAAATAAATTCTTTACACAACTGCATTGAAGGTTTGATTATAATAACAACTAAAAAAAGAAAATTGAGCTGCAAATCACAACCATAGACTACACATAGTAGAATACAATTAATTTAACGAAATCAATAAAAAAAATATAAACAAATTAATTGGTGAGATGTATCAACAGTGAACTGTTCAGTTTGCGCACTAAATTCACATTTGAAATTTATGAATGTAATTATATAAACTTAATGACGAGATGTATCAACAGTGAACTATTCAGCTCCTGAATCAACTTTAGTTATAGCTATTTTATGTGATTTCAGCATTGAAGTATTTGCAGGTACTATACAAAGGCATTATAGTTCCCAGTTAAGAGTATGAAATTTGTCTTAACAACTTGAATAACAAATCTCTATACTTCCCAGCTTCAAAGTACTGGTAATAGAAACACATTTTGGCAGTAACACATTTTTCCAATTTTTCTATAGTTCTCATCACCTTGTGACAAATTTGTAAACCACAAGTTATTCCTTTTTTTCTCTTTCCTAATCTAACATTATTAATCAAATAAAATTTAATGAATTTGTTCAATGACTTTATCACAACTTCATGAACTAATTTCAAGACAACTCCTAGTCTAGAAGTTCACGGAAAATGTAAAATATCTCTTCTGCAATGTTAAAAATTTGTTTACAATTGAGCTATTGAAAAACTACTCCTGAATTCTGAAGTATGCCAGAACAATCATTTTCAAGATGAAGATACAACTCCTCATGGATGGAAAGCAAAATCCTAGTCCCACCTAACATTTCCACAGATACTAAATTGATAAATTACCTTCAAAGCACAAGGGTTATAGTCAATTTCTCATTTTACTGGTTTTGCCGCGTTTCGACGAGAGTGTAGAAGAGTTGTTGTAAAATGGATTTGTAAAATGGATTTGTAAAATGGAGGACGAGACGCTGAAGGAGAGTGGGGGAATTGCAGCTACTAGTTTGCACAGAAGCGGCGTTGTTTTACTTGTTTTGCTACGTTTTGGTTAGAGTGTGTAGAAAAATTATTGTAAAATTGCAGGGATTTGTAAAATGGAGGAGGAGAAATCCAGAAGAACGGGCTAAAGGAGACGCTGCTCATGAGAGAGAATTGGGGGTTTTGTTACACGATTGGTTGTGGTAGTTTGGTTGATTTAGGTTTTTCATTAGGGTAATTTCGTAACTGCACGTTAGAAAAGGCATATACAGGGAATTTTTTAGTATGGGGGTGTTTTTAGATAAATACCCTATTTTTAGGGTATACCACGGACAAATTTCTAGCGTTGAATTCGTCAATCACGACCAACATACATAACGTCCAAATTTCCCCAATTCATACAAACTGAATTCAGTCAAAATAGATAAAAGTGAAGTTGTTGTTGAGTATAACCAGGTTGGAGGGTTTGGGTTTGTTTTGCGACAAGGGTGAGAGAAATTGGGAAAAGAAACGAAAATGGAAGAAAAATTTGGAGCTGGGAGAGACACGAGATATTAATGATCCTATAGTTGAAACTGCGCTCATCAGTTGGATATTGTTTTAGGTTAATAGTTTTATCATTATTTATACTTCATTTTTGCAAGTGAATGACTTTATTAGTTGATTGTTTCTTTATTTATAAGAAAATTGAAATATGACTTTGCTGTAATTGTGTATGAACTTACAGTCATTTAGGGGGTGTTTGGTACCCCTCATTACACGGGATAGCATTGCATTAGCAATGCTGCCCCATGTTTGGGGTACCAAATAATGCACCCTAATGCAGCCATTGGGCGCATTAGCTAAACCTGACTATATGTCAGGTTTAGCTAATGTGTCCAGTTACCGCATTAGCTTTAGCTTCCTCTTATTTTTTTTTTACTTTGTAATAATAATAAATGAATATAATTTTTAATTTAATATTATATTATATTATTTTTACATTATAATTTTAATATAAATTAATAAATTTATTGTAACATCATATATGGTATTAGGATTGCTTCATCGTTCATCTTAAGAGTAAGAAGCAGTTGCTACAATAAATTGGGCATGCGTTTTGTAACTTCAAGTACATGTTGGCAAGAAATGTACATTGTACCATTCCCACGAGACCGGAAGAGACTATACAAACCTCCAATTGATTATCCCCAAATCAAGAAATCTGTTTGGATAAAGTTTGTCAATTAGCGTTTATCAGATGCCTTTCAAGTTAGTATCTTCGACATACGCTATATGTTTGACTTAATGTTTTCTTACTTGTTAACATTTGTTGGACATATACAAATAAACACCTTTAGATTCATATGAAATTATTCAGAAAGTTAGTTGTGTTAATAAGGAGAAAAGAGCCTCCAACAATGTTTTTCGATACCTATAAACAACTAATGCATATTCACAAGGTAGTTGATCGAGTTGAAATTCCCGACAACTGCATGTCTTCTCAAGAATGTTGACATGACCATCAAGGTCATCATCTCTAATAATAAACTCATACATATTTTGTGTCACCACTTTATATTTACGGGAATTCTCTAATTTTTTTAACAACTCATTTTCAACCCATTTTGTAAGTTGTGTGTGACAATTAACTGCCTCTTCTCACTTATCACAAAACCATTCCCTTAACTTATCAATGATCGAATCCAATAACTTATGAATGGGCAATTGTCGGGTGTTTTTAAGAATAGAATTCATGGATTCTATTATGTTTGTTGTCATAATATTGTAACGCAACCCATCAAAATGAGAACGAGCTCACTTTTCATACCCTGCATCCTGAAGATATTTTGCAGCTCTTTCATCGACCTTTTCTATCTCATTCATAAAGCAATGAAAATGTTGTGGTCGATAAGCCTTTGCAGCTAGCTCAACGATTGCATATACCATATGCAGCATCTGGGAATGCAATGTTAACATTTTTCTTGCTACTTGGGCGCCGGTCAGAAATGAAAACTAAATTAGCAACTTCACCTATTGGTTCCTTTAGCTTTATTAGAAATCACCCCCATGATGCATCATTCTCACAATCACTAATACAAAATGTAACATGATAAAGTTGATTGTTACCATCAAGTGTTGTTGCAATGAACAAAATTCCTTTAAATTTTCCCTTCAAAAACATGTTATCAATTGCAATGACTGACCTTATTGATGAAATAAATCCATGTATACAACCCGCAATTGCCATAAAGAGATATTTAAACGTGTGGGTGCCGGAGTTTTTCTTTTTTAACGTTTCTATGTATGAAAGGAGTAACTTGACTGAATTCTCTTTCTTTCCATACCTTATGATAACGTATTTCAAACCCAAACTATTTCTAAAAATCTTCTTTAATATCACCAAGCCTATATGAGGATGAAGCACCATCAAACTTGTGATAAATTTTTTGTCTGATAAGCTTAAATGAGACATGACGATGATCTCTTTTACGAACATCAAGCGCACAACTATGGACACTATAGTACTTTGTGATTTGAAACATATTCGAACTTCCAAACTTGATAGCACGAAGTCGCCACTTATAAGTATTATCAATACACCTAACAAGAAATATATTCTTCCCTGACTTGAAGGTTTTAAACTCAAAATTTTTCCTCAAAACTTCCATAGAAAGCACTTCTTGCAACTCCTTTTTCGAACTGGACAACTTTTTCCCTATTAACCCATCACTATCACCAACAACTCCCATGGATGGTAAATTATTACCATTAGAATGTGAGTTGTCATTGTCGAATGAACTGCTGCATGCAAACAAATTAACTTTAGGCATATATCTATTATTGTGAGGCAGAAAACTCATATTGCAAGGTATTACATTCTCCACTGTTGGATCACTAATTGTTATCCCATCAAAATCATCATGAACAATAACATTCACATTTGCTTCATTCAGCCCCCTTCTATTATTGGGTTGTGTTTTAAGAACAAATTCGAATATTGACTGATTTTCAACAACAAAATTGTTTGGGCTTAAACCTTCTCCTCTAACATGTGGCTCAACAGGTTCTTGTGGACAGTTATCTGGCCCGTAATTAGGGTCAACATCAATAATAGGGGTCACAAAAATTTGTTTTCTCTTGTAGGTAACGCAAAGAAGAATCTTCAACTCAGCTCCACTAATTGTTTCCTCTAGAAAATAATCTACATCATCATCATTCATCATTAGGATGGGCGGCATTGGATCAAATGTTTTAAGCTTAAACTTCATTTCAATGTCAAATTCAAAAATATTAATGCAAATAACCTGAGATACTCTTTCTATCAATTGTGCATACGTTGTAGAATGGGGCACCATGATCCCTTTTTCTTACGTACCATTAAATCTATAATGGCCGTTTTGCTCAATTCATTCACGAAAAAGCATAATAGACACACATACTGAAGTTATTTCCTGCAATAATACGACAAATGATTATACAACAAATACAAAAACAAAATCAAATAAGGTATATAATGAAGTGTGGAATTGTCCGCCTATTCACACGACTGTTGTCGTGCAATTGTTAGTTTACATGACAATAGTTGTGTAACTTGCTAAAATACACAATTATAGTCCAATAAACAGTCAGATGATATATTTAGTAAAAAAATATAATCTTTATACTAACATAATGTTAGGTATCATAACAACTAGTATATCTTTTCAATCTTGCACGACTGTTGTCTTGTAAATTCACACGTACACGATAAAATTCGTATAAGTTGAAAACATACATGACTCAGTAAATAGTCAGATAACATATTTCTTCGCTAAAAATTATTTTTCTTGCACTGATAAAATGCTAGGATCTCATAACAATTGAAACATTTTACATATATATACAATTATAGTATGTAAGTTCATACGTACACGATAGTAGTCGTGTAACTTATTAAAACACACGATTATAGTAGTAATAGTAAAATGATATATTTAGTAAAACAAATTATATTTTTTGTACCAGTAACTAACTTTTCCATATATGATTTTTTTCACCAAAATGTGAAGCCAAATATTTGCAACACCCTAAGAATTATTATTAGTTTTAAAATTTTGATGCCCTCACCTCAGGAATAAGTCATTGACAATAAAAATAAATTTGTTGACTAGAAAATGCATTGATTTGACTTTCTAGATTTTTCTTTTTTTGACCAGAATTTTATTTTTCCGCATGGGACTGTATTAAAAAAAATGAAAAAAGAGGAGAAAGAAAAGAAAAGAAAATACAAACAGATGTTTCCTTCTAGAAAAAGGAATATGATTTGAATGAGTGCTGTGCTGGCGTGGAGCACAGAGAGTCCGAGCGAGGGGAGAGGAGGCATTGGGCAATGCTTTTGGTGTAAGGTCAGTCTAAACGGTAGCCCCCGTGGCCGTTAGGTGGTGGGCGTTTTAATTTAATTTAAAGTTTTGAAAAAGTTTAGGTAATCGTATCGAATTCACCAACCATAACCACCCACCCATCCGTTGAAGTCTCTTATCTCTTATCTCTATCGTCGGCTTGCTGGCGGCATCTCCCGCGGCCTCAAACTAAGAGCAAGAGGTAAAGTATTTTTATTCTTTTGATCTGATTCAATCAAAATTCTTTCTGAAGCTCTTGCAATTCTTAGTTTTTAATTTTTACTTTTTCCTTTTTTGTTTCAGTTCTTGCCAACTAATTACAAACCCGATTCATTGAATTAGGAAGCAACCTACTTAATTTTATTCTATTATCTAACTAGTAGATAAAATATATGAGCCTCAATCCCTTTTTATGCTTTGCATAGAAACCAAAAGAAACACCTTTTTGAGTTAAGTTTGTAGGAATTTTAGCTTTAAACCGATACAACACTATTTTAGTGTTTCTTTTTTTGTTTCTACACCCATTAAATGAACTCTTCTACTTCTTTTGGGGTTTCTTGAAACTGTAAACCACTGTAAGTTTTTTTTTTCTCCCTCTTCTTTTTGGGCGAGATTTTGGGAGAGCTAGGTTTCTGGCTTTTCAAGCCTCATCTGGGTTTCATTTTTCAACTATTTTTGTCATATCACACTTTGACTAGTCGATTTGACAACGGTTTTTACATGTGCTGGTGTCAAGACATTTATTTTGTTATATGCTTGCATCAAGCCACTTGATTCTTAAAGTAGTAGTTTTTGTTTCATGCAACAACCTTCTGTGTCTTGATGCAGATGCCCAATTCATCCGAGGAGTTGGGGCTACACGGTGAGAACTCTGTGCAGCATGTTAAGGAAGACAGTGAATATGTTAGGCTGGTTATATCTGATGACCCAAGGCCTGCTGAAGGTGACACCTTACAACCTGAGCCAGAAACAAGGACTAAATCACTGATCCGCTGGATCAGAACCTTAGCACTATGCATTCTTCTTGTTATAATAATTCTCATTTTCCTCAAATGGGGAGTCCCTTTTCTTTTCGAGAAGGTACCTATTGTTAGTATATCTTGCTCTTACCATTGTATCGGTTTTCTTGTTTTCATTCACCATTCATGATTTTGTCATTAAACATTACTTCTATTTGTACATTACTTCTATTCGTAAATTGATGGATTTCAGGGTTGTTGGGACTTAGGGATGCACTGGATATTTGAAGTTGATAATTTCCTGATTGTCTAGCTAAATTCTTCGCATGGAAATATCTAAAAATTATGTATACATTCAAAACGAATTATTCTGTCGGAAACATAAAATGAGCACTTTCTTGAAGGAATTTTAAGTTGAAAAAACAAAAAATATTTATTATAAGGTTCTGTGAAATAGAATAGTAGACTCATTTTCTTTCCTTTGTCATATTGTGTGTGAACTTTTCAATTTTTTTGTTTAACTTAATGTGTTTTTTCAAGATCCTTCCAAGTTTATAGTTTGTGAAACATGGCACATCACATTCTGATTAGGGTGTCTTTGCCATATTTATGCCTGATATTAATTTTGATTCCGAAACTTTTATCAATTTATTGCAGGTTCTTTTCCCACTCATGCAATGGGAAGCTACAGCCTTTGGTCGTCCTGTTCTCGCCATAGTGCTCATTGCTTCTTTGGCCTTGTTCCCTGTATTTTTAATACCTTCTGGCCCTTCAATGTGGTTAGCTGGTATGATTTTTGGTTATGGACTGGGATTTGTGATAATTATGGTTGGTACAACTATTGGTATGGTCCTTCCCTATTGGGTTGGACTGCTGTTCCGTGACCGCATCCATGTAAGATTTTGATGGCTTTAACTGTGAATTAATTATTGTCTGCTTTTACAATTGAGTGTCCTTTATATGTGTCTTTGGTTGAGTGTGCAGCAATGGTTAAAGAGGTGGCCCCAGCAGGCGGCTATGCTTAGACTTGCAGCAGAAGGAAGCTGGCTCCATCAATTTCGAATGGTTGCTCTCTTTAGGGTTTCCCCATTTCCATACACAATTTTCAACTATGCAATTGTTGTTACAAGTATGAGATTTTGGCCCTATTTATGTGGGTCAGTTGCTGGAATGGTGCCAGAAGCTTTCATTTACATCTATAGGTCTGTTCACTGTTCTTGGGATTATTTTATGAAAAAAGGATCTTTTTCCTGAAAATATCCATGGGTTTAATTTGAGTTAGTCTTATTATGAAGTTGCTGACACAATTTTATCTGCCGTGTGTCTTATTATGCAATCTGCTTTACTTTTGTTGCAGTGGTCGATTAATAAGGACATTAGCAGATGTGAAGTACGGGAACTATCACATGACTACTGTAGAGATTGTGTACAACATTATTTCCTTCATTATTGCAGTTCTTACCATTATTGCTTTTACCGTGTATGCAAAAAGAGCTTTGAAGGAGCTCGAAAGGGGAGAGGCCAATGGAGAAGAAACCTCTACTTCCACTGGTAGTGGTTTTGAAATGAATAAGCTTCCACTAGAAAGAACCAAGCACCCAACTTCCTCATCTTTTCCATTGTAGCTTGGGCAATGGACAGACTTAGTATCTGTAAAAAGTTAGGTATGTTAACAGGGGTATTAAATTCCTTGATGCTTGTTGTAATTTTTTTTTTTCTCTCTTCGTTTTCTTTGGGTGGTTTTAGGTCAAATCTATGTAACTGCAAAAATAGAAAACAGAAAAGAAAAAAGGTTGTGGTGCAAAGAAGGTTCACTGACCAAATGTTGTATCGTATTAGTTGGAAATGCTGAGTTTTGTAATTACATCTCATTGTACATTGAAACACAGTAAACTTTTTGTCTGCAAATGGAATCTTGGGATGAAATGCTGAGTTTGGTTACAAGTAATGTTCTTGGAATTTGCACGAATGAAAAAAACTTACGGCACAGAAGAGAGCTTAGTTATGGATATTGTTGTTTCTTCAATAGGAAGCATTTCTTGAGCAACATGAGCATTTTCATTGGTTTCTTGGGTGGTCATCTTCATCAGCTGTGTTCCAGTGACATCTGAAATGGAGCCCTGCCTCTTGCTTGTTTCCCCCTTACTCTTTGAGCTTTCTAGCCAGACGTCTAAAGATGATTGTACAAAATCATCGAAAATCCCTTTCTTGAACTTTCCACCCATCTGGGTCACGATGGCATACAGAGGTAATGTGCTGTAACTGCAGAGAACCTGAACAATCGCACTGCATAATAAGCAAGAAATGTAACAACAATATCAGCAAATAAGTGTGTGTTCTATTAATAGTGTGAAGGAGAATGACTTCTGTGATTTACCCTATGATAAGTCGTGGGATGATGTAACCAAGTTTTTCCATAATGCATGATTGGAATCCGTATGTGCACTGCATTGACAGAAATTGAACAACTTGAGTGCGTTGATCAAGTACATAGATGCTTTGAAATTTATAGTCATTGGTGAATTAGACTTTGCTTACATACCCAAATCCAGACGACGAAAGCAATCTCAAATGAATTTTGAAATAAAATGAAGTGAATCAAGTTAAGAACAATGGCCGGGCGTTGAAACCAAAAGTATTCATCAGAAGGTTTCACTCGTCCTGCGTCTTGCCCCTGCCTTCTCTTTGGATCAACGTCCTGAGCTAAGCGGGTGATAATGTGTTCTAACTTAGCACCCACCAGAAGTAGAAGCTGTCACTCGATCCAACTCAAAAGTATTAGGTTACTGTCAAAAAGAACTTGATGAAAGGTAATGGAAAAGCATATTGACTTACAACTAATGGTAAAAAGGCCAACCAAAAGTATGTATGCCATCCTGCATTAATTGTAACACAATCAAGGGACTTGTTAGAAAGTCCATTACTATTTTCCATGGTTCAAGAAGAATCAGCACTACATTGAGATTACCTTCAATATTCAGCAGCAAGAAGAGGACAAGAAATAGCCACAGGTACCACCTTAACATTTGATATTAGTTGATAAATTGTTAATAAAAATTCAATTGAGTGTTTCAAGGATCTGCCATGATTTTTGTGGTTACCTTATGCCAACAACCTTTCGGAAATCCCATTCAAGTGTCCTCATCATGTACTTGTGAAAATCAAAACTAGTGGTTGTAGGGCAATGAGCCTGCTTGAAAAAAGGGGGGGGGGGGGGGGGGGGGGAAAGCATGTCAAGAACTCGTACCATACACAGCAGCAAACTTTGAAATGGTTTAGGAAGTACTAGAGATAATTTCAGAGGAATTTAAACCATTATAAATCCTTGTCGAAGTGCTATGTAATCTGACTTGGTCACAGAACCATAAAACTGTTTGAAGAATGATATCTGCAAATAAGACATTACAACTAAATGAGCAATTGTATCAACAGATGTGCTTTATAAGAAAGAACTTCGCCACTCACCAGCCAGCTTACAACAGCTGCCTTTCTCCAATATCCAATTGCACGTTTATTTAAAAACTCAAAGTGATGTTGTCTAGGAGTTTCCTTGGTTGGATCTGCAGCAAAATGAGGCACTTAAATCTGTTGTAGATAAATCGATCAATATGTTTTGGACTTTCAAATTCATACCTCTTTCTAACTGAGGTTGATTCCTTACAGAATCTTCCCAATGCTTCCATTGCCTTATCTGCATGACAGAAAAACTGAACGCTTCAAAATTTTGAGATTCAAAACCATGTGAAATTAGCTAATTCATCCATTTGCAAATTGTACTTTAAACCATTTTACATATTCTATTTCTGAAAAAAACCCTCTAGTCTTAACAGATTATAGAAACACTGAATACATTACCTTCGCCCCTGCAAGAACCATTGTGGTGGCACAGAAGATCACATGTGTAACTGCTAATACAAAGATAAAAATGTGCAGCTGGTGTAATGCTTCCAGCGATAACAATGGAGTCTTCCCCTGAGTAAGGAAGGAGAAAGCCAAATTGTGATTGATGAATATCAAATAATCTTTCTTAAACGGAACACTACACCTCGTATGCAACTTTGCATCAATATGAATCATCTTTTCTCTTTTCATAGCCATCTTTATCCATGTAAAATTAAAAAAGTAAAGACATTTAACCCATCGCTTTCGCTAGAAAAATTATTGCTTATATGCCAACGTATGAAAATGCACCTTGTTCATGTTCAACTTCCTTACTGGACAATGAAAAATCATTCATGTAGGAGGAGAATTTCTGAAAAGGAAAGCATATTAGCACACCTTTTTTGCACAATGTTCTGTGCTAGTGTCTTCGGACAAGAGCTGGCGTCGATTGTTTATAGTTCCCAGAGAAAATTTTTCATGTGAGACAGAGTTCATCTTGCAAGGAAGCATGTGGGACGCAAGATAAGTTGGAATACACATGTGGCTTATCACATCTTGAAAAACCGTTAACAGAAGGGAAATGAACCCTAGAAGCATCAATTCTGTTTACAAGCATCAGCAACACATTGATTAGGCCTAAAAGCATCAATTCTATTTATAACAAGAACTGGATTTGCAGGGGTTAAAAATGTTTTTTTCTCGTTTTCCCTTACCTGCAAGTATTCATTATCAAGGAACTTCCTCAAATTTTATGTGGCATTACAGTAATCGAGGATTAAAATAAGGCAATACCATTGCCAATTTTTCCATTTCTTAACATTCTATTAATGCCTTTTATATGATCAGCAACATTGTTTCCAGAAAGATAAAAAAGGGCAAATAACTATGTATAGGAAGTAAAAAGAGAAAGAGACACCGGCGACAAACCCTCTTTTAATTTTTGCAAGGCTTCAAAGAGTGCGTCTTGCTTGTTTTTCTTCAGAAACTGAATTGTCAAAACAGAAGAAAAAACAAGAAAGAGAGCAAGTTCATTCAGGGAATTTCCATTATAAGATAGTAGTAAACATCTTCAAGAAAAGAGTTTCAGAAAAATAAAAATATCCTCATGAAAGATCAAGCCTACAGACTCTGGTTAGAACTGATGTCGAACAACAATAATTTAGATTACATAGGAGTTCACCAATTTGGCCTTCTCCCAAAAATAATGCAAAATCAATTCATGGATGAGAGAATCAGCTCTTTTAATAATTTATTTTCCTCTAAACATTCTCTATAGAGATTGTATATAAACTGGAAAATAAGCTCAATATAGACACACTCGGTGAAACTCGATGAGGTTATGGCATAGAGTTCGGCCATATGGAAGAAATACGGATGAGTGTATTCGGGATAGGCCTAAAGTTTCTCAAAATATGTAATGGCTGTCTGGGTACCTTTCCAAGTTCGTGAAGACCACGCTCGGCACAAAAGGATATGAGAACGATGACAAAACACACAACAGCAACCACCCATGTTGGTGTATGCTCCAGAGAGTTTGACGACGAAGACTCCTCTGCCATATCTTGAGACACTCGAGTTAATTTGGTAAAAGCTGAGTGTTACGGTGGCAATAGAATGCAAATGTTCCTTTCAGAAAAGATAAAAATATATATATATGCTTTTAAGAATGTGAATAGATGGAAGGAATGGCTGCGACCTTTGGGGAGGCAAAGAATCAGCCTGTACCAAATATAAGGAAAAGAATGTAACTGACAGCGAGTAAAAGGTAGAAAGAATGAAGTAATGTGCAGGAGAAGTTGCCTTGTAACCGAAGCAAAGCAGCGCACAAAAATGTAATTAGGTGGTCATAGTACCGATTTGATATTTCCTGCTTTGTTAAGATTACAAAGAGGCATTTTGAATATTCAAATACAATTATCTAGACCTTTGTTGGGCTGACGGCAAAAGACTACTGTTGATGCGAGATTCCAGTTCTTCTTGTTCCACGACCAGGATCTCTGCTCGATCAACTTCGTCACGATCAGGAGGTCTCCTCGCTAGGCTTCTTCTCCAGAGGTTCCTGCGTACACAGACAAGTCAGAGTACGCCGGTTGTTTTCCCGGCGCAAACCCTCCGACGCTCAAGTCAGATATGAAGGTTCGGGGAATGCTTGCCACAGATCTTATGGCTTTTTTTGTGGTTTTCTCTTCTTTTTAGTTTCTTTTCTAATCTCCAAAATGCCAACCCTTTTACCTCGTTGGCTACCTTTTTATAGGCTTCGAATCCCAGTTTTCCGCTTTTTTCGGACGGTATGGGACTCTGACTCCTGCGTTATGGGCAAACCTGGGATCTTGCGTGTTACGCCACGGTTCTGGGGAAAGCGTGGCTGTCGTGGTTCTGTGAGATCTTGCGTGTTACGCCACGGTTCTGGGGAAAGCGTGGCTGTCGTGGTTCTGTGAGATCTTGCGTGTTACGCCACGGTTCCGGGGAAAGCGTGGCTGTCGTGCCTAGATTCTCGGGCTGGAGATCATGTCTTGCCAACTGCGGTCGACCGGGTCTCCTCGCCTCTCGACCTCTAGCCGGAATGATCTTATGCCTCTTACAGGAAATTGGCCTCGCGGATGGCGTGCTCGTGGACGAGCAGGATATCTCTGCTCCTGTTCCCCCGCGCATCAGGCTTTTACGGAACACACTGGCTCGCGGAACTCTGCAACCAGATATCTGCTCACCATGCCCGGTCTCGTCGACGTATTTCTCCCAAACACCGGTCCCCCAGTTTCTGGTGTTGGGTAATGTAGTGGACCAGCAGTAGAAACTTGATAGTACTCGCTCGCGTGGGATTGGAAAAGGCTGCCAAGAGTCATGTCGCATTTAATTGCGGACGAGGTGACGTGGCAGAAATCCCCCCCCTCCATTTGAATTTCAAACCGACGGTTATGAGGCCCTCGGGATTCGGCGCTGTTAAATGCTGGCAACCCAAGAGTCCGTCCTCATTAGGAAAACCAAATCCTCTCGAACGGCATATTTATCATCCACTCCGTCTCCGTCTCTGTCTCTCCGGCAAAGAAGTTCCGGCATAAAAGTCCTCCATCTCTGATTTTCACTGACTGAACCATTACTTCAGGTATTTCTTCTATCTCCTTGGTCTCGGATAGTTGTAGATAATTTCTCTTTTCTTCTGTTTGGGTAGTAGTCGGTGGTGTTGTGGTTAGAGCTTAGGGAATGTCGAAAGGAAAAGAGAAGGTCATTGAGGTTGACGACGACGAGTTGGACTTCCTGCCTAGTCTGCTCACCGATCCTGCTTTTGACCCCGGGATTCCCTTAGAGCCCATTAGGTCTAGTGTCGGGACTAGTGCTAGGAGGATGTCTCCCCAAACAACCTCTACGAGCGGAAGTAATGGTGAGGAGAGATCTTCTGGCTCTGAGGATACGTTGAGTGAGAATGGCGAAGGTGACTCTGGTGAGGTGTCTCCATCAGGAACATCACGACCAGAAGAACGGGGTACAGTAGGAGGCAGAGCCTTGTCGCGCGATTATGCCATTGATTACATGACGTGCACGACCTCGTTTGACGAGCTCAATGACCTCCGGCTTAGGTATAGCATTCCTGGTGAGATACCTCTCAAGGTCCCAGGAAAGAAGGATGCTCCCAGTCGGCCTCCTAGGGGATATGTTACCCTGTATCTGGATAGCTTTAAGTACGGGCTGAGGTGTCCCTTGCAACCTTACTTTGCCCGGATACTTAACGGGCTAAACCTAGCTCCTGGTCAGCTGAATCCCAATGGGTGGAGAGTGCTCTCTGGTCTGTTTATATTGTGGGACAGATGTTGCCAAAGCGAGCCCACGGTTGATGAGGTGAAGCACCTGTACCAGCTAAAGAGCAGCCCCAAAGATGCCGGCTGGTACTACTTCCAATCTAGCACCAAGAACAGGAAACCTATAACCGACCTCCCTACTGGTGGTAGTGGGAATTGGAAGAGAAAGTTCTTTTTTGCTGGGGGTCCTTGGGGTCAGGTTGCACAAATGGACGGGAAGGATTATCGGGTCCCACCCCGTTTCACGGTCCCAGGTTGCCTGCTCGCTTTTAGATGTCTTGTATCCATAGTTGTTCTTGCTTTATCGGCTTGTCTCTAACCAAGTGTCTGTTTGTGTTGTAGTTTCTTGGGGTGTCCACTTCCCGCTTGAACCTGACCAGCTTAAACGGGTCGAGGCTGTATTAGCCAATTCCTGCTCGAGCCGAGAACTGTTAACTACATACAACTTGCTCGAGTCTCGCTTGATACTTCCTGGCCATAGGATGGAGGACGCCGTGATTGGGGCTCTGACCCGAAAACGTTCCCGACCTCCAACCACGAAGAGGGACCAGAGTAAGGATGCCCCTGCTGCAAAGCGGGCCAACATCGTGCAGCAGGCCCCACCCTTGAAGATTTTACCTCCTGCTCCTGTAAAAGTCGGGGAAGCCAGTGGAGCAGCCACAGATCCTGCTTCCTCTTCTCCTCCTGTCGGGCCTCGATCTCGCTTACCTGACAGCCGAGCAGAACACCTGGTCCCCTACCTCAATGAGTTAACTAAACTCGTGAGCAAGAAGGACCTGGAGGACTTTGACGGCCGCACCTTGGGTGAGCTGGTGGGGGCCATGCAGCATAGCGCTTTCCACCTCAGCTGCATGACCACCTATTACAAGGCTAAGGTTGGCCGCTACGACCGGAAGATGAAGGAGGATATTCAATCGGCGACGACCAGGGCTGACGTTGCCGAGAAGAAAACAGGGGAGCTGAATCTCGAGAATCTGAAGCTGGTAGAGCAAGAATCACTTGCTCAAGCAAAAGCCATTTCCCTCGAGGAGGAGCTTACCAAGGTCAGGGAGGATCTGCAAAGGCAGAAGGCCATGTATGAGGCTCAGCTCGAATCTCTCCGCGACTCTCACCGAGCTCGGGTCGAGAACTTGGAGAGGGAGGCCGACAACCAGTACGACCAGGGACTTCGGCATTCCTATCGTTGCATCATGGCCGTCCTCGGGAAGCAACACCCTGATCTGAAGATGGATGACCTTGCAGCTGGTGTTGCCCAACATATGGACGAGGAGGCGGCCAAGGAAGATGCTGAAGGGGTAGAGCCGATCGTGATTGAGGAGGAAAACTCTCCTCCTCGTGCAGTCCCTGCTGATGTTGGCGAGGCGAGCACCCCCCCGGATGCAACTGGTGATACTCCTCCTGCACCTGAGGAGGTCCAGCCAACCGACGCTGCTGGGCTTACTGATCCACCATCTTCTTGATATATTTCTTGTATTGTAATGAACAATGTTCATGGAGATTATCCCCTCTGTTATTTATTAACAAACTAATAAAAGAAATGTTTTGTTTTTGTTTTTTTTTTTTTTTTTTTTTTTTTTACTTTCTTGTGTTGTAATTGCGAATTAATTTTTGTTTGAGAATCTGCTTGTCTTCGTCTAGACGAGCAGGTTCCGGCTTGGCTCATGGTTTTGCCATATCCCTTTGAAGATTCTTCAATGCCTGGGATTCGGCTCGCCTTCGCGCGGTCGAGCAGATCCTGGCGCGCTTGGCTTCTGTCTCGCCATAAAACAGGCTTTGAGAGTTTGTCGAGCCTTCGCCTGCCTTGGATTCTTCGAGGATTGGGGTTCTGCTCGCCTTCTCGTGGCCGAGCAGATCCCGGCATGCTTGGCTTCTGTCTCGCCATAAGACAGGCTTTAAGACTTGGTGAGCCTTTGCATGCCTTAGATTCTTCGAGGATTGGGATTCTGCTTGCCTTCTCGTGGCCGAGCAGATCCTGGCATGCTTGGCTTCTGTCTCGCCATAAGACAGGCTTTGAGACTTGGTGAGCCTTTGCATGCCTTAGGAATTTTCGAGGAATGGGATTCTGCTTGCCTTCTCGTGGCCGAGCAGATCCTGGCATGCTTGGCTTCTGTCTCGCCATTAGACAGGCTTTGAGACTTGGTGAGCCTTTGCATGCCTTAGGAATTTTCGAGGATTGGGGTTCTGCTTGCCTTCTCGTGGCCGAGCAGATCCTGGCATGCTTGGCTTCTGTCTCGCCATAAGACAGGCTTTGAGACTTGGTGAGCTTTTGCATGCCTTAGGAATTTTCGAGGATTGGGATTCTGCTTGCCTTCTCGTGGCCGAGCAGATCCTGGCATGCTTGGCTTCTGTCTCGCCATTAGACAGACTTTGAGAGTTTGTCGAGCCTTTGCATGCCTTAGGAATTTCTTCGAATGCTTTGGAGTCTGCTCGCCTTCTCGTGGCCGAGCAGATCCTGGCATGCTTGGCTTCTGTCTCGCCATAAAACAGGCTTTGAGACTTTGTCGAGCCTTCGCATGCCTTAGATAATTTCTTCAAAGCTTGGGATTCTGCTGCCTTCTCGTGGCCGAGCAGATCCTGGCATGCTTGGCTTCTGTCTCGCCATAAGACAGGCTTTGAGACTTTGTCGAGCCTTCGCATGCCTTAGATAATTTCTTCAAAGCTTGGGATTCTGCTGCCTTCTCGTGGCCGAGCAGATCCTGGCATGCTTGGCTTCTGTCTCGCCATAAGACAGGCTTTGAGACTTTGTCGAGCCTTTGCATGCCTTAGATAATTTCTTCAAAGCTTGGGATTCTGCTGCCTTCTCGTGGCCGAGCAGATCCTGGCATGCTTGGCTTCTGTCTCGCCATAAGACAGGCTTTGAGACTTTGTCGAGCCTTTGCATGCCTTATATAATTTCTTCAAAGCTTGGGATTCTGCTGCCTTCTCGTGGCCGAGCAGATCCTGGCATGCTTGGCTTCTGTCTCGCCATAAGACAGGCTTTGAGACTTTGTCGAGCCTTTGCATGCCTTAGATAATTTCTTCAAAGCTTGGGATTCTGCTGCCTTTTCGTGGCCGAGCAGATCCTGGCATGCTTGGCTTCTGTCTCGCCATAAGACATGATTTGAGACTTTGTCGAGCCTTTGCATGCCTTAGATAATTTCTTCAAAGCTTGGGATTCTGCTGCCTTCTCGTGGCCGAGCAGATCCTGGCACGCTTGGCTTCCGTCTCGCCATAAGACAGGCTTTCAGACTTTGTCGAGCCTTTGCATGCCTTAGGAATTTCTTCGAATGCTTTGGAGTCTGCTCGCCTTCTCGTGGTCGAGCAGATCCTGGCATGCTTGGCTTCTGTCTCGCCATAAAACAGGCTTTGAGACTTTGTGAGCCTTTGCATGCCTTAGGAATTTCTTCGAATGCTTTGGATTCTGCTGCCTTCTCGTGGCCGAGCAGATCCTGGCATGCTTGGCTTCTGTCTCGCCATAAGACAGGCTTTGAGACTTTGTCGAGCCTTTGCATGCCTTAGATAATTTCTTCAAAGCTTGGGATTCTGCTGCCTTCTCGTGGCCGAGCAGATCCTGGCATGCTTGGCTTTTGTCTCGCCATAAGACATGCTTTGAGACTTTGTCGAGCCTTTGCATGCCTTAGGAATTTCTTCAAAGCTTGGGATTCTGCTGCCTTCTCGTGGCCGAGCAGATCCTGGCATGCTTGGCTTCTGTCTCGCCATAAGACAGGCTTTGAGACTTTGTCGAGCCTTCGCATGCCTTAGATAATTTCTTCAAAGCTTGGGATTCTGCTGCCTTCTCGTGGCCGAGCAGATCCTGGCATGCTTGGCTTCTGTCTCGCCATAAGACAGGCTTTGAGACTTTGTCGAGCCTTTGCATGCCTTAGATAATTTCTTCAAAGCTTGGGATTCTACTGCCTTCTCGTGGCCGAGCAGATCCTGGCATGCTTGGCTTCTGTCTCACCATAAGACAGGCTTTGAGACTTTGTCGAGCCTTTGCATGCCTTAGATAATTTCTTCAAAGCTTGGGATTCTGCTGCCTTCTCGTGGCCGAGCAGATCCTGGCACGCTTGGCTTCCGTCTCGCCATAAGACAGGCTTTCAGACTTTGTCGAGCCTTTGCATGCCTTAGGAATTTCTTCGAATGCTTTGGAGTCTGCTCGCCTTCTCGTGGTCGAGCAGATCCTGGCATGCTTGGCTTCTGTCTCGCCATAAAACAGGCTTTGAGACTTTGTCGAGCCTTCGCATGCCTTAGATAATTTCTTCAAAGCTTGGGATTCTGCTGCCTTCTCGTGGCCGAGCAGATCCTGGCATGCTTGGCTTCTGTCTCGCCATAAGACAGGCTTTGAGACTTTGTCGAGCCTTCGCATGCCTTAGATAATTTCTTCAAAGCTTGGGATTCTGCTGCCTTCTCGTGGCCGAGCAGATCCTGGCATGCTTGGCTTCTGTCTCGCCATAAGACAGGCTTTGAGACTTTGTCGAGCCTTCGCATGCCTTAGGAATTTCTTCAAAGCTTGGGATTCTGCTGCCTTCTCGTGGCCGAGCAGATCCTGGCATGCTTGGCTTCTGTCTCGCCATAAGACAGGCTTTGAGACTTTGTCGAGCCTTTGCATGCCTTAGATAATTTCTTCAAAGCTTGGGATTCTGCTGCCTTCTCGTGGCCGAGCAGATCCTGGCATGCTTGGCTTCTGTCTCGCCATAAGACAGGCTTTGAGACTTTGTCGAGCCTTTGCATGCCTTAGATAATTTCTTCAAAGCTTGGGATTCTGCTGCCTTCTCGTGGCCGAGCAGATCCTGGCACGCTTGGCTTCTGTCTCGCCATAAGACATGCTTTGAGACTTTGTCGAGCCTTTGCATGCCTTAGATAATTTCTTCAAAGCTTGGGATTCTGCTGCCTTCTCGTGGCCGAGCAGATCCTGGCACGCTTGGCTTCCGTCTCGCCATAAGACAGGCTTTAAGACTTTGTCGAGCCTTTGCATGCCTTAGGAATTTCTTCGAATGCTTTGGAGTCTGCTCGCCTTCTCGTGGTCGAGCAGATCCTGGCATGCTTGGCTTCTGTCTCGCCATAAAACAGGCTTTGAGACTTTGTGAGCCTTTGCATGCCTTAGGAATTTCTTCGAATGCTTTGGATTCTGCTGCCTTCTCGTGGCCGAGCAGATCCTGGCATGCTTGGCTTCTGTCTCGCCATAAGACAGGCTTTGAGACTTTGTCGAGCCTTTGCATGCCTTAGATAATTTCTTCAAAGCTTGGGATTCTGCTGCCTTCTCGTGGCCGAGCAGATCCTGGCATGCTTGGCTTCTGTCTCGCCATAAGACAGGCTTTGAGACTTTGTGAGCCTTTGCATGCCTTAGGTTATTTCTCGACATTCCATTAATGGCAGGATTCGACTTACATGAAATTGTTTGGACATAAAGCGTCAAAGATAAACGATAATGAACATGAGCAAGAATAGCATTCAAACGTAAATAAGTCTTACTGGAAGTATTTTCGGAGGTGTGCTGCGTTCCATGGGCGTTTCACCTCGTGGCCGTCCGCGCGAACCAGCTTGTAAGCTCCGGGTCCCGCTATCTGCTTGACTCTATATGGCCCTTCCCAATTCGGTCCCAGCACTCCTTGAGTCGAATCTTTGGTGCTCTGATTCACTCTTCTCAGTACCCAGTCTCCGACCCTGAATTGCCGTATGTTGACCTTCTGGTTATAATACCGAGCAACCCTCTGTTGGTAAATGACTGATCGCTCGGCTGCTTGCTCCCTCCTTTCCGTTAGCAGATCAAGATTCAAACATATCTGCTCGTCGTTCTCCTGCTCATTGAAATGATTTGTCCGGTGTGTGGTCGTTCCTATCTCAGCCGGCACGACCGCTTCATGTCCGAAAGCCAAAGCGAACGGTGTCTCCCCAGTTGCGGTTTTGTGGGTTGTTCTGTATGCCCATAGCACACCTGACAGCTCGTCAACCCACGCACCCTTTTTTGCTCCAAGCCTGGTTTTCAAAAGCCTCTTGATGGTCTTGTTGGCTGCTTCTACTTGTCCATTCGATTGAGGGTGAGCAGGCGAACAATACTTCAGCTCTATCCCGAGGTTCTGGCAGAAATCCCTGAAGCTGTGATTATCGAACTGCCTACCATTATCCGTTACCAAGGCATACGGGATCCCGTATCGGCAGACCAGGTTTCTCCACACGAAGTCTGTTGTTTTCTTCTCAGTGATCCTGCTAAGGGCTTCTACCTCTATCCACTTCGTGAAGTAATCTATAGCAACTATTGCATGTGTTGCTGCTCCTCGTCCCTTTGGCAATGGGCCGATCAGATCAATTCCCCATTGAGCAAATGGCCAAGGGGAGGCCATGGAGGTGAGCTTCTCTGGTGGTTGGTTAGAGAAATTTGCAAAACTTTGGCAGCTTACACAACTCCTGGTCTTCTCTTGCGCATCCTGGTGCATTGTCGGCCAGAAATATCCCTGCCTTAGAACCTTGTGGGCCAGGGACCTCCCGCCAGAATGATTTCCGCAAATTCCTTCGTGTACTTCTCTCAGTACGTAATCCGCGTCGTCCTCATCCAAACACCGAAGGAAAGGTAGTGTATATCCTCGCCGATACAGTACCCCATCAATCATCGTGTATCTCGAGGCCTGGGCTCTAATCTTGCGAGCTCGCAGCTTATCTGGTGGTAATACCCCGTCTCTAAGATATGAAACTATCGGGTCCCTCCACGAGCATTTTTGTTCTATCCGCAACACCCCCACATTCTGATCGATACTTGGGCTGGACTTCACCTCCAGAGGGACCGACTTTGGCATTTTTGGGTCGGCTACTGCTGCCATCCTCGCCAAAATGTCTGCTCGACTATTCTGCTCCCTGGGGATTTGTATCACCTCCACTGCCTCGAACTTCCCCATCAGCTGCCTGACTATCTTCAGGTACTGCTCCATCTTCTCCTCTCTTGGTTGGAATCTTTCGCCGACATGATTCGCAACCAGCTGGGAATCAGTTCTGATCTTAACTCTGTCTGCTTTCACGGCCTTAGCCAATTCCAGACCTGCTATCAAGGCTTCATACTCTGCCTGATTATTTGTGGCTGCAAATTCCAACTTTACAGCATAAGAGATCTCCTCCCCCTCTGGACCTTCCAAGACAATCCCTGCTCCTGAACCCCGCTCCCCTGATGATCCATCCACAGACATCTGCCATACTTGAGTTTCGCCATTGCCTGTAACTGCATCTTGTTGATCTAGGCATACTTCGGGCTCTGTGAATTCAGCTACGAAATCGGCCATTGCCTGGGCTTTTATCGCTGCGCGGGGTTTATAGTCTATGTCGAACTCGCTCAGCTCCACAGCCCACTTGACGAGCCGACCAGAGGCATCTGGCTTGTGAAGAGTTTGACGCAATGGCTGGTTTGTTATTACCGAGACCGGAAACGCTTGAAAATATGGCCTCAACTTCCGAGCAGCGACCACAAGGGCAAGTGCCCATTTCTCCAACGGTGGGTATCTGGTCTCAGCGTCGAGCAGGGCCTTGCTGGTGTAGTATATCGGATATTGAACTCCTTCTTCCTCTCTCACCAGAACAGAACTGGCGGCCCGATCCGATACCGCCAAATACAGATACAACTTGTCCCCATCCCTCGGTGTGGACAGCAGCGGAGCTTGCTGCAAGTATTGCTTCAAGTTCCGGAAGGCTTCCTCGCATTCTGGGGTCCATTCTGTTTTCTTCCCCCTCCTTATCACTTGAAAGAATGGCTGACACTTATCTGTAGACTTGGATATGAATCTGCTCAACGCCGCCAACCTCCCCGTGAGGCTCTGCATCTCCTTCAGGTTACGAGGAGACGTCATCTGCACAATCGCCTGGAGTTTCTCGGGATTTGCTTCAATCCCCCTATGGCTCACCATGAATCCAAGAAATTTCCCTGACTCGACCCCGAAAGCACACTTCTCCGGGTTGAGCTTCATCTTATACTTCCTCAAAAGCTCGAATGTCTCCTCGAGGTGTCCGACATGTTCCTTCGGGATTTTGGACTTGGTGATCATGTCATCCACGTACACCTCCATGGTTTTCCCAATCAACGGCTTAAAGATTTTGTTCACCAGCCTTTGATAGGTGGCCCCAGCATTTTTGAGACCGAATGGCATTACCCTGTAGCAGAACAAACCTTGGTTAGTGATGAAAGCCGTGCTCTCCTCACCCTGCTCGTACATGGGGATCTGGTTGTATCCCGAGAACGCGTCCATGAAGCTGAGCAGACCATGTCCAGCCGTTGAATCTACTAGCTGATCGATCTTTGGTAAAGGGAAGCTGTCTTTTGGGCACGCCTTATTGAGGTCTGTGAAATCCACACACATCCTCCACTTGCCGCTTGCCTTCTTTACCAACACCACATTCGATATCCACTCAGGGTAACTGACTTCCCGAATAAACCCTGCTCTCAAGAGCTTCTCCACCTCGCCATTTATAGCCTCATACCTCTCCTGATTGAAGCACCTCCTCTTCTGCCTTACTGCCCGAGCACCTTTCTTTATTGCCAGCTTATGACATGCTACCTCAGGGTCAATCCCTGGCATGTCTTCATGTGTCCAAGCAAACACATCGGCATGAGCCTGTAAGCATTTCATCAACTCCTGCTTTTGCTCTCCCTTAAGTCTCGACCCGATTCTGATCGTCTTTCCCGGGTTCTCTGGTCCCAGGCTTACTGTTTTCCACTCGGGTATCGAGGGATGTTATCTGCATTGCTTCCCTTGCTGCCGAGGAGTAGCAGCTTCTTGCAATCCTCTGGTCTCCTCGTACCACTCCTACTACCCCATTCACCCGGTACTTCAGAGCCAGATAATGGTTGGACAACACCGCTTTGCTCATCCTTAAAAATGGCCGACCTAGGATCATCTGGTAAGGACCTTCCTCATCCACTACGACAAAGTCCAGTATCATTGTTCTTTCTGTCGGGGAGCTCCCAATTGTGATAGGCAGCTCGACCACGCCCAGAGGGACCAGCTTCCCTCCTCCGAACCCCTTCAAGGAGGTATTGGTGTATTCCAACTTCCGGTCGGCTATTCCCATCTCTTCCAGGGTTGACTTAAATAACACATCAACTGAGCTCCCTGTATCAATCAGTATCCGGTCAAACTTCTTGCTAGCGACAGTAGCCTTGATGACTAAAGCATCCTCGTGGGGGTATAGAATCCCTTCCTCATCCTCATCCGTCCACATGATTGGCACTTGCCTGACCTTTGCTCGTTTGGCTGCTGGGGTGTTGAAGAGTACCTCTTTACTGGTCATGGCGTACCTAGCATAATTTTTTCTCGATCTGTTGGAATCTCCGGCCAATGTTGGGCCCCCAGCTATCACCCTTACTGCGGGTTGCTCGCGCCTCAAGTTTCTACCACTCTGCTCCCCTTCATCTGTTGTGGCCACCATCGGGAAAGTCCCATCCATAAACTCGTCCAGGTACCGATTTCTCACCAAATCTTCGACCTGGGTCTTGAGATCTCTACACTCTGCTGTGGTATGGCCATGGGTGCCATGGAACTTACAATAACGTCCTCTATCCCTCCTGTTGGGTAGCTTTGTTATTGGTGTAGGGAGGTGCAGCAGCCCTCGATCCTTTATGGCCTCGTACACCTCATCCAGGGACATCTTCAAGGAAGTGTACCGCCCATAGTCCTGGTTCTGGTCGATCAGGTGCACTGCTCTTTCTCTGTTCGCCCCGCTTTGAGTTGGGGGCGGGGGAAGTACTTCTGGTCTGCTCGTTCTGCTACCGTGGGAATGTTGATGAAGACCACCGGATGCCGAATCATGCCTTCTCCAAGGCTCCCTAGCTGGGGAACGAGGAGGTTGCGCCCCGCCGCGCTGATACTGCGGTGGCCTCTGATGAGGTTGGTAAGCGGTTATCCGGCCTCCTGCTCCACCACCGGAGGCCTGGTGATCCCTCCTCCTGATCGGCCCATTCCCCGGTAATGCTTTCTTCTCTTTCCTCCCCAACCCTTCTAACTGGTCTGTCTTGATCCGTGCAGCCTTCTCCTCTTCAATCTCGATGTCTCTCTTAGCCTGTTCGTATGCGGCTGCATACGTTTGAATAGCTGGGCTTCTCAAACTGTACCACAGCCTTCCTATCTTCACCCCTTCTTTCAATCCCCTTAACACCTGAGGGTGGTTGAAGGCTCCCAAGTCGAGGATAGCCCGATGAAACCTCTGTTAACATAAATATGTTAATAATATTGATTTTGATGCTAACAAATTTTAAATGATTTTTGATAAAAGTATTGGAGCTATTTCTTAATAAACGAGAGCCTTAGTAATCATTCCATTAATGCTTCATAAAAGATGGACTTTAAAATTAGAAAAAGATTCTCTGCAAAAACTAGTTTAAAATGCAATTCTGGTTATAAACGGTTCACCGTTTATTTAAACGGTTAACCGATAACAGCCAGAGAGCAACGTATTTCCTAAACCTCTAACCGTTTATGAAAAACGGAAAACACAAAAGATGGGAAGGTTACTGGAACTTAACGGTAGACTGTTTATTTTAAACGGTTAACCGATTAGCACCAGAGAGCAACATATTACCTAAGCTCTAACCGTTTATGCTTAACGGAAAACACCCAAGATGGGAAGGCTACTGGAACCTAACGGTGAACCGTTTATTTTAAACGGTTAACCGATAACGTCCAGAATTGAAGGTTGTCCTCCTCTGGCACTGATTAACGAAAACTGATAAGGCTAAATTGTTTTGCAGGTTACTGGAGACAAACGGCGAACCGTGTATATCAAACGGTTAACCGATAATGTCCAGAGAAGCCACTTCACGCAAGTCCTTAACCGTTTAGCGTAAACAGATAACAAATACTCATTTTGCAGGTCTCTGGAAGTTAACGGCGAAAGGGCAACCCTAAACGGCAAACCGTTTATTTGAAATCTGGTCCAACGGTAATTTTGACCAGCCTAAACGGTTAACCGTTTATTGTTAACGGCGAACCGTTTTCTGTCCGACAGTTTGTAACGGCTAGATTTTCGGCTCCAAATATAAATAAGCTCATTCAAATTCAAAGAAGATTGATCACAACACAACCATTTGAGCTAATATTCGAGAATACAATCTTCATAGAGCTTAGAACACATTCTTGCTTCATCTATTCACATATTAAGCATCATTGAGTAATCTTATATATTGTGAGAGGCAAAACAATTTGTAATCTTTTACTTTGAGTGATTGTAAGTGTTGGGATACACTTGGGTTAAGAGATTGGGGATAATCTCTTGTTGTAAAGGTCCATTGACACCTTGGAAGTCAAGTGTAAGCATTTGAAGCCTTGGAGGCTTGCTTAGTGGAATCCTCAAGCCCGGAAAGCTTGGAGGCGTGGACGTAGGCAAGGTTGGCCGAACCACGTAAAAATCTCGTGTTTGAATCTCTCTTCCCTTATCTTTTTATATTGTGATCATCTTAATTGTTATTGCTTTGAATTTGAGTTATAATTGCATTAAGATTTTCTTTAATATTGAATAATTTTTTAGAATCCCAATTCACCCCCCCTCTTGGGTTGCTTACTTGTATTTCAACCTCTTGATGAATTCCCGAAGGGTTTCTTGCTCCCCCTGTTTCATGCTTTTCAGCTCCATCATGTCGTCTTCCGGTGCCATTGCCCCACTAAACTGCTCCGCGAATTCCTGGCACATCTGCTCGAAGGTTTTAATGCTGCCCCGAGGAAGTTTCCTGTACCATTCTCGTGCACGTCCCTCAAGGGATAGTGGGAACACCCTGCACCTTTGGGATTGAGATAATCCTTGTACCCCAGTTATGTCGTTGAAGCGCTCTATGTGCACCAGCGGATCAGTTCTTCCCGAGTACCTGAGGTCTGGGAGGCAGAAATCTCTCGGAATAACTGCCCTCATGATCTCTGCTGCGAGCGGTGATTCTCCGTCCAGCATTATCCTCCAACCAGGGGCTCTGTTCCTTCCTTGCATGTCGTCAATTATCTGCGCTAGTCTGCGCACTTCCTCCTCCAGTCGCCCTGCACGACCAGGGTCACGTGCTGCAACTTGATCCCGCTCTTGCTCTACATCATGCAAGTGTTGCCTCAACTCTGTTTCCTCTGCATTCACCTCCCCGTCGTCCTCGTCACAAGTCTGTCTTGCCGGGGACTGCTCTCTTTCTCTATGAAATTCTCCCCGTGGAGGTACGTTACCTCTCTCACCACTACATCTCCCTGTGGTTTGACTTCTTCCCGCACTATCGGGACCTGGTGCCACTCCACCGCCTCTCACCCTTCCCTCTTGGGTCACCCTTCGCTCGCTCCGCAGCTCATGCAGGATGGTTGTCAAGGTCTCCATCTGCTTTTCCATCCGTTCCATCCGGTCGAACATGACTTTTTCCCGTGCTTCACTGACTATCTCCCTCAGCGTCACGGAATCGTTAAGCCTCCTATCACCCCCTTGTGCACTACTTCCTCCTGTCTCCATCGCCTTTCACTCGCCTCACCCCTCTTCTTGCTATCAACAGAAGCTTTTTGCTTCGGTTCCCCACAGACGGCGCCAAAATGTTGATGCGAGATTCCGGTTCTTCTCGTTCCACGACCAGGATCTCTGCTCGATCAACTTCGTCACGACCAGGAGGTCTCCTCACTAGGCTTCTTCTCCAGAGGTTCCTGCGTACACAGACAAGTCAGAGTACGCCGGTTGTTTTTCCGGCGCAAACCCTCCGACGCTCAAGTCAGATATGAAGGTTCGGGGAATGCTTGCCACAGATCTTATGGCTTTTTTTGTGGTTTTCTCTTCTTTTTAGTTTCTTTTCTAATCTCCAAAATGCCAACCCTTTTACCTCGTTGGCTACCTTTTTATAGGCTTCGAATCCCAGTTTTCCGCTTTTTTCGAGACGGTATGGGACTCTGACTCCTGCGTTATGGGAAAACCTGGGATCTTGCGTGTTACGCCACGGTTCTGGGGAAAGCGTGGCTGTCGTGGTTCTGTGAGATCTTGCGTGTTACGCCACGGTTCTGGGGAAAGCGTGGCTGTCGTGGTTCTGTGAGATCTTGCGTGTTACGCCACGGTTCCGGGGAAAGCGTGGCTGTCGTGCCTAGATTCTCGGGCTGGAGATCATGTCTTGCCAACTGCCGTCGACCGGGTCTCCTCGCCTCTCGACCTCTAGCCGGAATGATCTTATGCCTCTTACAGGAAATTGGCCTCGCGGATGGCGTGCTCGTGGACGAGCAGGATATCTCTGCTCCTGTTCCCCCGCGCATCAGGCTTTTACGGAACACACCGGCTCGCGGAACTCTGCAACCAGATATCTGCTCACCATGCCCGGTCTCGTCGACGTATTTCTCCCAAACAACTACCATAGTGCTCGAAACAGACGCTAAGATTAGCGGATCTAAAGGGAAAAAAAATTTATCCAGCAAGAATGTAACTGAGAGAATTATGTGGAAATAGTTGTAATAGAATTCCAAATTGTTCCAAGAATACAAGCTTATGTCATACATATTGCCTGTATTACAAATAAAAATAAATGTGACTGGCCCAGGTAAACGAATTCTTAAAAGCAAGCAAGTGTCCCCTACTGTGTGGTTCTAAGCTGCCGGAGATGGTGATGGTTATGGCGCAGGAAACATCAGGGGAACCTCAGTGAAAATGGTGCTCTTGTCGATACCACCAGTGCTCTTTTTGCCTGACAAAGCCACAAGGGCTGCAACTAAACCTGCATTGTCATGCAGAGTTGGCACCGTGTAATTGTAATTACTACGGACGTCATGGAAACCGTCGTGTTTGTCAGGACCAGCAACCATGGCTCCCACGAGTGTATTTGGATTTGGCTTTGAAGAATCTCTCCATTTCCATCCTCGTTTGCAACTGTATTTTATCTTATTCTTAGGGATGGAAGCGCCTCTGTGGTGGACATATTGCGGGTATGGACTACCAAAACCCACAAGGTAACTCATTTTCTGAGGATTGTTGCCCAGGATGTAATCGATCTGCAAAATATGAAGAGAAAAATAAAGAGGGAATTGCGTGGGATATACCCCGTTTCCCTCATAATACCTAAAATATACCTCAATCTATTAAAATCTATAACTTTACACATACATACTTAAAAAAAACTAGGGAAAATACAAAAATAACCTTAATAAAATACTAATAAAAATTAATACTCAACTCATTCAATCTACTTACTCGACTTCTTACTCGACTAGATACTCGATTTATTCAGTTACCTTCACTTCTTACTTGACTGAACACTCAACTTACCAGATTTCATACCTGACTTCGTACTCGACTTATTCAATTGCCTTCACTTCTTACTCAACTGAATACTCAACTTACCAGACTTTATACCTGACTTCATACCTGACTTCGTACTCGACTAGATACTCGACTTATTCAATTGTCTTCACTTTTTACTCGACTGAATACTCAACTTACCAGACTTCATACCCGACTTCGTACTCGACTAGATACTCGAATTATTCAATTGTCTTCACTTCTTACTCGACTGAATGTTCAACTTACCAGAATTTACTTTTTTAAAAATATTAATACTCGACTAAATGTACGTACCCGACTTAATACTCGACCTCTTTAAAAATTACATAAATTTTACTCGACTTGTTCAAAAAATTTACTTGACTTTTACTTAATACTCGACTCATTTAATATGTTTACTCGACTTCCTATTAGACCATATACTCGACTTACTTATCTCCAATTCTTACTCGACTAAATTCTCGACTTATCCGACTTCGTACTCGACTTCTTCCTGCACTGAGAGGAAGAAATGTGTGGATTTTTTGTTTTTTTAAGGTTATTTTTTACTTTTCCTATCTTCGTGAGGTATATATATGTAATAAGGTATAAATTTAGTATTTAAGGGTAAATTAGGGATATTTAAATAAAAAAACCCAAAAATAAACTTATCAGCCTTAGTATATTAAACAAATAATAATAATAAATAAACAAAAATGAGCAAAACCAAATCCCGTAGCCTAGACCTTGCAATTCAGGATAAAGTCTGTGCATACCTGGGTCTTGGCAAATCTTCGCATCACATCAGTTGTTATCAAATTGGGTCCACAGAACCATCCAAGTAAACCAGCAGCCTCAAGGCAATTACTGAATAAGGACGCCAAGAATGCCGCGTTGGTGACATATTGGAGAGGCTGAGGCCTCCCATGGTTTAATTGGATCAAGCCTCCTATGAAAAATTTCAGAAACAGTAACCGTGAATTCCTGAAAAATAACAATTTACTGACTGTAAAAAGAACATGACAGTTTACCTTTGGTTCTATTCCAGCTTGAAAAAATTGGAGGGTACGAGTAAATAGTTACGGCAGTTTGATTGTGAAATGCCCTTAACATTTCTTCATATGATACTCCAGATTTAAGAGTAATGTTAACCGGCTCAAAAAAGGTTAGAATCAAATAGGTTATATCAGCCGTAAACAGCCACGGTAATCAAGAAATTTTTAAATTATAATTAACAGTCTTACATTACCGAAAAATGTAATGAATCAATAAAATTCAAAGCAATTCAAAGCTTTTAGATAAATTCATGTAGGTGAAAGTACTAAAAGCAAAGTAAATGAATATGCCATCGATAGGGATTTACTCAGACTCGAAGTTCTGCGTCCAAAAATTTATTTTCTAAAAACAGGACAGCTTTTAGATAAGGTAATGAATCAATAAAAGGTTATATTAACAATTTACTGACTGTAAAAAGAAAATGACAGTTTAGCTTTGTTTGCGTTCCAGCTTGAAAAATTTGGAAGGTACGAGCACATAGTTATGGCAGTTTGATTGTGAAATGCCCTCAACATCTCATCGTATGGATACCCCAGGTTTAAGAGCAATCTTAACCGGCTCAAAAGAAGCTAGAATCAAATAGGTTATATCAGCAGTAAACAGCCAAGGTAATCAAGAAATTTTTCAAATTATAATTAACAGTCTTACATTACCGAAAAGGTAAGGAATCAATAAAATTCAAAGCAATTCGCAGCTTTTGGATAAATTTATGCAGGTGAAAATACTAAAAGCAAAAGTAAATGAATATGCCATGAATGCCATCGATAAGGACTTACTCCGACTTGAAGTTCTGCGTCCAAAAATTTTCTAAAAACAGGACAAAAAATATATATTTATATATATATGTGTGTGTATTTTTGGCTAAAACATATTATTTTGAAGCACGCCATTGCACTTGACCCCAAAAAAAGTTTTAAACCAGTTTAACATGCGGATACATATAAGTGAGAATTACGGGTTAAAATTACAGGTTTGCAACGTGAATGCCATGGCGGGCAGCACACTAGAGCACAAAATTTGATCACATTGGTCTTATACAAGTTAAGATGTAGAAGGAAGACGGATGAACTCACCGCGCTACCTGCAAGGTAGTTGTCCCAGCTAAGTAGACTGTTGTCCAGAATTCCCCTGAAAATCCCGGCATGTTTTCCAAGACCTGTAGTTGTAACGAGCTTAAGATAGGAAGAATTCCCAGTTGCATAGTACAGCCAAGCTCCACTCCAGATAAACTCATCCCAGTAGCTTGTGGAATTATAGAACCAACCAGCCTCTACACCACCAGCACTGTATCTGCCTCGATATTGCCTTGAAAACTTAAAGATCATTATGGCACTGTGGACAAGTTTCTTTGAGTATTCCTCATTGTCTTTGAAAACAATTGATGCAGCAGCCATTTCAGCAGCAAGATCCGAGCTACTGGTACATTCTTGAACCGGACGGTCATAATCAATACCCTCAGGACGAATCCAACAATAGAGATCATTGGGAATTTTATTCCCACCAGATATATCCCCTACTCCAACCTATCGAAAGGTATGAAAATTAATTGATCAGAGTAGCTACTTCTTTTATATCTTGTTTTGTAGGGAACAACAAAAATCTTTATTACAATCAAAGAAAAGGATCTAAGTTAGCGAACCCAAGGTCTTATTGTCTGTCTACACATAAAATACCATGAAGGGGACAGGTTCATGCTGCGATATCTTCTTTGAATGTTGAATCTTCTCTCGAGCTTAAGATCAAAAATAAAAAAACAAACCTTTTCAGGCTACATGACCTTTCCAAGTCACATTTAATCTAAAGCTGAGGAAATTGCTCATAAACAGAGCCATTTTCTATCCCCCCATCTCCCCACAATGGAATTTTCTCTCCACTTCCCACTTCCAAGTCTATGGAAGAGATACATTGGGATGCTCTTTAATGATGGTGGCTTTCCAAGGGTTTATGTCAGAACTGATTCTCACCTATTTTTAGTCATATCTAATTTACTTGCTTATGATAATCATAAGCGAAAGTTAACCCTCATCTAAAGGAAACCTCAAAGACCAATTCCTAAACCTCATTTATTTTTAGGCCTATAAGTCACACCTCAATTTGTAGGATCAGATTCTCTTAATTATAACTTTCTCTGAGAAAGTGTCTCAACGTGAGGGATCAGGGATAGGAAGTAAATAAGAATTGAAGATAAAACCGATTGAACTCATTAACATGGAAATAAAGCAAATCATTAATCTTTCCTTATACAATGTCTTAGCCACTAGCAAATAACATAGAAATATGCTCTAATGTCTGTGCAATGATCCTGGAAATAGAATCGGCAGAATGATTGAAGGTCTTGAGAAGGCAATCAGTACCCCACTTGATAATTTCTTTAACATGGTTAAGCTCCCCAGCGGCTTCATATTTGGCCCTGTACTCTATCACACTCCAGCTCAACATTGTCATGTTGAAAGATGCAGGGAAATGAAACTTAATTGCATCTCCAGCATCATAATATCCCTCCACAACACATTATTATTCTTTGGTAGCTTCCCAGCTGCAATTAATCAATCTCACGGTAACATAGTTAAATTTTAAATAATAAATCAAGTAAAAGAGGAAATGATGCAGTTCTTAGGTGGGTTGATAGCAATGTGAAATTAATTGCCAGGAAATAAGTCAAACCCATACTTATGCTAACTATGACTTTTGAAGCAATGCTAATTAGAAAACTAAAGAGAAAGCTCTGTCCTAAATAATTAATCTAGTAAAAGTAGCACTTTTTAGGAATTCTAATACTTGACATCAAGAAATAAGAAAACTAAGATGACACAGGCATTACTTACATCATTGGGCATTGAAGAACATGAGGGCCTGGTGTCAAGCGTGTAATTTGGCGAAAAGTTATTATGCTTCTGTATCTTCACAGCTCTAGTTAATCAAACAGCCAGAAGCAAATTTGTTAATTTAGAACTAAAAACCGAAGTAATTAGTGGGGGAAGTTGAGGGATAACATTACATCGTTGAGACTTGAAAAACCCAAGGGCCACCTTGTGCAAATTGAAAGGAGGAGGAGAAGCATCATTGTGTTGAAGAGTGATGAAACCAGCCATGAATCTGGAGACAAGGAGCGTCCAACTGTCAAAACCAGGATCTTGCAGCGGCATTTTTGTCTGCTCTTGTTTCCGTCATCATTTGGGAGAGATTTCTCTTCATTTGAATCCTGCAAATCACCCCAGTACACACTCATTTTCACCTGGTTCAATCAGTCGACAAATAGTCTCTGCTCTGCCTCCGCCTAGTGTATCAATAATGTACGTTCGTGTGAGTTTCTACTCCTTGACATTTGTTCTATATAATTAAGCAGAGACCGTGCCTGGAACAAATTACTTGATCAACAAGCACAGCCTGTCTGCTCTCAGTCAACGTAACTGTTCGTCAACAAGTTGATGCAGATCTACTGCATCAGGCAACGCAACTCTTCATGAACAAGTTGATGCAGATCTAGTGCTTAAAACGAAGGAATATTAAAAACTTTCGTTCACTCACGTACGTGAACATAACAGTAACTGTTAAAAAAAAAAAACACACTGCGAATTAAGCAATATCAAAGAAGAAAGAATGGGAATTTATCCAACCAGAAGGTGACTGCTAGAGATTATGTGGAATTTATTGTTCGAACAATTTCAAATTTCTCATGTTTATAAAGAATACAAGATTGGTATCATACATATACAATATTTATATCACAAATTACAAACAAAAGTCAAATTCCTAGATACACCAACTCTTTAATGCTTGATGTCCACAATATGCTGGTTCCAGCTCATATTTGCATAATCTTTTCCTCCAAGGTGATTCATGTTCCAAAAACTACTGCTGCAGCAAAATCATCTGACCATTAGTCACACAACATATACTAAATGAAAAACATCGAGTTTCCTATAGTGTGTCTCATGGTTTCCAGGGTGCCGGAGGTGGTGGAGGAGTTGGAAACATTGGTGGAACCGCAGAGAAAATGGTGTTCTTGTCAATGGTGGTTCTGCTCTTTTCGCCCGACAAAGCCACAAGTGCTGCAACTAAACCTGCATTGCCTGCGAGAGTTGGTTCTGTATAATTGTAATTGGTACGAACATCACGGAAACCATCGTGCTTGTCAGGACCAGCAACCAAGGCTCCCACAAGTGTATTTGGGTTTGGCTTTGAAGAGTCTCTCCATTTCCATCCTCCTTTACAATTGTATCTGATCTTATTCTTCGGTATAGAAGCGCCCCTATGGTGGACATGTTTAGGGTAATGATTACCAAAACCCACAATGTAACTCATTTTCCGAGGATTTTTACCAAGGATGTAATCGATCTGTCAAAACACAACCAGAAAATACAGTTATGAGCAACCATATGGGAACATAATCAACAAATGTACGGAATTATACCAATCTCCTAGACCATTAAGATTATGGAAAACTAACAACCACATACCTGAGTCTTGGCAAATTCCCGCAAGGTATCAGTTGAAAAGAAATTGGGTCCACAGTACCATCCAGGTGTATCAGCAGCATCAAGATAATCACTAAATAAGGTTGCCAAGAAGGCTGCATTGACAACGTATTGCAGAGGCTGCGGGTTTCCATGGTTTAATTGGATCAAGCCTCCTGTGAAAGGTTCCAAAGAAACTTCCAATGAGATCGCTAAAAATAAATTATTGCAAATTGATCATGGTAGAAAACAATAGGTACCTCTGGTTCTATTCCAAGTAGTAAAAGTTGGAAGGTAAGAGCACATAGTTATACTGGTTTGATTGTGAAATGTCCTCAACATTTCTTCATAGGGATATCCGGGGCTCAAGAACAATCTCAATCGGCTCAAAAGCAGCTACAACAAAAATATAGGTTATATGAGCAACCAAAAGGCAGGGTGCACCAAGAAAACTTTAAATAATCCATAATTAACTTCAAAAGTCCAATTTGTTAAGTGAATCAAGCAGGGTCAGTATACATAAACTAAAATGCTTAAATTCCTAAGAAGGCAACAAATGAATAAATTCAAAAACAACTCAACAGCTATTATCTAAATTAAATACGAGAAACTACAGAAAGGAGTATATGAAGACATCATTGACGGACACTTACTCGTAGAATTAAGAATTTTGTGCCCTACAAGAATCAAGGGGGCAAAAAGAGGACAAGAATTTTTTTTTTTTTAAGACATAATTTAGGAGCACATTATTTCACCTGATCCCAGAAGGATTTTCTAAACAAGCTCAAATTAAATCGAAGTGATCTCAATTCATAGGAGTATTCCCTACCACTTCGAATTATAGGTTGCTCCCATAAATCTCACAGTGAGCAAAACGGGAAACCACATGATCAGATCATATAGCTACTTTAACAATTTAATAACAAGTAGCAAGAAGACAGATGAACTTACTGCAGCACCAGCAAGCTTGTTGTCCCAGCTAAGAACACTGTTGTCCAGAATTCCCCAGAAAACACCAGCATGTTTTCCAAGACCTGGAGTAGTAGCAAGCTGAAGATAGGAAGAATTCCCTGTTGCATAGTACAACCAAGCTCCACCCCAAATAAACTCATCCCAGTAACTAGTAGAATTATAGAACTTAGCAGCTTCTGCACTGCCAGCACTGTATCTGGCTCGCTGTTGCCTTGAAAACTGAAAGAGAGTTTTGGCACCATGGACTAGCTTCTGTGAGTAGGCCTTGTTGTCTTTGAAAACAATGGAGGCAGCAGCCAAAGAAGCAGCCATTTCAGCAGCGAGATCCGAACAACTGCTACATTCTGTAACAGGTCTATCATAATCAATGTCCTCAGGGCGCATCCAGCAATAATGATCATTGGGAGTGGTGCTCCCACCTGAAGTATCCCCAGCACCAACCTAAAAAAGGTAATGGATCAGACGAGCTATTGCATACTTGATCTACTCCTAAATAAATCACGAGTCATTCTTCCACAAATCTGACGTCAAGGAAATCTGGGTTTTTGTGTTTCTTTTATGGTTATCAAAGAGATCATATTGGACGTATTAACAAACATATGAATAACATTGAAAGCATAAATCTTTGGGAACAAAATGCATAAACCGCAATCATCAAATTCAAATGACGTGAAAAAGATTCAAAACCTGAGCAACCATCCTGGAGATGGAATCAGCAGAGTGATTGAAGGTCTTGAGAAAGTAATCAGTACCCCACTTGATAATTTCCTTAACATGGTTAAGCTCACCAGCAGCTTCGTACTTAGCACTGTACTCAATCACACTCCAGCTGAGCATGGTAATAGTAAAAGATTGAGGAAAATTAAACTTAATGGCATCCCCAGCATCGTAAAAACCCCCAACCAGATCCTTGGAAATACTAGAGGAAGCCGATTTGCCATCCTTCAGACAAGAATTTCCCCTCCAAGAAACGTTATTATGCTTGGGTAATTTGCCAGCTGCATTTCAGCCCAGAGAACAAAATTCATTACAACGTTAAAGCTAAAGGAAATGAGGATAGGATAGGATAGGATAGGAAACTACGTACATCGTTGGGCATTGAAGAACATGAGGGCCTTGTGCAAAGCGAGAGTGTAATTATCAGGGCGAGCATGAGAGTGGTGATGACGCGGCACCGTTTTGACAATAAGAGTGATGAAGCCGGCTAAGAGTGCGGAGACGAGAAGAGTGCCGACAGTCCAGACGAAGATCTTACGGCTGACGATGATGCAACCCAGATCTACGTACTTCTTCTTCTTCTTTTCGGTGGGACCCAGAAGCCAGCTCTGCTGGGTCTCATCCAAGGGCCGAGACAGAGCTGCCCTGTCGAAATCCTGAAGGTTCCTGCTCCGATCGTCGTCAGTGGCTGAGTCCGCCGCGTTGATCTCCAGTGGGCCACCCCACGGATCTCTTCCAAACATACTCATTGTTTGTTACCAAATCAAATCTCACACTCACTCACTCTCCCCTCAGCTAAAGATATGTTAGATCTCTTTCTCTCTCAAGAATTAAGATGGAAAGTTTGTACTGTGAATGCTCCGGTCTGGTTTTGTAGAGTTGTGTGGTGTGATTTGGTGGTGACGGTGGTGCTCTGATCTGGCTGTCAAATTACTTGCTGAATTTTTCCATAACAATAATGTATGCTTTGTTGTGTTATATCCGCATGTGGGATTGTAATTGTAGGGACGGGATTGGATTCTTTTTGTCAATTATTTTTTTAATTAAATTTGGTACTGTTGATGACACTAACCAGTCCACTAATCGACATTGACAGCCTGTCCGTCTAATTTGTGACTATATATATTTCATCTCATTATTCAGATCTATCGTCTGGGTCCCAATACTTCCACTTTTCTCAACTAATTACATAATTTGTTCACTTCTAATACATAGATCCGTGACTCCGTTGGGCTTACATCAAATAGACAAATGTAAATTTCAAGTTGGGGTTAAAGAATTTTGAACGTAACTAATTGAACTGGTCCGACTTGAGAAAAATGCCCACTCCCTTGGAGTTGGGATTCTTGGGAATATACTTTTAATTATATTAATTAAAAATTAAAAATTAATATCACGGTAACATAATTTATTTTTTTAATAAGATATTATTAAAGATATTAATTTTTTTAACGTCAATTAAATAAAACTATTTAAAAATCACTCGATTGAACTTCAAAGAGAAACTAAAGTATTTTTTTTCTTCTTCAAATAAATAAATAATAAAAAACAAAAACATGGTGAGACAGAGTAACAAAAGGTATAGAAGTAGACAAAAATCAAATCAATTTCTTAACTCCTACCTCTTAAAGATTACTCGGCTAAGTCATGGGACAAGATAGGGCCTATTTAATAAAGATTGAGTAACTTACTTCTTTATTTGAGAAAATGTAAAAATTCAGGGACCCAAATGATATTTCCCTTTTATTTTATTTATTTTATTTATTGTGTAGAGTGACCTGTAGTGTTAGTTTGGTTTTGCAATGTGTTCCTAGAAAAATGTTTTGCTTGATTGCTGATTCGGTCCAGATTTCGTTGAAAGCTCATTTCAACCAAACGGTAGGTGTGAATTATGATCATAATCTAGGGCTAAGCCCTGCCCTTGCCTTTCCTTGCGATAAAATTATCATTTTCCATCCATTAGTTGGCACGATAGATTTTCCCTTCCCTTTTAACCTATGGGCCTTTGACAACTGCCGCGCCACCGACAGTGCCTTCAGTTTTACCGCATGCCTTTTCCCTTTTTCAAGATTCAACCATAACGTTTGCCGACACTCCAAGATATCTGTCCATCACTAATAATAGTTATTGCCTTTCCTTAGCTTCTCCGTATTCTATATTCTATTCTATTTTGTGTGTCCGAACTTTAATGGCATTGGCAGTATGAGTGTTACATACAACTTTACAATCCTCTCATATGAATAGTATTTATACACTATTCATGTGAGAGGGATGTAAGGTACATGCATGTAACTTAGCATTACCCTACATACAATGAGTATTTGGGCTTTGCCTTTATGCTAATATACTCAATGCTGAATGGATGGTAATGGGTACTGATAATAGGTCTAATTTGTTGCGGATTTATTATTATTTAATAAAAAAATTAAATTATTAAATTCATCCACGACTTGCAGTTACTTTTTATTTTTTTTAAAAAAAAAATATCTGTTGCTAGTTTTAACAATTATTAAATTCACCCACTGACTCAAAATAATTTTTTCTATAAATTTTCTCATTTAAAATCATAAACATTAAAACAAACACTTTTAATAATATATAAAAACTTAAATTATATAGTTTAAACTATAAATTTATAACAATAACTTAAAAAATCTTCATATAATACTCAAATCTAAATTTTGGCAAGGTATAAAAGAAATTAAAATTTCACCATTAAAATATATACACAAAATATATCAATCTAACACAATATATTTCTATTACAGGCAATTTATCATCATTAATATCAATGTCTTACTCCATCTTTTAATCAATATATAAGTATTGTCAATAATATTAACAAGTAAATTTTTTAAAGCTACCATTAACAATAAATTAAACAAATAAAAACCTAAATTTAATAAAGCAATTATTAGGTTCAAGTCATTAAAGTAAACAAACAAAATCAATCAAATTAAAATGAAATAACTGTAATGTTAAACTTGAGAGTTTATTTTGACTCCCTCTGTGTGTATACTGCAATGAGGCAAGTTTGGTTTAGGAATTAGGAACTTTAACTTATATGTACTTATGATTAATTTTTTTTTAATGTAATTTCTATGATTAAATTAAAAACATAGATGGTTAAAATAAATATGTGGGTTGGCGGATACTCACACGAGTATTCGATGAATTTTTTCTTAATACTAAATCAACTCACAATCCGCAATGAATTTAAGTTTAAAATATCAAACCCATCCATAATCTATAAAATTATTCGGGCGGGTTTAGACAGATTTGTGGGTTTATGCGTGATTTTGCCATCTGGTGCTCGTGCTTTTATACCCTCCTCCATCACAATGCACAACATCATATATACATTATTTTGTCAACAATTGTTCTAAACTCCACAAAACAACCATGTCTTAAAGTCCATTGAACGTGTTACCCCACTGTTCATGGGCCTGGCCAGCCTCTTTCTGTACTCATACGAGTATGAGACGAGTCACTTCGGCGCTAGTCTCATCTACTGTATACAGAATGTCTTTTGTTTTGTAATTTTCTGCTTATAAAGAAAATTGTCATTTTGTCGGCTATATTATCATTTTGGATTTGATTTACACTCTACTCACCAACAAACAAATATAATGACATTGAGCTTTGCATATGCAAGCGCAAAGCTAAGAACCTACTTAGCTCAGAGGGAGAACATTTTGGTGGATATTACTGCAAATCAAAAGTCAAAACTACATATGGCTGCTGAACTGATAATGGAGATAGGGTGACTACTGCTTGCTTCCTATTCTCCTTAAATACTGTTACCTGCATTCTTTAGCTACACCTGCCACTGAGCCCGCCACCATTTGTCTATATTGAGCCAAAATTTTCTGCAGAAATATAAAAACGAAGCCATCTAATTTGACTAGATAACCTGACTTATCACTTGTGGTATCTTTGATTATTACCAGTTAAAAGTACTAGGACCAGGCATCAGTTGCTTATAGCTCATTCTCAAGTCAAGATGTATAATCGATAATTCAACGACATATATCACTGTAGTTCTTCAGTATACATTCTCAAACAAGGAGGAGAAAAAGCACGAGTACCTCCGAAGACTGGTCCGCATCCATAGTAAAAAATTCCAGGCATAAATCCTTGTCTGCCACTACTTCCTTTTTCAGCACCATATGAACCTTACATATTCCCTGCCTTTCTCTTCCAAAGATTCCATTGCACAAACCGCATGATGAAAACCAAGAAAGACCAATGCACTTACAATCAGGCATGCCAAAACAAAAGCGCGCTTGGACTACCAACATGATTCATATCAGTGTTTATGCCAACAATGCCTTTAAAACCCAAAATTATAATAAAGCCAGGCCATATCTCATTTCATATACCAACTACCAAGTGAAGTAGATATCTGTGTCAGCACTTTAGATAAGATTTATCTACATATTATACATAGGAAGTGAAACATGTCAACATATAGATACAACTTCGAATTATAGATCCCTGTCATATATGCACATTCATATATACAGCTAGAGTAGTCCACCCCTGACAGGATCATATCACGCCAGTATTAAAATATTCCGGTTAAGGGAGAAGATGTTGACTGCAGTGGCTACAGATCAAAACTATGGCTGTGGAAATGGAAGATTGGATCGTGACATTCTCTCATTAAGCTGTGTGACCTGATTTCTTTAGCAACACTTGATTGAAGAGATGGAGGACCACAAACGATGACACCCACGTCAACATGGCCCCATTTCTTTGACGTGGATCCAAAAATCTCTGCAGTCAAGAAGATGAACACAGCGTCAAGAAATGCTGGCAAAAATTCACTAAATATTTTAGATCTCAAACTTGTGTGTCTACTACAGAAGCAAAATCCAGGCAATAGAACACCAGCTAGCAGGACTCTGTAGAAAACAAAGCTTATCTACATCTAAAATAATTAAACAGTAGTACCACCAGCAATGGTTAAGTAGATGATAGATTTATCAGGCGTTGTACTGCAAAAAGATAAGGTAGAGGCATACCTTTGAAGTCTGGTCTTGAACCATACAGAATATTAGTTGAACTTTTGGTATCCTTCTTCCTTATATCATTATGTGCCATAGTTCCAACATTCTGAGCATTATCAACCTCTATACTATCATCCTTATAATTCTCTCTTGCAGAACTTTTTCTTTCCCAAAGATGCCAAAACCCAATCACAGTACCTCCAAAGATTAAAACACTGCCAACCATGCAAGCTAAGAAAAGAAGCCCTTTGTACCACCATGAATGTATGTTGAAGGGGTTTACATATAAAATATTCAACAAAGCCACCAAAATTATAAAGCCTACTGTAGAAGAGATAACATACAGTCCAGACCATACGCTATTTCCTGTACCAACCAAAACCGACATGGCACAACCACTGGAGACAGGGTAGATAGAAGAACTCTTAGTCTTGTGAAGCTCACCCTCTTCCTGCAGTAAAAAATGAAATGGAACAAACTGATCAAAGAAATTTTATTAAAACAGTTAAAACAAAAATCAAGTAGGCAGTGGTAAATACAAAGTACTTAGAGTAGATAGTAAACTTACCAATGGAGGTTCTGTTTCTCGTGTGACATAAATGAAAGTCTCAAGATTTAGTTTGTCAGGGAAAAATGGACAAATTGACTCCTTGTAGAAATTTGAAAGAAGAGAGAGCTCGTTAGATTTTTTGACAGCCCAAACAATCAAAACATTTCTTGGTAGACAAGACTTCCCTTCGTTGATACGGTGGAGAATATCACTTAAGATAGCCAGGAACGGCGAAATTCCAATGCCTCCAGCCACTAAAATTAGGTTCTCATACCTAAAAGAACAAAAGGACAAAGTTAGTTAATCAGAAATTTGATGGAACTTAAAAGTAATTCTGGCACGAATCTTTTCTTTTTAACTTTACTGCTCAATACAAACATCATGAATTAGAGAAATATAGAGCAACTACCAATCCACCTTATATGTAGCTGAACATTTTGAATTAAAATTAAAATAATCACAATGCAGCACGTAAAAATGGGGATCACCAGTTGGCATCTACAATCATGCAAGCCAAGGTGTGAGTACATACATCAAGTGGTATGGTACTTCATGACCATATGGACCCTCAACAGAAGCTGTTATCTTGGTAGGAGGTAGTAAAGGGTGCCTTGATGGAGGGGGCCTTTGTGGAGGAGACCCTTGTGGACGGGGAACTGGTGGAGGGGGCCCTACTTGTGGCTCTGTCTCCGATATGCCTCCTGCCACTACAATAAGGTTCTCATACCTAAATGAACAAAAAGCACACTTAATCAGAAATTTGATAAAACAAAAGGTCAATCAGGCAAAAATCTCTTTTTTTAAAATTTTTTTTCTTATGTTCAAAACCTACATCATGAATTAGGAAAATATAGAGCAACTCACAATCCACAATATATTTAGCAAAAAATATTTTGAATTGCCAATGCAATAAATAAAAATAGGGATCATCAGTTGGCATCTGCAAGCATGCAAACCAAAGAGTGAATACATACATCAAGTTTCCTTTTGGAGGGGGAACTGGTGGAGGCGGCCCTTGTGGAGGGGGTCCTTCCTGTTGTAGAGGGGGACCTGGTGGAGGGGCCCCTTGTGGAGGAGGAACTGGTAGAGGGGGCCCAACATGTGGATTTGCCTCTGATATGCCTCCTGCAACTAAAATTAGGTTCTCATACCTAACAGAAATAAAGGACAGTTAATCAGAAATTAGATAAAATTAAAGTCAATATGGCAAGAATCTTTTGTTTGTATGCTCAATGCAAACATCATTAATTAGGAAAATGAAGAGCGACTCCCAATCCATGTTATATTTAGCAAAGTATTTTGAAACAGAAGTAAGAAAATGGCCAATGCAGTACGTAAAAATGGGGATCATCGGCTGCCATCTACAAGCACGCAAACCAAGGAGTGAGTACATACATCAAATTTCTAACAGGTCCTTGTGGAGGATGCACTGGTGGAGGGTGCCCTTCTGGAGGCGGAACTGGTAGAGGGGGCCCTACTTGTGAATCTGACTCTGATTTGCTCAATATATAATCCCTTAAATTTTCTGTCCATTCTCCAAGAACCTTTATGAGAACAGATGAATGATATTTTCCCTCTAGCGGACTAGATGATACACTGAAAGGATGCCACTGCAGCCAAGATAATTCTCGAACTTGAAGGAAAAAGAAACTCAGGGCATTGTATCGTAGATCTAAATTAACAAAGTTGAACAAAGTCAATTATGTAGTAATTACAAATTTCAAAGAAAAAAATTAAATTGCAAAAACTTATAATTACTTGCAGGTTTTGATAGGACCAATTCCACAGTTCCACATGGAAGGCACGAGGCTGAAAGTACATCCACTGTCCTTCTTGATTGGCAGAACCGCAGAAATCGATCAAGTATGAAAAGAAATATTCCTCCAGCAGCTATACTGAATACAAAGTCACCAACATGCAGCGCCAAGAAGACAACAAAGACTACGTATAATTGATGAGTGTAGAAGAATAACTCGAAAAAATGCTTTCTCACTGGATGAAATGATGTCGCCCACATCATTAGACCAGCTAAAAGGCTGATAACTCCAGGAAAATTGGCAATACCGATATTTCTCCATGCCAGCAGCTACAGTTAACAATCAAAACATGAAATAAAAGATTAATTTATTATCTTTAACTGATTCACTCCGACTTCTTAAATAATTAAGGAAGAGAGAGGAGAGTATATACAGAAAATAAAAGACATTGACGGTATTTTCAATATTTTGATTAAACATTTCTTAGTCTGCTATTTCATGTCATGCCCTTACTAAATTTTCGTGCATGAAGAGAAATAACTGTAAGATGTCATAAAAGTAAAACTTTTAGAAGTTCACAAACAATACACAAGCCAGAGCATCTATATCAGGCTTCTGAAGCAGATACTTAAGCCAGTCAAGAGAATCATAGTATCCTTCTTTAATGTGAGTAGATTGATGCTTCTTCCAGCAGAAATACAAATACATGTTTCATGAAGGACTTGCACTTTCACACACCCACACCCATCCAATTTTGTATATCAACAGATACAAGAAAATGCCCAGAGTTTGAGGACTCACTTCTTGCACTAGGCGACCTTGAATGTCCCAAGCAATTACATAAAATAACCCGTGAAGCGTAAAGAGCACCATTGTAAGATGTCCCAGCCATACATGGTATCTTGTAGCATGCTCAAATGGGATATCTATAAGCCGGAGAAGAACAGAACCTCTTGCCACTGGGAGAAATAAAAATGCCATGCAAAGTAATCCAATCATACCTAAGCGAAGTCCCGTCAGTTCCAACATCCAAATGCTGAAATCAATTTCATTGAAAGCCGGAAAGTTAGCCTGATGATAGCCCTCTGCATATAAAACCTAGAAAACTTGCAAATTACCGGCACCAACACTGTGAAGGATATGAGTTTTTCATCTATATCTTATTATATATGACAGAAACCTACAAAATTTTATCAATCAGGCATGCTGAAGGCTTATAAATGGATTAAAAAAATTAGGAGGAGAAGAAAATGAAAAGAATAAAACAAAAATGTTATGATTTTTTTTAAATTTTCTAGCAAACTAAATAAGGTTACAAGTTTCTAACGGAGGAAAACATGAGACCTAACAGATAAAGTGCATCAAATTCTTGGCATTTAAATACATAAAATCCATCACATGAAGTTATGAACTTGCACAGCAGTCCAATCATTAAATTAGTGAATCTTGAAGGTTTTAAATTCTAGTCAGATCATATTTGGAACGATAGAGATAACGGAAATTCGGAAATCCAAACAAAATCTGCTGGTCCCAGCAATAATTTTATAATTTACACAGACCCCCACTCATTCCAAAAGTGTTCAGAAGAAAGGATAGCATGCTTTAACCAGTCAAAGCAGTTCAATTAAAAAATAAATTGGGAATCTCAAGAACTACTAGTACAAGAGGATTGGTCTGGAACTATTCTAAATTAAACTAGAAACATATAATATCAGAGGAGAGGATAAGTGTAAAGAAGAAAATTTTATGAGTAACAAAAAAAATTGCTGACTTCAACAAACTGAGTTATAGTGAAGTAGAGTGAGAAACTAATTTATAATAAAATAAACGACAGGCTATAGAAAGCAGGAACATAAAAATATCTTACCTCTGCTCTTTAGTTGGAATCCGAAATTCAGATAGGAGACTGATATTCCTCATGGTATAAGTATAGACAGCCCAGAAAATAAACACAACAAAGAGCACAATTCCAACAAACTCAGCAGCAGAAACGACCCCAAATGGTCCATCAACAAGAACCGGGAATGTCCACAGGCGAAAACGCGGATGTTTTGGAGCCTTCTTCCTATGTATCACCAAGTTTCATGCATGTTACAACTTACAAGACGACTCGTATGATTATCGGCTTAGATTCATTTCACAGAATTGCAGGCAGTAGTAAGTACAAAATGTCATACCTTTCGAAATTCTCTTCCCCGGAGATAATAAGATGTGCTATGGCAAGAAATGCGATAATAGCAATTGGTCCACTGAATATGAGGAACATACTTCCTGCAATTGCAAGTATTATCTATCAAACATGATGACAGAAATAATGAATATAAGATGAATTATCAAGTAATAAATAAAAGAAAAAAGTGGTTTGAATTTTCCAACCTGCAGTCCCAAAGATAGTTCCAGAGGTAGCTCGAGTGAATTTCTGAGTCAATTCACTGCCAAATTCTGATGGGTATAGAAAAATGAGAGCAACCCATGCAACAAAAATCACCCACATTAAAATCTTGAGAACCCATTTCAACGCTGACACATACAGAGGTGTCTGCTTGTAGTGAACAGTGTCAACACCTCCATTAAGAAGGGGTTTATGAACAGAGTGTTCGTCCATGGCAACAAAATTATTAGTTTTTTTTTTCTCTTTGGTTCTGTTTTTCAGTATGTGAATACTGATGACTGAACCTCGGAGGCCTGCCAGATATATAAATGCGAATGAAGATAAGAAAAGTCCAAAATATGTGGAACCCCGTACTATGTTAGCCAGGTATATTATTATGGATTTCTCACTGTGCACATCAAAATTCGGAAAAAACTTATACCACTGGTTGCTTAAAATCTGACGAGAAATTGATTCCCACCAGAACTAATATGTGTTTGTGAAGTTTTGTAGTCAATACATGTTGGGAGTATAAAAATAAAATTGATTTTTACAATACACACAAAAAATACTTGAACTTTAGGTATATTACTAGCAAATGCTCTCACTGGGTGTACAGTGAAGTGATAGGCTTGTTGGGAGCATTAATTTGATAGTTAAATAGTTTTCTTCTTTTTAAAAAAAAAATGTAAAATATAGGTAGATTTTTTTTTTCAATGTTGGTAATGAGAATAAACCTAATATAATCTCGGTAAAACATTATATTATATTTTAATTAGAAAGTTAGGTTGTGCCTTAAAGCAACATGCATCCAAACATAATTAATGAAGTCAAATTCTTGTTTTCAGCAACAACGAATACCCTTCTTAGAATAGAACCTAGGTTAAATGAGTGCGTCAATTTATTATGATTATGATGATAATAATAATGAAACTAAGCATGATTGATGTCCCAGGAGAGAAATCTCTACGATGAGTGCTCTCTTATTCCAAGATTTTCCAGAGCCTACGGTAGCACAGCCGAGACAGCGATGGGTTCCCTGCAGAAAACGCATTGGAAAGTTACGTGGTGGCACTAGCGAATGTGATTTGCCAAAGGAGAAAGGACGTCCACCCATTTTTTCAGCCACAAGCAGTTGCTATGTAGTTTTCGAATTCGACTGCTGTCTGGTCCTATGTAGTATATAGTTTTCGATCCCATTTGTCAGCTAATTATATGCATGCCTCATGCCTGCTTCCAAACTCCTGAGCATCGGCAAAAAATTTCAATCAGCACGGGACCAGAACATAAAAATTTATGTAAACGCATGAGAGCCACTCGGACGACACAATTCCATTAAAAAATATCTTGACAAGAATTGATTCCCAATTTCCCACTAGATCAGAAGATTAGTTCAAAAAAAATTGGTCCCTAGTAAGGAGATTTCGAACTATAACCTTAATTTTGTTGAAGTAATTATATGCCTCACAAGACCAAGGCTCTTTGCGGCCTTTTTATGTGGCTAATTGAAGATTTACTGTTGCGTTAAATAAATAGGAAACAACATTGATATTCAAACTAATATTCCGTTTACTGAAACTACCGAAATTAACTGTTTTTTTTTTTGTGCTAAAGTCAAACTGATGAATCATCGCCGGGCAACTGTCCTTGGAGGTTGCCCATCTCATATTTCTAAAAGCCAATTAATTATCACCTACTACGCGGAAACACTTCAAATTACAAGGGAAGCGATTGCTTTATCAGGAAAAAAATGAACGACCCCAATTTGTACAACTAAAGCATGATATGATTGAGGTCTGGAAAGAAAAAGACAACGTATGAAAACTCAGTGGTGGTGGTCCCTGTGAATGTGATTTTTTTTTTTTCTTTGATAAGGAATGTGATTTAAACAAAGGAGAAAGAAGTGTCCACTCAATTTCTGTGTACACACTTGCTTGCAAAGTAGTTTTCGGTCCTATTAAATTGCCATCTAATTCTACATTGGCGTAAATAAATAAATTAGCTAAAAGGTCTTTTCCCTCTTTAAAAAAAAAAAAAAAAAAATCATCAGAGAATACAGGTGTATGATTAATTACGTGGCTGCTTCTTGAGCACTGGCGAAAACTTTTAAAAACCATCACGGTACCCAAACATAAAAATTTGTATGTTTACATAAGCTTCCTGCTTCCTAAGTTACATGGAACAAATCATATACATGTGTGTGTGTTCTCTAGTGAAGATGTATTAAAAAATAAAAAATACACTGAAATCTTTTTTTATAGTTTATTAAAATTTGTAGTTTTTGCCTATTAATAGGATTCTCACTTTATTAAATATATAAACAATCTCTAGTGAGGCATCTTAAACTTTGTTAAAGTGTGAATGTCACTAATAAACAAAAAAATACAGTTTCCAATATATTAAAATTTGTGTTTTGAAAGCTTAATTTTTTTCATATTTCAATGTATATCTTCACTGGATGCCCTCTCTAGAGAATATATATATATATATATATATATGAGCAAATTCAACATGTGACCAGTAGGGGCTAAAAAATATGAGAATAAAAGGAAAAAAAAATATTTTAGATTTCTACATAGCCCCCCATTAAATCAATTAAAATAGCCCCTATAAATTTGTAAACCCATAAATTTAAATTTAATTTTAAGAATTATAAAAGCCTATACTAATTAAAAATAATGATAGCCACCACCCAAAATATTTTTCTGATCCCAAAAATAGGATTAATTCTACTAGTTTCCATAGTAATAGTAGAGCAAAAGTTTTCAATAACGAAATTTGTGAACAATCATCTTTAGAATTGGATGGGATGAATAACAATTTAATTGTTTATGTAGAAAATAATACATTTAATAACATTGATAATGAGTCTATTTCATAACATTTTCAATATATAAAAATTCACCGAGAACAATTATAAATGTATTAGAAAATATTTTATATATTCAAAGTTTTTGTTTTCAAATTTTGCTATTATCCATTTTAACCCTAGTGAATTATTTTTCTTGATTCGCCACTATATATATGAAACAAATTTTTGAGTGATGTTGTACATACATAGTTAAAATTTATAATTTGTAATCCAAATGATAAGGTATAATAACATGTCATCATTTGGTAGGTGGTGGTATTATCATACTAATGACGAAAAATAAAGTCAACATATGTATATTAATTAATAATTAATGACACATGAATTGGGATCTAAATTATGTATCATAATTATGTGATTCTAGTATTTTTGTAAATTTTTGGGCATTAATTTAAGCCTTTATATAGCTACACCCTTATTATTGAATTTAATTTTATGAAAGAGTTACAAGCAATATTGTCCACAAATTGATGGGCAGTTTTCAGGATTGTCAAGTGTTGTGTTACGTATATTATCACTTCTTGTTGTTTTTCTTAAGGGTGAAGGTATTTGCACTTTAAAATTTAGGGTGAAGCTATTTGCACTTTAAAATTTATTTTGAACACTCTTATTTTAATAAAATAATTTACTACAAAATTACTCATCGTATAAATTACTATTAAAGATAATTTATTTATGAGCCAGTACAATTTAATTACTTTAAACACTCATATAATACACTCATTGTTTAACATATAACCTTTTATATCTAACATCTTAAAAAATAATTCATTGAACATGCAGCAAATCAATATTTTAAATAATTTTGAAGACAAAATATTTGTAAGAGTTACATTTTTCAAGAAGTAAAATAAACTGAAATTATCGCAAAGGTGCTCATATTTTTTTTTATCTTTGATTTAAAATAAATAAATAAAAGCACTCTAAACCTAGTAACCCAGTCAACATCTTCTTCTTCTTCTTGTTCTTTTTTTGTGTCAGATTGCAATTTGGTTTTTAATTATTATTGGGATAGTGAAAGTCCATACTTCTTGATCTTAAAGAATTTATAGGTGCAAAAATTACTATGGAATACATTCTTTAATTAATGAAAACTAATAAATAAAATTATTTTAAAAAATATGTTTAAAACTTGACTAAATTCCATTGTTGCAAGTTGCCAAGTTATGCTATATTTATTTAAAAAAAATTCTTTGAGCATGCTAAATATTTTTATTGGTTTTTTGAGTAAATTAATTAAAATGATAATAAAAATTAATTTTTCAAACTTAGTATATAAGTGTATGGAGTAATATAGAGTTCAGAGTAATTTTTAAAGTGTAAATAATCCCACCTTTTTCTTAAACATATTGAAAAATAGATTTTTTAAATAAACCATTAAATGATAAAGATGAACAATTCTTAAATTGATTTTTATTCCCTATCTCTCTTAAGATTCAAACATGGGGTGTGACCATTGAACATAATTTGATGAAACAATGATACAATTATATGAATGAAAATTTCGTACGACCCATTTTATTTATTGTTATTTATATTTTCATTCAATTAATTATGATATAACTAATATATCAGTTTATACAAAAATAATTTATAATCGTGTTATTAATCTTTTCAATGATAATATGCACATCAGTTTGTGTATATTATTTGTAACAAAAAAAATTATTTTATCACAATTTTTACAAATAAGATTTTTCTTTAACATAAATGGAAACAGTTATAATTTAATATTGCAACGCATTTGTTCTGGCAATTGTGAGTTGATTTCGACGAGGGCGACGCAGGTATTACTCCTCCGTAAATGAAATGAATCCACAATTTCAAGAAATGCATGTGGTATAGCAGTTGGCCAAGTAGTCCACGGGATGCATAATGCATTCTAGAAATTGGACAAGTGATAAAAAGCTGTCCATGAATGTCAATTTCCTTACTGAAAAAGATATTGATTAAATTCTTGGGCTCTTGTGATTTTCTTTTTTATTTGAAAACCAAAGAAAGAGGTCTGTTTCATTCTTTCATACCAACAATTCAATATCTTAAGTTTTATTCAATAACTTAAGAGTATTTAACAATAAAGCTTCTCTGTACTTAATTGATACAACTTTTGAATTGTTGTAAGTTACAATATTATATAATTAACAAAAATTTAAATTTCATTTTTCTTATGGATGTTTGTGGCTGAAGATCATATATATGTGTGTCAGTGTGTGTATGTGTGTGTGTATGTAGAAATAAACGCTTTCAACAAACACCAAGCATTTCTTCTAATATTTCCCCAATTCCTAATATTTAGCCACTATATATATGGAAATTAAAAAAAAATCAAATTTCATTTTTGTTATGGATATTTGTGGTTGAAGATTAAAAAAAATAAAATATAGAAAGACACTCTTCATACTTTCAACAAACACCAATCATTTCTTCTATTTTAAGATAAGAGAGTACATAAAAAAAAGTGGAAATACAATTTTTTAATTTTTTTTACAATTCAAGAGAATTAAAATCCATTTTTTCTCCTATTTTTTTTAACTTTTAAAAAAATACAAATATCTTTTTTTTTTTGGGGGCTAATTTCCACTTGAAGTTACAAAATACAATTATTAATGTATTATTTTTCCGCAGCCATTTAAACTCCGTAAGAGAAGTTAACAGTATTTTAATAAAATAACTATTTTACCCCCTTAATGTAAAACTATTTCACCCTAACTAAATGACAAAAAATTAAATTACTTCAGTTTTTCTTTACAATTTAGATATTAGAAAATAAATTAAACAAAATAATCAAAATTACAATAAATGAATCAAAATAACCAAAATTGATTTACCCTTTTCTTCACATTACATGACATCAAAATTTAATTTATCATTTTTTTTTCACATGATAGTACATCATTATTATACCAAGAAAGAACTATATCCCCAAGCCCCATTTGCAACTCCTCCCAATCACCTCCCTCTAACTCCGACAACGTGCCACAACAACCAATGTTATCCACCACTTTCACTTCAACCACAAACATTTTAGGTGCAATATCCATTAAAATTTCAACAAGCAACACCATTTTTTTCCCCAGCTTCGCCAATCCCACAATACCTCCCTTTCATTTCTCCACTATGTACCCCAACCTCTCACCAATCTCCTTCACTTTCTTTGCACTAGCAGCTTGATCTCAATCGACCGTTTCACCAGTAGCTCGAGCCTCGAAGATTGATCATCTATCAAATAGTTTTTGTAGATCCAACCCTGCTCTGCTCAATCTTGCCACAAGCTGGCCAGCCGTTACTTCTTCAATTTTTTGGGTATATGCTGAAGGGTGAAAGAAAGGCTAATAATCTTGTGCTGGAATAAACCATGGCCGTTTTTTATGATTGGATGCTCTAAAATGTTTTTTCCTTTCTCTCCCCCCCCCCCCCCCTCCCCTCTTTCTACGGCGTTTAAACGATATCAGTATTTGCAATGCAAGTAAAATCACAATTTTATCCTATGACGTTAGTAAGGCTATAAAAGTGTGCAAACAGACGTGGAAAAGTGCAAGAAAATGTAACTTCTAGTAGTAATGGGTCCAAAAAAAAAGATATGTGTATTTTTTAAAAAGTTTGAAAAAACAAGTGGTCGATGGATAATTACCCTAAATAAAATTATAATATTAAAATAAATATAAAAATATGAAAATTTTAAAATAATTTCAATATTGAAAATTAGTTTAATGTTTTATAATACATCACAATGTGAATAGAAATATTTAGCAAACATGGGATTGTTTCATATTAACTAATACAATTTTATGTAATGTGGTGTGTCAAACACACCCTTTGCATATAGTAACAAAAAAATTGACTTCAAAATTTTTTAATAAATAAAAAATATAATTTAAATAGTTTAATTTTTCTATTAGACTAACAATTTTAGAATATTTTTAATGTATAAAAAATCTTTAAAAGGTAAACGTTTATATTTATTTTAATAATATATTTTCATTTATTATAAAAATTTTAAATAAATCTTTGTGTTAAGTAGATTTTAAAATTAATGAAGTATATATCAAGTATTTAATAATAGTAAAATTATTTTATATAATATTTGAAAATAAATAATTTTTCTATATTTATTTTAATATTATATTTCTTTATTGTAAATAGAAAAATGTATAATATTAAATACAAAAATGTTCACATTAATTTTTATAAATTTCTTAATTAAAATAATACAAACTAAATAAAAATATATAATATTAAATAAAATTAAGAGCTCATATACACTGCCATCAACAACAATTTGACAGCTACCGATGGCCGCTACATAACATCATGTTTTGCATTAAAATTTGATACCGTTAGAATACTTATTTTCGGGGCTATGTCATGGTTCCATTATTATTGGTAAAAAAAAAAATTTTCGTTTGCCATAAATTTACAATCAAAATTTTGAAAACCGAAATTTGGTTGTAGATCTGCAACAAATGAGAGTTCCTTTGCCAATAATAGTTGCACTATTGCATAGTACCGACAATAAAGATTCTAATAGTACCAAAATATAATTCAAATGACAATAAAGTACGCGCCCGGTGGCAACTTGTGGTGGCTGACGGTGAGAATTATTTATTTTAATTATAGAAATTTTAATTATTAATTGAATTTAAATCTTAATAAAATATAAATAAACCTTAAGTTATTAATTAAATAAAAATAAAAATAAAAATATTATTTTATATAGTAAAGTCCATAATACACCAAATATAGTATTGCATTATAGCTTAATGCAACATAATACAATATAGCCCAAAAAAAAAAAAAAGTTGGCATCCTTATTTAAAATTTAGAAGTCTGTATAATTATTTTCTTAAATCTTTAGGAATTAGGATGTAGTTGTCTTTTTTTCTTATAATTCATGGTAGGGAAGAGAAAGTAGCAAAAATGTGAACAAAAAAAAAAAATTATATATGCACCACCTCTATTTTGTCATATGTATGTTTAAGCACAAAAAAAAATTAACATGTTCCATAGACTAACTATATTTCTAAATTTATATCAATCAAACCATTTTATCATTAACACTATTAGAATATGTTAAAGAATCAAAGTAAATTGACAATTTCATCCTTAAATGTATTAAAAGATTATTTTTACCTTTGAAGCTTTAAAAAACAAAAAAATTTATAATTATATACAAATATGATTGTAGATAGACAAGAAAGATAATTGAATGGTCTTTTATTTTATATTTTTTGGTGAATAATGATCTTTTAATTAAATTCATAAAAGCTTCAAAGGTAAAATAATTTTTTTAATACATTTAAGAGTAATATAATTATTTTGTTTAATTTTTTAACAAATTTTAATGGTGTTAGTGACAAAATAATTTTTTTTTATAATTAGTGATAATAATTAAGTGACACAAGTTAAAAAACATATATAATGTATAAAATAAGTCAAGGCCTTTAAATAGTTAAATGTACAAATATAAAACGTGCAGATATAATTTCCATGAAAAAAAAAATTCTTTCAAAAAAAATGAAAAGACACATCATGGAGGATCGTACCAGTGGTTCCTATGAGTGCAGTAAAAGGTTTGTGATTTGTCAGTATATTGTCATAAGGTCCGCCTAACTTACATTTAATCGTAACTTACGCTTGTAAACTTTCATCCGGTCCCCTTATACTCTATATTATTTATATTTTATTCAAAAATATTATAAAACTTTTTGGATTATAAAATTTCATTTAGCCTCTTATACTCAATTTTATTTTATTGAAACCCTAGAGTACGAATTCGTCCTCTATAGTTTTAAATTTCCAAAATAACCTCCATTTAATTAAAAATATAATAATTATTAAATAAATTATAATTATAACTATTATTTTATTATAATCATAAATATAATTATATTTTTAAATATATTATTATTGTTATTATTAATAACAATAAAAAAATATTAAAATTAATTTATTTATTAACAATAATTAATAATAATTTTTCGTTAAATTTTTAATAATAATAAATAATAATGATAATTATTATTAATAATTAATTTTTGAATAATAATTATAATTATAATAAAAATTAATTAAGGATTTTATAGTAATTTGTTACAATTTAAGTCATTCTTATTTTGATTCTAAGACAAAGTAAATACATAAATGGTAATACAACTCATTCTAATTATGATTCATGCAGTTCAAACAAATAAATTATTCTGATTTCAATTCTTCATAAATATTATTTACAAATTACTATAAAATTGTAAACCACTTATATTTAATTTGACAACTCTATATTATTTACAATTTATTCATAAGTATTATGAATTTCATAATGCATTCACAAAATATTAATCGAATTTAGCTACAAACATAATGAGTTAGAATTAGAATAGCTAGAATAAAAAAGAGGAATTGGAATCATAATAATTTATTTACTTGAATTGCATAAATCATAATTTAAATGAGTTGTATTACCATTTATGTATTTATTTTGTCTTAGAATAAAAATCAGAATGAGTTAAATTGTAATAAATTGCTATAAAATCCTTAATTAATTTTTATCATAATTATTATTTTGTATTTTAATTATTGTTATTGTTATTCAAAAATTAATTATTAATAATAATTATTGTTAATTATTATTATTAACAATTTAACAAAAACTTATTAATAATAATTATTAATAGATTAATTAATTATAAAACTTTTTATTCTTGTTACTAATAATAACAATAATAATCTATTTAAAAAATATAATTATATTTATGATTATAAAATAATAATAATAATAATAATTTATTTAATAATTATTATATTTTTAATTAGATGGAGGTTATTTTGGGAATTTAAAATTATAGGGGCGAATTCGTACTCTATGGTTTCAATAAAATAAAATTGAGTGTAAGGGGCTAAACGAAATTTTATAATCCAGAAAGTTTTATAATATTTATGAATAAATTATAATTAATAGAGAGTATAGGGGGCCGGATGAAAATTTATAGGCCACCCGTAAATTGCATTACCATAGGCGGACCCTATTATTTGTTGGTTAATTGTGTGTTTACTTATGGGCTTGGGAAATGGGAATGAATGAATGTGAATGAAACATACGTTTACTTGCCAAAATGTAATTTGGGAATGAGAATAAAATGTGTGGGTCCCACATAATTTGGGAGTAAGGAATGGGAATCCCATTCCCATGGGGGAGTTGGGAATGAAAATATGGTAATGAAAATTAAACATAAATTTAGTTTCATATCCTTCTAATTTTTTCATATTTCTTAAATTACCCTTTTTCAAATCACAAATAATTTTATTATTTTAAATGTCATTAATAATAATAATAACAATTATTATTATTATTATTATTATTATTATTATTATTAAATTTTAGTAACTTTCTTATTTTAGTTATTATTAATTATTATTATTATTCTCATTAATATTATCATTATTAACAATAAAAATATTGATAAAAATTATAATTAATAAAAATAATTAATTTATCATTATTAACAATAAAAATAATGATAAAAATAATAATTAATAAAAATAATTAATTTATCATTATTAAAAATATTATCCTTATTGTTGTTATTATTATTAATTTTATTAACTTTATTATTCTAGTTAATAATAACAATAATTAATAATAACTAAAATAATAATGTTAATAATAATAATAAATGTTAATAATGATAATATTAATAAAAATAATATTAACAATAATTAATAGTAACTAAAATAATAAAGTTAATAATACTAATAATAAATTTTAATAATGATAATATTAATAAGAATAGTAATAACAATAATTAATAATAAATAAAATAATAAAGTTAATAATAATAATAAATGTTAATAATGATAATATTAATAAAATTAATAATAACTAAAATAATAAAGTCAATAAAATATAATAATAATAATAATATTATTATTATTATTAAATGTTAATAGTGATAATATTAATAAAAATAAAAATAACAATAATTAATAATAACTAAAATAATAAAGTTAATAAAATTTAATAATAATAATATTATTATTATTATTAAATTTATTATTTTAGTTATTATTAATTATTGTTAAGATTATTTTTAATAATAATAATAATAACAAAAACAATAATGATAATATTGTTAATAATGATAAATTAATTATTTTTATTAATTATTAATACTATGGGTATTTTGGTAAATTGATTCTCATTCCCATATATTTTGTCAAGTAAATATATCAATGACATTACAGCACATTCTCATTCCCATTTATTTTTGCCAGGTAAACATTGAAATCTTATTCCCATTCTAACTCATTCCCATTCCCAGTCCCAGCCCATTATAGAAGGGGCGAATTCGTACTCTATAGTTTCAATAAAATAAAATTGAGTGTAAGGGGTTAAACGAAATTTTATAATCTAAAAAATTTTATAATATTTATCAATAAATTATAAATAATATAGAGTATAGGGGGTCAGATGAAAATTTACAGGCCAGCCGTAAATTGCATTACCTTAGGGTTGCGTTTATAATCTAAACCCTATCATTTGTTGGTTACGAATACACTAAGGTTGCGTTTGACACACTACGGTTGCGTTTGATACACTACATTATATTATGCTATATTATATTATTTTAATATTAGTATATTGTATTATGTTGTATTGCATTAGCACTGTATTATAATAATGATGTACAATACTTGGTGCTACACTGTATTGTATTATTTTTTTAATTAATTTAAATTAAATATTATAGTATATTAATGTTTTATATTAATTTAATATATTTAAATTACATTAATATTTTATGTTATTATTTATATTATTAATAATTTTAAATTAATATTATTCAAATTTATTCATATTTAAATATTTTTATTAGTTATAATAAGTTATAAATTTATTAATAAATTATAATGTAAAAATAAAAAAATATTGTTATTGAATGATAAATTATTAATTAATTAATTTATATTAATAATTATAATGTAAAAACAAATAAAATAAAAACATTATATTAAATAAAAAACTATATTTATTTATTATTTTTGTATTATAATAATAATAAAGCAAAAAGAAAAGTCAAAAAAGCAAAACGCAAAAAAAAAAAAAAAGCAAAACTAATGCGTCAGTTGACGCATTAGCCTCCCACCCTAATTTCTTACAATTTTGTTCTAAACATGAGTTGGATATTATTTTAATACAAACAATATTTTAATACCCTATAAATTTATAATACAATATACCAAACATGCCCTAAAAAAAAAATATACTATCAGCAAGCCCCACCATGCTCCCTTAGGGTGGGCAAAGACCCAAGTTATCTAACATCTTTGACCTGGCCCAACTAATCTAGTCAGGTTTTCAGAGGTTGGATATTATTTTGGGTTGAGTTCATCAATGTCAACTTATCCAAGCCCAATAATCCAATTACAAAATGTCAATTGCAAAATATACCCATTTAAATGTTCATGAAGTAATATCTTTCTATAAGCACCCATTTTTATTCTAAATAGCCCTTGTACATTTATATTCTCCTTGAACCTCATTAAAAATGCAAATCTCTTTCTACATGCTATCTTGAGAAATGGTCAAAACAATTCTATATTGGTCTAACTCTTCGTATCCCCTCTTGCAAATGACCTTTCTAGCACTCTTCAAATTAGGGTATCCATATAAAAATGACATTATGTTCAACCCTACGAAGTATGTTAATGGTAGTTTTGTTCACCTTAAGAAAAACTCTGTTGAAGATCTGTCTCAAAGGTAAGAGCTGAAAAATCTTCTTCTGTCTTCAAGTGAATGGTGTGCACTGACACCACATAATTTTTTTTTTTAAAACAATAATTACACAATTCTTGAAAGAACTTTATTAATGGTGTCTCACTCTTTCTTTGCTATACTCTTTAACTCTTTTGTTTTTTTTTTCTTTTAACTTCTCATCTAAATTTAAATAAGTACTCTTTCATATCTCCTTTGATGTTATTCTTAATAATTAAAAATCTTTTTTAGTTTTGGTGTATAAGCAAATCTCATCTACAACAACTCTTCTGTTCTTCTTAGAATATAATGAAAATAAAAAACAATGATAATGAGTTATAAACCAATTTAAGTTTAAAATTGTAAATGTAGAGAAAGTGGAGTTTTATTAGCCTATTAGAGGGGTGCTAATAGTCTCTTTGTCTTTTTTTTTTTAATATTTTTGTTTTAGAATAATATTAGGAATCTCAACGTTTGAATACTAATTTTTATCAAAACTACATGCGTGTAGATTCTCCCAATAATATTAGGCACATGTATATTTATTTCTAGTGCTATGTATTATATGACAATATTGTACAATCACAATAACAGCATAAGCTAAATAAAATTTTTGATGTAAAATAAAATCTCTCTCTCTATGGTTATACTGTTGGAACCAACTAATTTTGTTATTATGAGGAGATTGTAACTTAATAGAGGTGTAATTACAAAATTATTGTTTTGACTTGATTATCCTTAATACGAGTAATATAAAGATAAAGTATACACTACATTAATAATTAATTAATGTCAAATCTAACTATAGATATTGATAAAATAGATAGACATAAATATATATATTTTTTTTTTCTTTTTATGTAATATTGGGAATATGCAAGTTATCTTAAAAGTCTAAATGTTTATATTTTTTAATTTAATATTTTTCTGTCAATATAAATTTTATAAATACTAAATAATGATTGGATAGCAATTCTAAAGATTAAATCACTATCTCAAATACTTTAGAAAAATATTTTTTTTCATCCTAAACTTTTATGTAATGAAAACATCTATATTTTGTAATATAAAAATAATTATTACTATGTGGAGGCAAATTTTTTAGTATGAGATTTATAAAAATTATAATTTATTATAATGTAAAGTTCATTCTTAATTACAACTATCTCAAATTAGGATCAAAATTTTATATAACTATCTGGAGATTATTCTTATAAGAAGTATCACTATAGACATATTTTATTGTATATTGATTCTATTTGTTGAGACTTTTTATGAACTAAAAAGAAACTTGTTAAATAGAGCATAGTAATCCCTACTAATTTCGGATTGTCGTAGCTTATAAAATATGAGCTTTTGTTGTGCTAAAAAAACAAAACTCAGCTTCGTAAGAGAACAGAACAGGGCATGCAAAACACAAACACCATGTAAGAAGCAAAATCGTAGAATTTAACATTAGCTGAGGAGAATGATTTTGTTTTTATCCCGACTTTTAACTATAGGGAAAATAATTTGTGGTTTTGTTGAGATGATCGGAGAGGGTATAATTGTCCCTAGAAAAGAAAAAAAGGTCATGGTGACCATTAAAGGACAAGGGCACTTGTGACTATTTACAGGGTGCCGTTTTCCGATTCGAATAATTAGATGACAATTTAGTCATGGTCAATCAACCCGATAGTTAATTAAAAACTTAATTGCCTAACCATGCACAGGCATATTGGATTAATTTAAAGGGTTTAATTTCACTTGAATGACACGTGTTTTAACAAATACTAAAAAAATAAAATATTTTTTAAACATAGACGGATAGGTGATAATCGTTAACTTATTTTTTAAACGTAAGCAATGATGAAAACATCCTAACTACTTGTTTATTTATAAATATATCCCATACGAGAAGGACAAAAAAATAAGAACAAAATTCAACTCATACCAAACTTAGAATATGAAAAACATTAAATTATAACAAATAATGCACTAATAATACCCAAATCTCATCCAACGTCCATTTTCATCACCACAAAATTCTTATCCATCACCATCTTCTTCAATCTATCAACAAAAGAACCCTATCAATTTCACCATCAAACCAATCGTCTAACAATAAACACTTAATAGATTTGATTTCTTTAATTTTTGTGTAGATTAATTTGAGCTACATGAATCAATAGGGTTAAAAATAATGTTATTCTATCATAACGTTAAACAACAAAGAAACACGTACGCCCAATCGAAAAGAATCCATATAATTAATGAAACCCGAAACAAGAACACTAGACCCTAAAAAGAATTAAAGGGCGGTAGGAATAACTCTATAAAGAAGAATAAGAAGAAGAAGAAGATCAATGCTGTGAAGAAGAAGAAGAAATAAAAAGAAAATGAAGGAAAAACTAAGAAGAAGACAACAAATAAAAGGTGAAGAAGAAACAAAGAAAATTTAGAAGAATGCTAAATTAGGATTATGTTTTCTTACTTATTTTAATTTCTTTCCATTAGGATTATGTTTTCTTGCTACAATTATGATTTAGGATTCTTATTTAGAATTAGAATTCTGTTGAGCTACTACAAATAAGTTGTTCTCATTATGTTTTAGAGTAAGCAATACTAAAAATTAATTCCAAACCCTATTAATTCTTTTCTCTCCCCTCTGAATTCTTAATTTTTTTATCTTTTCTATCTTGAATTCTCTAATTAAAATCCTAGAACCTATCATTTAGTATCAGAGCATATTTTTCCTGCCACCAGTTTTTCTTTCTCGTTTAACTTAAAAAAAAAAAAAAAACAGTAATATAGCATCCAAACGTTTTGCCATTACCCTTGACTTTTGATTTAGCTTATCATAAGCCAATTAATTGCTTTAATCAAGTTTATTATCACCAACTAATATTGACTTTAGTGAGTTCCACCACAAGCCATCAACCGAACCAATCATTAGTCTCAACCAACTCCAGACCATACCTAACCTAGAACCACCATCAATTGTCAACCAGCTGCAACACCACAACCCCGAGTTTTCTTGATAATTTTTTTTAGATATCATAATCTTTATAGTGCTTGAAGAAAAGTTGCGGAACCGTCTCAAGTTGATGAAAAATTTGCAGCCTTAACCGCTCAAAATAACGTTCTAAAGGCAATTCTACAAAACATTCTTGAAGGATTGGGCAGGTTGGGCAAGGCAACATATCCACCTCCTCATTCGCACGAAGTTATGTATGGTATAAAGCCGGGGCTCCTCAATTCTAGTTCTCCATGACCCTGCACCAAACCCGACATCCGCTTCACAAGCCCCTTCTTTATTGGGTTCAATACGCTCTGCCTTGCCCAAACAGTTATTAGCATTTACGCATGTTCTACAGAGGTTTGTTTTAATTGTGATCAGCAATTTAAGCTGGAGCACCATTGCGAACAATGGTAAGTAAGCACGGCCCATTCGGGCCTCCCTCATGACTCCCTCATGAGGGCTTGGATAAGAGTTTATAAAAAAAATTATGAGTCAAGCTTAGAACCTTTATTTTTTTTAAAAAAAAAATTTATAAATTAAAATAATATATTTAAATTTAAAAAATAATAAAAAAATAACAAAAAGGAAGCTTAAATTCCTAATTTATATATCACTAATAAATAAAACACTTAAGATTATAATATTATATTCTCTTTTAAGCGTTAATTAATTAAGAGAATATTTGAATTAAAGAATATAGTACTAAAAAAATTAAATATCTAAAATTTTATTTGCTTCATTTTTATTTATTATTTTATTTTGACATATGTTATTTTTTTAATTCATTATTTATTATAACAACTTAATTATTATTAATTCATTTCAAATTTACAATAATTTTTAAAAAATTTGAAAAAGTAAGTAAAAGTTTAAGCATGGTCCAGGCCCAGGCCCAACCCTTAAACTGTTTGAATGGAAACTTTTTTTGTTGTTGATCCTAGGTAGAAGGCTCGCAAGCAAGCCTGTAACAAGGTGTGAGGAATGTTATAATCCTAATAGTTTATTTTACTTTATTTTTTTTAAGATTAGGTTTTCTTATTGCAATTATGTTTAGGATTCTAATTAGATTAGAATTAGGATTGTGTTAAGTTATTATAAATAAGTGATTCTTATTATGTCTTGGAGGAAGAAAAAATAAAAATTAATTCTAATCTCTGTTAATTCTTTTTTCTTCCCTTTGAATTCTTAAATTTTTTATTTATTCTCTCTTCAATTCTCTAATCAAAACTCTAAAACCTATCAAAAAAGGATCCAAAAGAGAAAAGAGAAATCGAAAGAAAATGAAGGAAAAACAAAGAAGAAGAAGTTAGCAAATAAAAAAGATGAAGAAGAAGAAAAAAAAAATAGAAGCAAGAGAAGGAACAAACTAGAAAAGAAAATGAAAAAGAGAAATATATTCAATTATTAATTTTTTATTTGCGGCTCCCATTTTACCCTTGCGTTGTTATATTTGATGAGAAAATTTATGATTTATCACCTATCAACTTATTTTTAAAAATTGTATCATTTTTTGATATTTATTGAAATATTGTCACTTAAGTGATATTTACCCAATCTACAATTTATAGTTTATGGTTCACACGGGGTGAGGAATGTTACCATCCTAATAGTTTATTTTACTTTCTTTCCTATTAAGATTAGGTTTTCTTATTGCAATTATGATTTAGGATTCTAATTAGATTAGAATTAGGATTGTGTTAAGTTATTATAAATAAGTGATTCTCATTATGTTTTGGAGGAAGAAATAATAAAAATTAATTTTAATCTCTGTTAATTCTTTTTTCTTCCCTTTGAATTATTAAATTTTTTATTTTTTCTCTCTTCAATTCTCTAATCAAAACTCTAAAACCTATCAAAAAAGGGTCCAAAGAGAGGAAAGAAAAATCGAAAGAAAATGAAGGAAAAAAGAAGAAGAAGTTAGCAAATAAAAAAGATGAAGAAGAAGAAACCCAAAAAAAAAAATAATAGAAGCAAGAGAAGGAACAAACTAGAAAAGAAAAGAAAAATAAAACGAAAATTAAAAAGAGAAATATATTCAATTATTAATTTTTTATTTGCGACTCCCACTTTACGCTTGCGTCGTTATATTTGATGAGAAAATTTATGATTTATCACCTATCAACTTATTTTTAAAAATTGTATCATTTTTTTATATTTATTGAAATATTGTCACTTCAGTGATATTAACCCAATCTACAATTTATAGTTTATGGTTCACACGGTAGAACAAAACGCCATTACTTTGCTTATTATGAGAAGGCAGAAGTGTTAGGTCAGTCTCTTCAATCTGCAGTGCTTGTGTAGTCTGGTCAGAGACAGAACCTGTTGATAAAACATGGTACGATAGAAAATCTTCTTCTGGTTTCATGTTATGGTGTTATGATTTTACATTTATTATTATTATTATTTCTACTACTACGATCGTTATTAAGACTGAAATTGAGACTATTATATTAAGCTGAAACTGTATTCATACTGGAGGAGTTCATGCTCACATCGTGTCAGAATTGGTCTCAACTTGAAAGGTCATCTCTTTTCTTTCAATTCATTTGACTTTTGATTCACCCTTCTGAATTAGTTTGTCAAAATTTGATTTTGTTTGCTAATTTTTATGTAACTAATTAATTACAGGGTTAGAATATGAGTACAAAGCAGTTAACTTGGTGAAAGGAGAGCAATTCAGTCCTGGTGAGTGACTATGTCTTAGTATAAATGTGAATAACCATCATTTTTTATAACGATCTTATTACCCTGATGGTAAGACTTCAAAATTGGATGTGGGCTTCACTTCTCCTGTTGTTTTATGTTTGGTTTGGTAGATTTTTTGAAGATCAACCCTATTGGCTACGTGCCGGCTTTGGTTGATGGAGATTTTGTTGTATCTGATTCTTTTGCCATTTTAATGGTTAGTCATTCATTTGCAGCTTTTGATTTTAGATTATTTCTGTGGTGTTTGATACTAATGGTTATTTGCTTATATATGGGTCGATTGTGAATTTTACAGTACCTGGAAGAGAAGTATCCTCAGCCTCCATTGTTGCCTTCTGATCTTAAGAGAAAAGCTATCAATTATCAGGTCAATTTCAAATTTGCTTTTCTTTCTTCTTTTAGTTATCATCTCTCTTTTGGTCTATTTCGCTTTGCATCGGTAAACAAAGATTATCAGACTCTTGTTATAGCTTCAGTTGCACGTAGTAGTGACATGACTAAATCCATGGAATTTAATGCTAAGTTTCGTTGCAAATATGTCAACTTTGCTGGTTTGTCCTATTTATTAGTTCAATCATGCATCAATAATGTGCCTCTCAATTTTTAGAGAAGAAAAGGTAGAAGTTTTTCAAAATATATGTACCCTCTATAGAGCGTCTGCAAATGTAAATCATATTAGTGCCCATACAGATAACTTTCTATTGCATGTTTCAGAAACCACCTACAACCGTAGAGTTCGCAATGCACAACGTAACAGAGATAAAGAATCCTAATTTTCCTGTTCTGGGCATGCAATAAACTATCCATTTTCCACTGCATTAATGTTTTGGTTGTGGAACGTACTGCATCCATTCTCCTATGCAATTTTATCAAAAGTGTGTGTCAGATTTGGAGACCAATGCATTTCCTTTTGTGCCCAATTTGCAGGCTGCAAATATTGTTTCCTCGAGCATACAGCCTCTTCAGAATCTTGCTGTAGTGGTCTGTTTCTAAAAGCCATTTCAATCATGAGTTTAAATGTTTATTACATGGTTGTAATTTTTTTTTTTGAAATTTATTCTTTTTGCTTCGTTTATATTCACAGAAGTACATTGAGGAAAAAGCTGGTGCAGATGAGAGAGATATCTGGGCTAAAACTCACATTGGAAAAGGCTTTGCGGGTAAGTCTTACATAAATGTTACGCTGGAAATATTAGAAGATCCATGTTAATATACCCATTGAGCAGTTTTAATTTTTTAAGTTGATGAACTTGAATGGTTATTCTTGGAATTCTTTAGGTTTGTACGAGTTTTTAATCGGTCCATTGATGGGCTTCATATGATTAGTTTTAAATTAGTTTAAACTTAGTTTTAAACTTTAAAAAAAAAAAAATGTAGGTGTGCACAAATTCACAAGCAGATATATGTAAATTTCCATGCAGAGATATGCAAATATAGACAAATGCATTTGTTAAAATGAAGATGCCAGTAAAATACCAAAAAAATAGATTTCAATACACTAACAGACAAAAAAACACAGTTTCATGCATTGAAATCTGTGTTTTTTTGTATTTTACGGATATCCTTACTTTAACAAAATGAGAATGTCCTCACTATATATATATATATATCTGCATGTGTGCGTGCACGCGCGTAGACACTATTGCAGTATATATCAAAACTTACTTTTTTTTTTTTGGTCTCTTATCCTGTCTCTGACTTCAATATGGTCATAGATTCCTGTTTGGAAGACACCTATATACCTATATATGTATATAACATTTTCAGCATTATCCGGTGGAATATTATCGTTGAAGTTAATTTCGTTCTTACCAGAGAGTCTTTACCAACTAATATCCATCTTGCAGATTTATGACAGTTTATTTTCCCAACATCAGTTTTCTGGCTTGATCTGACTACAGCTTTCATTTTCAGCACTTGAGAAGCTGCTAAAAGACTATGCTGGGAAATATGCAACTGGAGATGAAGTTTTCCTGGTTAGTTTTCATTGCTTCATCTATGTTCGTAGTAAACCCTTCTACAACACACAAAGCTCATTCCAAAAGCAGGGAGTAGAAACCCCTATTGGTGGAATTGAGGTTTAAGATTTAAGTTTTGAGGAGGGTTTTTTGGGGATCATTCTTATTAATTTGGGCAGAGCAGACAAGGTAGAAGAGTATATATACTTGCAATTGCAATATATAGCCTGGAGTTTATAAAATCAAAATTAACCTTGGCTGTAAGTGGGTCATCTATGCATTGAATTTCTATGCCTTTTTCATGTATTGATTACTATTGAACATTGAGGTTACTCTCATCTTTCTATTAAAAATATGAAGATAATCATCTGACAGAAGTTAGAGAGAGTGAGTGAGGATGTAGCGTGAAAAAAACCAGTAGAAAGAACAAGGATTTGTCTTTGCCAGTTTTATCCTTTATGGCCTGAAGTACATTACAAGGTTGCGAGTTATGACTGGCTTCAGTTTTCTGCGATCACTATATGTATTTGGTTGTGCTTTGCTGAACTGATATTTGGTTGGCCACAGTAAAACTTGATTTCTAATTTACCAAGATACAAGAATGTGTGAAGGGAGTTTACGTGATATGACTATCAGTATTATATATGTTATCTGCAGGCAGATTTGTATCTGGCACCACAGCTTTATGCAGCGGTCAACAGGTTCAACCTTGACATGGTAATGCTTTCCTTTGCAAATTCATGTATTGGTTACATCTTCAAGCAAATTATTTATCTCATTCAAGATTCAGAAAGAGACTATATTTCTGATTTGCATTGGTACCATATTCTACTTTAACCCCAGTAAAAATAGACCTTCCAATCCAATGCATTACTTTATCTATGCATGTGACAATGGATTTTTCTTTCCTTGCAGACCCAATTCCCTCTTTTGCTGAGGTTGCATGAGGCATACAGCAAGCTACCGGCATTTCAAAATGCTGTACCAGAAAAACAACCGGATGCCCCTTCATCATGAAGTAATAGTTATAACAAAATACTGAGGCGGTATGCAGTGACACATTGTACCTGTAATTATTAATAAACTGAAGCTATTAGTATTGGAGCATTGTTATCAAAGTTCTTCCAAGTTGTTTTCTAATCCACTGTGGTTAAGTTGCGTGATCAAATTACCATTACTGCTGTGTTAAGGTTATGTTAATGCCTTTTGGTCTTTCTGTGTTTCAGATCAACCTTTGTTGACACTCAGTAAGCAGCATTAAGTGTGAACATTGGGATCTTTTACATGAGCTTTCAAGGAGTGGTTTGTTCTGTTTTGAATATGTATGGTGTTACTCTATGATAGTAACCATTGAATCAATAAATAATAAGAATTTCTTGAGCTCCTTTGGTTTTCTGTGCCATCTAAAACATAAAATGTCTTTGAATTGAATTCTTAGGATAGTTCAATTGTAGGCTTTCGATCTTTATGTTCTGCTGCCTGCCCGCATCTTTACTCCCCTCTCTCAAGTTGGTCTAAACACAAGCAAGCATGTGTGTATTCAAGTTCTCATTCTAATTGTAGGAATTTTTTTTTTTCAAATTTTGCTGGGTGGCCAATTACTCTAGGGACTGGATATTATCGATGACGAAGTTATTATTATTGGTTGAAATGAAAACATAAATGCTTTTGGACCACAAGAGTTAAAAAAAAAAGAGCTAATGATTTGTAACTTATCAAAAAGTTGGAAAAAGAGAGAGAGAGAGAATACATGGTAGCGGATCTGCTGGATCATATGGTCTGCAAAATTGAGTATGTGACACAAGGAGTACCGGCGTTAAGAGTACAGATGACATTAACAATCAGAAAAATAAGAGAAAAAAATAAAAAATCAGTAATGTAATATCGGTCCAAATTTTTGTTTGCGTAAAAAGAAAAAAGGTTGAGTTAAAAAAAAATAGTACTGTACTACCGGTTCGAATTTTGTTTCGCGTAAAAAGAAAAACAGTTAAATAAGTCAGAGAGAAAGAGAAAGATGGAGAGACAAACTAGGAAATAGCATTTTCGTAATCCATGTGGCTTGGAGGTGGAGTCATCACCCGCCCCTGGTCAGTTAAGTGAAGCTTTCATTCCTTGTGGATAGAGAGGGCAACGTTATAATGGAGTTGAGTAAAGCCTGATTTCAAATTTCAATCACATCACATGCAGATGCGGGCTAATAAAATATACATTGCTCAATGCTGGCCAGCCAACGAGATGGATTTCTGACAAATGTGGGTCTAAATAGTTAGATGACGACACGGTATTAGTCCGTCAATAACAGTGAATTTTCTAGCGTTGGGGCGCCTGTCACTTCGGTCTGCTGTATCCCTGTGGCCTGGTGGTCGCAGAAACACACCTGCTGATCATAAAACATGGTATGATGAAAATCTTCATCCTTTTCCATGAATTGTTATTACAAATTTATGTTATTATTAACAGGCAAGTGGAAAAGATAGTAAGCTGAAACTGAATTCACACTGGAGGAGCTCATGTGCACAACTTGTCATAATTGCTCTCAACTTGAAAGGTCAACTCGTGATCTCCTGATTCAACCCTTTTGAATTAGATTGTCAAAATGTGATTTCTGTGTAATTAATCACAGGGTTAGAATATGAGTAAGAAGCAGTTAACTTGGTGAAAGAAGAGCAATTCACTTCTGGTGAGTAATTGTGTCTTGGTATATATAAATTTATAATCGTCATTTTCACCCAGATGGTAAATTTCAAAATTGGATGTGGGTTTGACTTCTTTCGATGTTTTGTATTTGGTTTTGTAGAGTTTATGACTCTTAACCCTATTGGTGATATGCCGGTGATGGTTGACGGAGATGTTGTATCTGATTCTTTTGCTATTTTAATGGTTAGTCATTCATTTGCTGTTTTCGACTTTAGATGATTTCTGTGATATTTGATACTAATGGTTATTTGCTTATACTCGAGTTGGCTCTGAATTTTGCAGTATCTGGAAGAGAAGAATCCTCAGCATCCATTGTTGCCTTCTGATCTAAAAAGAAAAGCTATTAATTATCAGGTCAATTTCAAATTTGCTATTCTTCAATCTTTTAACTATCATTTCTTCTTTTGGTTTATTTCACTTTGCATCAGTCAATGTAGATTCTCAGACTCTGCTTATAGCTTCAGTTGCATGTACGAGCGGTAACGTGTCCAAATCCATGGTTTTGTTGCAAATATGTTAATTTTGTTGGTTTATCCTATTTATTAGCTCAATCGTACATCATTACAGTGCCTCTCAAGATTTAGAAAAGAAAAGTTTGTATCTTTCAAAGTATATATATGCTCTATGCAGCATCTGGCAAATGTAAATAGTAAGCATACAGATTAGTACCCATACAGAAAACTTTCTATAGTGTGCTGCAGAAACCAGCTATAGCCATGAGTCGGCTTGCACATTGTAACAGAGATGACTCTAACTGTCCATTTATTTTCCGCTGCCTTTATGTTCTGGTTGTTGACCTACTGCAGTCATTCTGCTATAAAATTTACCAAAAGTGTGTTTTGTACCTAATTTGCAGGCTGCATATCTTGTTTCCTCGAGCATACAACCTCTTCAGAGTCTACCTGTACTGGTCGTTTCCAATCAGGAGTTCTAGTGACACTCACAACATGGTTGGAATATTTATGGAAAATTTTATTCTATTTGCTGCTTTCCATTCACAGAAGTACTTTGAGGAAAAAGTTGGTGCAGATGAGAAAGTTGTCAGGGCTAGAACTCACATAGGAAAAGGCTTTGCAGGTAAGTATTACATAAACATTACATTGGAAAAATTAGAAGATCCATTTTAATATGTCGAATAAGCAATTTCAAATTTTTAAGTTGATGAATTGGAATGGTTATTAGTGGCATTCTTTAGGTTTTTACAATATTTTTTAGGTCCATTGATGAAGATCCATGTACTTGAATGATAAATTTTAAAATTTAAACTGTAGGTGTACATAAATTCACAAGCAGATACATGTATATTTCCGTGTCTGTATATGCAAACACAGAACATATATATATACACATATATAACATTTTTAAATATTATTCTGTGGAAAATTTTGATTGAAGTAATTTTGGATCTTCCCAGAGTATCCTACCAAATAATATCCATCTTGCAGAGTTTTGACGGATTATCGTTCCTTTTCTGTCTTGATTCGACTATAGCTTGCATTTTCAGCACTTGGGAAGCTGTTGAAAGACTATGGGAAATATGCAACTGGTGATGAAGTTTTCCCGGCTAGCGTTTATTGCTTCATCCATGTACATCATAGTAAACCCATCTATAGTACACAATAGCCTGTGCAAGCTCTTTCCAAAAACAGGGAGTGGAAACCCCTATTGGTCCAATAATGGTTTAAGATTTAAGTTCTGAGGAGGAGTTTTGGTGGGTCATTCTTATCAATTTGGGTAGAGCTGACAAGATACAAGAGTATATACTCGCAATTTCAACATACATCCTGGAGTTCATAAATCAAAGTTAACCTTGGCTGCTTGTGGGTCATCTATACATTGAATTTCTAATAATTTTATTGATCTATGCCTCTTTCATGTAGTGATTCTTCTTTCTATTGAAAATATGAAAATAATCATCTGACAGCAGTGAGAGAGAGTGCATGAGGAGGTAGTGTGAAAAAGAAAAAAAAAAAAAAAAACAGTAGAACATGGATTTGTCTTTGCCAATTTTATCCTTTATGGCCTGAAATACACCATAAGGTTATGAATTATGACCTGCTTCTGTTTTCTGAGATCATGATGTGCACATGGTTCTTTTGAGCTGATATTATGTCGGCCATGGAAAACTTGATTTCTAATTTACCAAGCAATAAGAATGTGTGAAGGGAGTTTATGTGATATGACTACTCCTATTATATATATTATCAACCCCGCAGGCAGATCTGTTTCTAGCACCACATCTTTATTCAGCAGTCAACGGGCTCAACCTTGACCTGGTAATGCTTTCCTTTTCAAATTCATGTATTGGTTAAATTACATCTTCAAGCAATTCTCATCGGTACCATATTCTACTTCAAAATCGAAAAAATATGGAACTTCCAATCAAATGCATTACTTTGTATGCATGTAACAACAAGTTTTTCGTTCCTCAATGTACATCCAGACACAATTCCCTCATTTACTGAGGTTGCATGACGCATACAGCAAGCTACCGGCATTCCAAGATGCTGTGCCAGAAAAACAGCTTGACGCCCCTTCGTCATGAAAGAGTAGTTTCAATAAAATACTGAGGTATGCAGCCAGGGTACCGATAATTACTAATATAATGTAGCTATTTGAACTTTCTTATCAAAGTTCTTCAAGTTGTTTTGTAATACACTGTGGTTAGGTTACGTGATCAAGATTTCCATTACTGCTCTGTTGAATTAATGTTGATTCCTTTTGGTCTTTCTGTGTTTCAGATCAACCTTCATTAACTCCCCAGTAAGCTGCAGTAACAGCGAACACTTGGATATTTAACTTGAGCTTTCGAAGAGTTTGCAAATAGGATTAGGTTGTTCCGTTTAGAATCTGCATGGTATTACAGCATGATAATAACCATTGAATCATTAAATAATCAGAATTTCTTGAGCTCATTTGGTTTATGGAATGTGCCTGGATTGAATTCTTAAGAGAGTTCAGTTGTAGGCTTTGTATCTTCAAATTCTGCGGCCTCTCTCTACTCCTTGGCTTTCTGAAGTTGGCCTAAATAAAGGAAACCAAAGAAGAGAAAGACTTAACGCAATAAGTTGAAAACAGAACCGATTTATTGCCTTCGATTTGTGAACTATAATCAGAGTTGGTCAAAATGTAAGTTTTCCCGAGAAACAAACAGGGTCTCCGCCCATTCTTGTTCGCACATTCAGCAAAGCAAGACATAGCCTTTCGTTAAAGAGCTGAGAAGAAACCCACACTGATCAAAACTCAAAACCCATCTTAAAAACACAAACCCCATTGCAATTCTTCCACAACTTTTCAATTCACAAGCTGACCCACTTCTCATTCACAGCTACTTCTGTTGGTCAACGAAGGAGCTTAGAGCTTCACTCTCTTTAGAACTCAGTTGTAGACTGTTGCACTTCTCATTAGCTGCTAGACATTATTAATAAATGACATCCTTTTAGCATTTGTTTGTTAAAAATGAGAGCTTTAATTCTGTTTCTTCTAATTTACGCCATACTTGGATTACTACTGATAGGTTGATGTTGTTTTATGTGAAAACTGCATTCGGGTTTTGGGGCTTAAAGAGAGCTGGGATTATGGGTTGAAGTTATCAGTTCTCAGCATTTCAAGCAAGGGCGCAACTACTTGATATGAATCATCAAGCTAAGAGAACCACAGACGATAATAATCAAATTAAACAATCAAAATCACAAGAAATATAAAAGATCAAAAGTAATGGAATCATGAAAAATCTAACCCAAAGGAGGCATGTAAAACCTCGATAACAAAACAAATCTAATTATATCAGAATGTTTAGTTTATATTAGATGACATTGGGTGTGGTAAAATGCTAAATAGACTTCTGACATTAAATATGTGAAAAGCCCAGACATGAATGTCACAATGAAGCAAGAACAAAAATAACCTTTGTCCCACTTTTGCCTTAGTTGATCATGTGCCACGCTGTCAGGATATCTTCCACCTCTTAACTTCCCAAATCTCTTTTCTTAGAAGTGCCATAGTTCTGACCTAATATGCTACTCTAGTTGGTTGATCATATGCGACTGTGTCAGAATATCTTCGTCCTCTTAACCTTACGAATATTTTTAATTCCCATATTACTGGCTGTTATAAGCTTGTAATCAGAATAGGGCATTTCACTTAGCTTCCCAAATCTCTTTTCATAGAAGTGCCACAGTTCTGACCTAACAATGAAAAAGATCAAGTGAGGGAACTACATAACTGGGAAAGTCAGAGGATCATAAGGATAAACAAAAGAATGTCTGAGTTCCATTTGTTTTTACCAGTATGCCAAGAACTGAAAAGGTGCATACTTTCCATAGATCGATTCGGCAATCATTTGCACTGTTTTACTAGTGCAATTTCTAGCATGGACCTGCATCAATGTAGTTATCAATAGTATCCAAAACTCTTCCAACAAATGAGGATGCTTAAGGAAGGGTGAAAATAATTCACCTGTTTCAAATGCCTAATGGTTTCAGAATCAGTTGGAATCACATGGTAAAATCCTATGCATACAAGCACATTGTTGCGTGTAAATGGTCCAAATCCATTAATCTGACTTAGCTGCTCTGCCAGCTTGTCGTAGGCTGTTAAGCTCGCTTCATTGCACATATCTTCTAGTTCTCTTAACTGAATTTGGCCATCAACAATACCCCGGGCAAGTTTTAAGATGCGACCTGCTCTGTAGCCAAGGTTGCAGCGTTTTGCCAGAAAACTCTCGTCAAGGTTTGCTAGTTCTCTTGGGCTAGGGAAGTTACCAATCCTATCATGGGCAGATGGAGGATCAGTTGTAGACAGCTCATTCAATCCATGCAAATCACTTTCAATGTCGTTTTGAGGGAAGCTTGGTTGCACATTCTCTTCCAGAACTCCAGCACAATCCAGCTTCAAATTCATATAATCTTCTGAGCTTGCTTTACTCGCTGCAATCCTGCTTGTCAACTTGGAGGCAACTTTCGAAACTTTCTGCCTTCGCTTTGATTCTTTTCCTGCCGGTGTTTGAGGAATAAAATCTTCACTGATACTGGGTGAGCAATGTTGAAGTTCCCACTGAAGCTCACAAAGGGCTCTAGCCATGCTCAAAGTTCTCGGCCACCTATTAAAATTACACAGGTCGCTGGCTTCTAGTTAGAAATCAAACTTCAATAATTTGCAAATTTGGATTCAATTTAAAAACCTCATAGTATGAAACAATTTTTGTGAAATGAGATTCAAATTGAAATGTTAGGGTAATGATAATTGATAACTGTTATTCTTTTGCTTAGTTGCAAAAGCAGAGCAGCTAAAGCGTTTTGTGGGTAAGTAATATGTAGCAAATACCCACTCACTTAATCCATTCAACAACAAGCATGGATTAAAAGTCCCAGAGCATAAAAAGGGAAAAAAAAATGTGGGTAAGATTTTGGTTATACAGCAACAAAATTTGACAGCGAGCTCTATGAAGATGTAACAAAATGGGGCTAGCAATTGCAAAATACGCAAGAAACAAAAAAACACGACTAAACCAACCAAAGAAGGCACATTATATCAAACAGGTGATGGGCAAAACGAAAACGCTAAAAGGAGAAGAAAATAAAGGAAAGGATAAGAGAACAGACTGGCAATTGCAGAGCAGCATGCACTTGACCATATCTTCAAACAAAGTAGGCGACCGAAACACTCTCCCACTAAAATCCTTCATATACTGAGACTCTTCCCCTTCCTCCTGGGCCACTTGACGTACAATCCTTTTGAAGTCTCTCACATTCCTCTCGTCAGCCTCCGACAAGCGCAGCATTCTCTTGACTTGAGCAAGCAACGCGTCTTGCTGTTCCTGAGAAAGTGACGGCGCCGACCCAGAAGCAGAATTGCGAACTTCGATGCGGAGAGAGTGAGGGTCTTGCTGGGGTTGACAGATGGTGACGTCGACTGAGACTGAGGGAATATCGGTGTTGTCAAGAGAATTAGAGAGTTGGAGAGGCCGAGAAAGGGATCGAGAAAGAGGGTCCCAGCGATTCGGAGACATCATGAACAGGCCGTGGCTGCACACCGCGGCCTCCAGATTGAATGTTTCAGCAAGTGGAAGCTTCAGCTTCAGCACACTCTCCTCCATTCCCATTCTCGTTTCTCGATGAATGGGGGGGTCTTGCAATCTTGCTTCTACAATTGTCAGTTAATGAGCAGCTAACTATTTATTAGAAATGTTTCGATAATATTTTTATGGGTAATTTTTAAAAACCTCCCCTGAGGTTTGGGTTTGTTGCAAGTAGATGGCGAGAATTGGTTTATTTGTAAAAAATCCTCTACCGTCAGTTAATTTTAACATTGACCGTTAGTTGACCATGCAAAGACAATATTACCCTTAACAATAGTTTGTAAACGAAAATAACTAAAAAAAAATCAAAATTATTGGTTATTTTACCCTCTTTAAATTATTGATATTTTCTTAAAGTTCCTATAAAAAAGATAAAATTAAAAACTTGAAAAATCCTCTTTAAATTATTGATATTTCCTTAAAGTTCCTACAAGAAAAATAAAATTAAAAACTTGAAAATGAAATAGTCATAATCTTTACCTATGATATTGTAAATCTTTGGAATTGACAATGATAAAATTGTCAAAAAATAGGGTTTGTGCTTTTTGCGCCAATAATTTTGGTTTTTTTTAGTTATTTTCGTTTACAAACTATTGTTAAGGGTAATATTATCTTTGCACGATCAACTAACGGTCAATGTTAAAACTAACTGATGGTAGGGGATTTTTTACAAATAAATCAATTCTCGCCATCTACTTGCAACAAGCCCAAACCTCAGGGGAAGTTTTTAAAAATTACCCATATTTTTATACCCCTCACAAAAACTATATGATATAATAATATTTTTATACTCTTAATAAAATGCGCCAATTTTCACCGGATAACGACCGGCTAAATAAATCATTGGGAATTTGGCGTATATACTATGATCGGCTAAGTTTTGTAACTTTATTTTTGTATTTGTAAAGTCACGACCGTGAAGGACTGATTGGTCCTAAAAATAATCACACAAAAGTGTTGTAAGATTGACAGCATGACAACAATATCAAGCTGCACTGAAATCACAAAGGTATAACATTCACTCAAATCATGAAAGTCAATTCCTTCGATCATCCATTTGATAAGCATATTTACAGATGTACAAAATCTTACCAAGGAAGAAAAGTGTGGTAGAAATTAGCTAAGCCCGAACTTTCGCGGTTTCACAAGCTGCAAAAAATCTGAATTTTCTTTTTCTAATAAAATTTTTTATTAATTTTAATTTTTTTAATTTATGTATGATTTTTAGACATTTACGTGTGAATAAAAAAGTAAAATTTTGTAACTTTTATCTGAATGAGAAAATGCCTAAATAGAAAATAAATATTATTTCTAAAAATATCTCTATTAAATATATTCATTTTTTAAACTTCAAAATTAATTCCTTTATTCTTTTTTATTTATAAGGATACAAATATTAAATACCATGTTTAAGGTTTTTATTTATAAAATTAAATAAGATACCACTTATATTTATATATTAAAAAAATAAACATATTATTTAAATATTTATATTCAAATTCAAACTTAAATAAATAAATAAATGTTACCTCAGTTTAAATCATTGAAAAAGAAATTGCATCTTGTCACATAAAAAGGAAATTACTAAAGAAGATAGCGGTTAAGACAGTCGTAGACGCAAGAGACTTCTCCTTAGCACGCCTCTTCCAATTTATTAATCTCGCAGTCAAAAGTACTTGATTGCGTAAAATGTTTCAAAACATTTGAAAATAAGTGAATTTGAAAACGTCCAGCAATTTGTCCAAATTAAACGTATCTTATTATTGAACTTGAAACTTTGAAAGACATTTGTTCGTATGATTTTGCTGTAGAATTACTCTTAAGGAAAATTGACACTTTCATCTCTCATACAAATTGTTAATGCCAATTGGGTTATTTATAAAATTTTAATGGTCATGGTGCTAAATTATTAGCAAAAAGAGCAAACGATTATATTACAAATGTGACAATTATAACACAAAAATTGACTAAATTTAATTTGTACAAGTATAGTGAAACCTCTCTGTAATAGTTTTTTATATAGGAATAACTTCAATATAGTCGTGAAAAATTATGGCCTCAATTTAGGTTAGTTATAAATAAGAATAAATTATAAATTGTAATAAGTTATAATTTTCTCATATCCCGTCTTAAGAAACTTATCTTCACATAATATATTATAGTAATTTAGACATTGATAAAATTCAATGTATAGACATTGATAAAAGAAATAGATATAATTTTAAAAAATTAATGCATGTATCTCTTTAATATTTTTCTCGCAATATAAATTTTTTAAATATTATATAAAGATTTGGTTAGTGGTAACAACTCTAAATAATAAATCATTATCCGAAATAACTTTTAAAAAATATTTATATCTTAAACATTTAGTATAATATAACATATATTTTTTCACAACATATAAGTAATTTTTACTAAGGGAAGACAAGTTTTGTTGGAGCAAATCTAGAAAAGTTATAACTTATTATAATTTAGAATTTATTCTTAATTATAACTAGCCCAAATTAGGATTAGAATTTTTTTATGACTACAAGGATTTTTAATTATAAAATATCACTATAGAGAGGTTCTACTATAATACTAGTGGTGAAGTTATAATATTTTGATATACGTTTCTTTTGGTTAGAATATTTTATAATAAGTTAAAGTAGTAATAACATTTTACCCCCTAATGATTTTAATTTATTCAATAAATATATAATTTGGTCTTTTTTTAAAATAAGTCACTAACTCAAATTGAAAAAAAAAAAAAATCAGGGACATAGTTAAAATAAAATAAAAATTCTATTATTATAAAAACATAAATAAAATATAAGGGACTATGAGAGAATTTTCCTTGGGCTAGACTGGGCATGGGCTCCGCCTCTCTCTATGTGTGTATAAAATAATTATTTAGTTACGAAATAAGTTAAAAAACAATAAAAATACACAATTTGATGTGGACATGCTATTAAATCATGTGATTTGATAGAGTTAATTTTTAATTTTTAAAGATATATATAAGTATATATCCTTAATTTCATCATTTTATCATTGAATGCATGACGAGTCGGAGAGCATATTTTTAATTTTATTCTAACAATTGAGATTTACATGAAATTAGAATAAAGTACTTTTTTTTAGAGAGAGATTGGCTTTTCAGAAAGTAAGGAATTGATACTAGGAGTTATAAAAGAAAAAAAAATAATTGAGGTTATTATTGAGATTTTATAAGATTTATAGAATAATTCTTTATATATTTACTAGTTATTTGTAGTTAATTGAATTATTTTATTGAACAAGAAAATAATTGAAAGAGTAGGGAATAAAAATAAAGAAAGCTTAATTCAATCCTTAAATTTGATTTCATAATTAAAATATTAAATTTTATTAAACTTTTGTAATATTTTTGATAACGTAATAAATTTAAAGTATCTAATTGATAATTTTCTTAAGCATAATAAATTTAAAGTATCAATTCCTTCGATCATCCATTTCATAAGCATATATACAGATGTAAAAAATCTTACCAAGGAAGAAAAGTGTGGCAGAAATTAGCTAGCCCGAACTTTCGCGGTTTCACAAGCTGCAGAAAATCTGAATTTTCTTTTTTTAATAAATTTTTTTTTTAATTTCAATTTTTTAAATTTACGTTTTTTAATTTATGTATAATTTTTAGACATTTACATATGAATAGAAAAATAAATTTTTTTAATTTTTATCTGAATGAAAAAATATCTTAATAGAAAGTAAATATTATTTCTAAAAATTAATTCCTTTATTTTTTAAATATATTTATTTTTTAAACTTCAAAATTAATTCCTTTATTCTTTTTGACTTATATAAATACAAATGTTAAATACCATGTTTAAGGCTTTTATTTATAAAAATAAATAAGATATCACTTATATTTATATATTAAAAAAATAAACATGTTATTTAAATATTTATATTCAAATTCAAACTTAAAAAAATAAATAAATAAATAAATGTTACCTCAGTTTAAATCATTGAAAAGGAAATTGCATCTTGTCACATAAAGAGGAAATTACTAAAGAAGATAGCAGTTAAGACAGTCGCAGACGCAAGAGACTTCTCCTTAGCACGCCTCTTCCAATTTATTAATCTCGCAGTCAAAAGTACTTGATTGCGTAAAATGTTTCAAAACATGGAAAGCGATTTGGGACTTGCTAGCTTACAGAATCTGTAAGCTACAGACTGCAGCATCAGCCGTTGGATGTGGAGTGAGAAACTAAACAATAGAAAATCGGATGGTGGGATGACGGGAGATGTTTGTTACAGAATCTGTACCATAGACAGGTCCAGCGATTTGTAGTGCTTTCGAAAATAAGTGGAAATTTGAAAACGTCCAGCAATTTGTCCATTTTTCTGTATATTTGATGCAATATACTTCCAAATTAAACGCATCTTATTATTGAACTTGAAACTTTGAAAGACATTTGTTCATATAATTTTGCTGTAATTAAATTAGGGACATAGTTAAAATAAAATAAAAATTCTATTATTATAAAAACGTAAATAAAATATAAGGGACTATGAGAGAATTTTTCTTGGGCTAAACTAGGCATAGGCTCTGCCTCTCTTTATGTGAATATATAAAATAGTTTTTCAATGAGAGATCCCTCAAGTTATTTAGTTAAGGAATAAGTTAAAAAAAAAAATACACAATTTGATGTAGAGATGCTATTAAATCGTGTGATTTAATAGAGTTAATTTTTAATTTGTAAGGATATATATATATATATATAAGTATATATCCTTAATTTCATCATTTTATCATTGAATGCATGACAAGTCGAGAACATATTTTTAATTTTATTCTAACAATTGGGATTTACATGAAATTAGAATAAAGTATTGTTTTTTTATAGAGAGATTGGCTTTATAGAAAGTAAGAAATTGATACTAGGAGTTATAAAAGAAAAAAATATTTTAATTGAGGTTATTATTGAGATTTTATAAGATTTATAGAATAATTCTTTATATATTTGCTAGTTATTTTTAGTTAATTAAATTATTTTATTGAACAAGAAAATAATTGAAAGAGTAGGGAATAAAAATAAAGAAAGCTTAATTCAATCCTTAAATTTGATTTCATAATTAAAAAATTAAATATTATTAAACTTTTGTAATATTTTTGATAACATAATAAATTTAAAGTATCTAATTGATAATTTTCTTATGTCTTTTCTATGTTAAATTGAATTTCAACGATAAAATAATAATTTTACTATAATCCTATTAATTTTCTAATAAACGCTAACGATTTCGTAGGTGAACGATACGTATTCTGAAATTAAGATGTATAAATGATATAACTTATGATATTATTTTTTATAATAAAATAATTTAAAATGAATTGGCCGGTAATTTTCCGCATTTTAAATTGAAAAAAGGAGTTAGGTGTCTGGTGATGGGGCTCCGGTTACCGAATCACTTTCATTGAAAATGAGGCTTATTGGAATAAAGTAAACTACAGAATAAAAAGCAAAATTCAAGTTGAAGACACGTCTAGAATAAAGAAGAGTGAAGTGGAAGACACGTCGCATTTTAGATGTAATAGGCTTTGAACCTTCTGTCGTCTTCTTCAACAGAAAGTTAGCTTTTTCTTTTACTCGGCTGTTGAATTCATTCTGTCTCTTTCCTTGTCCAAGAATTAAAAAAATTAAGAATAAATGTCAATCATCGGAGAGGCAATTCTTACGGTGTCCATTGATTTGCTGGTCAAGAAGATAGCTTCAGAGGGGATTCGGTTATTTGCACGCAAAGAGCAAATCCAGGCCGATCTATTGAAGTGGAAGAGGATGTTGGTGATGATCAAGGCGGTGCTTGATGATGCTGAGGAGAAGAAGAGGACTCATGGGTCTGTGAAGATGTGGCTTGGCGAGCTTCAGAACTTGGCTTACGACGTTGAAGACTTGTTGAATGAGTTCCAAACTGAGGCTTTACGGAGGAAGTTGCTGCTTGGAAATGGAGAACCAGCTGCTGCTTATGATCAACCCAGCAGCAGTCGTACAAGAACAAGTAAGCTTCGGAAGCTTATTCCCTCTTGCTGCACCACTTTTACTCTACAATCGATTCGGTTCGATTACTCCTTTGATCTTGATTCTGCAGTTGAGATTGAATATCGGGAACCCCTTTTTTGTTCCATTTATCAGTGTCCTGTTTCAAGCCTTCATTACAAAATCAAAGAGATCAACGGCAGATTTCAAGAAATTGTGACACAGAAAGACTTGCTGGATTTGAAAGAAAGTTCGGCTGGGAGATCCAAAAAATCCAGTCAAAGGCTACCCACAACCTCTTTGGTGAATGAAGCCAAGGTATATGGCAGGGAAACAGAAAAAAGGGATATTGTTGAATTGTTGCTGAAGGATGATTCAAAAAATGATGGTGGATTCTCTGTTATTCCTATTATGGGTATGGGCGGGCTGGGTAAAACCACTCTAGCTCAGCTTGTCTACAATGATAAGCAAGTGCAGGACCATTTTGATCTCAAGGTATGGACTTGTGTCTCTGATGATTTTGATGTTATCTGGCTAACAACAACAATTCTAAGATCCATTACTAAGCAGACTGTTGATAATAGTGATTTAAATTTGCTTCAAGAGGAGCTAAAGAAGCAGTTGTCTCGAAAGAAATTTTTGCTGGTTTTAGATGACGTTTGGAATGAGAATTACAATGATTGGGTTGACATGAGCCGTCCGTTTGAAGCTGGAGCGCCGGGAAGTAAGATTATTGTCACAACTCGTAATAGAGAGGTTGCAGCCATCATGGGAACTGTTCCAGCTTATCAATTGAAAAATTTGTCGATTGATGATTGTTTGTCTGTGTTTGCTCAACACTCTTTGGGGACAAGAGATTTCAGTTCAAATAAGTCATTGGAGGAAATTGGCAGGAAGATAGTGATCAAATGCAATGGCTTGCCCTTAGCTGCGAAAACTCTTGGTGGACTCTTACGTGGTAAGTACAACCAATGCGAGTGGGAAGGTGTGCTCAGTAGTAAGATATGGGATCTACCAGAAGAGAGATGTGACATTATACCAGCGCTTAGAGTGAGCTACTATTATCTTTCTGCACCTTTGAAACAATGCTTTGCATACTGCTCATTGTTGCCAAAGGATTATGAATTTGAAGAGGAAGAGATAGTCTTATTATGGTGTGCTTCGGGCTTCTTGGATCACAAAGAGAATGAGAATCCTAGTGAAGATTTAGGTCATGATTTCTTTAAGGAGCTACATTCAAGATCTTTTTTCCAGCAATCCAGCAACAATACATCACGATTTGTGATGCACGACCTTATCAACGACCTTGCCCAGTGGGCTGCGGGGGAAATATACTTAAGAGTGGAGCATACCTCAGAGGTTAACAAGCAGCAAAGGTTTTCCAGAAATCTTCGTCATCTATCATACATTTGTGGAGAATATGATGGTGTCCAAAGGTTTGGGAAATTGTATGACATCCAACATTTGCGAACTTTTTTACCAATAATGTTGTCAAATAGTTCGCTTGGATACTTGGCTCGTAGCATTCTTCCTAAGTTGTTCAAACTCCAACGCTTGAGGGTCTTCTCTTTGCGAGGATATCACAACCCTGAGCTACCAGATTCAATTGGTAATTTGAGGAATTTAAGGTATCTTAACCTATCTGGGACTAATATTAAAACTCTGCCTGAATCAATCAACAAGCTCTACAATTTGCACACATTTCTGTTGGAAGGCTGTTGGCGACTGAAGAAGTTGTGTGCAGACATGGGAAACCTCATCAAATTGCATCATCTTAAAAATTCAGATACAGATTCGTTGGAGGAAATGCCACTAGGAATTGGTAAGTTAACTTGTCTTCGGACATTGTGTAATTTTGCTGTGGGAAAAGGCAGCGGTTCCAGGTTACGAGAGCTAAAGTCGTTGATGCATCTTCGTGGGACACTTAACATTTCAAAATTGGAGAATGTAAAAGCCGTTGGTGATGCAGAGGAGGCTCAATTGGATGGAAAGAAGAATCTTAAAGTATTAATGCTTCAATGGACATGCAGCACCGATAATTTGTCTTCAAGGGAGGCAGAAACTGAAAAGGCCGTGCTTGAAATGCTAAAACCCCATAAAAATCTGGAACAATTTTGTATCAGTGGCTTTCGAGGTACAAAATTTCCAACTTGGTTAGGATATTCCTTTTTCTCAAATTTAGTGACCCTAAAATTTCAAGATTGTAGCATGTGTACTTCCGTGCCATCCGTCGGGCAATTACCCTCTCTAAAGCACCTTGAAGTACGTGGAATGAGTAGAGTAAAGAGATTGGGTTCAGAGTTCTATGGCAATGATTCTCCAATTTCTTTTCCATGCTTGGAGACTCTTCATTTTGCAGATATGCAAGAATGGGAAGAGTGGATTCCTCATGGATGTAGTCAAGAAATTGAAGGCTTTCCAAAATTGAGAGAGCTTCATATTGTAAGATGTTCTAAACTGCAGGGAACATTGCCAACACATCTTCCTTTATTGGATATACTTGTCGTTCAAAATTGTGAGGAATTGTTAGTTTCAGTTGCAAGTCTTCCAGCTCTTTGCAAATTAAGAATTGATAGATGTAAAAAGGTTGTGTGGAGAAGTAAAACTGATTGTGGGTCACAACTTTATAAAGATATTTCAAATCAAATGTTTCTTGGAGGGCCATTGAAGTTACATTTACCAAAATTGGAAGAATTGGATATCAGTATTATTGATGAGCTTACATATATATGGCAGAATGAGACTCAATTACTACGAGACATTGTCACCCTCAGAAGGCTGAAGATAGAAAGGTTTCCCAAACTTCTATTCTCGGTGGCAGAGGAAGAAAAAGATCAATGGCAGTTTGGGTTATCATGCAGACTTGAACATCTAGAATTGAGAGATTGCCAAGACCTTGTGAAGCTACCAAAATCATTGCTCAGCCTTAGTTCTTTGACAGAGATACGAATCCACAACTGCAGTTCCCTTGTTTCCTTTCCCGATGCTGTTCTACCTTCCCAGTTGAGGGTAATTTCAATTTGGGATTGTGGTGCACTGAAATTCTTACCTGATGCATGGATGCTTGACAACAATTCATCTCTTGAGATATTGGATATTAGACATTGCCATTCGTTGACATATGTTGCTAGAGTTCAGCTACCACCGAGCCTTAAGCAGCTGGAGATCTACAGTTGCGATAATATAAGGACTTTGACAGTGGAAGAGGGCGTCCACAGCAGCAGCAGGAGGCACACCTCTCTCCTTGAATTTCTAGAGATTCACAGTTGTCCATCTCTCACATGTTTAATTTCAAAAAATGAATTACCTGGCGCACTTGACTACATTGTAGTTGGCAATCTACCTCAGGCTCTTAAGTTCCTTAGTATTTGGCATTGTTCAAAGCTAGAGTCAATAGTAGAAAGGTTGGACAACAACACATCTCTTGAAGTGATTGAGATTGTCTCTTGTGAAAATCTTAAAATATTACCCCATGGTTTGCATAAGCTCTGGCGCCTTCAAGAGATTGATATACACGGATGTGAAAATCTTGTGTCCTTTCCTGAAGGAGGATTACTTTCTGCAAAACTGAAGAGGCTCGTGATAGGTGGATGTAAGAAATTAGAGGCCTTACCCTTAGGGATGCACCATCTGACCTGTCTTCAACATTTAACAATAGGAGGTGTTCCGAGCTTGTTATGTTTCACAGAGGATGGTATGTTTCCTACCAACCTTCATTCACTTGAGATCGATGGTATGAAGATTTGGAAGTCATTGACGGAGTCGGGGGGATTTCACAGACTCACCTCTCTTCGACGACTTGCAATCAGTGGATGTGATGAGCGTATGGTGGTGTCATTTCCATTGGAGGACATAGGATTAGGAACCACGCTTCCTGCTTGTCTAACCCATCTTGATATTTTCAATTTTCCAAATCTAGAAAGGCTATCTTCTTCAATTTGTGATCAAAACCTCACTTCATTGAAACTTAAGAATTGTCCGAAGCTGAAATACTTTCCCAAAAAGGGCCTGCCTGCCTCACTTTTGCGATTAGAGATCGAGAAGTGTCCATTGATAGCAAAAAGGTGCAGACAGGATAGAGGACAATATTGGCACTTGTTAATCCATGTACCTTGTATCCTAATAAAATGATCTTGTACTGTAAATTGATTTTGATTGCTCAACACATGAGGACGGGACTGGACTGTATTGATTCTTGGGTGTTGTTGTGTATATCTTATAGCAATCTCAGTTGAAAACTTCATTTTCACCCTAAGCAGAATAACGTGGACTTTTTCTTGACTGGAGAGAGCAGGGGATGACCGACTGTATTTAGTTATATACTAGAATGATCGGATTGGTAAGAACATCTTTCAATAATATTTGGAATCTGGGATTCCATCATGCTTTATTATCGTATATAATTGTTTCTTTCCCCCAGAGGCCAGAGCCAACATGCTTTGCCTGTGTCCTCTGGTTTTTCTTTAGTTTGCCAACATGAAAAGGTTTGCTTTTTGAGTTCTGAGTACTAATTTTTTAATACAATTGTTACAGAACCAAAGTTTAATGCAGATATGCAGTCTCAAAAAAGGAAAAAAAAGAAACAAGAAAAAGACAAATCATCATTTCCTTTTACGCATGCATGCCAATCTTTTATTTATTTATTATTATTATTATTTTTTTTTTTTTGCGGTTAATTGACCTGCATAATTTAGCAAGTTAAAAGGACATCTAATGTGCTGATATTCATTTTATAATTTTATCCACAATCGCAGTAGCCTTCAAAGTTTATCAGTAAGTGGCTTTTCTAATTAGAAAATGCCAAAAACACGCTTCGTTAAGTCCTTTTCGCTGGAATTTGATCGATCCGGCAAATCTTTGAAGTCTTCAAAGCCGAAACATAGAATAAGCAAAATTCCGCTTAGGCCCGTGCTTGAAAGTGGTAACATTCACCACATTTTGACTTTGATCATTTTCTATTATTGTTGAATATCATATGTAGTAAAAGCACCCACTACCACCAATATCACCTTCTTATGTTAATCATAATTAATATTTTAAGACCACTAAGTATCTATCCTTGGTGAGATTGAAATTATGAATAAAACTAGTGAGTATTGACAAAAGACTTAGGTATTATGCTTTCAAGATTAAGTAGAAACGCGGCAGTTACAAGCATACCCTTTATAAGCTCAAGCTAGCCAGGGTAAAGCTAATTTAAGATCTACAAGGAGAGTTAATAATCAATTTCATCACTATAAACAATATTATATCGTAAGTTATCATTTTACGCAAACGTAATTAAAATTCATGTATCATCATTTGTTGGACATGCATCTGCTAGCTTCCTCATATCCTCGAGGATCAATACCAGTTTTGTGTTAAGCCAATTCACGAGCACTTTGGCACCCATCCTGCAGGATCCAACTGAGAAACAGAAAAACTAATTGAAAAAATAGAAGAAATATAAATTTTGCATATTGCATTACATATAGATAAGTAAGACTTTTTTTTTTTTTTTTTTCATTTTAATTACCTGAACAACATAAATGACCATATTCGAGTTATCTTCAAACTTCTCCACAACCCATCCTGATAAAAGAAAACAGTCCTCTGATTGAATTATCTTGCCTTCTTGCTTCCGATGCAGTCCTGCAGCTATCTCTTTTTGCAGGTGAAGCTACCGCTACCATCTAAAAGCCCCAGAAAAATGTTTATATGTCAGGAACATTAAAAAATCTTGTACATCATTTGTGCTAAGAATTCGTAATCAACCTTCTGGACATGTTTTACGTACAAGGGCACTATCATAAGACTAGTAAAAGCGCCCACAACTACCAATATAACTTTCTTAAGTTAATCATAATTAATCTATGAATTCTCTGTTTCTAAAGAGTTGCTTGAGGGTTCAGGTTCCCTGAACCTAAGATGGATTATGCTCAGGTTATCTTCAAGATCTTTTATGTACTTGGCTTCAACCAGATCAGAATGTCATTGCTGTAGTAAGCAAATTTGACAGCAGTGTTAAGAATTAAAGTAAATATACTTGGCTATTGCTTTCATAAGACTAATTCCTTCTATGCGAGAAGGTTAGAATAAAAGCAGCGCTTATGCTTATTCCGACAACAGATTTATAGTTCCAAGTTCCATTGTGTTGGACCAGAGTCCGACTCAGCTTATATCTGTATACTACTGATTTGATAAGAAGCAGAATAAGAAATCACTGATTTGATGCACATAAACTTTGAAATCTAGACCCTACATATTTTAACTATTCACCACCTCTAGGAAAACAGAGAAAACCATAGCAAAATGATAGTGGAGTTTTACCATTGAATTAATACTTCCAGCGCTGGACTTGAAAATTGTAAACAGAAACATAAAATTCAAATTGATAGTATTCCTTTTTTAAAAGTTGTCATAGTCACAGAAGAACCATTTCATAAGTAAAACAATACTTGAATTTTGTCCTATATGAATGCAGAACTGGTTTATGAAGCAATTAAACATTAGCATTTTGTTCCAAGGATGCTTCAAAAGGAATCCAGGGCAGCAAATAAAATGTAAAGCTTCTTCACCAAGGCTAAAGAGAGAGACAAACATCTAATATAGAAAGTGAACTGCACAAAGCAACCATAGTCAAGAATATTTTTAATCTACTGTATCTATCAAGAACTGAACTATTCAAGAAGAAAAGCTCCAGTTCTTAGTGGACACATATAACAGAAAACAAAAGCTCCACTTCATATAGTGGATACATGTAAACAATAGTAAGAGGCTCATTCAATTCTAAAGAAACAAAATTTCAAAAAAGAGAAGCTCAGCCACGAGGGCGCCACCATAACCATGAAAGGACAAGCACTAGAAAGTCATAATAATTTAAGAGAGAAATAATATATTCATGTCCAATTGTGCACCACATATAGCGCAATTATCATCTTCAACTAGGATCATCATGTTAGAATCTTGATTATCTCATTGATAACTCAAAACAACTGATCCCTAAACAAAACTGTTGAAACTGAGTGTCGTGTCACTTTCTGTGCTAAATTCTTTGCGATTCTCCCTCTTCACTTAGAATCACCTCTCATCCATATAAAATGATCTCCTCAGTTATCTCTGTATTTACAGTTCCAAACAAGGTAACAGTAAGCAAACTCTAATATGCAAAAGATTAACTTAACTTCATAACAAGGACCATTCTTTCAGGGAGTATACAAAGTAAAACATGAAATTAAAGGAGGTGGTCATGTTACACAATACCATATCATGGCTTCAGTATAAATAGTAAAACTTTGAATATTCTTGTAACCTCTCGCTCTCTCTCTCTCTCTTTTTAATTTTTTTAAATAGGATTCTTGTAAACTCTCTCATCCCACCAAAACAGCCAGTCATGCCAATGCAAAACCAAAAATTCCAACAATCAACTAAGTCAGCATACTCCATTACATGATAGCTAAAACAATAATAATTGGTTTGGTATGATTCAATCAGATATTAAAAGTACTAACGTACTTTTCTATTAAACCTCAGGAGCATGGCCAGCATAAATTATCACTACATTAATTCCTAAACCGATTTGAGAACCAATTCTATATTTTACCTGTTAGTACTTTTAATAGAAAAGGTGACACCAATTTATTTTTCATGTGGAAGTATAATAGAGAAGAGGGTCACAGTAACTATGATAAAATGAAAGAGCTAGCCATAGTATTAAGTGTGAGGGTGAGTTGTATTACAACCTGTTAATACGAAACTCGGGGAAGAGGTTAGAAACAGATAGATATCAAAAACAAAACAATAATTACTAAAAGTACTAACAGGTAAAATAGATACCATCTGTGCATAGACATCTACCAGAAGCAGCAGGAGCATTAATAGGATGCATATTAACCAACAATTAAGATCCCACATGTAAAATTGGATGTATACAACAACAAAAAAGCTGTCCACAACTGGGTACTGCACTTGAGAAAATGAATATACATAGATGCGGATTGGTCTTAATTTATCAATTTGAGTTCCAGGAACACAAACCAATTTAAGAACCTACAATCTCGCTGCACCAACACTTTTTGGCAAAAAAAAAAAAAATTCCATCCATAAATTTAACTGATGAAATTGGTCATATAATCACTTTCTGTGAATTTAGTGAAAGCAGTTCGTCAAGATTTATCTTAAAAGCAATTGAAATGCTTTGCTTTTCTACCGGAAAAGCCCAGCACTAGAAAAGATTTTGCTTAGTTCGATGAAACACCATAAATAAACACAAAACAAGCTTCCGACTACACAAAAGCCACTTTGGTAACACCCGAAGAACTTTTTCAAATACCTTCCACTCAAAGTTCAAAAATTAAACCTACAAAATTTAAAAGCAAACAAAACAATCACGCAATTGTTCATCGATATGCTATTCAGCTCAAAACAACCACAACTGTTAAATCACTCAACAAATCACATTTATGGTGATGATACATTTCACTAACCGAATAAAATTGAAAAATAAAAATAGGAACTTTGATAAGAAAAAAATAACCTTAAAAGAGACTTGCAATAATCAAGATCAGTACACGAAATCTCATCAAAGACCTTATCTTTCCGCCGCGGACAAGGCGCAGAAATCGCTGAAATGGAGATCATGACCACCACGCGCCTCAACCCAACCTCTTAGCAGCCTCAAGCACATTAAGCGTCCCTTGAACCGCCGGAAGAGCAAGCTCCTTCTCCAGGCCCACAGGATCCTCCAACGTGCGAGGAGTCGCCACGCAGAATACTCCTTTGCATCCCTCAACCGTGAAACGCCCATTAAACAAAGTGGGAGTCCAATACGCCAGCCTCGAACACTCGCACATTGGCATTCCCGGCGCTAGGGAGTACGAACAGCAGAACAGGTGAGATGGGTCGGAGCCGGGGAAAATGGCGGCGTTCATGGAAGTGTAGTTGTTGTCTAAAATGGCACCACAAGTAATTTTTTCACGACGGATCGGGCCAGAGAAAGAGAGAAAACTATTGCGCCAAGACCATTTTCTTTTCCTTTACGATGGAACAGATCCTTCAGTTATTAAGTCAAAGAGATAAGTTAAAAATAAGAAAATTTAAAGGGTAATTTTTAAATAAAAAAATCTAAAGGATCTGTTTTTATATTTAAAGACATTAATATAAAAAAATAAGAAAATTTAAATAAAAAAAATTGTAGCTTATTTAGTCATCACCCTAATTCATAGCTGCGAAATATAGTTTTTTATTATGAGAATAATAAGAGAAAATTAAATATTATAACTTATGATATAAATGTTTTAAATATATATTTTTATGAATACAAAATCATAATCTTAGCTTTAGCATTATATTTAGGGTAATTTTTAATTGAGTCCTCATTATTTTTAGAAAAAAATTCAGAGACCAAAAGTTTACTAAATGAATTAATTAAATCTTTTCAAGTACAAACTAATATCATTCAAGTGCTTAACTTAACTCTTCAGTTAGAAATATTAACAACGTTAAGGACATTTTGGTAAAAAAACAATTGAACCCTTCCTCATTCTTTTATTTTTGACAGGTGGCAATAGTTTGCTTACAAGTGGCAATAGTTTAAAGCAAAGTCAATTCACCTAACCAAGTTAAAGTTCTTTCAAGCGAAAAAAAAAAAAAACCTCCAGAAGAAACTGCCGTATTCTTCGTATGAGAGGAGAGATTGAGAGAACGTGGGATGGCGCCAAAAATATTGTATAAATCTAGTGTGATTTTGACCAAAGCTTTGTTAGCATTGGTTGGGTTCAAGTATTGAATAGATTGATTCTTTTTTTTTTATTAAATGAAATTGATGTCTTTTTTTTTTTTTTTTTTTGGACAGCATGACTAACCCACAATCTCAAGAAGTAGATGTAAATGAACAATCAATTGGCAATAGTTCTAAACAAGCTAGTTAGGCTTCAATCAATGTCACTCAACTAGTGGGACTGTATACACAACTATTGTGGACTGTACTTCAACCTCAAAATGAAGAACTTGTGACTGTTAACAAGGAGTAGGATAGTACAATTTCACATTGGGTTGGCATTTAATTCTCCATTATAGAATTCAGAAAATAATTAACTATTTTTTGTGTTTAAATTTCAATTTACCTTAGTATTGTTAAGGTATTTGTTAGTTTGAATTTAATTGACTTTCATACTTTTAATTTCATTTTTAGACCGAATGTTATTGTGGTTTTTTAATATTATATTCAATACATATGTTATTTAGTTTAACAATTATTATATTTTTATAGATGTGATGAAATTATATGGATAGTAAATTATATTTTCCTGTATAATTCACTCAAATTGATAAATAGGCTGTTAGATTGAAAAAAAAAATGTCCAAGGTTAAAATTGTACTTTAAATCACTAATATGATTATAGGGGTATACATGTCTTTTATGTTTAACTTAACATTTTTACTAATTTTTTTATCGGCAGAATTGGGTTAAGGGCTTGAATGACATAAATTTGCACTTGAAAGGATTTAATTGATTCATTTAGTAAACTTTTGGTCTCTGAATTTTTTTTCTAGAAATAATGAGGACTCAATTAAAAATTACCCTTATATTTATGTACTAATTAACTAAAATTATTTCGTGATAATATATTGAATTATTTATGCTTTAAAAATTAAATTATCATTTATAATCTGAATTAGGGCCAGTTTAGTAAGCTTTTAGAATAACTAATATTAGATGTGAGGTAGAAATAATCATTGTGAAGAAAATCAATTAATAAGGGTGTGTTTACTTCTTAGATTGGAGAATCAAAATTTGGAATTAGAATCATTAACAGTGTTTACTTCACCAAATAAAAGTGGAATCGGAATCGAAATCGTGCAGGGCGCATAAATTTGGAATCACTTCTGTAGATTTCATTCCCAAGAGGGGTTGGGACTAGATTCTTGTTTCCATAACTATCCATTTTACCCCTATTAAACTTTCATAATCTCTAAAATACCCTCAATCAAATTATGTCATTTTGGCATTTTGGTCTCAATAGAATTATGAAAATGCCTAAAAATTTTGTATTATTTGCAAATAGGTCTTTTATTATTAAATAATAATAATAATAAACATTAATTAATATTATTAAAATTTATCAATTATTATTATTATTATTTAAATTGCTATTAATAATTTTTTTAATATTATCATTATTAAAATCTTCTACTACTACTACTACTACTACTACTACTACTACTACTACTACTACTACTACTACTACTACTACTACTACTACTACTAATAACAACAATAATAATAATAATAGAAATTATAGATTATTATTATTATTATTGATAAAAATGCTATAAATTTTAAATTTAGTCTTATATATTTGATAAATCGTAGTATCAAACTGTTATAAGGATATAATGGTTGAAATGGACATAATATTGAATTAAATTTACTTGCACGTTATAAGTATGTATGTATAATTTTTTTTATTATGTATATGTAATAATTGGTAATTAGAAGAGGTGCAAGAGTGAGACGGAGGAGTGAGTGGTGTGTGTGGGGAAGAAGGTGGTGGAGATTGTACAAATAGCTGGATCTTGGTGGAGGCAGTTTTAAGAGGAACTAGAATTGGAGTGAAGGGGAATATAAGGTCGTCTTGTGATAGCTTATTAGCGTCAAGAAGGGTATGTTGGTCGACGTTGAAAAGGTATGCAATCGCAGAAATGCTATCACCCCAAGAAACCATGTAAGTTAAAAGATGGTTGAAACCTGAAGCTGCTGATCTGAAGTAGGACAAGCACACCTTTGAGGAAACTAACAAATCCAAACCCAGAGTAAGATTCCTATAATCCACTGAGTTTTGAGACATCATGGCCTTCCAAGTGGTGTGTCCTTGGTAGTTATTGTTAGCCACAGAGAAGTAAGTCTCCATGTGGTTTTGAATCGTGTAGGTGGTACTGGTAGTAGTCACCGTCATCGTGGCCGGAACAAGAGCAGTTGAATTATATTATGACATGATGCAAATGTAATTTTTAATTAAACTAATAAAATGCATTTTTTTTGGCATTATACAAATGTAATTTGGCAGGATGTCAAATTTATATCATTTACTTATTAGGCACTGAAAATTATTAGGTTTCATTTATTAAAAAAAAAAATTAAGAGGGGGTTTAGGCGTGACCCTTACCTGTTATATAAATCAGTAAAAAGTGAAAAACACAAAGAGGGAGATATAAAATAAAACCTCCTAAAGCAAGAAATACATAAGAATAATGAAAAAAGTATAAAATCATCAAATGAAATAATAGACCAATAATTCTATCTTCTGACATGAGAAACTGCTTGCGCGTTCAAATAGAGAATGCCAAATAAGCCAACAGAGGGTTCCTGAGAACACAAGAAATGCTGGCTAACTTGATGAGTACAGGCCTAGTTGGCCAGAAAATCAGTAGCAAAAATAGGCTTCTAAAGCACATGCCTTACCAAAATAAGAGAGAAAGATGTTAAAGCGCACAATCGAGGCAAAGAATAGGCATAATCCCATCGAACAGGACCCTGGGAATGAATTCAAGAAATTGTCGTGGCAAAATCTGACTCTACCTCAAGCTTAAAGTAACCAAGCTGAACAGCGAGTTCCAATCATACAATATTGACTTGCTACCAAGAAAAGATCCAAAAGCAGTCAAAACCTCGCCCTGATGATCATAAAGAATTACCACCCAAAGCAGCCATCCCTAGATTGCCTCTATAGCAACCATCTACAGTCAGCTTCGCAATCCCATGAGGCGGCTGCATCTAAGTAGTTAGACGAATCGGCCTCCTGGGTGGAGCTATGACTCACAAACGCGCCGTAATCTGAGAATCTAAAACTCCCCATAGCTGGGAAGGCTTAAATCGAAAAGCAGAACTAGTAAGCCCGAGATCCAATCCCACCCCATGGATAATTGCATTAACTGAGAAACGTTGGGAATCAAATTTGAAAGCATTATGAGCCTTCCAAACTTGCCACAGAATAAAAAAAAGGAAGAAGGACTCGAAAATGACTTCGAGAAAGGGCGCATCGCACCCAATGAAAAGGTAAAGCATCATGGGTCAAAACAACAACAGCTCACGTACCCAAAGTCTACCAAAAATTATCCTAGACCAACCTAACTCGTGAGCAATCAAGGAATAAGTGTTGGGAAGTCTTAGCGGCCCAATCACAAATACACCAAGAGACCATGTAAAATCACTTCGAACAGAAAGTATCATCAGTAGCCAAAATCCATGCAACTTTCGCCAAAGAAAGAAAGAAATATGAGAAGGGATATGTCACTGCCAGATAAGTGGAAAAACCTCATCTTTCAGCCTAGAACAATGCACAAGCTCCCATACTGTTCGCAAACAAAACGTGCCATTAGTAGTGAGATCCCACCTAATCAAATATCACTCCTCGCTAGAAATAGGAACTAATAGAATCTGTTTATCCTGATCCTATATTGTACTCTACCAGTAAAAGGAAATCGGTTCCATAGAAGCCACTACAGGTTTGTAGAAAGCCAAAAGGCAAAACCCTAGCCAAGAGTCATACCAGAAACTACATTGTCCCCGACCAATCAACCAAGGCACATGAGGCCCAACAATACACCGAATCGAACAAAGGTGTCTCCAAAGAGGAGAAGCAAGATATCGAAATTGAATTAGACTCAGGTGCGTAGCTCTATAGTACTTAGACTTCATAAAAGAAGTCATAAAGAATTCTGCTCCCGAAAGCACCACCAAAGCTTAAGCTCAAAAGTCTCAACCATGTTTTTAAAAGATTGCATGTAGGGATGGCAATGGGTACCACCCGTAGCGGGTTTGCCATTACCAAACTCAAACCCGCACAAAATTTAAATTATCAAACCCACCCGCAACCCGCAACGAGTTTTTATTTTTTTTTTAAAAACTCACCCGTTGGGGGTTTTGACAATTATCAAACTCGCAATAATATCCAACGGATTTTTTTGCGGGCTAGTACATTTAAAATCACAAATGTTCAATATATAAATTTACAATAACAACCTTAAATTCTACATGACATACTTAATTTTAAATTTAACCAATGTAAATGAAAAATTAAATTTCAACATCAATCCAACACAAATTCTCAAATTTAAGTATAAAATACACAAATCCTTTAAAAAAACCACAAACTAGTATATGAAAATAACAATTATATTTCATATTATCATTTAACACAAGCTCTAAGAGAAAATATTCATTTCATTCACCACCATTAACTTCCATCCAACATGATGCCTACAATAATGATTAACATTAATATTTTCCAAGGAATAATACTTTTCAAATATTAATTCGAAAAAAATTATAATAATGAAATAATTCAAACATTAAGGTAAAGAAAAATTAACCATACAACAACACTTTGGTTATTTGGCACTTTGCACAATTACATTATTTTCTTTATATATTTTTAGATTTAAATATGTTTAATTAAAACTTAATTAAAAATATTTTAAAAAAATATTGCGGGTCTAGTGGATATCCATGCGGGTATCCATCGGATATTGAGCTAATACCAAACCCACCCGCATCCAAGTGCGGGTTTCAATTTGTAATACCAAACCCGCCCGTAACCCGCAAAATTATCTGCAGCGGGCGGGTTTGTGAGCGCAATTGCCATCCCTAATCGCATGCCTAAGCCTTTCTCCTCAACTGGATAATATAACCGTCGGCCATTTACACCAGTGAATCTGATGCTTATACTCAGAATCACCATAAAAGAAACAGATGAAGAGTCTCTCTTGAAATACTAAGTAAGCAACCCCAAAAGGGGGTGAATTAGGATTCTAAAAATTTAAGCAACTAAAATTTAATGCAATTTAAACAAAGTAACCAAATTATAAATAAATAAATTAATGTACAATGAAAAATAAATAGATAAGGTAAGAGAGAGCAAACACAATTTTTTACATGGTTTGGCCAACCGTGCCTGCGTCCATGCCTCTAAGCTCATCGAGCTTAAAGCTTTCACTAAGCGAGCTTTTAAGGCTTCAACAATGTTTACAATTGACTTCCAAGGTGTTAGTAAATCTTCTATAAAAAAAAATTATCTCCAATCTCTTAACCTAAGTGTATTACAACACTTGTAACCTCTTAACTTAAAAATGAGTAACAAATAAATTTCTCTCACAACATGTTTGATTACATATGAAAGCCCAATGTGTGAATGAATGAAACAAAAACAAGTTTAAAGCTAAAAAAGAATTGTATACTCAATAGTAAGCTTAATGATAACTCTTAGATCACTTTTTGTTTGAATTTGATGGAGTTATTTAATAGTTGGAGCTGAAAACTACCCGTTATTGACTCTTTGCACCCAAACGAATTGCCGTTAGTCACTGTCAGATTATCGTTTTGACTTGAGCAAGTGACCATTAAGTCATAATTTTAAATAGTCGGATCACCGTTTTTGAAAAGTCGGATTGCCGTTATCGTTCTAGAATTCTGCCCAAAATTATTAGCTATCCATTTGCTATAAACAGTCCATTGTTTGCAAGGTGATTGCTCACTGGATTGTTATCGGTTTACCTTTAACCATTAACGACTCACTATTAGCAACTGAGTTGCTCTTTGGAATACTATCGATTTTATCGTTAACTATGAACGGTTCACCGTTAGCATATGACTTACTCTCTAGAATATTATCAGTTTACTGTTTTCTCATAAACAATTTACCATTTTCTTTAAGAACCAATTTTCCATTAATCCTTATAAAATCGGTGTGTCGTTGAGTTATTAACGGTTATATATTTATTTCAAGAAATTTATTCCATGCTGAAAAACATTATGAGGCTTAAGTATTCTGATTTGATTAAATATTTTTTTAGATTTATCAATTTAAAATGTGTTTGTTATCATCAAAATTATTATTATGGAAACATACAAATTAACATCTCTAAGCATTGAACCACAACGACAGGTGGGTGAAGAACATGGAACTGATGCATCGTTATAGAAGACAGTACGTGACGAATGAATACTAGCTTTCCTAAAAAAAAAAAAAATAGTCGGTTAGCCTAACATGAGATCTTATCTCTAATTTTCCAGACCATATCATCGAAATAAGAAATCTTAGACACCTCATAAAACCTAGGCACCCAAGATAAGTGAATAGAAGTTTGCGTCACTAAAAACTAAGAACTGAATAGATGATAGCCTGGCACAAGGTGGAAGCGAAACTCCCAATGTTGAAACTGCTCTTGTCTTGATTGATACGCTAACTAGATGCATTCTCATAATGATGAAGGAAATCTATAAGTCAACGCAGGCTATACCTACTCCCATTAGAAAAGATAATAGTATCTTATGTAAAGCTAAAATAGAAGATTGTCATAAGGACCGAGGTGTTATATTCCATAGAAGGATAGTGACCAAAAAGGGAATCCAATCATCTGGAGAGAAACTCAGCTACAATAATGAAGAGATAAGGGGATAGGACATTGCCCTATCGTAGACATCCCTGAGACTGTAAAAATCTATGGCAGGAACTATTGATTAGAAAAGAGTACCACAAACCTGTAATAGCTTGATAAATGAGAAAAATCCATCGCTTTGAGAAACCAAAGCTCTAAAGCATTTGAAAAATGAATGATTAGGACAGTCTATCATATGCCTTAGCCATATCTAACTTAAACACAACATTACTTCCGCAGGTTTTCTTGTTCAAATCATGAACTAGCTCCTGCACTAAAAGAACATTATCATGAATAATTCTACCAAGAACAAAACCACTCCGTGAAGGGGAAATAATCTGAGGCAGGATGGGCAAGAATCGCATAACAAGTAATTTTGTAAGTATCTTACTGCGTCGGCAGTAACAAGTAATAGATCTAAAATCTACCCAGGTAGATGGAGAAGTCTTCTTAGGTAGAAGAACCAAAAGTGTGCACTGGAAGCCCTACAACATAATCGAACCAATGAAAAAATATGTCACAACAGCCATCAAATCATAACAAATAATCTCTCAACAAGTCTGGTAGAATTTACTACAAAATCTATCAGGCCGAGGTGCTCTGTACAAATTTATAGAAAAGACAACCTGGTGGACCACTTCCATGTCGGAGACCCTATATAGCTCCATGTTCTCCTCATCTGATACTAATATTGGAATATCATCAAAATCTGACAGCTAGAACTGTCTGGTTCCTTTAGAAAGCAAATCCTAAAAGAAATGGATAGTCAATGACGCAATATCCGAAGACTCAGTTAGCCATGAAGAGTCAACCCCTTAAATCTTGTGTATAAAACTGCTGACGCTTCTTTTTTACCATAGCATATAAGAAATGGGTGTTCGAATCCCCTTGCAGGACTTAACGAATATCGAATTGCTGTATAAGAAAAGTCTCCTTATTGGATAAAGCATATAGTAGTCGGGTACTGACCTCAGAAAAGGCAACTTTGTCTTCTGTTGACCCAGAAAGATCAAATTGATGCTCCGATGAGCCACTTCCTCCTCAGCCTCCCTCACTCTTCGAAAGACATCTCCAAAACTCTCTTTATTCTAAATTTTTAAACAGAGTTTCAACCTGACTGACTTCTGCTGAAATACCCACATCCCTCTCCCTAATACTGGAGCTGCCCAAGACTACCTCACCGTGTCAATAAAACTTGGATGCGTGAGCCTGTTGGTTAATTTTAAACTCAATTGCTATTGATGCTAATGTGCAAGTGTACACAACAAATAATAAAGTGATGAGTATTTAAGATCGTCTCCACAGAGATTAATATTACTAGAAATGCTACAGCAATCAAAATAGCGCTATCTATCTTGATTTCAAGATGAATAAATTTAAAGTTATTTACTACCGAAACTAACACTTGTAAAGAAATAAAACAAATAACTGCAATAGTAAAATAAACTAAGTAAATCCCGTAAAAGAATCAATTGAGAATGAGGTAGTTGAATGATCAAACTCTCTTCATGGGCTGACTGTTTTTCATCAGATTAACACCAGTTGCTACAACAATTCCTACAGCACTGGGCAGAATTATTTTGCATCCTCAATTGTCGCGTGTTGGATTTCTCATACCTTTAAATATCCTAACAATGACCAATTGCTATTCTACAAGAGGCATGACATTGTGAACATCCATTCTATCAACCCTACAAGGTGAATAACTATGTCTAGTTCTTCATAAATCTTAACTTCAAGTGTAGTTCTTATGGGATTCAAGCTAAACTTAATCCAGGAAACTCAAATTAAGATCAAGTATTACTCTAATAATATCCACTAAGACAGACTCTTTTGCAGCTCTATCTTAACTTGCACCATTAAATGAGTGGTTAGCCGAAATAACAGTTATAATAATAGCTACTAGAGTAAAATGCTATAGCAATCATACAACAACTCATAAGAACAGTCAAAAACCCATTCAGATTGTTTGGCACTCAACTACAAGCAAGTTTAGTTCATACTTTGAAAAAAAGAAACAAACAGCAAACTAATGGTCACGAAATACATTGGTCAAATCAAAGAGTAGAGAAAAGAACAAGTAAAGGATGATGGAGACTGAATCCAAACAACTCTGCTGGATTCTTCACTAATGCAGACTCGGTTCCCTTGAATTCTGATTGTTTTGTTCTTTCCCTCTTGATTTCTCAATGTTAATTCATTGCCGCCGTTTTATGTGATCCGCGCCTCCTTTTATAACTGAAAATTAGGGTAAGCAAAAGCCTAGGGCGCGCGAGAGTCAGATTAAGAAACTGCAGATCGCAATCTTGCAGATTTCCCGTGCTAAGTTTTCTCTATCGTTGTTCCAGAATTACTACAGCAATAGTTGCTCCAGCAACGCCTCTAGCACTGTATTGCTTCAGATTTGGTTTCACTTCTTTTGTGGCCATATTCTTCATCTTTTGTGCCAGCCTATTGCTTCCGCATTTTTTCCCCGAATCATAAGCTTCTGGAAACCTACGATTTTGCACATAATTTGATAAAAAATTAATCTAAATCAAGCAAAACCTATTAAGACTAAACTAAAATGAATGTTTATGCAAAATGTAACAAAAATGCAATAAAAACATATCCTTTGCTCTCTAAGTGATCTTGTTTTCAGTCTAGAATTGCCGTAATAACTCTCATTTCATAGAGTTATCAGAGCCAAAAATGAAGAAAATTAAACTTCGACGGACCCCTAGCCAAATTGTTGATTGAGAGAAAGAATAAGGGGTAAATGGTCCAACGCAGTGCAATTCAGATGAGTAACCCTGAAGACTGAAAAAAACTGGATGACTGCAAGTTGCATATCACTCTGTCCAGATGTGCCCAAGTATTCCCATTTGTCCAGATGAACGAGCTACCAACAAACCCAACATCCTGCAAACCACAATCTAATAAAATTAAGTTGAATGCATAAATAACCCCCTGAGGATGGGTATGTCCACCAGAAATTTCTAAAACAGATTGTACAATATTAGAATCTCCTCCCCCCCCCCCCCCCCCCCGCCACAATCTAAGGATGATCTTGGTTATTAGTAAAGGCTACGAGGGCATTCCACATGTCCTCTTTCATAGTCGTAAAGCAACTATCGTACACATATAAAATAAAGAAAAGGTTTAGGAAGATAGAATGACTGACCCGGTAATGAATCATCTAACCCATGCCCTGAAGAAGCTCTACCGAAAATGGTGCAAACCAAAAAATCCAAATCTTCGCAGACTACGAAGATAGAGTATGATCCATCCTAAACTCATCCAACCAACCAACCAAAAGAAAAGGTTCCGAAATACAGATTAAAGACAACCGGTGCAAACGAATAAATTTTCGCAGTCTATATACTGAGAGCCTTATTAATCCCCCTAACATGTTAGATAAGTAAATTAATCATTTGGGTGGGGAAGCAGGCCCGCATCCGCCAATGAGTGTTACGGTATTTCCGACCCGCAATTTAAAAAAAAAATTCTAGGATGAACTTGTTAACTTGTGCCTATCAAAATTATCTATCAACTCATCCAGGGCCCTGAGAGTGTGAGCCTCTTCATTTTCAATTAAAAACAAACCGTCACCACCAGAACCCAAGTTGTCTTCAGGTTCGACATTCCCATCCGACCAAGATAAATCCTACTAATCCTCAGCTTTTTTAACCCATTAATGTCTGTATAAGGAGAATTAAAAGTTGCCTTAGGATGATCGTCATGAACTGATGTACTATGGTCTAAAGCAGATTGAGTATAATCAGTCCCAATAGCCCCAGATTCTTGCTCGACAAAAGTTTATGTGTAAGGATCTAAAAAATCTTCTCTAGGAACTATAGACTCTAATGGTTGAGTTTCTACATGAGGGTGTAAGGCGAGGTCCAATATCTAGTCTGGACCCACTGGGGGTTTTAAACAAGGTTCCTGTGGTTGATTATCGGTAATAATATTATTTTGAGCTTTATCAGTCTATCGAGACTGAACACCTGCATTAGAGGATGGTGGTCTACTCTTATCTTTAATTCCTTTGCCTTGAGGATCTCCGGTAGATTGTTAGGGCTACGAAGCCCAGGATTAGTGACATAACAAACATTAGTAGAATGTCGAAGATGCTTACGTGAACTACAATAGGCAAGGACATGCTCAAATACTACATCCGGCCAAAAAGCAGTGTCCCCCGCACCAATCCAAATATGCGGCAGTAATAGAGAATAAAGTAAACTTACAGTGGATAAAGTGGACAGGCAAGTAGGGTAATGACACCCAGACAAGCACAATGGAGGACTCCTCCGAATAGTGAAAATCTATGCTCCATTTAAACATACGCATGCTCCGACTATTAATATACCAAGTCTGCCTCACCCAAATACGTGAATAATCTTCCTCCAAAGAAAGTTTGATCAACACATGTCGGTTATCAAGTAGTGATCTCTGACATGATCCTTTCAACCCAAGTGAAAAAAAAATTCCCAATCAAATCCATGGGAGGACGGTCAAAAGAGAATATACCAACAAGAGCTAGCTTAAAAAGGCTCAGCCATCACCTTAGCTTCCTCTATGGAAAAAAGAATAGTTGGCTCACCATGATGCAGTAGTACTGGTTTTACCAAAATAGATGGAGTAATGGATCCCTTAATAGCATCAATGAAAGATTTAGGAGGCCGTGATCCAGCATTGAGGTTAAGGATAGTGCAACATTAATAAAAGACGCATAAGAATTTTTGGCAGGTGGATTGGAATTTGAGTCAAGTGGGGAAAAAATCATTGTTTTGGATTTGATTTTGGGTTTAGGTTTTGGTTTGAGAGGGTGGTTTTGTCATAAAGCTTTGTGTATTTTTGGCTTTGGGGTTGCTCATGGGTATAGGTTTGGGTTTGAGGAAGTGAGTTTGTTGTAAGGTTTTTTGTATTTTGATTAATGGGTTGTTCATGTGTTCGGGCTTATAATTGAATTTGGTTTTGGACCTGAATGGGTGGGCTTGTGCTAACATTTTGTGTGTTTTTTAAAATGGGTTATTGGTCACAGGTTTGGGTTTGGTTTGGATTTCTTGCGAGCGGCGGCTGCTTCTCAAAATTTGTCAAACGGGTTGTCATTAGGGTTTTGTGATTTTTGTTTCCTTGGGAGTGTCGGCTGCTTCTCAAAACTTGTGGCTGTGTTGGTGATGTTTGAAAGTGGATTTGGGTGAGATTGGTTGGCTATGTTAGGGTGGAGCAGTGATGGTGGCAGCAGCAGAGGGAGTTTAATTTGCTTTTTTGGCCGGTTTTGGTTGATTTTGTGGCTGCCGTTTTGGTGGCTGTTCGTTCATGGATGGGGGAGGCTCCGACGAAGGTAGATCATCACCACCAGACTCCGGTGAGGCCATGGCGACTTCGTGATTAAGATGTTTGCTTTCTCGGAGCTTCTCAAGGAATAAAAAGGTCTTGAACAGTAAATTGCTTCTGATTTTTTGTGAGTGAACACGGCGCGATGGCAACAGCTGGCTGAAGCGACGAACGGGGACTAGATGAGGTGACGCCGACAGCTGAAACGATGAGGTACGACAGGGATGGAGGCGACGAGCTGCTGTGACGCCGCGAGACGGTGGCTGCGTGGCGTCACAGAGGAGCGGCTCAATTTTCAGACACCTATGGATTTAGCTGAATCTAATCATTGAGCACCGATAGATACGAAGATACATTCCAATTTATTGATATCTACAATATCATAAATTTACTCATAAATCAATTATTAGCTTTCATTTAAAAATATTATGTTTCATAAGTTATAAAGTTAATGCCTAAACTTTAGATACAATATCACATGTTTATAAAATGGAATGATAAAATTAAATTTATCTTTTTTTTTAATACTGATTACACGTCATGTTACTGTATTGTACATATATTTACAACTATTATGACAACAAATAATTACACTGATATTTATAATAATATATATGTAACTAGAACTTACATTATTACATTAAATTTTATGAAAGTACACATTACATTGATATTTACGATTAAATATATAATTGAAACTTACATTATTACATTAAATTCTATGAAAATACACATTACACTGATATTTACGATTAAATATATAACTGAAACTTACATTTTTACATTAAGTTCTATGAAAGTGCACGTCCGGATAAATAACCCTCACAGACAAGGAATGTTTATGCTCTACTCGTATTTTGTAAGGGAGAAAAACTTACAAGTAATCTTCACACAATTATGATTAATTGAGGGAGCACTACTAGAAAAATGGTATTTACTGACTTTAGAATAGTGTCAGAAATTACTTTCACTGACACTTGTTAATTGTGTCAGTAATCTGGGAGTCAGAAAAATAGTGACACTTGTAAGTGGTGTCAGTGATTACTATTACTACAGTATCACCGATATTATGACACCATAGTGTTAGTAGTTATTGATATTTTATTAGTGTCTATGATTACTATTACCGTGGTATCACTAGTTAATTTATTTTAAAAAAATAAAAAATTGAATTGGATCATTGCCTATTGATTTATTGGTAAAATTAAAAGGCACCACAAAATAACAAAAAGAAATTGATTTATATCACAAAATCTTTCATTTCATATTTAAATATTATTAGTATATATTACAAATTCCAAAACTTCAATAACAAAAATATGAGATATCATACTCTCATAACTAAATAATCCAAATTCAATACATAACAATTTCTACCATCCAATCAAATGCCAACTACTTGTGGCTAAATTTAATAAATCTAGAAGCTAAATTAAGAAGGATGACTGCCTTTCACTCTTTGAATATGAGTAGTATAATTGCGTTATCACACCAACAGCTTCTCCATTCAATAGATTGTATGGGTTAGGATATAAGTGAAGTTGAGGAATAAACACTTCAAACACATTGATCAAATCTGCATATGAATACATGGAAAAGAAAAAAAAATTAGCTGCCAATATCCAGCCATTAGAGAAACAACAATTAACAGAAATAAAATTATTTTGTTTGAAAGAAAAAAATATTCATAAGCTATTTATAAATAAACTCAATTATTCTCTTTTGGTAAAGGTTATATATATAGCCAACTATATCAGACAAGAAGTTTTCAATGTAATATCTACTTTCAGCACAAGCATGTTACTCTATCTACATATACCAAATGATTTTTGTGCATAGTTAAAAGCTATCACAAATGTTCTATTATAAATAAATCACCACTCATTTCCTCAATTTATTCATTCTAAAAGCTTATTTAACAAGGCAAAAAATAAGTCCTCAAACTGCAGTTTCCTTAAACTGGGCATAAAATAACATGAATCTTCATATTTATATTAGGCATAATAAAGTTTGGACATAAAATATTTCAATAATTTGAGAGTTCGATCCAAAATTATTACTACTAAAAGAAATAATATTTGCAAACTTAGTTAAGCCTTTATAAAATGAGTATGAGATTTATTATACTACTTAAATCTATTCATGTGGACCATTTAAAGAATATCACCCTAAATTGTAATTAAGTATTCATTAATTTTGCCTAATTATAAAACTTTTAGAAGATAAAAAAAAAAGTAGAATAAAAATATAATCATTATATATTTCCACTCACAAGTAATGTTGCTTTAACTTGATTGACATCATAACCCAAAATCACTTTAAACATTTTTCCTAAACCTAGAAAGGGAAAAAAAACAAACTTCAAAATATAATTATTATATATTAAGACATGCATATATAACATAACCATTTACTAGAATATTTATGGAATAATCCACAGTTCTTAAAATTAATATGCTACACTAAGTATATATTTGATACAGTAAATTAATTTTCAAACTATTACTCATATGCTCATCATCCAAAATCATTTCTTGGAAGCCTTCAAAGTCTTAAACTAGGATGTCAAACTCAAACCAACACAAAACAAGAATGTCAAACTCAAATCAATCGCAAACCATAGAAATCAATAATCGGACTAATATTTAAGTTAAATTAGTTCAATTAAAAAGAATAGCTAACAAGCTCCTAGCTTTCTGGAACCACCCGGCTGGTCCTAAAACTATTCATTTTTGGGCTCCAACATTCAAATGGGGCATCAGCATAGCAAACATTGCAGACTTTTCAAAGTACAATATGAAAACTAGAACCTTTTTAGTGTCAATTTTGCAATGGCTAGGACGGGCTTGTATCAACTATCACGCAAAATCAAGCAAAATTAAAATGAATATGATTACCTTAAATAAAAAAGAAAAAAAGGAAAAAAGGAAAAGACTAACCTTTAAGAATAGTCCCAAATATAATGAAAAAAGATTTATGCCTTTGGTACTTTCTTCTCCCATTGCAATTCACAGTGTTGACACATTTGTTTTTCCTGAAAAGTACTGCAAGTTAGTAGATTTATCACTAATCAGATTTAATAGGAAACATTGACAGCTTGAATTTAAGATTTTCTTTAATTCAATTTGGAATGCTATGAAACTTACAAAACATAATTAGACATGTCAATGCACCACAAATAAAATTTCCAAGTCATTTGGACAACTCTACATTTGCTTCTCACATGATAAAACTATATAAGTTAAAATTGCATATGAAACTGTAAAAGTAGCAGCAGGTGTTTGAATATTTATTAAATTTAAAATACTAAATATATCAGAATGATATTTTAAGTGGACATATAAGTCAACAACATATTAAAATTTGAGGCTATTCCGATATCATTAGGCTAGTGTTTGATAGGATTAAAGATTAATGAACAGTTCTGTCAAAAGAAGTTACTGAAGAGGCAACAGAGTTTGAAAAATCATTAAAAATAAATTACAAGTTCAATCAAAATAAAATTTTCCAGATTCGAAGTATGCAAATAGAAGTGTAGTTTATCCGAATTTCAGCTTATTATAACTCTGTTAGACTATACGTTTGCAATATCAAACATGGTACATATGTAATTTCTAATAAAATTGGACAACAACCAACCATATTGAGAAATCCATTCAAAATCAAATATAAACCCAATTCATTCCAAAATTTCCAGAATTAAAATGTTCTCATTTAAACTTAGTTTAATCAAACTTTCAAATCAATTGAAAGTCATTTAGTCAAGTTCGGAAACAACCAAGTTCACAACAACAGTCTATCAATCCTCAAATTTTCAGCATAATTTCGTAAACTATTAATTAATCTTTCGCCTCAAAATCAAGTGTCCATCAACTCGAATATCATCAATCCCCATATAATAATTTGAACTTCTACCGCCAAATGTTCTGATTAATAAAAAAACTGAAATCAAGATGAAGTAATGAATTGAGTAGAAGAATGATGTAAGAACCGAGAACGAAAAGGTTAGGGGTACTACCACCCAATATTCACATGGTAGCTAAGTATCAGAATTTAGCCAAATATATAATGATTATCTTGAGATCAACTAATCAATTCACAGCTCTTCCACAATGGGAAAAAATAGTACTCACCAAAAAAATAACAATCGTATGGACAATACTCACCCATAATTTTATATTTATCAAGTCTAGAGTAAGTAAGATCGTAAGCTTATGCAATTCAATAAAGTAATAAAAAAATAATTATTTATTAATGGCGAAATGATATACTGTAGTAACTATCTTACCCATCAATAGTACCCTTTAATTTGTTCACCATTATAATCGCAACTCAAGAGGCACCGTCCGTTCTTGAAACCACAAGCAAAGAGGCCAAGTTCAAGAGAACAGAAGCATCAAATGTTTTTTGAAAGCCGGTGGTATAATAAAGGCGGCGCCACATTTTTCAGCCATTGATTTGAAGTCGACAATCTAGATTTTCCTTGCCACAAATGAGAAACCCTAAAATTAGTTGAATATAATTATATTGAATTTTAATCAAAATTAAAAGAGGAAAAGAGAAATTACCGAACGTCAACAGATCTTGACTTTCTGTTGGAACCTGCTAAAGAGTACTTCTTAGTTAAGGATCTGTACCACGTTCCCCTTTCATCTCCTTCACTTTCTTACCCTGAGGTCTTATCAACCTCTTAGTAAGGAAGATCTGGTTAGGACCCAGACGCCCACCCCCGGAATCCGAACTGGATTTCGTCAATGAGCCGCAAGGCTGGCTAATCGTACGCAGTAGACTCGAAGACCCCTGGTTCTGGAAGGCACATGAGTCCGAACGCTATGTTGAATGTGCTGACACGCCGGAGTTGGCTGCTGGCACAACAGGGTGGTGCCTTACCGCACCGCAGGCGAAGTTCAAGCTCCGGGTCGGATTTGCCAGCGGAGTAGGAGGAGAAGGCTGGTGGGTAGAAATTTGTGGTTGTTCGTTAGGGTTTCGTGACTGTTCATCTTTCTGCTCTAATATGTCGTCGTCTCAGGATGAAGCGTAGTCCACCAAAGATATCTCTCTCTGTCTCTTCATCCAATCTCATCAAAAATTAGTTGGCGTGGTAGCTTACAAAATGACACTAGAGAAGTTTTGTTTTCTCTCAATTTTAATTTTCAGAGACTTCATGAGAGAGGCAGCGTTAGAAGTTTGGAGAAGTTTAGGTTTAGGTTTAGATTGCAATGGATATATTTTATATTTTTAAGACTTTAATAATTAAACAAATAAAATATTTTGGCTCAACGGTTTTGCTATTGAAAGTAAAAGTTTGAAGTTTAGAGATCTTGGGTTCGAGTTGAGGCGAAAACAAAAATAAAATGATAATTTTTTTGCTATTGATACCTTAGCGTCAATGATTTCTGATGTTTAATATACTGACACTATAATATCAGTGATCTATGATACTTGTTTGTTAAACACGGAAAATGCCCAAAATACATGAAATTACTGATACTTTTTAATAAAGTGTCGCAAGGCAAGTGTCAGTAAAGACCATTTTTCTAGTAGTGTTTGTAATTGTAACCATGAGTAAGAACTGACAAAGCTTAATGAAAAAATTGATCAAATGACGTCGAGTCTTGCCGTTATTAGGTGTGAACCTGGACATTTGAAAAGGAACAATTTTGAGATATTTAAATATATCTAAGAGATCTATTTCCAACAATCGGAAAGGAACAATGGATTCTATTTGGAGGAAAAAGGGAAGGTGAATAGGAAAATTCCACGTGTCATTGTAGCTTAATAATCGAAAAGTCACCAAGAGGAAGCTAGCTTATATCAGGTACGTCAGAAATCAAGATGACACCCAAGTATCACCATATCAAGGGAAGAAAAGGTTAGGAAAATCATCCAAAATCACCCGTACGTGGGGGACAGTTATCGCCAAAAAGAATATTGATTTCTCTGCTGAAAATAAGGAACCAATGAGGAGACATTTTGTTGAAAAAGAGGGAGCAGCAAACTGTCACGCATACAAAATGCTAAAAAGGTTCACCCAAAACAATTGGGATCCTTTTTCCTCATCTGACACACCAACAATTGCAGGCTGCTTCTATAGAGGCAACTGGACGGCCCCGTGAAATGCTTACACCTGCGTGTGTGGACAAAGTTGAAAGAATAGAAGGCCAGCTTATTCTCCAAGCATGCTCCAAAGAAACAAATGGTCACTGGTGCAAAAGGACAGAAATATGTTTGCCAAGGCAGTAAGGAACATCGATAGAATTGCAACAAGCGACACGATAACAGATAAGCCCAGGGCACACTCAATATATGACGCTGAGGCTTTTCCTTTTTCATACACAAGCATTACACACACTACAAGGCTGAGGCTCTTTTTTAACCTCTAGCCACCACTTTTATTGAGAGCTAGCAAACTCTTAATACTTAAAACAGTCCCACAACTAACTTGAGTATCAGAGTGTGGTCGCCAGCCACCACTGGCTCTACCTTTAACCTCTTTTCTCTATTTTGTAGGTTAAACAAAGCCCCTAAAACCATTGCCCGCCAGATCTAAATCCCTTCCATTAACCCTTTTTCATCTCGCTCTTTCTCAAGCTCCTTGGAGGGTCAAAACAGGTAGCACACCTTGATTAAGATAAGCACCACTTTCTCTTAATACAAATTAATTGTGTTTAACTAGGTTTTCTTTCTCTATCCAAAATCTAGTTAAAACGAATTCAATTCCAGTGAGCAAAAATTGTTTCGTGTCAATTTCCTGAGACATTCTATTTGAGTCTTGAAGTTCTTCAATAAACACTTAGAAATTTGAAGCGATGAAATTGAAACTCTCTCAAATAGAATTGGTATTATGAATATGGTAGATATATATCCCACGAGGCTAACTAAGATTTCATTGGTGTCCTAGTAATTAATATTGGTTGATAGAGCTCAAAATTATGCATTAATTGGAAAGCCAATTACAAAACTAAACGATAGTACTAATTATTTCTCGACTACTTAACTTTTGCTGTAAATAGACCCCAAAAGATGATGAGTTAATTGGCCTGGCTTTTACTATATGCATCTAACTTATAGACATACACGAAGGTGTTAAAATAAACCCCCTCAATTGTTGTAGTTAAATTTGCAACACATGTACCCATTAACCTATTAACGATTGGATCCGCCTAAGTTACTGCTAACGTGACTTACAGCTGCTTTGTAAAATTTCGCTCATGCCCCTTACATTATATGTTATTTATAATTTATTCATAAGTATTATAAAACTTTTTGCATTTTGAAATTTCATTGAGCCCCTTGTACTCTATTTTATTTCATTAAAACCCTGCCTCATATAATTTTAAATTCTCAAAATACCCTCCATTTAATTAAAAATATAATTATTATTAAATTGATTATAATTATAATTATTATTTTATTATAATTATAATTTTTAAAGGAATTATTATTATTATTATCAAGAATAAAAACTATTATAATTAATTAATCTATTAACAATAATTAATAATAATTTTTTAGTTAAATTGTTAATAATAATAATAATTAACAATAATTATTATAGTGCAATTTTATAATATAGAGTGGTTTACAATTTTATTATTATTCTTGATGATAATAATAATAATAATCCATTTAAAATTTATAATTATATTTATAATATGATATGGAAATGTCTAATTTAGTTGCCCACAGTGAAATGATACGTGCATATTATCCCTGAATACAAACAACGTGAGCTTCTGCAACCCTAACTGTAAAAGCTAGACAAAATTTTTCATGAAAGGTAAAAGCTAGACATTAGAAACCCTAGACATCTTTGAGTAGAAGGAGTTGAAAAACTGCGATATGATTAATAGAAAAGAACTACATGCAGATGGATAGAAAATGAACTAAAATAGCGTGAACGTACAAGCAATTCTAGAAAATCAGAATAATAAACTTTATTTACTTATTTATTTTATTTTTTTTAAGTAAACAAATCTCAATTCAACTAGAAAAACAGAATAATAAGCTTAATAGCATGCAATTAATAACGAAAGCGAACACTTTTCCATTTTAATTGTTTGGAATGCGCGGAACATAACCGATAGTGGCATTGAATAGCTTCACTGGTTAGAATGAAAAATGCTAGACGTTAGAAACCCTATATATCTGTGAGTAGAAGAAGCTGAACACCTTCGATGTTATTAGGAGAAAAGGAATACATGCATGGTGATGGATGGAATATGAACTAGATAGTAGCATAACCGATGGTAGATTTGAATGGCTTCACTTGTTTCACCACTCTAATCTTGTAGCTGAATGCTGATCCGATAGCTGCAACTCTTTCCTTAGAAAACACAACTTGATCTCCCACTTTAGCTTGCTTGCTTCTAACAAAATGACGCCAGCCAGCAGATATAGTGGGTTTCCCGTACGGTCCCTGACGGATGAACAAGCCGAATCGCCATCGTTCTCCGTTCTCGTCCTCTACGACTAAGTCTTGACTGTCTTGTCCAGCTTCGAATGCCGGGAAAAATTCATCAATTGTGTTGGACTCAACTGCCAGCCGAGTAGAAACATCCGTTTCAGTTAGAATCTTCGAATACGTACACTTCCATTGCTTTGATGAATTTTGATCCTTCGATGTCAAATAAATTGTACTTCTTGTTGTCTGATCAAAGCATGCACAAGGGGTTTATATTTATAATAGAAAAACCCAAGAAGCGTTAAAATTGAAAATCATTATCAAATCTTTTTGGCATTTTATATTATTAACATTTCTGGGGCTGTTGAAACAAAAACCTTTCTATCAAATCATGTTTCTTCACTTTTATCGCTATCATAGGTCTAACGCAATTGTCTGTGGGTCCCGTGTTATTTATGCAACAACATGCTCTGCTCTGATTGACAAAAATGATTTGTGATGATTACCAGCACCCAAATCACGGGCCGTCTTTTTGTGAAATGGAATATTCTTCCCAATCTTTAATTCTTGGCTGCGGTCATCCTAAAAAACAAAAAAAAAAAATGACGTTGACGTTGACGTAAATTGAAAAAAGAAACGAATACTGCATTTTGTCCTACGATTAAAAGTTATAATTCTATTTGAACATTGACTGGTGAGGTGAATGAAAATTGAGAATCATCATACTCGTCTTTACAAACCAAATATAATGAGTGATTTCTTATCACTATTATCCAAACCAATTCATATATGTGCATAGTTCGTAGGTAGCTTAATTTCTTTATTCGGAAAGATCTATAAAATATCAAGTATAACTTTCTTTTAATTATTATAGGTATGTCTAATGTCTCTGAAACAACAATAGAGATCCTTCCCAAAAATATCAACATCAATAAAATAAACTTAATTAATTAATATTTGGTGGATATATATTTTCAGTGAAGGATTTGAGAAACTAAATTGTTGGAGCATTTATTTTTACGGTCACTTCTAATCATCATCATTTTTGAAAACTTTGAATATTACGTTTTGCTGTCAAATGATTGCCAGACAAGAAAGTGCTCTTGATGTTGATGTATTCTTTGAAAAACTATAAAAAAAAATTAAATATATTGAAAGTGAGTGTACGTGCATGGCTGCTGCCATACATTTTGACCAAATTGGACGGAAGAGACAGTGACAGTGGGCACGTGTGCTTGCGTTCGCTTTTACTGGTTTCACATAAAAATCTGTAATGATAATACTTTTAATCATTAACAATCTATTAATCAAATCAAAGTAGGTTTGAAAAAATCAAATCAAATTGTTTAGGCTTTTGTTTCAGTTGACTTGTGTGTACGTGATTTGAAAAAAATTAAACACCAAAAGCCGACCAAACAGAATTGTTATAGGTTAGTTTAGTTTGTTTGGTTTTTGTCGATACCGATTTGAATTGAAGTATTAACGTTATTTAACTTGAGAATGTTGGATTTTGGAAGCTAATGACCTACCACATACTTACGTGAGTTTAAGTGATTTGAATTGAAAGAATTGGTTGAAAAATAAAATCAACTGATGATAACACTTGTGATGTTTTTACCCAATCATTCTCTTCAAACTATAATAATTTTGTTTTCTTTTTTCTTCTTTTTTTCTTATATGAATCTTGACTATTCAAGAGGAATTTACTGAATAAATTATAAGAATAATTCATTGAATAAATTATGAGAATATCTCTTAGTACACACATGTGTTGAATAAATTATGCCTTCTCCAAATAACATTATGTGCCTAATATCTCATGCCTTCCAGTTTATATTTTGAAGGGTTAGGCTGCTCTGTCCCCTCTTCTTTTGTAATATAAGGAGAGTACGAAAACCGTTTTGAGTTACGCCAAGCAGAATCAACATCACTCGTCGTTTCGAAAGCCACATGAAAATTGTAAAGCGAAATGCATGCACACTGCCACTCTCACTCGCTACCTCTCATTTGGTCAAGTTTATTAGAAAGAGAGAGTGAGCAATTTTTCAACGAGGGACCACTTAAGTTATTAAGTTAAGGGATGAGTTAAAAAAAAAAAATTACACACTCTAGTATATTATAGAACATAATACATTGTATTGGATGTGTGTTTTGCTTCTCTTTTATAACTTATTCCTTAATAAACTTAAGAGATCCCTTATTAGATAATGACTAATATATGTGTGCACTATTTTTTTACTTATTGTTACAAATGCCCTCAGCTTATTATTCTTGCAAAAAATAATAATATATACACATATTTAGTCATAAAAAAATTTCAAAATTAATTGAAAAATTATGACAATTCCCATTTTTTTCATAATTTTTCAATTAATTATGATTAAATAATTAAAGGTATTCATTTTCCCAACATCAAACAACAATAAAGGTAAAATGGTAAGATTAGCAAAATAAATTGACACTCATAGGGATTTGAATGTGTCTCAAAATATCATGAGAATTTCAATTAGTTTTATCAAGCAACTAGGAGGTTTAGCTCTTTTTTACAACTTCTGAATGTGAGATAGGCTTATGAACTTCTATATAAATAAATATTGGATTAGTAAATCTAAATACACAATAACCAAAATAAAAAAGAAAAAAGAAAAAGATAACATGCACTTCAAGATAAATGATTAGAAAAATATCATTAGAATATTCTTAAAGATCGTAATCAATAATCATAAGATGGCAATGATTTTATCTATAATTGTACTTTATTGATCATATTTACGTCTCTAAAACAAAAGTTGAGATCCTTCACAAAAATATCAACATCAATTGAAGAAACTTCATTACCATTCGGTGGTTATTTGTTTTATGTTAATTGTTTATAAATTTCATTAATTTTGTTCGTTTTATTTTCTTTTTTCTGCATTAAAAATGATTGTTTTAAAATTATTGAATGAACAACCGGTAAAATACCGGTTGTTTCAGTTGAACAAGCATTTGATGACTCAAATTTTGATTACGGGGCTGCTGCCATAAATTTTGACCAAATTGGAAGTAAGGGGTAGTGACAGTGTGCACCTTTGCTTGTGTTTGCTTTTATTGGTTTCACGTAAAAATATGTAATGATAATGCTCTTAATCATTAATAATCTATCAATCAAATCAAAATAGGTTTTGAGAAAAAAAGTCAAATCAAATTATGTAAGCTTGTGTTTCAGTTGACTTGTGTGTACGTGATTTGAAAAAAATTAAACACCAAAAGCCGACCAAACAGAATTGTTAGTAGTAAGTGTTATAGGTTAGTTTAGTTTGTTTGGTTTTTGTCGATACCGATCTGTATTGAAGTATTAACGCTATTTTAACTGGAGAAAGTTGGATTTTGGAAGCTAATGACCTACCACGTACTTACGTGAGTTTAAGTGATTTGAATTGAAAGAATTGGTTGAAAAAATAAAATCAACTGATGATAACACTTGTGATGCTTTTACCCAATCATTCTCTATTAATTGTTATACAATAATACATAGTATTATTTCTTATTTATTAGTTTAATAATTTCATTCTACCCAATCATTTTGAAGCGTTAGGCTGTTTTATACTCTCTTCTTTTGGAATATAAGGAGAGTAAGTGGTGGCGTGGCCGTGGTACCAAACATAAGATGTTGGCCTTTAAGATTATAGATCATGAAGCACGTGTCAATTACTTGGAATATTAGCTTATGGAAACCCTTACTGTAAAAGCTAGACAATAGAAACCCTAAACATACATGAGGAGAGAGAGTTGAACAATTACGATATTTGAACAACTGCAATATTATTAATAGAAAAGAACTAAATGAAGATCGATGGAAAATGAACTAAAATAGCATGAACGGACAAGCAATTCTGGAAAAACAGGATAATAATAAACTTTTTTTTCTTTGAAGTAAACAAATCTCACTTCAAGAAGAAAAACAGGATAATAAGCGTAATAGCAAGCAATTAACAAAGAAAGCGATCACATTTCCACTTTAATTGTTGCTATAACCGAAAATAGCACCGAATACCTTCACTTCTTTCTTCTCATTTTTTATCACTTCTTTCTCCTCATTTTTCATCATTTCTTTCTTCTCATTTTTCACCACTCTAATCTTGTACCTGCCTGCTGATCCGATAGCTCTATCTGTTTTCCTAGAAAACTCAGCTTCATCATCAACTTCAGCTTGCTTTTCCACAACAAAAGGATGCCAGGTGCCTTGGCTGATATAGGGTTTCTCGTACTGTCCCCGACGGATTCGCAAGGAGAATTCCCAATCTTTTCCATTCTCGTCCTCTACAACCAAGTGTTGATCGTATTGGCCAGTTTGGAATGCCGGAAAAAAAATCTCCAAGACTGCTGGAATTAACTTCCAGCCGAGTAGAAATATCTATTGCAGTTAGAATCTTTGAGTACACCGCCATTGCTTTGATGAGTTGAGATCCTTCGATATCAAATAAATTGTCGTTGTTGTGGTATAATAAAAGCATGCACCTGGGGTGATATTTATTGCATTTCGTCGGCTGTTGAAACATTAATATTAACTTTTCTATCAAATCATGTTTATATAGTTTTATCGTTATCCTAGGTTTAACACAACAGTCTTATGTGGGTCTCGCGTTGTCTGCTTTGATAATAACCCAATCAGTGGCCGGTCCTTTTGTAAAGTGAATGTAAAGTGAAAAAAGAAACGACTAATGCATTATTGTCCTGTGATTAAAAGTTATACTTCTGCTTCAGTATTGACTGGTGAGGTGAATGAAAATTGAGGATCATTATATTTTTTATTACAAACCAAATATAATAATTGATTTCTTTTAAGTATTATCTAAACCAATTCAAATATGCACAGTATTTAGGTAGATAAAACCCTTCCCAAAAATATAAAAATCAATAGAAGAAACTTAATTAATTAATACTTGTGGTTATATATTTTCAGTGATGGATTTGAGAAATTAATTTGTTGGTGCATTCATTTTTACTGTCACTTTTAATGATCAATCATCATCATTTTTGAAAACTTTGAATATTTCGTTCTGCCGTCATGTGATTGCCAGACAGGGACGTGCTCTGGATGTTGCCGTCAGAAACCGACTAGATTGAAACTGCAAAATTTATGATCAATTCTCTAATTTCTTTTCTTTGACTAAATAAGTGAACAATATGAGTTCATCTTTTAAACCCCATTATAACTTTGAAACCCATTATGAGTTACGCCAAGCAGAATCAACATCACTCCTCATTTCGAAAGCCACTTGAAAATTGTGAAAACAAACGCATGTACACTCTGTCACTCTCACTCGCTACTTCTCATTTGGTCAGGTTTATTATGTACAGAGAGTGAGCAAGTTTTTAACGAGGGATCACTTAAAGTTATTAAGTTAAGGGATAGTTTAAAAGATAAGAGAAATACACAATTCAGTATATTATAAGACAAAATACATTATATTACAGATCTTTAGTTTATCCCTTAATAAACTTAATTAAGGGATCTCTTACTGGATAATGATTAATGCATATGTGTGTGTAGTTTTTTATTTATTTATTTATTGTTACAAATGCCCTTAGCTTAGTATTCTTGCAAAAAAATTTACATTTAATCATAAAAAATTTTCAAAATTAATTGTGATTAAACAATAAATGATAATACAGATAATTCTAATTACAATTCATGTAGTTCAAGTAAATAAATTATTATGATTTCAATTCCTCATTTTGTAACTATTTCGATTCTAACTCATTATATTTCTAGCTAATTTTAATTCCTTTTTAGTGAATGCACTATAAAATTTGTAATACTTATGAATAAATTGTAAATAATATAGAGTAATCTAATTAAATATAAAGTGGTTTATAATTTTATAGGACAGTTGTTAGGGGACCCTCTATATTATTAACATGGAGTGTACGTGGACGTGGACGTGGAAGTGGACGTGGACGTGGATGCAGCTATAAATTATGACCAAACTGGAAGTAAGAGATTGTGACAGTGTGCATGTGTACTTGCGTTTTCTTTTATAGGTTTCACGTAAAAATCTGTAATGATAATACTCTCAATCATTAATAATCTATCAATCAAATCAAAATAGGTTTTGAGAAAAAAAATCAAATCAAATTATTTAAGCTTTTGTTTCAGTTGACTTGTGTGTACGTGATTTGAAAAAAATTAAACACCAAAAGCCGACCAAAGAGAATTGTTATTGGTATGTGTTCTAGGCTAGTTTAGTTTGTTAGGTTTTTGTGGATACCAATCTAAATTGAAGTATTAACGTTATTTAACTTGAGAAAGTTGGTTTTTTCAAGCTCATGACCTACCACATACTTGTGTGAGTTTAAGTGATTTGAATTGACAGAATTGGTTGAAAAAATAAAGTCAACTGATGATAACACTTGTGATGCTTTTACCCAATCATTCTCTTTAAACCATAAAATTTTTTTTTTTCTTTTTTCCTTTTTTATATATGAATCTTGACTATTCAAGAGGAATTTATTGATTAAATTATGAGAATATCTCTTTGTACACACGTGTTTGAATAAATTATACCTTCTCCTACCACATTATGTTGCCTAATAATTTTTGCTTTCCAGTTTATATTTTGAAGGGTTAGGCTGCTTTGTCGCCTCTTCTTTTGGAATATAAGGAGAGTAAGTGGTGGCGTGGCCGTGGTACCAAACATAAGATGTTGGCCTTTAAGATTATAGATCATGAAGCACGTTTCAATTACTTGGAATATTAGCTTATGGAAACCCTTACTGTAAAAGCTAGACAACTTTTTTTTTAATTAATGTAAAAGCTAGACAATAGAAACCCTAAACATACATGAGGAGAGAGAGTTGAACAATTATGATATTTGAACAACTGCAATATTATTAATAGAAAAGAACTACATGAAGATCGATGGAAAATGAACTAAAATAGCATGAACGGACAAGCAATTCTGGAAAAACAGGATAATAATAAACTTTTTTTTCTTTGAAGTAAACAAATCTCACTTCAAGAAGAAAAACAAGATAATAAGCGTAATAGCAAGCAATTAATAAAGAAAGCGATCACATTTCCACTTTAATTGTTGCTATAACCGAAAATAGCACCGAATACCTTCACTTCTTTCTTCTCATTTTTTATCACTTCTTTCTCCTCATTTTTCATCATTTCTTTCTTCTCATTTTTCACCACTCTAATCTTGTACCTGCCTGCTGATCCGATAGCTCTATCTGTTTTCCTAGAAAACTCAACTTCATCACCAACTTCAACTTGCTTTTCCACAACAAAAGGATGCCAGGTGTGTGTACTGGATAATGACTAATACATATGTGTGTGTACTTTTTTTTTTTACTTATTGTTACAAATGCCCTTAGCTTAGTATTCTTGCAAAAAAATATTATATATATACATATTTTATATTTAATTATGAAATTTTTTCAAAATTAATTGAAAAATTATGATGATTCCCATTTTTTCCATAATTTTTCAGTTAGTTGTGATTAAATAATTAAAGATATTCATTTTCCCAACATCAAACAACTACTAAGGGTAAAATGGTAAGATTAGCAAAATAAATTGACACTCAGGATTTTGAATGATTTTCAAAATGTCATGGGGGTTTCGATTAGTTTTATGAAGCAATCAGAAGGTTTAGCTCTTTTTTGCAACTTTTGAGTGTGAAATAGGCCTATGAACTTCTATATAAATAATTACTGGATTACTATATATAAGTACACGATAACCACAATTTAAAAAAAAAAAGATAACATGCAATTCAAAATGATTGATTATAAATATAACATTAGAATATTCTTAAAGATCGCAATCAATAATCATAAGATGGGAATTATTTTATCTATAATTGTACTTCATTGATTATATGTACGTGTCTGAAACAAAAGTTGATATCCTTCAAAAAAAAATTTCAACATCAATTGAAGAAACTTCATTACCTTTCGGTGGTTATTTGTTTTTAGCGAAAGAAAGGTGGTCTTGATGTAGAAAGTTCTCCTCTTGACCAAATGAGAAGGCGCGAATCGGAGTAAGAGGTAGTGAGATTGTGTGTGCATGCGTTTGCTTTCATAAGTTTCATGTAAAATTCTGCAATGATAATGATCTTAATCATAAAAAAATTTGTTTTTATCAATCAAATTAAAGTAGGTTTAAAAAGTCAAATCAATTTTTTAAAAACTTTTTGTTTCAGTTGACTTGTGTGAACATGATTGATTACAAATTAAACACCAAAAGCGGACCAAAGAGAATTGTTAATGATAAAACAAAGAAACAAATATTACAATATTAAAAGAAAGCAATTAACAAAAATTAATATACTACTAAGGGCGAGCAATTAAACCGATTTGCTACCTTGTTTAGATTTTGTCAGTAGGAGACTGCATTGAAGTATTAATATTATATAAGATGAGAAAGTTGGATTCCGGGTTTTATAAATAAGATAATTGTATAAAAGTTGATTAGCCTATCTCATACTCAAAGGTTAATTCATGAGTTGAGGGTTACTTCAAGTTTATACTCTTAGTCCAAGAATTTTTATTAGCTTATGTGGAATATTCTCCTCAACACCCCAATCGAGGCCAATTTTAGTATATCTCCTCAACACTCCAACCCAGACACGCATCTTTTTGTGATCTTATTAAATATTTTAAACCCACACTATATGGACGCTATTTTGTATTTCAATCCTTCCGACAATGATCAAAACCAGAATTTTCAAGCAATTCAGCAATAGCTAGGGTTGGCAAAATCTGGATCCGGATCCGGATGTAGGTGCATCCGGCTCTGGATTCGGATTAATAATTTTACATCCGGATCCGCAAAAAAAGGTGCAGATCCAGATGCGGGTAATATCCGCAACAGATGCGGGCGGATATTTCGGATATCCGGATCTACAAAAATTAAAATCTAATAATTTAATATATAATTTAAAAATTCAATAATTTACCTAATAATATCAAATAAAATCCAATCATAATTTAACAATAAATAATTCAACATGAATAACATACAAATAATCTCATAAATCTACAAATAAAATTTAATTTTTTATTTTTTATTTAATTTTTATGTATATTTTAATTTAATTTTTAATTTAAAATAAAATTCAATAATTTACCTCATAATATCAAATAAAATTCAATCATATTCTAAAAATTAATAATTCAACATGAATAAGATACAACAACATCATAAATCCACAAATAAAATTTAATTTTTTATTTTTGATTTAATTTTTAATTTAGAATGAAATTCAATAATTTACCTAATAATATCAAATAAAATTCAATCATAATTCAACATGAATAATATACAACAACATAATAAATCCACAAATAATATTAATTTTTTATTTTTATTTAATTTTTAATTTAAAATAAAATTTATCCGGATCCGGATATCCGGTTTTCCGGATGCAAGTGAGGATCCCCGTCTTCCACATCCGGATCCGCATTTTTTAATATGCGGATCCGGATCTTCTGGATCTTTGCGGATCTGGGCCGGATTCGGATTTATTTGACATCCCTAGCAATGGTCATAAGAAAACAAAAAGGATAGTTCTTCATCATATATTTTGTCATTGATGTATGAAGAGTCGAGAGCATCTTTTATTTCTATTCTAACAAATAAAAAAATGATATTTTAATTGAGGTTATTATTGAGATTTTATAACATGTATAGAATAAGGGTCCCTATATGATGCTCTAATTTTTTTACGGCATCAATAATGTAAGAAATATGTATTATTAGATCAAATCAATGTTGCACATTATTTCTATTAATAAAAATTTTTTAATTACTTTTAAAATAGTATAACCGATTAGTTACCAAACTGGTTAAAAGTATGATTTTAAATTAAAGAAAACAAAAGAGATACCCTAAAATACAATATCTCAAATTCTTTTATTCAAAATAGGATTCTTGACAAGTATTGCTTATTCCATAGCACATTGGTGCCAAAGAATCTGAGCTAATCAATAATTTTAAAGATACCCTTAAAAAAAAAAAAAGGAGATGCCCTCAAATACAATATCTCAAGTTCTTTTATTTTAAATAGGGTTCTTGACAAATATTGCATATTCTGTAGCACATTGGTGCCAGAGAATCTCAGCTGTTATTGTTATTTTAGTCAATAATGTTAGAGATCCCAATATTTGAGTCTTAACTTGAGTTCTAATGCTATGTGTCACGTATTTATTGGATGATAGAATTCATAACTTGTAAAATTTCTTAACCATCATCTAATCGATGAATACCAAATCAGTTGGAATTCAAATTCGGACACATAGCTCTATTATAATTGATTTGATAGTGAATCCTTGTGAATTTGAGTCACAATGTCAAATTAGATTAATTAAAAAAAGTGAAAGAGAAAGTGGCTGAGAAGTTGGGTTTGCAAGGAGTTATCGATAATTACTTTCAAGTACTTAAATTTATTTCTAACATTGAACCCTAACTATACTACTCGCTTTTGGTCACGGAGCACAGCTCGCCAGCAACTGTGCAGTTAAATTTGAGTGGAAGTCCGGTTTCCAATAATTGGACTAAGGTTGCTAAGAAAGGGCCGATTGATATAAAGACTTTTAAAACATGTTTCTTCTTTCTGTTCATTAATATATACTTTGCATTTGTTATGTGGTTATTCGATGGTTTGATACCAAAAATTATTTTAAGGTTTTGCCAATTATATTCAGAATAGCAAGATTTAATTGTTTTAATAATACCACGGAAATTCTTCTTTTGTTAAATTAAAATGATGCATAACTTGGTTCTACAAAAATATAGCTCGCATGATGCCCACAATCGACCTATCCTCTAGTTCTATAAAAATGATAAATACATCTCAATGCAAACAATATTGGCTTATTATGGAAACCCTAACTGTAAAAGCTAGACAATTTTTTTTTAAATATTAATGTAAAAATGATATATACATTTCAAATTTTCAAAGCAGCCATTTACTACAAACAGCAAAATGCAAAGAGGTAGTAATGCATCAAAACAACACTTCCAAGATTTTATTGAAATCAGGTGATGACATTTTACAACCTTTGATTACTTCCACTATCAAATGAAAAGATGGATTCTATTTCTACGGTCCAAAAGGGTAAATTTATCTAATAAGTAACCATAGAAAGGTCAAGGCAAATTTATCTAAAAAATTTAAGATCAGTTGTAATATAGAGCACTTAGAATTCAGTTTAAACATATACCAAATACAACCAATAGTCAACAGAATTTTATAGATGATGACGACGGTGTGATGTGTGGGCAATGTTGTCATAACATATAAAGTAAAAGTACTTTAATTCATGCTAAATGTTTTGAATACGCGCGTTTACTTTAAATTTTATTATAAAAGTAGACGGCTTGAAAAGTACAAGCTTTGGTGAGTATGCCAACTCAGAATTTTATACTACATACTAGCAATGGTCAACAGAATTTTATAGCAGATCTATTAATTAATTTAAGCCAAAATCTATTAATTAATTTAGACAAATTTTCTAAGTTATTATTAGGACTAGACAGTTCTTTGAAACTAATAATATTAATACACTAAGAAAAACCTTAGATTATATTAAAGAAATATTATCATATTCGAATAGTCAAATTACGAGATTCCATAATATGAAAAGAAGTAGTTGAGTTAATACTATTATTAGGTATTGAAACTCCTAAACCAACTGAATTATAAATAAAAAGCACAGTTGATATACTAAAAATAGAAATAGAAAATATTACACAGAACACAAAGTAAATTGCAACAATAGTTGGATTCCATAAGTACATTACGACTAGAATAAGAGAAGTCTTAATAAAAATATTATATGTATAATTGACAATGTTGATGATAAGAATTAAATAATATTAATGGAAATAAAACAATTAATCAAATAATTAATTGTCTCCATTTTAATTACTGATTAAAATAGATTGATTGTAAATCAATATAATGATTGATTGATTCAATCTTTGCTCATAATTATTATTCCGGACAAAACTATGGTGCAACTGTGGTACCATACCACAGCTGCACCTAACCATTGGATCTAGCTGCACACATGTACTATAGCTGAATCCAATGGCTAGGTGCAGCTGTGGTATGGTACCACAGTTGCACCATAGCTGGACACTATTATTCCAAAAATATGTGAATTTTCTCATTTCCTTTTTCATTTTGCAATTACTTATATAAATTGAATCTTTGAGTTCATGAATTAATAACAGTGAAATTTATCTTTTCTCAATAATTCTCAAAAGTTTTCACTATTAAGGGCGAGAGAGAGTTTTGTTGGCCAGCACTATTAATTTACATATAATAATAAACGTATCTTTAATTACAGAAAAAGAAAATAATAAACTTTGCTTTAAGATCTGTTTCAAATTCAAAATTTCTTTAAAATATAAAGGGCAAGCAGCAAGATGCTATTTTTTTCTATCTTTAAAATGTCTTGTAAATATGAATCTATTTCATTGCTAGAAGAAAAATTTGTGATTAAGGTAACGAACGGGATTTGAAAAAGTATTTTTAAATTTTTACACCAAACAAATACTGATATTTACTAGTTTATATAACGATTAAGTTTTATATGACATTCATTCTAATATTCGAGGGACGTCTACTCTACTTAGATTCTGATTCTGCTCCCCTATTACATAAATAAAAGAAGTGGATTAAGTCGTTATATTACCGTATGGAAGACTCGAACCTCGAAGGTCGCTTATGAGAGCGTGACTTGCAACACTCGGCCAAAGGCCGATTGGTCAAGAAGTTTTGGATTATTAGTTCAATACTCTTATAAAAAATCAAGAGAGTTTTCTGGAATCGGATCTGTTTGATTGTCGGTGAACAAATGAATGAAGCTTTAACTGCATCGTTGTTTTGGCTCTTTGTGCTATGGTGGGGATTAGTTTGTTTTGACTTTTGAGCTAGAATGGAATAGGAACTGGATGGACCCACATACTAGCAATTGTCAAGAGAATTTTAAAACAGACCATTAATTTAATTTAGGAGAAAATCTAGCTTTGGTTATCAGTTGTCTTGTGTGATCGTGACGTGATAAAACTTTAGGATCCTCTTTCTCTAGGACTTGACTAGCTTACAGAATCTGTTAGCTACAGACTGCAGCATCAGCCGTTGGATGTGGTTGGATGTGGAGTGAGAAACTAAACAATAGAAAATCGGATGGTGAGATAACGGAAGATGTTTGTTACAGAATCTGTACCATAGACAGGTCCCTTTCTCTATACAAGAAAAGAAAGCGAAAGATCCGACAGAAGTCTCCTGTACTCGCGAGCGCTATTTCATTCACACAACACATTCAATAAAGTTAAATAAATCCAATATCAATTGAAGTAGAACATTTTTTTTCCCAAATAAAACAAACTGAAACCACGTGATTAAGAAAAAGAAACAAAATTGATTCTCCTGAAATCGCGCGACTTCTCTAGTCTATAAATTAACACCATTTGTCTCTATAAACAATAGACATCACATTCACATGCGAACTCATTAAGAGAAATAAAAAGATATTCCATAAGTACAATACGACTGGAATAAGAGCAATCTTAATAAAAATAGAATAATGATAGGCATCTTAAATTTTTTGTCCCAAATAATTATCTCAAATAATGTGGTATTCATTAATTGTTTGATAGCTCTTTATAAAATTTAAGTGAATTGATTGTATTATCTCACCAATTAATTGATGAATGTTACACCATTTGCGATAGTTATTTAGGATAAAAAATTTAAGATGCATAGCATATAAAAATATCAGATGCGAGAGAATCTCACCTTTAACCCTTCGTCTAATCATTAAGCTTTTGTTATTATTCATTTGACTTGTATGAAAATGATTTGATAAAAGCTCAATGACTGTTATCACTTCTGTGGCTCTCACATTCACACACTCAATAGTCAATATGTTAACTAAATCCAATATCACATCCAGTCATCCATGCACACATTTTACAAGGATCAACTACATTCACAGGCAAACTCGTTTTAAGTAAGTCCGCGGCTAAGTTACATTATTTGTAACTAACAGCCCAGCCATATTATTCGTTGGATTTCGACTTTTCAAACCCAATGGATGGAAAAAATTACTAGACTTAAAGTAAAGTAGTTTAGAGTATTGTATTATAATTACTAATAATATTTTATTCTTACACTTCTCATCAACGAGGAAGAGTCGAAGAGACAAACAACAGTTAGTCGAAAACCCATATATTGGTTTATTTGTTTTTAATATCATTTATTACTTTACCATATTTTGTATTATTTCGAAAAAAGAAATCTAGTAAAGAATATAAAATGAGCAATGCTAGGTATACCAACATATAAGCCTAAATTTGAGTCTTAACTAATGTGACAATTATCTATTGGATGTCGGTTAAGTGATTTTACTAATTATAAAATCCATCATCCAATCGATGAGTGATACATAATATTGAGACTTAAGTTGGGACTCAAATGTTAGGATTCTTAACATTGTTGTTACAAAATTAACCAAAAAAGTAAAAATGTAACCAAATACTTTTTTAGTTGTAATAATATAAAGTCACGTTATCATAAGATTTGGATTCATTATTGATCTAATATAGTATTTATATTACTTTTTTATTAGGTTGTGATTAGTAGTTATTGAATAAAAACATAAGTGTAATTATGTGTTAATTAGTTGCATAATATTACAAATTCAAACTTATTTGAATTTTTTTCTCGGACAAATTAAATGAAATCTTCCCTTGGCATAAGAATCACTACATACATAATATATCATATAATTAAAACTTTACTCTCAAAACTGGAAAATCAGAATAATAATAAACTTTATTTATTTATTTATTTATTTTAAGTAATCAAATCTCACTTCAACTAGAAAAACAGAATAATAAGTTTATGTAGCATGCAATTAATAACGAAAGCGAACACTTTTCCATTTTAATTGTTTGGAATGCGCGTAACATAACCGATAATAGCTTCACTGCTGGTTAAAATGAAAAATGCTAGACGTTAGAAACCCTATATATCTGTGAGTAGATGGAGTTGAACACCTTCGATGTTCTTAGGAGAAAAGAAATACATGGTGATGGATGGAATATGAACTAGATAGTAGACTTGAATAGCTTCACTTGTTTCACCACTCTAATCTTGTAGCTGGATGCTGATCCGCTAGCTGCAACTCTTTCCTTAGAAAACACAACTTGATCTCCCACGTTAGCTTGCTTGCTCATAACAAAACGACGCCAGCCAGCAGATATAGTGGGTTTCCCGTACGGTCCCAGAAGGATGAACAAGCCGAATCGCCATCGTTCTCCGTTCTCGTCCTCTACGACTAAGTCTTGACTGTCTTGTCCAGCTTCGAATGCCGGGAAAAATTCGTCAATTGTGTTGGACTCAACTGCCAGCCGAGTAGAAACATCCGTTTCAGTTAGAATCTTCTTGTACACTTCCATTGCTTTGATGAATTTTGATCTTTCGATATCAAATAAATTGTATGTGTTGAGGTCTGATCAAAGCATGCGCAAGGGGGTGATATTTATAATCGAAAAACCAAGAAGCGACAAAATTGAAAATCATTATCAAATCTTTTTGGCATTTTATATTATTAACATTTCTTCGGCTGTTGAAACAATAGCTTTTCTATCAAATCACGTTTCTTCACTTTATCGCTATCATAGGCTAACACAATTGTCTGTGGGTCCCGTGTTATTTATTCAACAACATACTCTGCTTTGATTGACAAAAATGATTTGTGAGGATTACCAGCACCTAAATCACAGGCCGTCTTTTTGTGAAATGGAATATTCTTCTCAATCTTTAATTCTAGGCTTCGGTCATCCTTAAAAAAAAAAATGATGTTGACGTAAAGTGAAAAAAGAAACGAATGCTGCATTTTGTCCTACGATTAAAAGTAATAATTCTATTTGAGTATTGACTGGCGAGGTGAATGAAAATTGAGAACCATCATATTCGTCGTTACAAACCAAAAATAATGAGTGATTTCTTGTAACTATTATCCAAACCAATTCATTTATGCATAGATTTTAAGTAGATTCATTTCTTTATTCAGCAAGTTCCATGCAATAGCAAGTACAACTTTCTTTTAATTATTATAGGTATGTCTCTGAAACAACAATAAAGATCCGTCCCAAAAATATCAACATCAATAAAAGAAACTTAATTAATTAATATTTGGTGGATATATATATTTTCAGTGAAGGATTTGAGAAATTAATTTGTTGGTGCATTTATTTTTACAGTCACTTTTAATCATCATCATTTTTCAAAACTTTGAATTACGTGCTGCTGTCAAATGATTGCCAGACAAGAAAGTGCTCTTGATGTTGATGTAGAAAGTTCTTTGGAAGTGATTGTAAGTGGATGCAGCCATAAATTTTGACCAAACCGGAAGTAAGAGATAGTGACAGTGTGCATGTGTACTTGCGTTTTCTTTTATAGGTTTCACGTGAAAATCTGTAATGATAATGCTCTCAATCATTAACAATCTATTAATCAATCAAAGAAGGTTTGAAAACAAATCAAATCAAATTTTGTAAGCTTTATGTTTCAGTTGACTTATGTGAACATGAATTGATAAAAAGTTATACGCCAAAGAAAGTGTTATAGGTTAGTTTAGTTTTTTTGGTTTCTGTAGGTACCGATCTGAATTGAAGTATTAATGTTATCTATAACTTGAGAAAGTTGGATTTCGGAAGTTCACGACTCTAACTCTTGTGAGTTAAGTGATTGCCAGACAAGAAAGTGCTCTTGATGTTGATGTATTCTTTGAAAAACTATATAAAAAAAAATTATATATATTGAAAGTGAGTGTACGTTCATGGCTGCTGCCAAACATTTTGACCAAATTGGGCGGAAGAGACAGTGACAGTGGGCACGTGTGCTTGCGTTCGCTTTTACTGGTTTCACAAAAAAATCTGTAATGATAATACTTTTAATCATTAACAATCTATTAATCAAATCAAAGTAGGTGTGAAAAAATCAAATCAAATCAAATCCTGTAGGCTTTTGTTTCATTTGACTTGTGTGTACGTGATTTGAAAAAAATTAAACACCAAAAGCCAACCAAACAGAATTGTTATAGGTTAGTTTAGTTTGTTTGGTTTTTGTCGATACCGATTTCAATTGAAGTATTAACTAAAGTAAATAGAAAAGTGGTTGGACTGAATTATGATAATTCTCATTCAAATTGTTGGACTGAATAGAAAACAAATATATAATACAACTTTTACAACAAGAATAACAAAAAGTATCGGAAAAGAAGGATGACTCAAAAAGGAGTTCTATTATAAAAGAAGATTAAAGTCTTATTCTAAAGGAAGACTCAACCAACTTAAAGCAGCAATTGAAACTGCAAATGACACGTATGTTCTTTATTAACTTTATTTAACTTGAGAATGTTGTTTTGGAAGCTAATGACTTACCACATACTTACTTGAGTTTTAAGTGATTTGAATTAAAAGAATTGGTTGAAAAATAAAATCAACTGATGATAACACTTGTGATGTTTTAACCCAATCATTCTCTTCAAACTATAACAATTTTGTTTTCTTTTTTCTTCTTTTTTTCTTATATGAATCTTGACTATTCAAGAGGAATTTATTGAATAAATTATGAGAATAATTCATTGCATAAATTATGAGAATATCTCTTAGTACACACATGTTTGAATAAATTATGTCTTCTCCAGTTTATAACATTATGTGCCTAATATCTCATGCCTTCCGGTTTATATTTTGAAGGTTTTGAGAAAAAAAAGTCAAATGAAATTATGTAAGCTTTTGTTTCAGTTGACTTGTGTGTACGTGATTTGGAAAAAATTAAACACCAAAAGCCGACCAAACAGAATTGTTAGTGGTAAGTGTTATAGGCTAGTTTAGTTTGTTTGGTTTTTGTCGATACCGATCTGTATTGAAGTATTAATGCTATTTTAACTGGAGAAAGTTGGATTTTGGAAGCTAATGACCTACCACATACTTACGTGAGTTTAAGTGATTTGAATTGAAAGAATTGGTTGAAAAAATAAAATCAATTGGTGATAACACTTGTGATGCTCTTACCCAATCATTCTCTATTAATTGTTATACAATAATACATAGTATTATTTCTTATTTATTAGTTTAATAATTTCATTCTACCCAATCATTTTTAAGGATTAGGCTGTTTTATACTCTCTTCTTTCGGAATATAAGGAGAGTTCGTAGTGGCGTAGTTGTGTTACCATTCACAAGATGTTAGCCTTATAAAATTATAGATAATGGAGTGTGTCAATTACTTGGAATATTAGCTTATGGAAACCCTTACTGTAAAAGCTAAACAATTTTTAAAAAAAAATTAATGTAAAAGCTACGCAATAGAAACCCTAGATATACATGACGAGAGAGAGTTGAACAATTGCGATATTTGAACAATTGCAATATTATTAATAGAAAAGAACTACATGAAGATGGATGGAAAATGAACTAAAATAGCATCAATGGACAAGCAATTCTGGAAAAACAGGATAATAATAAACTTTTTTTTTCTTTGAAGTAAACAAATCTCACTTCAAGAAGAAAAACAGGATAATAAGCGTAATAGCAAGCAATTAATAAAGAAAGCGAACACATTTCCACTTTAATTGTTGCTATAACCGAAAATAGCACCAAATACCTTCATTTCTTTCTTCTCATTTTTTATCACTTCTTTCTCCTCATTTTTCATCATTTCTTTCTTCTCATTTTTCATCACTCTAATCTTGTACCTGCCTGCTGATCCGGAAGCTCCATCTGTTTCCCTAGAAAACTCAACTTCATCACCAACTTCAGCTTGCTTTTCCACAACAAAAGGATGCCAGGTGCCTTGGCTGATATAGGGTTTCTCGTACTGTCCCCGACGGATGAGCAAGGAGAATTCCCAATTTTTTCCATTCTCGTCCTCTACAACCAAGTGTTGATCGTATTGGCCAGCTGGGAATGCCGGAAAAAAATCTCCAAGACTGCTGGAATTAACTTCCAGCCGAGTAGAAATATCTGTTGCAGTTAGAATCTTTGAGTACACTGCCATTGCTTTGATGAGTTGAGCTCCTTCGATATCAAATAAATTGTAGTTGTTGTGGTATATTTATAATCGAAAAACCAAGAAGCGACAAAATTGAAAATCATTATCAAATCTTTTTTTTTTTGCATTTCGTCGGCTGTTGAAACATTAATATTAACTTTTCTATCAAATCATTTTTCTATACTTTTATCGTTATCCTAGGTTTAACACAATAGTCTTATGTGGGTCTCGCGTTGTCTGCTTTGATAATAACCCAATCAGTGGCCGGTCCTTTTGTGAAGTGAATGTAAAGTGAAAAAAGAAACGACTAATGCATTATTGTCCTATGATTAAAAGTTATGCTAAAGCTTCAGTACTGACTGGTGAGGTGAATGAAAATTGAGGATCATTATGTTTTTTATTACAAACCAAATATAATAAGTGATTTCTTTTAAGTATTATCTAAACCAATTCAAATATGCACAATATTTAGGTAGAGAAAACCCTTCCCAAAAATATAAAAATCAATAGAAGAAACTTAATTAATTAATACTTGTGGTTATATATTTTCAGTGATGGATTTGAGAAATTAATTTGTTGGTGCATTCATTTTTACTGTCACTTTTAATGATCAATCATCATCATTTTTGAAAACTTTGAATATTCCGTTTTGCCGTCATGTGATTGCCAAACAGGGACGTGCTCTGGATGTTGCTGTCAGAAACCGACTAGATTGAAACCACAAAATTTATGATCGATTCTTTAATTTATTTTCTTTGACTAAATAAGTGAACAATATGAGTTCATCTTTTTAAACCCCATTATAACTTTGAAAACCATTATGAGTTACGCCAAGCAGAATCAACATCACTCGTCGTTTCAAAAGCCACTTGAAAATTGTGAAAACAAACGCATGCACACTCTGTCACTCTCACTCGCTACTTCTCATTTGGTCAGGTTTATTATGTACAGAGAGTGAGCAAGTTTTTAACGAGGAATCACTTAAAGTTATTAAGTTAAGGGATAGTTTAAAAGATAAGAGAAATACACAATTCAGTATATTATAAGACAAAATACATTATATTACAGATCTTTAGTTTATCCCTTAATAAACTTAATTAAGGGATCTCTTACTGGATAATGACTAATACATATGTGTGTGTAGTTTTATTTATTTATTTATTGTTACAAATGCCCTTAGCTTAGTATTCTTGCAAAAAAATTTACATTTAATCATAAAAAAATTTCAAAATTAATTGTGATTAAATGACTATTCAATTAACTAAATAATTAAGGATATTCATTTTCCCAACAACAAACAACTCCTAAGGGTAAAATGGTAAGATTTGTAAAATAAATTGACACTCAGATGAATTTGAATGTTTTTCCAAATATCATGGGGGTTTCGATTAGTTTTATCAAGCAACCACAAGGTTTAGCTCTTTTTCGCAACTTTTGAGTGTGAGATAGGCTTATGAACTTCTTGTGAAGCCGAAAGTTAGTTATAATCTGTTATGAGTTTGCTGAGCTGGCTGATGAGCTGGAGTTAGTGGGATCCAAATGTTGATTAAGCAGTTAGTCAATGTTAGTGGAAACACACGTGTGGAAAAAGCCTTATTGTTTATATATATATGCTGTTTTCTGAAGCTCATGACAGAGAGAGTGATTCTACTGCTGTATTACAGAGAGAAAAGTTTAGCTTTGAGAGCCTTTTGTAATCAGTACTGAGAAATCGTTGTAACCAGCCATTCTTGATCAAATAATCCTCTGCCCTTGCTGGGTTTTACAGCTGTGGATGTAGGTTCCTTTGTGGAGCTGAACCACGTTAGATTCTTGGTGTCTTGGGAGTTCTTGGTTCTTGTTTTGTGTTACCTTCTCTGCATTGTTTTCTAATCTTGCATTGATAGAGTCTGGTGTCTTGGCTTGCTTAGTTCTAAAACAAAGAAGTCTGGTATAAGCACGATTGCTATAACAAACTGGTATCAGAGCCTGGTGTTGGTTGGAATCAGACTCAAAGATGGCAAGCACCGGAGTTGATCTTGAAAAGTTCAACGGAGATAATGATTTCTATCTCTGGAGTTTGAAGATGAGAGCAATTCTCATTCAACAAGGGCTTGACAGTGCCCTTGATGATGCAGAAGATACGATGGCCAAGAAAGAGAAGGCATAAGGTTCTTCAAGCTTTGGTGCAGATCAAAGGATTATAAACAATAAAGCCCATAGCACCATTATCTTGCATCTCTCTGATGAAGTCTTGAGAGAAGTATCCAAAGAAAGATCTGCAGCTGGTTTGTGGGCTAAGCTAGAAGAAATGTTCCTGAGGAAATCATTGGCAAAGAGACTGTATATGAAGATGAGGTTATACACATTCTCGATGAAAGATGGAGTAGCCATGAAAGATCATGTGGATGAGTTCAATAAGCTCATTCTTGATCTCAAGAATGTCAACATAATTCTTGAAGATGAAGATAGGGCACTCATTTTGTTAAGTTCCCTTCCAGAATCTCATGAGCACTTTGTAGATACTCTCCTCTATGGCAGACAAACCCTCTCATTGAAGGATGTCAAAGATGCTCTAGAATCCAAGGATTTGAAGAAAATGGCAGAATTGAAAGATCAAAGCAATGCAGAAGGTCTAGTTGCCAAAGGAAAGCCAGAAAAGAAATACAACAAATAGAAGAAGAACAATAGCCAGAAAGATAAAGCTGAAAAGAAAAAGAAGAAGAGGAAGTGTTACTTCTGTCAAAAGGAGGGGCACTATATCAAGGATTGTTTCGAGAAAAAGAAACTAGAGGAACTGCAAAAGAAATCAAATGGGAAGGCTGCTGTTGCCTCTGAAGATGAATGTGACTATGATGAAGCAGATGTCCTGGTAGCTGCAGAAAGGCACCCAACTGGTGAGTGGATTCTGGACTCTGGTTGTTCATTCCACATGTGTCCAAATAAGAGTTTCTTTAAGACTTTTGAAAGTGTAAATGGAGGGAAGGTATTGTTAGGAAATAACCTAGCTTGCAAGGTGGCTGGAATAGGAACCATTAACTTGAAGTTGCATGATGGTGTCACTAGAGACTTGCACCAAGTGAGATATGTCCCTGATCTGAAAAGAAACTTAATATCTCTAGGAATGGTTGACCAATCAGGCTGTACCATTAAGGCAGAAAATGGAGAGATACAGATATTTGATCAGGGTAAAATTGTAATGAAAGGGGTTAGAAAGAATGGGCTGTACATACTGGTTGGTTCCTCACATGTGCAAGGAATCTCAGCTAGTGTGACCAGAGATAAAACCAAGCTCTGGCACATGAGACTAGCTCATATCAGTGAGAGGGGTCTCAAGGAGCTAAGCAATCAAGGTTTGCTTGGTAATGACAAAATTACTTCCTTAAAATTCTGTGAGAAATGTGTGTTTGGGAAGGCCACAAGACTGAAATTCAATTTAGGGAGAAAAGAAACCAAACAGACTCTAGATTACATTCACTCAGACCTTTGGGGGCCATCACAAGTTCCATCTTTAGGTGGAGCAAGGTACTTTGTGTCCTTCATAGATGACTACTCTTGGAAGGTTTGGATCTATGTGTTGAAATACAAAAGTGAAGCACTAGGGAAGTTCAAAGAGTGGGTTACTCTCATTGAAAACCAAACTGAGAAGAAAATCAAGAGGCTCAGAACAGACAATGGGTTGGAATATTGCAGCAAAGAGTTTGAAGATTTCTGCAAAGCAAAAGGCATTGCAAGGCATAGAACTGTCACCTACACTCCACAGCAAAATGGGGTAGCAGAAAGGATGAACAGAACCATAATAGAAAGGGTAAGGTGTATGCTGCTGATTGCAAACTTATCAAAAGGTTTCTGGGCTGAAGCTGTAACTACTGCTGCTTATTTGATAAATATAAGTCCATCCTCAGCTCTAGTTTTCAAGACACCTCAGGAGCTTTGGTCAGGGAAGCCTCCAGACTTGAGCAATCTGAGGATCTTTGGGTGTCCAGCTTATGCACACTTAAAGCAAGGTAAGCTTGAGTCCAGGGCTGTTAAAGGGTATTTCTTGGGCTATCCTGAGGGCATTAAAGGATATAAGATATGGACCCTTAATGGCAAGCCATCAAGGATATTAATCAGCAGGGATGTCACCTTTGATGAAGAACATATGCTACAGTCAAAGGTAGAAACTGAGATTGAAGCCACTGAAACAGAGGAAGGGGATAGTGTTGGACAAAAGGTGGAGCATTCTGATAGTAGTGAGATTTCTGAGCAGTCATCAGACCATTTCAAGGAAAGAAAGAGTCCATCAGAACTAAAAACATATCAGCTTGCTAGGGATAGAGAGAGGAGAGCCATAAAAATGCCAAAGAAGTATGGCATAACTGACCTCATTTCCTATGCACTGACAGTAGCTGATGAGGTGAATGGTGGAGAGCCTTTGAGCTATAAAGAAGCTATGAGATGCAAGGATAAGATGAAATGGTATGCTGCAATGCAGGATGAAATAAACTCTTTGAAGAAGAATAATACCTGGATATTGGTGGACAGACCATCAAACAAGAAGCTAGTTGGCAGCAAGTGGATTTTCAAGTTGAAGGTTGGAGCTTCAGAGAATGAACCACCAAGACATAAAGCCAGACTTGTGGCAAAGGGATTCACACAGAGAGAGGGAGTTGACTTCAATGAAGTGTTCTCACCTGTAGTCAAATATAGCTCAATTAGGTTGCTGTTGACCCTCTCTGCATATCATGACCTGGAGTTGGAGCAGATGGATGTTAAAACTGCCTTCTTACATGGCAATCTTGATGAAGAAATTCTCATGGCACAACCAGAAGGGTTCATTGAGAAAGGGTCAGAGGACAAGGTGTGCCTATTGAAGAAGAGCTTGTATGGTCTCAAGCAATCCCCAAGGCAATGGTATGTGAAGTTTGATGAGTTTATGATAAGCCATGGGTACTGCAGAAGTAGTTTTGATAACTGTGTGTATTATAAACTCTCATCAAGTGGTAGAGGCATCTATTTGCTTCTTTATGTGGATGACATGCTTATTGCTTGCAGCCAAAAGGAAGAAATAAAGAAGCTTAAGGTAGAGCTTAACACTGAATTTTAAATGAAGGATTTGGGTGCAGCTACAAAAATTCTGGGTATGCAGATAATAAGAGACAGGAAATCCAAAGTTATGTTTCTATCACAAGCTGATTATGTGAAGAAGGTGTTAACCATGTTCAACATGGAAGATTCAAAACCTGTTTCAATACCTTTGTCAGCTCACTTCCAGTTATCTAAGTCACTGGAACCTACAACAGATGATGATTTTAACTACATGAGGGAGATACCTTACTCCAGTGCAGTTGGCAGCATCATGTATGCCATGGTATGCACCAGACCTGACTTAGCTCATGCAATTGGAGTCATCAGTAGGTTTATGGGGAATCCAGGGAAGGGTCACTGGAATGCAGTGAAATGGGTACTAAGATACCTTCAAGGGTCTGCTGTCACTGCCATTATGTTTGGAAAAACAAGTGAAGCATCACCTGAAGTGGTTGGATTTGTGGACTCAGACTATGCAGCAGACAAAGATAGAAGGAGGTCCATAATAGGTTTTGTGTTTACTATGTGTGGAGGTGCCATAAGCTGGAAGTCTTCTCTGCAATCAGTGGTTGCCCTCTCAACAACAGAAGCTGAATATATTGCACTTACAGAAGCTGTTAAAGAAGCAATATGGCTAAGGGGGCTGGTTACTGAATTGGGGTTTGAGCAAGAAATTGTTAGAGTTAGCTGTGATAGCTCTAGTGCTATTCAGCTAAGTAAAAATCCTAAGTTCCTTGAGAGAACTAAACATATTGATGTCAGAATGCACTTCATAAGGGATGAAATTAGCAAAGGAGTAGTGAATGTGGTTAAAGTGCCAACTGAAGTAAATCCAGCTGACATGTTAACCAAACCTTTGCCATCAGTCAGATTCAGGAACTTACTGAGTCTGATTGGGTGTGTTAGCTTGTGAAACAAGCTTACTGATGCTGTAGCACTGAAGGGGGAAGTAGAAGCAGATTAAAACTAAGGTGGAGATTTGTGAAGCCGAAAGTTAGTTATAATCTGTTATGAGTTTGCTGAGCTGGCTGATGAGCTGGAGTTAGTGGGATCCAAATGTTGATTAAGCAGTTAGTCAATGTTAGTGGAAACACACGTGTGGAAAAAGCCTTATTGTTTATATATATATGTTGTTTTCTGAAGCTCATGACAGAGAGAGTGATTCTACTGCTGTATTACAGAGAGAAAAGTTTAGCTTTGAGAGCCTTTTGTAATCAGTACTGAGAAATCGTTGTAACCAGCCATTCTTGATCAAATAATCCTCTGCCCTTGCTGGGTTTTACAGCCGTGGATGTAGGTTCCTTTGTGGAGCTGAACCACGTTAGATTCTTGGTGTCTTGGGAGTTCTTGGTTCTTGTTTTGTGTTACCTTCTCTGCATTGTTTTCTAATCTTGCATTGATAGAGTCTGGTGTCTTGGCTTGCTTAGTTCTAAAACAAAGAAGTCTGGTATAAGCACGATTGCTATAACACTTCTATATAAATAATTACTAGATTACTGAATAAATTGTACTCGAGTAGAAACATCCGATTCAGTTAGAAGCTTTGAGTACACTGCCATTGCTTTGATGAGTTGAGATCCTTCGATATCAAATAAATTGTACTTGTTGTGATCTGATCAAAGGATGCACCAGAGGGTGAATTCGTAAGAAAAGCCCAAGAGCCGACAAAATTGAAAATCATTATAAAATCTTTTTAGCAATTCTTCGGCTGTTGAAACATAACATTAACTTTTCTATCAAATCTATCGTTATCATAGGTCTAACGCAAGTCGTCTTACGTGGGTCCTGTGTTATTTATTCAACAACATACTCTGCTTTGACTGGTGAGGTGAATGAAAATTGAGAATCATCATATTCGTCTTTGCAAACCAAATATAATAAGTGATTTCTTTTAAATATTATCTAAAACAATTCAAATATGCGTAGTGTACGTTTAGGTAGATAAAATTCTTCCCAAAAATATCAACATCACTGGAAGAAACCTAATTAATTAATATTTGTGGATATATATTTTCAGTGATGGATTTGAGAAATTAATTTGTTGGTGCATTCATTTTTGTCGTCACTTTTGATGATCGATCATCATCTTTTTTTTTAAACTTTGAATATTATGTTTTGCTGTCAAGTGATTGCCAGACATGAAAGTGCTCTTGATGTTACTGGCAACTGAATTGTACTTGTTTTCTGATATTTAAAATAGAAAAACCCAAGAAGCGACAAAATTTATGATCCATTCTTTAATTTGTTTTCTTCGACTAATTGAGTGAACAATATGAGTTGATCTTTTTAAACTCCATTATAACTTTAAAATCATTATGGGTTACGCCAATCAGAATCAACATCACTTGTCGTTTCGAAAGCCACGTGAAAATTGCGAAACCAACCCATGCACACTCTGTCACTCTCACTCACCATTTCTCATTTGGTTAGGTTTATTATATAGAGAGAGGGAGCAATTTTTTAACAAGGGATCACTTGTGTTATTAAGGGATAGGTTAAAAAAATATATATACATGTTAGTATATGATAAGATAAAATACACTGTATTAAAGATATTTAGTTTATCCCTTAATAAGCTTAAGGGATCCCTTACTAGATAATGATTAATACATGTGTGTGTACTTTTTTTAATTATTAAAAAAAATCAAAATTAATTGAAAATTTATGAAAATTCCCATATTTTTTTCCTAATTTTTCAATTAGTTGTGATTAAATAATTATTCAATTAATTAAGTAATTAAAGATATTCATTTTCCCAACATCAAACAACTACTGAAGGTAAAATGGTAAGATTAGCAAAATAAATTGACACTCAGAGGGATTTGAATTTTTTTTCAAAATGTCATGGGGGTTTGATTAGTTTTATCGAGCAATCATAAGGTTTAGTTCTTTTTCACAACTTTGGAGTGTGAGATAGGTTTATAAACTTGTATATAAATAATTGCTATATCACTAAATCTAAGTACACGAAAACCACAACTAAAAAAAGAAAAAAAGAAAACATGCTATTCAAAATGAATGATTATAAATATATCATTAGAATATTCTTAAAGATCGTAATCAATGATCATAAGATGGCAATGATTTTATCTATAATTGTACTTTATTGATTATATGTACGTCTCTGAAACAAAAGTTGAGATCCTTCGCAAAAATATCAACGTCATTGAAGAAACTTCATTACCATTATTTGTTTTTAGTGAAAGAAAAGTGCTCTTGATGTAGAAAGTTCTCCTTTGATAGTGAGTGTGGTTGGCTGGCTGCTGCCGTAAATTTGACCAAACGAGAAGGAGCGAATCGGAGTAAGAGGTGGTGAGAGTGTGTGTGCATGCGTTTGCTTTCATAAGTTTCACGTAAGAATCTGCAATGAGAATGATCTTAATCATTAAAAATCTGTTTTTATCAATCAAATCAAAGTATGTTTTAAAAAAATCAAATCGCTTTTCTAAAAACTTTTTGTTTCAGTTGACTTGCGTGAACATGATTGATTACAAATTAAAAACTAAAAGGTAACCAAAGAGAATTATTAATGATAAAACAGAGAAAACAAATTAATAGTACAATATTAAAAGAAAGCACATAACAAAAATTAATATACTACTAAGGGCAAGCATGCAATTAAACCGGTTTGCTACCTTTATTAGATTTTGGTAGGAGACTGAATTGAAGTATTAATACTATTTAAGATGAGAAAGTTGGATTCACGGTTTTATAAAATTTTGTTCAGCCCCTATACTATATATTATTTACAATTTATTCTTAAGTATTATAAAAGTTTTTGTATTGTAAAATTTCGTTCAACCCCTTGCACTCTGTTTTATTTCATTGAAACCTCTAGAGTTCCAATTCGCCCCCGTAATTTTAAATTTCCAAAATAACCTCCATTTAATTAAAAAATATAATAATTATTAAATGAATTATAATTATAATTATAAATATAATAATAATTTTTTTGTTAAATTGTTAATGATAATAATTAACGATAATTATTATTGATAATTAATTTTTGAATAATAATAACAATAACAATAATTAAAATAAAAAATAATAATTATGATAAAAATTTATTAAGGATTTTATAGTAATTTATTACAATTTAACTCGCTTTGATTTTTATTCTAAGACAAAGTAAACACATAAATGATAATACAGCTAATTCTAATTACAATTCATGTAGTTTAAGTAAATAAATTATTATGATTTCAATTCCTCATTTTGTAACTATTTCGATTCTAACTCATTATATTTCTAGCTAATTTCAATTCCTTTTTAGTGAATGCACTATAAAATTTGTATTACTTATGAATAAATTACAAATAATATAGAGTGGTCTAATTAAATATAAAGTGGTTTATAATTTTATAGGACAGTTGTTAGGGGACCCTCTATATTATTAACATTTCTGGGGCTATTGAAACAATAACCTTTCTATCAAATCTTGTTTCATTGTTTAACATTAATTGAAACAATAACGTAAGTGGTTTCATTGTTTTACATTAGTATTCTTGCAAAAAACATTATATATATACATATTTTATATTTAATTATGAATTTTTTCAAAATTAATTGAAAAATTATGATGATTCCCATTTTTTCCATAATTTTTCAGTTAGTTGTGATTAAATAATTAAAGATATTCATTTTTCCAACATCAAACAACTACTAAGGGTAAAATGGTAAGATTAGCAAAATTAATTGACACTCAGGGTTTTGAATGATTTTCAAAATGTCATGGGGGTTTCGATTAGTTTTATGAAGCAACCAGAAGGTTTACCTCTTTTTTGCAACTTTTGAGTGTGAGATAGGCCTATGAACTTCTATATAAATAATTACTGGATTACTATATCTAAGTACACGATAACCACAGTAAAAAAAAAAGATAACATGCAATTCAAAATGATTGATTATAAATATAACATTAGAATATTCTTAAAGATCGCAATCAATAATCATAAGATGGGAATGATTTTATCTATAATTGTACTTCATTGATTATATGTACGTGTCTGAAACAAAAGTTGATATCCTTCAAAAAAAAAAAAAATTTCAACATCAATTGAAGAAACTTCATTACCTTTTGGTGGTTATTTGTTTTTAGCGAAAGAAAGGTGGTCTTGATGTAGAAAGTGGGTTAAGTCGTTATATTACCGTATGGAAGACTCGAACCTCGAAGAATCACTCACTTATGAGAGCAATCTTAATAAAAATAGAATAATGATAGGCATCTCAAATTTTTTGTCCCAAATAATTATCTCAAATAATATGGCATTCATTAATTATTTGATAGCTCTTTATAAAATTTAAGTGAATTGATTATATTATCTCACCAACTAATTGATGAATGTCACATCATTTGTTATAGTTATTTAGGATAAAAAAATTGAAGATGCGTAGCATATAAAAATATCAGAAGTGAGAGAATCTCACCTTTAACCCTTCATCTAATTATTATCATTAAGCATTTGTTATTATTCATTTGACTTGTGTGAAAATGATTTGATAAAAGTTCAATGACTGTTATCACTTCAGTGGCTCTCACATTCACACACTCAATAGTCAATATGTTAACTAAATCCAATATCACATCCAGTCATCCATGGACACATTTTACAAGGATGAACTACATTCACAGGCAAACTCGTTTTAAGCAAGGCCGCGGCTAAGTTACATTGTTTGTAACTAACAGCCCGGCCATATTATTCGTTGGATTTCGACTCTTCAAACCCAATGGATGGAAAAAAATACTAGACTTAAAGTAAAGTAGTTTAGAGTATTGTATTATAATTACTAATAATATTTTATTCTTACACTTCTCATCAACGAGGGATAGTCGAAGAGACAAACAACAGTTAGCCGAAAACCCATATATTGGTTTATTTGTTTTTAATATCATTTATTACTTTACCATATTTTGTATTATTTCGAAGAAAAGAAATCTAGTAAAGAATATAAAATGAGCAATGCTACGTATACCAACATATAAGCTTGAATTTGAGTGTTAACTGATGTGACATTTATATATTGGATGTCGGTTAAGTGATTTTACTAATTATAAAGTCCATCATCCAATCGATGAGTGATACATAATATTGGGACTCAAATGTTAGGATCCTTAACATTGTTGTTACAAAATTAACCAAAAAAATAAAAATGTAACCAAACACTTTTTTAGTTGTAATAAAATAAAGTCACGTTATCATAAGATTTGGATTCATTATTGATCTAATATAGTATTTATATTTTTTTTATCAGGTTGTGATTAGTAGTTATTAAATAAAAACATAAGTGTAATTAAGTGTTAATTAGTTGCAAAATATTACAAATTCAAACTTATTTGAATTTTTTTCTCGGACAAATTGAATGAAATCTTCCCTTGGCATAAGAATCACTACATACATAATATATCATATAATTAAAACTTTACTCTCAAAACTACCCTTACACAATTAATACATTTCCCCTCCTACACATTTCCTCTCATTCTAATTATCTGAACTGACAATTTTTTTAAGTACTATACTTAAATACGGAATTTTGTTCAATTATTATTACAACATATAACATTATAGTTAATTAAATATAAGCACACTAATATCATATGGTGTAACAACAAATTCATATAAACTTCATTTTTAGTGTTCGTACCTGGAAATTTTATTTAAAATAAAATGAGTTCTGGATATATAACTATTTTGTCAAGCCAAGCCACTCCATGTTAAGATAATTAGAATTGATTAATTACTAAATCAAGTTGTCAACAAAGTTGGTTAGTGTTACTGACATGTCATCTGAGCTGGAAAAGTTAGTTACGCTGCTGGTAGTTTGTTAAAGCATGTTGCTTAGCTTAACAAATATATAGCTTGTACAAGTTTCTTGAATCTAGAATATTCAAGATCACTGTATAAATACATCTGTAATCAGCAAAATCAACAAGATTAATTCAGTTTTCATTCATAAAATTCAGCTCAACTTTCTCTCTGTATTTTCCTTCATTTTCTCTGTTTTTCTCAGTTACCAAACACTCACTCAAACTTTTAACTCTCCACAAGAATATAATTATCATTCAAACTTTGCAATGGTAGCAAAATGAAACTAAATAACTAGAAGAATATACCTATAATAAAGTCATGTGTTTATTCGCTTAGTTGATAATTATTCAAAATCCTAACTGAAGCCTAAAAACCTCTGGGAGCTTTAGCTTGCACGTTTTCCAGATGAAATTTTTCTTTCAAAAATAATTTAAACCACTGCTTCATGTAGCTGATAGGATATAACTGTCAACTGATAGAATCACATTATCTCATTTCCATCATTATAATTTATGTGACAAACAAAGAGAAAAAGGATAAAAGCAAACATCACATCCTTTTTTTTTTCCTAAAAAAAAAAAAAAAGTTGAACGTGAACGTGGAGTTATCAGTTTCCCTTGTTGCCGTTGGGACAATTATGACACTGTTATTCATTTTAACGCCAATAGCCAACCAAATCAAGCATTGAATTTTTCAAGTGGGGATCAATTTTTTTTTTTTTATTATTATCTTTTCTTTGGATAATTATCAATTCTAAGATTATCGTGATTTATCAATATATATATTTATAGTCAATCGTGTGCCAACTTGTTGGATATGGACAATTCAGAGCACTTTTGCGGTCAATTACGTACAAATCCAAGAACCCCGCATTGAAGAATTAATTTTCTTATACATATTGGGTGTTAAATATGTTCACAAATCACATCACGTTTTCTGTCAGATATGGTAAATTTAACGTGATTTATTGGGACAAAAAATGTAGTAAATGGTAATGGAAAATCGGCTAAATGATGCCAAAGAGTAGGGATGGCAAATATCCAATTATGGATGGATATTATTTATCCAAATACAAATCCATAATTATCCATAATGGATATATCCATGTCCATATCCAGTATTTAATATTGGACATGGATATGGATTTTATCCATATAGATATGGAGATCCATGGATATTCATAGATATTTTATTTTTATTATATAAAAATAATAATATAAAATAGTTAAAATTCCAATATCAAATTTAGCTATTAAACTATTTATATTAGTAATAATATATATATATATAATGGCAGTCCGGTGGCCGGTGGCGGTGGTCCGACGACTTTCCGGTGGAGGTCTATTTGTAATATTAAATCAATAAAATAAAATAATAATTATTAATGACATTAAATAAGTTAAAAATTGAAGGGTAATTTTGGAAACTTTAGTTTTTAATATAAGAGAAATTTAAATTCTTCACTAGTTAATATAAGAGGAAATTAGATTTTGTTGTTTTTTTTTTTCATTTTAGTTTAACAATATAATTTTTTAAACTTTAAATAGATAAATTAATTGGATTTTGGATATCCATTAAATATCCATACCCATCCAATATCTAATTGGATATTTTTAAAAATATCCATATCCATATCCAAGAAGGTTTTGGATGGATATTATCCAATTCAATTGGATTGGATATATGGATATTCAATTTAGATAGGCCAATTTGCCATCCCTAGCAAAGAGCTCTTGAACGATTTATTTCTTTTGAAAATACAAACTTGTTCATGTTGAAATTTTAGCAGTATGAATTTTCTTTCCAAGAAACTTGGTCCATATGATCAGAAAGATTGTCTTGATCTTGTCGATATAAAAACTATATCAATCAAACCAACCAATCAAAAGATATTTATCAAATGCATTGTCCTTTTCGTATGGTTTCATATTAATGCAAACCAGTAACTGGGTTCCATGATGATAACTCCATTATACTATCTTGCACCGTTTACTTCTTTTGGAGGTAAAAACCGGTAAAATTGACTATTGACTTAGTAGAGTGCCAAATGTGATACCCTGCAGGTTTCTATATATCCCCACCTGAATTTCTATCATATATGGGGGAAATTTAAATCTTCATTTGTTGAAACTAGTTTAAAGTCAGCACTTTTCCAGCATTTGACTGTGAACTCTTCTTATAGGGATTTATCCTACGACAAGGATTTGAGAGGACCACTTCCAACAACTGGGAATTTGAAGAAGCTGTCTAACTTGTAAGGAGATTTTCACTCGTCAAAGCATTTGCTGACAGGAAAGTTTTTCGGTTAGAATCCTCATGAAAAATATGCTATTTCTATTTGCAGATAGAATCCTGGTGGGTTGCAGTTTCTCTCGACCGATTCCCGACTCAATTGGATCTCTGCAGGAGCTGGTCTATCTGTAAGGATTTTGACTATGTAGTGTTTCACTAGGCTAGTGCAATTAAACTTGTATAATACTTGGCGGTTTTATCCATTTGCATTCTTTCACATCTTTTATCTGTATAGTTCTGAGTTTGTCCCAACGGCCAATGTGTCTAAATCTTTACATTGCAGATTTTAAATTCTAATGGCTTAAGCGGAAAAATTCTGCCATCTTGGTAGACTATCTAACGGTCCTGTTCCATCAAACCTCAACAATCTTACAATTGTTCATGAGCCGTAAGCCGACAGCATAGATACAGAAATAAGTTTTTATGCTTTATTTATGGACCGTTAGTTCCAATTCTCCACCACAGATTATTTTGCAATCAAGAATATTTTGTGATGCTATTTTTCAGGTTCCTGTCCAACAATTAAGTGACTGGTCCAATGCCTAAACTTACTGGCTTGAACATCCACAGCTACTTGTAAGTAGAAAAGGTTTTACTACATCTACTTATATCTTCACATCAATAATCTTGGGGTAGATAAAGCATCTCAATTACTGATTTAATTTTCATTCTATAATAATTGATTTGCAGGGATGTGAGTGATGGCAGATTCAATGCATCACATGTTCCTTTGTGGTTTCCAAGCATAAAATCCTTAACAACATTGTATGTATCTCTGTCCTGCCCCCTTCTTACTTTGGGTCCAGGATAACAATTTTTTACACAACTCCACTTTATGTTATGTATAGTGTCTTTTCTTTACACAGCTTTTCCATATTGATGGATGTCCAAATTCCAATTACCCTATTTTGGCTCCTCACTTAGTATGTGTCTTTACGCGTCTCTTTATTATCTATGTTGTAAGACCTGTTTTACGTGTGTATCTGTGTACCGTGCGCATTTCTCTGTCTTTCAGTCATTCAAGATGGGCATGTAATTTTCTTGTAAATTAGGAGAATGATCAACTACTTTTTGTGACAGAATGATGGAGAATACTAATCTTGAAGGTCAAATTCCTGCTGATCTGTTCGGCATTCCCCATCTGCAGACTGTGTAACTATTAGCTTATATTTCAAGTAGCACCCCATCCAGTGTAAAAGTTATTGAAAATTACAAATGAAGCACACAAATTTAAGCATTTAGCTTCAAACGCAAAACAGATTACTTAATCCTCCATATAAATGCAGTCACTCTTCTGCCCTGATTTAATTATCACATTTTGATAGGGTGATGAGACCCAACCAGCTTAATGGCATCTCGGACCTTGGCACCAGCTACAGTGAAGAGCTGCTTGTTAATTTGCAGAGTAATCACATCTATGCCTACACAGATAGTGGAGGAGCACCCAGCGTTGACATAATGCAAAGCTCACTATTCCTGTATTCTAGGATTTTTTTTTCTTTTTTTCTTTTTTTTTTTTTAGTCAAAAGCTTTCTGAAAAACTCCATGAATAATAATTTCGTGAAAGTTAAAGCGCCATATGTACCATAATATGACTAGAAACAATTTATTTTCAACTCATGGAGGTTATTTTCCTCTAAATTTTGCAGGCTTTTTGACAACCCAATTTGTCAGGAGTCGGGAAATGCAAAAGGGTACTGCAGACTTTCCCAACTAAGTTCCTCTCATTTAATGAAACCAAAGAACTGTCCATCTGATCCCGGCAACTCAGATCAGAATTCTAGCCCTACAAGTCAATGTGCCTATCCATATACAGGAACTCTAGTTTTCAGAGCTCTTTCATTTTCAGACTTGGGAAACACAACTTACTAAGAAACTCTCGAGCAGTCTTGGACAACATCTTTTCAGTCTCTTTATAAACTTCCCATCAATTCCATTTCTCTCAGTAATCCATGCAAGAATAATTTTGAATACCTTGAATTGAGTATAAAAGTTTTTCCTGCTGGCCAAGATCGTTTTAATCGAACAGGAGTTTTAGTGTTGGGTTTGTTCTCTGAAACCAGACTGACAAGCCTCCTCCTCTTTTTGGACCTTACTTCTTTATTGGTGACCAGTATCATTACTTTGCTGGTAATTTTGCTACTGTCATAGAAAAAAAAGTTATTAGTGCAATGTTGCTTTCGTTGATATTAATGTTTCTGTTTGTGCATTATTTTGCAGGAAAATCTGGAGGAGCAAACAAGTTGACAAGCATCGGGTTTACAATTGGAGCAGCAGCTGCTGGTTGTGTCAAATTGTTACTATTACTCCTTGCAGGAGTTTATGCTTATCGTCAAAAGAGAAGAGCAGAGAATTGCCAATGAACAGAATCCTTTTGGTATGTTCAGTATTTGATGTACACTTAGCATTTTCTGGCTGGTAAACTATTAAATCTATTTATGTTTGGTAAACTATTAAATCTATTTATGTTTTACAAAAGCAGCACATTGGGACATGAATAAGAGCAGCGGTAGCATTCATCAACTGAAAGGAGCAAGATGCTTCTCCTTTGAAGAGGTCAAAAAATATTTTTCAGATGCTAACGATGCTGGATCCAGGGTATATGGAAAGGCTTGGTTCATCTATCTCTCTCTGACCTCATTTCAGTGTAATGCCTCTACTTATGAGGCACAAATCTCTCCCGTTGATATTTAATTTATAATGTGGTCAAAATTTTATACCCTTGGTATGCGACGGATTATCAGAGTTGCTCAAAATCTCTCCCGACAAACAAACAGGGTCTCCGCCCATTCTGTTTTGCGCATTCAGCAATACAAGACATAAACTTTCGTTAAAGAGCTGAGAAAAGAAACCAACACTGGTCAAAACTCAAAACCCATCTCAAAAACACAAACCCCACCACACTTCTTCAACAACTTTTCAATTAACATGCTGACCCACTTCTCATTCTCAGCTACTTCTGTCGGTCAACAAGAGAGCTCAGAGCTTAACTCTCTTTAGAACTCACTTCTAGACACGTGTACTAATCATTAGCTGCTAAACATTATTAATAAATGAATCCTTTTAGCATATGTTTGTTAAAAATGAGCCGAGACCCTGTTTCTTCTAGTTTACAGCATTTGGGTTTTGAGGCTTCCATGAGAGCTGGGGATTACGGGTTGAAGTTATCAATTCTCAGCATTTCAAGCAAAGGAGCAACTACTCGACATGAATCATCAAGCTAAGAGAATCACAGACGATAATAATCAAATTAAACAATCAAAATTACAATAAATATAAACAATCAAAAGTAATAAAATCATAAAAATTCAAACCCAACCGAGGCCTGTAAATCTTCACTAACAAAACAAATCTAATTATATCAGAACGTTTAATCTATATTAGATGACATTGGGTGTGGTAAAATACTACATAGACTTCCCAAATGTCATATCAGACATTAAATACTTGAAAAAACCAGTGGTGAATGTCACAGTGAAGCAAGAACAAGAATAACCTTTGTCCCACTTTTGCCACTCTAATTTGTCAATCATATGCCACTGTGTCAAGATATCTTCCTCCTCTTAATTTGACAAATATTTTTTGTTCTCATAATACCAGTTGTTATAAGCTTGTAACCAGAGTAAGGCATTTCACTTAGCTTTGCAAATCTCTTTTCGTAGAAGTGCCACAGTTCTGACCTAATAATGAAAAAGATCAAGTGAGGGACATAACCAGGTACGTAAGAGGATCATAAAGATAAATAAAAGAATGGCTGAGTTCCATTTGTTTTTACCAGCATGCCAAGAACTGAAAAGGTGCATACTTTCCATAGATCGATTCGGCAATCATTTGCACTGTTTTACTAGTGCAATTTCTAGCATGGACCTCCATCAATGAATTTATCAATAGTATTCAAAACTCTTCCAACAAATGAGGATGCTTAAGGAAGGGTAAAAAATAATTCACCTGTTCCAAATGCCTAATAGGTTCAGAATCAGTTGGAATCACATGGTAAAATCCTATGGATACAAGCACACTGTTGAGTGTAAATCGTCCAAATCCATAGATCTGACTTAGCTGCTCTGCCAGCTTATCATAGGTTGTTAGGCTTGCTTCATTGCACATATCTTCTAGTTCTCTTAACTGAATTTTGCCATCAACAATACCCTGGGCAAGTTTTAAGATGCAACCTGCTCTGTAGCCAAGGTTGCAGCGATTTGCCAGAAAACTCTCATCAAGGTTCGCTAGCTCTCTTGGGCTAGGAAAGTTACCAATCCTATCACAGAAAGATGGAGGATCTGCCGTAGACAGCTCATTCAATCTATGCAAATCACCTTCAATGTCGTTTCGAGGGAAGCTTGTTTGCACGTTCTCTCCCAGAACTCCAGCACAATCCAGCTTCAAATTCGTATCATCTTCTGAGCTTGCTTCGATCTCTGCAATTCTGCTTGTCAACTTCGAGGCAACTTTTAAAACTTTCTGCTTTCGCTTTGACTCTTTTCCTGCCGGTGTTTTCGGAATAAAATCTTCACTGATACTGGGTGAGCAATGTTGAAGTTCCCACTGAAGCTCACAAAGGGCTCGAGCCATGCTCAAAGTTCTCGGCCACCTATTAAAATTACAATTGGTCACTAGCTTCTAGTTAAAAATCAAAACTTCAGGAGTTTCCAAATTTGGATTTAATTTATAAAACCTCATAGTATGCAACAATTTTTGTGAAACGAGGTTCAAATTGAAATTTTAGGGTAATGATAATTGATAACTGTTATGCTTTTGCTTAATTGTGAAAACAGAGCAGCTAAAGCGTTTGGTGGGTAACTAATATGTAGTAAATACCCACTCACTTGATCCATTCAACAACAAACATGGATTAAAAGTCATAGCACCTTAATCTCAAACATAATCTAATCTATGAGACAACTTCAGTCAGATAAGCCAATCCTAGAGCATAAAAAGGAGAAAAAATTTGGGCAACCTTTTGGTTATATAGCAACAAAATTTGACAGCGAGCTCCATGAAGATCTAACAAAATGGGGTTAGTAATTGCAAAATACGCAAGAAACAACAAACACGACTAAACCAACCAAAGAAGGCACATTATATCAAACAGCTGATAGGCAAAACGAAAACGATAAAAAGAAAAGAGAAGGAAGGGAAGGATAAGAGAACAGACTGGCAATTGCAGAGCAGCATGCACTTGACCACATCTTCAAACAAAGCAGGCCACCGAAGCACTCTCCCACTAAAAATCCTTCATATACTGAGTCTCTTCCCCTTCATTCTGGGCCACTTGATGTACAATCCTTTTGAAGCCTCTCACATTCCTCTCGTCAGCCTCCGTTAAGCGCAGCATTCTCTTGACTTGAGCAAGCAACGCGTCTTGCTGTTCTGAGAAAGTGACGGCGCCGACCCAGAAGCAGAATTGCGAACATCGATGTGGAGAGAGTGAGGGTCTTGCGGGGGTTGATAGATGGTGACGGCGACTGAGACTGAGGGAATATTGGTGTTGTCGAGAGAATTAGAAAGATGGAGAGGCCGAGAAAGGGATCGAGAAAGAGGGTCCCAGCGATTCGGAGACATCATGAACAGGCCGTGGCTGCACACAGCCGTCTCCAGATTGAATGATTTTGTAAGTGGAAGCTTCAGCTTCAGCACACTCTCCTCCATTCCCATTCTTGTTTCTCGATTATCTTGTTACTGTAATTGTCAGTTAATGAGCAGATAAATAATAGAAATGTTATGATTAAGAAGGCTCGTTGAAGTGCTCATTACGCTGTCACAACATATGATGTAATAAAATGCGCCAATTTTAACCAGAAGGATTGGTCCCAAAAGTAATCATACAAAAGTATTCTGGTGTTGTCAGAAATTGTACTGGGTTGCTGTTGAAGCTTGTAATGTAGAATTGGTGTGCTTGCTGGATTCGTTTCACTTCGTGGCTTTCTTTGAGTTATATTGGCTTCCGTTTTGCTGGATTGACGATGAGTTGAGCCACTGCCACTTCGAAGAAGCCTTGTTTGAGTGGGCCTTTTTTTTCTTTCAGAAATGATATTTCAGATACAATCATAATAAATATTTGGCACAAGGAAAAAAATTACAAATTAGTTCCTCTACTCAATCAAGGAGAATTGAAATTCATATCAACTCTAACCGCTGCTCTCACAGCCACTCGGCCAAAGGCCAAGTTGTTTTGAGTGGCCGTCTACTCGGCTACTTTGCTGGCTTTCTCGCCATTTTATAGTCTTTCTGTCGGCTTTTACTCATTCATCAAGTGTTTAATCACGAGTAGTTTTGCTAAAGGACTGGGCCTGGTTCAGTCTGCATTGGGCTTGCTTATTGTCACATGGACTCCAACCCGTGGTAATTTTTATCCCCATGATTAAGGACTCATGCAGACTTCATACGTAAATATCAATGTTGATCTCTATGCAAAGAGAGAATGATAATAATATTTATAATTTTATCTGCTCAAATTTCGTGCCTAAACTCCTATCGCATATACACTATTAATTTACACAATAATATATACTAAAGTCGTCGAACGACTAAGGATGCGTTTGGGATTGAGGTGCTGCAGCTACTGTGAAAAAAAATTGTAACTATGAAACAAAAGTTAATAATATATAATAAATATAAATTTTAAATAATAATTTTGATAAAATTATTTAAAATATAATAGATTTTATATTATACAAGTAAAAAATCATATCAACATATCTTAAAAGCTACAACAGCTAGTGTTTATCAAACATTTAGTATTGTAGCTTTTAAACTACAGCTGCCCAACATCAATCTCACACACACTCTAAGACTGTTGGCATGACATAACATTCACTCAAATCATGAAAGTGAATTCCTTCAATCATCCATTTCATAAGAACATAGATTTTTTAAATAAAAAAGAAAAAGAAAAAAAGAACACCAGCATAAGAAGACAAGTGTGATACAAAGAGAAATTACGAAAGTATTAATATTAGGTTGAATCGTGCTAAATTATTAGTAGGGGGTGTTTGTTAAAGAAAATAAATATTTATTAATTGGGGGACGCTGCAGCGCAGGCTGCTTAACAGTGCGTTTGGGGGTATATTCTCATGGGTTTCCGTGAGAATATAAGGGGTGGAGCCAATCGCATCCTGAAAATTTAAGGTTTTTTATTAGAGAATTCAAAAAAGAAAATATGAATTGATAAAAAATTTAAGGTCCTGTTTAGTATTGTTTTTTAAATATTGTTTTCATAAAATAAAAATGAGGATGAAAATGTTATTTTTAAATTTAAAAATGTGTTCGGTATTATTTTCAAAAATAAATTAAAAATAAAAAAAGTAAAATATATTCGGTAGAAATATTTTAAAGAATTATTATTGGAATAATTTTCATAAATAAAAATAAAGTAATGAATAATCATTTTTATTATTTAATTAGTTTGATTATTTTAATTTTATGAATAAATTAGGTGATTTTGTTAATTTTTTTGTTTAAAGAAAAACGATAAACTCTACATATTTGATTTAATTATATACAAAATCATAAATATCATAATGCATATAAAAAAATTTATTGTGAGGGAAATTGATTTTTTGGTTGGTAATAATAATAATAATAATAATAATAATAATAATAATAATAATAATGATGTTATTATTTTGTGAGATGGTAAAAGAAAATTGTTACCATTTTCAAAAATATTTTTAAAAACAATATACCGAACACATATTTAGTGTTTTGAAAACAGTACCTAACGCACCCTAAGAATTCAAAGGGGAGAGAGAATAATTAATAGCGATTAGAATTAATTTTATTGCTTGCCCAAAAGCATAATGGGAACCACTATTTATAGTAGTTCAACACAATCTTAATTCTAATCTAATTAGAATCCTAAATCATAATTGCAATAAGAAAACCTAATTCTAGTAGAGAAGAAATTAAAATAAGCTACTAGGGTAATAACATCCCCTGAATTAGGCTTGTTCGCAATTCAAAAAGTCATCAAACGGCTTCCAATCGAAATAGTGTGTTGGCAGAATGGAAATCACTGAAGTATTGGGCTGATGATTACTGGAGACATCAGTTGCTAAAAGCAATAGCTGAGGTTGTTTGCAATTATGCTCTGGCTTAGGTTGCTAATCACAGTTAAAATAAACTTCCGTAGAATACCTCTCGACGTGCCTAAATGGTGATAAGTGTTTGGGTTGCCTTGCACAACTGGCCCAATCATTCAAGATTGTCTAGCAGAAGTGCCTTTAGAGTGCTATTCTGAAAGGTTAGGACTGCAGATTAACTTGAGTCAGTTGTGTAACTTTTTCTTCAAGCACCGTAAAGATCATGATGTACAAAAAAGATTATCAAGAAAATTCAGAGTTATGGTGTTGCTAGCCGGTGGTTGACGATGGCGCTAGTTTAGGTGTGGCTGCTAGAGTTAGTAAAGGTTAATGATTGGTTCGGTTGATGGCTTGTGGTGGAACTTACAAAAGTCATAATTAGTTGGTGGGATAAACTTTGATTAAAGCAATTAATTGACTTGTAAAAACCGAAATTAAAAGTGAAGGGATATTGGCAAAAATTTGGGATGCTGGAAATTATTTTTTTTCTTTTTTTAGTTGAAGGGAAAAAAGAAAAATCGGTTGCTTGGGAGAATATGCCCTAATACTAGATGACAGGGTTTTGATTAGAAAATTTAAAAGAGAAAAGATAAAGAGGTTTAGAAATTAGAGGGGGGAAAGGAGGATTAATAGGAATTAGAATAAATTTTAGAGTTTGACTATGTTGGAGTTGCTCTAAAGTAAAACACTACTTTATAATCAAAGTTATAATTAATTTTTTTTTACTATTTATCACTTTGTATGTGAGGCTGAAATTCGTGCTCCACCGATAAATCTGCTCCAACATAGCCATATCCTAAATTTTATTACTGCTTACTCAAAAATATAATAAAAATCACTTATTTATAGGGTGTGTTTGGGAGTAAGGTGTTGTAGTTTTTAAGCTGTAGCTACTGTGGAGTAAAAACTATAATTGTGGAATAAAAGTTGAGAAAAAAAAATTTAAACTACCAAAACCCAGCTACAAATGTTACCAAACAGCCAAGCCGAGCTACTTCACCACGCTCCCAAACGGGTTAATAGTAGTTCAACACAATTTAATTTTAATCGAATTAGAATTCAAAATCGAAATTAAAATAAGAACATCTAATCTCAGGATCCCGCCATGTTGCCACAGTTGTATCTTACGACAGCTTTTGTCTCACTTTGTTATTGTGCAATTTCATTGAGCCCCTTTTAATCTATTAATATATAATTTATTAAAAAGTATTATGATACTGTCCGTGGCTTAACTTACTATAACATTTTATTGAGCCCCTTGAACTCTATTTTATTTATAATTTATTAAAAAGTATTATAATATTTTTTACTTACCTACATCTTCAAAATTTAATTTACCAGTTTTCCCTCTCTTTTTTTACTCTTTTTTTATTTACAACATCCTTTGTTAGTTATTGTAAAATTTCATTAAACTCCTTGCACTCAGATTTATTAACAATTTATTCTTAAATATTAAAAAAATAAAATTACCCTTAAATTTGTTTAAAATAATAAAATTATAAACGTATCATATGTATTCTTTTCTCATTTCTTCTTCCCCTCTCTAACTCTTACTCTATGGTGAGTCTGTTCGATGGTTTCAATTGTTGATAAAGGTTATTGACCAGTGGTCGATTTGAGGACAATTGCTTGTAGGTTTGGTTGTTGGTGCGGTGGTTCTTGACTGTGGTGGCTAAGGACGGCAGGTGGTGGTATTTTAGTCAATAGAGGTTGACAATTTTGCAACTGGCGGCGACTAGCTGAATTGCTTTGTGGGTGGCTTTCATAGTGATTATGGTCATACTCTTAGTGGCCAGGGTTTTGAATTTGGAAATTTATGTTTGGTTTTTTTTTTTATAGTGGATAAATTTTTTTAAAAAAAAATATAGTAAGAAATAAACTAAAAGAATTATTTCTATAAGTACAAATGATGTAAATAAATAAAAATATATATAATAGGAAAAAAAATTGTCCAAATACAATAATAAATTGATATTTCACTCGGTGAACTCTACATAACCAAAACGGCAGCGAATAGCCCGAAAACCAGAGATCCAGAAACGACAAATATGTACAAAACGTCAGAGTTCTCAGACGGAGTAGGAAGCATCAAATGGAGGCATTGAGATCAATGATGGAGAATTCACTAATGCCGGAGAAGACAAAAACAGAGGAGGTGACAACAGAGGGCTGACAGTCACTGGAGAGGGCGTGGTCACAGGGGGAGCACTCAATGGAGATGGCAAAGCGGTTGACTAAGTCTTCAATAGCGATGGCACTACTTCTGGTGGAGTCTTCGTTGGAGACAAAGATAGAGATTGCGCCATCAGAAACGAAAAGCAATGCCATGGCAATGAAAATTTTAAAGTTAGATTGAGCCATTTTGATTTTTAAAGTAAAAACCAACAAAAAGTTAAAGACTTTTAACTTGGAGCGATGGTTTTACAATCGTGGATAATTTCTTGTTATGTCTTTAGATCCCTTTAAGTTGCTTTCTATCTATCAACAACGAATAAAAGACATTATAATGATCGCAACAATAGTTTAAAGATTGAATTTTTATTGTGACTATATGATTCGGAGAAAAAAAAAAAATTGTTGGTTTGATGATTAAGGAAATTTGTGGCTGTCCATTTGAAAAAACAAACAAATTACTAGGTGGAAGATCAGATTATGGGTTAGTGTGACAATGAGCCAGTCAGTAAAGATTAGATTGATCGTGTCCTTGATTGCTGGCTTACGATCGGTAAGAAATGATGATGAAAAGAAATTACGATCGGTAAGAAATGATGATGAAAAGAAATTGATAGTGGTGAAGGATGGATTCAATTAAAATTTGAAAAATTTGAAAAGAAATTGATAGTAGAGAGGAAAAATTTCTTTTTGATACTAATTTAAGGGGATTTTTATCTTATGAGTGTGTTATGATGACAAAAGCATAGTAATCTTAATAGAAAAGAAATTAAAATATGCAAATAGGGTCATGACACATCAACTGAGGAAGCATGTAGGATAGCAGGAAAAGTAGAACTAAAGCCAATTTAGTCATGATCAATCAATCCGATCGTCAAGTAAGAAACGTAATTGCCTACGCATGCACAAGCAAATTTGGATTAATTTATAATATATGGTTTTCACGGTAGAACAGAAAAGCCATTGCTTTGCTCATTATAAAAAGACACAAGTGATAGGTCCTCACTTCAATCAGCTGTGCTTGCGTAGTCTGGTCAGAGATAGATAGAACCTGTTGATAAAACATGGTAAGATTAAAAAAATCTTCATCTTGCTTCATGTTTTGGAGTTAAGATTTCACATTTATTATCTTTATTATTATTATTATTATTAGGATTTTGTTAAATTACAATTTACATGACTTACAATTCTTATAAAATATATAAAAATAAGTAACATGGCAGTACACTCACTGCCATGTTACATGGGCTGAAAGTTACGTTCCTTCTAACTTAGCAAGGTCCTTGTTATTATTACTACGACTGTTATATTAAGACTGAAACTGAGACTCTTATATGAAGCTGAAACTGTATTCATACTGGAGGAGTTCATGCTCATATCGCGTCAGAATTGGTCTCAACTTGAAAGGTCATCTCTTCTCTTTCAATTCGACGACTTTTGATTCACCCCTTCTGAGTTAGTTTGTCAAAATTTGATTTTATTTGATATTTTTTATGTTACAGGGTTAGAGTATGAATACAAAGCAGTTGACCTGCTGAAAGGAGAGCAATTCAGTCCTGGTGAGTAACTTTGTCTTAGTACAAATGTGACAGACCATCATTTTTTATGACGATCTTATTAGCCAGATCGTAGATTTCAAACTTGGATGTGGGCTTCACTTCTTTTGTGGTTTTATGTTCTGTTTGTAGAATTTTTGAAGATCAACCCTATTGGTTATGTGCCGGCTTTGGTTGATGGAGATTTTGTTGTATCTGATGCTTTTGCTATTTTAATGGTCAGTCATCCATTTGCAGCTTCTGATTTTAGATTATTTCTGTGATGTTTGATACTAATTTGCTTATCTATGGTTCCGTTGTGAATTTTACAGTACCTGGAAGAGAAGTATCCTCAGCATCCATTGTTGCCTTCTGATCTTAAGAGAAAAGCTATCAATTATCAGGTCAATTTCAAATCCTTTTAGTTGCCATTTCTCTTTGGTTTATTTTGCTTTGCATTGGTAAATAAAGATGATCAGACTCTGCTTATAGCTTCTTTTGAATGTACAAGTGACATGACTAAATCCATGGAATTTAATGCTAAGTTTCGTCGACTTCGATGGTTTATCCTATTTATTAGCTCGATCATGCATCATTAATGTGCCTCTCAATATTTAGAAAAGAAAAGGTGGAAGTTTTTCAAAGTATATGTACTCCCTATACAGCATCTGGAAAATGTAAATAGCTTAAATATTAGTGCCCAAACAGATAACTTTCTATAGCTTGTTTCAGGAAACATCTATTAAAGCAATCACGACGTAATAAGATAACTCTAATAATCCTTATTTTCCTGTTCTGAAGATACCTATCAGATGTAAATAGATGATCCATTTTCCATTACCTTTATGTTTTGGTCTTGGACTTGCTGCATCCATTCTTCTATGCAATTTTATCAGAAGTTTGTGTCAGATTTGGAGACCAATGAGTTTCCTTTTGTGCTCCATTTGCAGGCTGCAAATCTTGTTTCCTCAAGCATACAGCCTTTTCAGAACCTTACTGCTGTGGTCTGTTTCTAAAAGCCTTTTCAATCATGATTTTAGATGACATTTATTACATGGTTGGAATATTTTTTTGAAATTTATTCTAGTTGCTTCTTTTCGATTCACAGAAGTACATTGAGGAAAAAGTTGGTGCAGATGAGGGAGATGTCTGGACTAAAACTCACATAGAAAAAGGCTTTGTGGGTAAGCCTTACATGAATGTTAGAATGGAAAAATTAGAAGATACATGTTAATATATCCATTGAGAAATTTTACTTTTTTAAGCTGATGAATTTAACAGTCATTCTTGGAATTCTTTAGGTCTCTATGAGTTTTTTATCGGTCCATTGATGAGGTTTCATACTTGAATGATTAGTTTTAAAATTAATTAAATTGTAGGTATGCACAAATTGACAAGCAGATATATGTAAATTTTCACGCATACCTTTGCAAATACAGAAAAATATGTATGTATATATATAAAATAATTATCCAATCAAGGATTCCTCACCATATTGATGATCTAAAAGATTAAAAAAATAATATTCTATTACAGTGTATTTTGTACTGTAATGTATTAAAATCTGTGTTTTTTTTCTTTTAACCTATCTCTGAGGAACCCCAAATTAAAAGCTCTCCTATATATGTGTGCGTGTGTGTACGTGCGCGCGTGTGCGTGTGTGTGTAACATGTTCCAACATTATCCCCTGGAATATTATCATTGAAGTTAATTTGGTTCTTCCCTGAGAGTCCTACCAAATAATATACATCTTGCAGAGTTTCTTTTTCCAACATTAGTTTTCTGGCTTAATCTGACTATAGCTTGAATTTTCAGCACTTGAGAAGCTGTTAAAAGACTATGCTGGCGAATATGCAACTGGTGATGAAGTTTTCCTGGTTAGTTTTCCTCCTTCATCTGTGTACATCATAAACCCTTCTATAATACACAATAGTCTGTGCAAGCAAGCTCAGTCCGCAAGCAGGGAGTGGAAATCCCTGTTGGTGCAATCGCTGTTTAAGATTTAAGTTTTGAGGAGTGGGGTTGGAGGATCATTCTTATTAATTTGGGTAGAGCAGACAAGATATAAGAGTACATACTCGCAACTGCAATATAGAGCCTGGAGTTCATAAATCAAAATTAACCTTGGCTGTATGTGGGTCATCTATGCATTGAGTTTCTAATAACTGCATTGATCTATGGCTCTTTCATGTAGTGATTACTATTGAACATTGAGGTTACTCTAATTTTTCTATTGAAAATATGAAGATAATCATCTGACAGAAGGGAGAGTTGTGAGTGAAGAAGTAATGCGAAAAAAGCCAGGAGAAAGGAGAAGGATTTGTCTTTGCCTGTTTTATCCTTTATGGCCTGAAGTACATTATAAGGTTGCGAGTTATGACCTGCTTCAGTTTTCTGAGATCACAATATGTATTTAGTTGTGCTTTGCCGAACTGATATTTGGTCAGCCATGGTAGAACTTGATTTCTAATTTACCAAGCAATAAGAATGTGTGAAGGGGTTTATGTGATATGACTATTACTATTATATATGTTATCAACCGTGCAGGCAGATTTGTTTCTAGCACCACAGCTTTATGCAGCCATCAACGTGATCAACCTTGACATGGTAATGGTTTCCTTTTCAAATTCATGTATTGGTTACATCTTCAACCAATTTATGTATCTCATTCAATTTGCATTGGTACCATATTCTACTTCAACTCACCAGTAAAAATTAGTCCTTCCTTTCCAATGCATTACTTTATACAAGCATGCGACAATGAATTTTTTATTTCCTCACTCTACATGCAGACTCAATTCCCTCTTTTACTGAGGCTGCATAAGGCGTACAGCAAGCTACCGGCATTTCAAAATGCTGTACCAGAAAAACAGCCGGACGCCCCTTCATCGTAAACTAGTAGTTATAACAGAATACTAAGCAGGCCTGCAGTGACACATTGTACTCGAAATTATTCATAAACTGCAGCTATTAGTATTGGAACGTTCTTATCGAAGTTCTTCAAGTTGTTTTCTAATCCACTGGGGATGAGTTACGTGATCAAATTACCTTTACCGCTGTGTTAAGATTATGTTAATGCCTTTTCGTCTTTCCATGTTTCAGATCAGCCTTTGTTGACCCTCAATAAGCAGCATTAAGTGTGAACTCTGGGATCTTTTACTTGAGCTTTCGAAGAGTTTGCAAGTAGGTTTGGTTTGTTCTGTTGTGAGTCTGTATACTTTATGATAGTAGCCATTGAATCAATAAATAATCGGAGTTTCTTGAGCTCTTTTGGTTTATGGAATGTGTTTGGATTTAATTCTTAAGCTAGCTCAGTTGTAGGCTTTTAGATCTTTATATTCTGCTGCCTCTTGACCGCGCGAATCTAACATTTTGGACATTAACGTTAATGTTTGTCAACAAAAACATTTCCCTCCTAAAATAAAAATAATCACTCCCTTGTTTCCCCAATTAACCAAACATGGGAAACTATTAATCTCATCTTCTTCCTATATCCCTCGCAAGTTCACTTTCTTGCTCATCCAGCACGTTGTCAAGGGTGGCTTCACTTCCAGCGGCAATTAGCGTCTTCATTTTTTATTTTTTTCACTTCCATTAATCTCTCTCGGTTTTTCATTTAAGTTTTCTTCTCCATCCTTTGTGTTTGTTAAAACGAAGTAAGACTTTTAAGTTTTTTGTTGAAAGTAGCTGCAAGATCATGGTGACCCATATTTTGCGCGACAGCTGCAAGAATGCCTGCTACCATAGCCAATAATCAAACAACAATCATACTTGGCAGGAATCTGCGAGATGGTATCATACCCTCAAAACTTATTTATGAGGATGAGAATGGTGAAGAAATAATAGACAAAGCCAAAGATTGGGGTGTCGTCTGACAGTGCCGATAAAATTTTCATATTACAAGCCATATATGTATGGAAAACAAGAAGAGTTTCCAGTGAAGTGAAGAACTTGTAAGAAAGGGAAAGATGGGAGGTGATTCAAAATTTCATAATTAATTATCCATCTCCACAATTTAAAGGGTTTTATACATTTCATGAAACACTAAATTGTGCTAAAAAGTAAATGAGACCTAATTACTCCGTTAGCCATTTAATTAAACTATTAGACAATTCTGGTGACCATTTTGTTTAGTTATATTTAATTTTATGCAAACCGTCTGGCTCTATATGAAATTACACATAGTCTCTTAGAATTAAAAATGTAGCCCCACCTAAGTTCCTGGACTTTTGTAAAGTGAGGAAAAGCTATTAGATCATATGGTTTGTTTAATAGTATAATGTCATTACACTATTACACTATTAAACCGTATGGTTAATAAATTTTTTAAACTTTAATAAAGTCTAAAATTTTGTATTAGACCAATGCTCACACATATAAGGGAGGGGATAATTTAACTTAAAATTTATTTACTTAAATTTTTAACACAAAATTTGAACCATGGATTTCAAAAAATATAATGGTAGATATTAAAAGTTAAAGGAGCATTTAATGATACTAGTTCATTTATCATTAGATTGTATGAGATCAATAACTCAAATTTTGAGTTAAAAATTTAGGTTGAAATATCCCTTACCTTATATATGTGTGTATCTTTCAATGATAATGTAATAATTTTATATGAGTACTTATAATTTATGACACTGCGAGAACTCAAAAACCTCATCTCTTTATAGTCTCGAGTAGTACTATCGGTTCGTGCAATCACATCTTAAATAATTATGTGCACGCACGTTCATCTTTTTGACTCTGTACAACATTATCATGACTTGTTTTGTTCTAAAGCATGTATTATATATAATAGAAGTCGACGACCGTACTAACAATACATTTTTCAAGTAATCTTTCTGTGGAATTCAACAGCAAAGTACAGTCTAACTAATTATATATTACTTAACAATAATATTTTGTTTCCTTTGACAAGAAAAGAAAAACTCAAAATATTAATTGTTCTCATTGTTTTCTTACGTATTTAAATCAAAATTCTGCGGTTGAACTAACAAGCATCAGCATCCACAAATAGCATAGCATGTGTAATAAACACGGGTTACATTTGATGAGCAGAAGATGAAGTTGTCACCTTTTCTTCTGTACCCTTTTGATCAATTCTTACCTTATCATTACTCTACATATACCATATATATGTATATGTTTAGTCAATGTCGCGTGCCAATATGTATCTGGCTTTCGCAAAATAACGTAATTTTATTCTAGAATTGGTAAAATTTGACACAACCTAATTATCTAACACAAATACGATAGGAATAAATGAATATGACTCGTCAAATTTGACACGATTTTTTTTATGTGTCAAGTTAGGATCAAAGTTTTTGATTAATAACTGACCAATGACACAATTATATTTTTTTAAAATTAATTTATATGTTTTTGTCATTAAAACTTAAATATTGAACATAATTCTTTTTTTTTTTTTGGAAGAATAGACATATACACAGTATTTTATGTATAAAATTTTATATAGATTTTGAATTTTAATAGTGTAAATGTGTAAAATATTGGCACACATGTATATTTTATAATATTGATATATAGTATTGTTTACATATACATAATTAAAATTTTAGTAGTATGAATGTGTAATATTTTGGGGTTTGTGTATGTGTGTGTGTAATATTTATTAAATATATAGATATTAAATGGGTTATTTGGTAACCTGTTTATGTTTCAAGTCGTGTTTATTTTCAATATTTTGACACGATTATTAAACGAGTTGTATTTAGGTTGACCTAAATTTAACACAATATAAAACTGAAACGACATAAAGACGACCTGACATGCCATTTTACAAGTTGTACTCAATTCATTATAAGGCTTTGATTGATTCCTATTTTTATTTTAGGATTTTTTTTATAAGTTGAGTACACTATTCAGGATGTAATTATGCACAAATCCGTATTTTAAAGGATACGAATGTCCTGACTAACGAACGTTCACATACAATTTATATATTAATTGATTGTGTTGATCAACGTGTTCGCATATTTTTGTCACATTTTGTAATATTAGTGATGATCTATATTATAAGCAACAGAAATGATAATTTCTGAAGCAAATGGAAGGGGAAACGGCTGAATGATTGATAAAAATATACTAGAAGCAGGGTGTGGAAAATCTGCTTAACCTGCTTTTGTTTTATGATTTATTTCTTTTAATAATATAAGTTTGTTCAGGATGAAATTTAGAAGTTTGAATTTTTCTTCCCCCGAAGTTAAGTTGTAAAATGGACTGAAAATGATCGCCAAAAACATTATCTTCAAGTTGATTATAGACTTTATTTTATTAACCAAGCCAATCGACCAACAGATATTTATTAATTGGAGGCCATGGTGTGTGGTTTTGTATTTAGCATGCGTTTGGGGCAGCTGCGCTGCCACAGCGGAGCTGCTCCCCACCTTTTATTTTAGGGAAATATTCCTTAAAATATAGGGTGGGGAGCAGCTGCCGAAACGCACCCTTCATGTTGCGGGTTCCATTATGACAGCTCCATTAAACTTTCTTGCACCATTTATCATTTTTGAAAGTGAAAATAGGGAAGATGAAAATAATGAAAGGTTGAATATTGACTTCGTATGTTACTACATGCAATGTTTAGTTTGTATTTTCTGAGAGAAGTACGGGACAGTCATAGGTTGCTTTTTGAAGTTAATTTGGTTCTTCCCAAAGAGTCCTACCAAATAATATCCATCTTGCAGAGTTTCTTTTTTCAACATTAGTTTTCTGCCTTAATCTGACTACAGCTTGCATTTTCAGCGCTTGAGAAGCTGTTAAAAGACTATGCTGGGGAATGTGCAACTGGTGATGAAGTTTTCCTGGTTAGTTTTTCTGCTTCATCTATGTACATGGTAAACCCTTCTATAACACACAATAGTCTGTGCAAGGAAGCTCAGTCCACAAGCGGGGAGTGGAAACCCCAGTTGGTGCATTGCAGTTTAAGATTTAACTTTGAGGACTGAGGTTGGGGGATCATTCTTATTAATTCGGGTAGAGCAGACAAGATATAAGAGTACATACTCGCAACTGCAATATACAGCCTGGAGTTCATAAATCAAATTAACCTTGGCTGTATGTGGGTCATCTAAGCATTGAATTTCTAATAACTGCATTGATCTATGCCTCTTTCATGTGGTGATTACTATTGAACATTGAGGTTACTCTAATTTTTCTATTGAAAATATGAAGATAATCATCTGACAGAAGTCAGAGAGAGTGAAAGAGGTGGTGTGAAAAAAACCAGGAGAAAGGACAAGGATTTGTCTTTGCCAGTTTTATCCTTTGTGGCCTGAAGTACATTATAAGGTTGGGAGTTATGACCTGCTTCAGTTTTCTGAGATCACAATATGTATTTAGTTGTGCTTTGCCGAACTGATATTTGGTCAGCCATGGTAGAACTTGATTTCTAATTTACCAAGCAATAATAATGTGTGAAGGGGTTTATGTGATATGACTATTCCTATTGTATATGTTATCAACCGTGCAGGCAGATTTGTTTCTAGCACCACAGCTTTACGCAGCCATCAACGTGATCAACCTTGACATGGTAATGGTTTCCTTTTCAAATTCATGTATTGGTTACATCTTCAAGAAATTTATGTATCTCACTCAATTTGCATTGGTACCATATTCTACTTCAACACACCAATAAAAATTAGACCATCCAATCCAATGCATTACTTTATACATGCATGCGACAATGAATTTTTCTTTCCTCACTCTACATGCAGACTCAATTCCCTCTTTTACCGAGGCTGCATGAGGCATACAATGAATTTTGCTCATCCATCACGTTCTCAACGGTGGCTTCACTTCCAGCTGCAATTAACGTCTTCATTTTTTTTTTTTCACTTCCATTAATCTCTCTCGGTTCTTTATTTAGGTTTTCTTCTCTATCTTTTGTGTTTGTTAAAACGGGAGGAAGACTTTTAAGTTTTTGTTGAAAGTAGCAGCAAGATCATGGTGACCCATATTTTGCGCGACAGCTGCAAGAATGCCTCCTACCATAGCCAATAATCAAACAACAATCATACATCGCAGGAATCTGCAAGATGGTACCATACCCTCAAAACATATTTATGAGGATGAGAACGATGAAGAAATAATAGAAAAAGCCAAAGATTGGGATGTTGATTGATAGTGCCGATAAAATGTTTTCATATTATAAGCAAATATATATATGGTAAACAAGAGGGTTTCCAAAATGAAGCGAAGAACTTGTAAGAAAGGGAAAGATGGGAGGCGATTCAAAATTTAATAATTAATTATCCATTTCCACAATTTAAAGGCTTTTATACATTTCATGAAGCAATGAATTTTGCTAGAAAATAAATCAGACCTAATTACTTTGTTAGCCATTTAATTAAATTATTAGACAATTTTGGTGACCGTTTTGTTTAGTTTTGTTTAATTCCATGCAACCGGTTTGGCTCCACCCAAAATTACACGTAGCCCTTAAAATTAAAAATGGATGCTGCAATAGATTAAAGTTGGTAACTATTATATATATATATATATATATATATATATATATATATATATATATATATATTAAGAGTGGGCAAACTTAATCCACCCCAATGAATCCAACCTAACCTAATTCAGCTCAATTTAATTTTGACGGATTGAATGGGTTATTATGGGTTAATTAGGTCATTTTTTTTCAAATCCAATTAATAATTGGATTGGTTGAGTTAATTATGATGAACTTATCTCAACCCAACCACATAAATAATAATAAGAAGAAGAAGAAGAATAAGAAGATAATTCTCATTTGCAAAATTTTAAAGATTTACAAAACCTTAAAGATTTAAATGGCTAATATATTTTTATCCTCTTTTCATTTTTTTTAATAAAAGAGACTATTTCATTCTTTTATCTACTACTCTATGCTCTAATTCTAAAACTAAAATCACACTAAAATCACTCTCTCAAATCTCAATTATCAGCCAACTAAAGTACTTCTTTAATTTATTTATTCTATATTCTTTTAATTTTCTGCATGTTAATCAACCCAACCTAATCCAATCCAACTCAATCCAATAATTTAAGGATTTAATTGGATTGGATTGAACATGTTTATTTATTAGTGTTGGGTTGGGTTTTCACAAACCCAATCCAATCCAACCCAACTCATATATATATATATATATATATATATATATATAGTCAGAAATTATTCCATCCACGATCTTGGACTTTCTTTAAAATTAAGAAAAGTTATTAAAGCATATAGTTTAATAGTATAATACCATTACACTATTAAATTATATGACTTAATAATTTTCTCAAACTTTAATAAAGTTTAAAATTTTGGGTCAAATTAGTGCTCGTGTATTTATGGAGGAGATAATTTAACTTAAATTTTTTTCACAAAATTTGATCCATGGATCTTAAATAATCTATTGTAGATATTGAAAGTTAAAAGAAGCATTTAATGGTGCCAATTCATTCACCATTGGATTTGATAAGATTAATAATTTAAATTTTGTGTCAAAAATTTAAGTTAAAATTATATATATATGTGTGTGTGTATGCGCGCGCGTGTATCCTTCGATAATATAATACTTTTATATGAGTATTTTATATTTATAATTTATGACACTGCGAGCACTCAAAAGCTTCTCTTTCTTGTCTACAACACTATCGGTTCGTGTAGTCATGCCTTAAATAATTATGCGCACGCACGTTCATCTTTTTGACTCTGTACAACAATAACATGACTTGTTTTATTCTAAACAGCACCGATATTCTCACACCAATGAGCACCACAGTTAGCACAAAACGGTTCGTTTTGTGCTAACTATAAAAGATTTCACTGTAGCTTGAAAACGCAAACTCATCTTGCTCAAACGCAGACCACACACGAGCTCGAGTTTCTGAAACGCAAACGCAAACTACACACACACTCATCTCACTGGACCACAACACTCTCTCTCACCGTGGGTCTCTCCACATTTGGCTTGCCTGTCAGTTGTTTCTCTCCCAACTCCATGGATTGCATTCTCACGGCACTTCTGGAATTTGAGACCTAGCTGCAGCTTCACTCTCTCAGTTGTTGGAATTGATTTGTGGAGGTAATTTACGCAAACGCAAACCACACACACACTCATCTCAGTCGACCGCAACACTCTCTCTCACTGTGGGTCTCTCCACATTTGGCTTGGCTGTCAGTTGTTTCTCTCTCCACCTCGTGGATTGCATTCTCACGACACTACTGGAATTTGACACCTAGCTGCAGCTTCACTCTCTCAGTATGAATTTATGTTAATTTTGCTGTCTTCAGAACTGCCTGTTGTGGTCGAGTACAAGATTGCGAAGATGGGTTATGTTAGATTCTACTTGACATCAAGATAGAAGAAGATGAGGATGAAACCAAGCCTCTAGCTTAAGTGTCATTTGGTACATATGCTATGGTATTTTGTTGAATCGAGTTACTCCTACATTTTAAGTTTGCTTTTAGAATATTTCTCGTAAATTTTCATGTTGAAAAACCAATCATTTGTAGTTCTGTAGATTAATAAGAATTTGTTTCTTGTGCTTGGTTTTTTATCCTACTGTTGTACACGTAATTGATTCATTTGTAATCTTTGTTGCTTTCAAAGGTAGGCTTCAATTGAGTTGAAACTTTCAAAAATTTATAAAAAATGAACCACAAATAAAAGATAGCATCATATTGGGTGACAAAATGTTCTCGTGGATGATCCTGATTAATGCTGTGTATTTCGCAATGTAATTACTTGCTGATCAATTTAATTGAATTGATTAACACATTGGTTTGAGTTTTGATATTGCTGCTCTGTTTTTGGGTTAATTGAAGATCGCATTTTTGCAGGAACTGGTAAATTGGACACGTTAACAAAAAAACTCTCACGTATTACTGAAATAATAACTGATATACTTCAGCCCTTATAGACAGTACACAATGGTTGCAAGCAAATCAACTCATAACTTACACAATGGTTGCAAGCAAATCAATTCATAACTTGTAAATAAATAAACCCCAAAAAATTGGGCATTAATTTCCATTTTCCAGCATATAACAATTTATAGCAGCAAGTTTTAACATCAGATAACTTCCAACAACAACTCATCCCAAAATCAGCAACTCATAACTCACAACACAATAGCATTTTGCTAATTTCCAATAGAAAGATGCGTGAGAGAGACCCACGACGAGAGAAAGCTGAAGGAGAGAGCAACGAGATGCGCGAGAGGCCGGATGGGAGAGACCCACGGCAAGAGAGAGAGCCACAGCCGAAGAGAGACCCACGGCGAGAGAGAGAGCCACAACCGAAGAGTGATCCACGCTCGAGAGAGAGAGCCACAGCCGAATAGAGACCCATGCTCGAGAGAGAGAACCACAGCTGAAGAGAGACCCACACTCGAGAGAGAGAGCCACAGCCAAAGAGAGACCCACGCTCGAGAGAGAAAGAGAGAAAACCAAAGGAGAGAGCAATCCCACGATCCGTTTTGTGAGGCGAGTGTGTGAGGAGAGTGTGTTAGTTTTGAAGCTACAATATTTTCTTTTATACTTAGCACAAAATGAACCGTTTTGTGCTAACTGTGATGCTAAGCGTGGTGCGTTTCTCATTTTCCTATTCTAAAGCATATATTAAATATAATAGAAGTCGACGACTGTACTAACAATACATTTGTCAACGAATCTTTCTGTGGAATTCAACAGCAAAGTACAGTCTAACTAATTATATGCTATATATTACTTGTCAATAATATTTTGTTTCCACTGACAAGAAAAGAAAAAAACTCAAAATATTAATTCTTCTCATTGTTTTTCTTATGTATTTAAATCAAAATTCTACCGTTGAACTAACAAGCATCATCATCCACAACAGCATAGCATGTGTATATAAACACTGAGTTTTAAGAATTTTACTTGTCTTATTAGGTGTTGTGTTTGATGAATTGCATACGCACGTGAAGAGGGGGGTGCATTTGATGAGCAGAAGATGAAGTTGTCACCTTTCTTTTTTACCCTTTTGATCAATTCTCACATTATCATTACTCTCCGTATATATGTACATGATATGTATATGTTTAGTCAACGTCGCGTGTCAATAAATATCTGCCTTTAGCAAAATAATGTCAATCTATCATAGAGCCGGTAAAATTTGACACGACCTGATTAGCTGAGATGAACACGATAAGAACAAATAGATATGAGTCGTCAAATTCGACACGATTATTAAATGAGCTGGGTTTAGGACGACATTATTTTTTTTATGTTGGGTTAAGGTCAAAGTTCTTGACTTATTTATTAGATTAACGACATGATTATATTTTTTAAATTAATATCTATGCCCTTGTCATTAAAACTTAAATATTAAATATGATTATCTCTTTTTCTTTTTATTTTTTTAGAAGATGGGCATATACATAGTATTTTATCTATAAAATTTTATATAGATTTAGAACTTTAATGGTGTAAATGTGTAATAATTTGGGGAGTTTGTGTATGTGCATGTGTGTGTATAACATTTGTTAAATATATAGATATTAAATAGATTATTGAATAACCCGTTTATTTTTCGTGTTAGGGTTTGAGTCTCAATATTTTGATATGACTATTGAATGGATCATGTTTGAATCGACTTAAATTTGATACGATATAAAACTGACACAACACGAACATGACTCGACAACCAGTTTTGCAAGCGCTACTCAATTCATTATAAGGCTTTGACGGATTCTTTTTTATATTTTGGATTTTTATTATAAGTTTTCCTTCCAAGAGAGAAATGGTAGTCTATTTTGGATGTAATTATGTACAAATCCCTATTTTAAAGGATAAGAATGTCCTGACTGACGAACCTTCACATGCAATTTATATATTAGTTGATTGTGTTGATCAACGTGTTCACATGATCACATCTTTCTGTCACACTTTGTAAAATTAGTCACCATCTATATTATAAGCAAAAGAAATGATAATTTCTGAAGCAAATGGAAGGGGAAACGGCTGAATGATTCATAATCATATACTAGTGGCAGGGCGTGGAAAATCTGTTTAACCTGCTTTTGCTTTCTGATTTGTTTCTTTTTTAAAAATACAAACTTGTTCAGGATGAAATTTAGAAGTTTGAATTTTTCTTCCCCCTGAAACTTGTGAAATGGTCTGAAAATGATCGCCAAAAACATTATCTTCAAGTTGACTATAGACTTTAGTTCATTAATCAAGTCCACCAACCAACAGATAGTTATTAATCGGTGGCCATTGTGTGTGGTTTTGTATTTAATGTAGTGGGTTCCATTATGAAAGCTCCATTAAACTCTCTTGCACCATTTATCATTTTTGAAAGTGAAAAAAGAGAAGATAAAAATAAAGAAAGGTTGAATACTGACTTCGTATGTGATCACATGCAATGTTTAGTTTGTATTTTCTGAGAGAAGTACGGGACAATCATAGGTTGCTTTTTGAGCTTTGAGTAATTTTTGGTTTGTTGAGAAATGGGTGTGAAAAGAAAAGTGTTTCTGCTGTCCGTTTACTTGCAGTTTTTGATCATAGCAGCTGTGACTAATGATAATGACTGTAAGCTAATTCTCTCCAATTAGCAATAGCACCTCCATTTTTCTTGTTGATATGTACTCGAAATACTTGTTGAACTGCGTGATGCTGTCTTCTGTGTGCTTGTGTTTGTCTCTGTGTGTGAGCAAGTGCTTGCTTTTCAATCTACGGAATGGTATCAGAAGTGATTTGAGTCTTTTAGCATCAATAAACACTTAAAAAGCATCTCCCTTCTGATGCAGTTGTTATTTTAAAAGCACTCAAAGATGATATATGGGAGAATGAACCGCCAAATTGGAAGAACAATGATCCTTGTGGTGACAATTGGGAAGGAATTGGCTGCACAAATTCGCGTGTGACCTCCATGTATACATTTGCAATTTTTATTTATTTTTTTATTTTTTAACATATTGTTATTCATTGAAGGTTTCTTTTTCTGTATTATCATGCTATTCATTCTCTGTTTCAGAACATTATCCGGCATGGGATTGAAAGGTCAGCTCTCTGGAGACATTACTGGTTTAACGGAGTTGCATACTCTGTAAGTCCTCAATCCTCACATTGAGGAATTGTATATCTTTTTTTTTATACTTGCAATTAGTTTAAATCAGCACCTCTCATTCAGGATTATATTTGATTGAAATGGAAATGTTGTCTATGATAGTTGTCCCTGGATTTAGAGATTTTCAAACATTTGACTGTGAACTCTTCATATAGGGATTTATCCAACAACAAGGACTTGAGAGGACCACTTCCAACAACAATTGGGAATCTGAAGAAGCTATCAAACTTGTAAGGAGATTTCTTCTCGTCAAAGGTTTTGCTTTTTGCAAACTTCTGTGGTTAGAGCCTTAACAAAAACTATACTTTTGCATGCCAGGATGCTGGTGGGTTGCAGTTTCTCTGGACCAATTCCCGATTCAATTGGATCTCTACAGGAGTTGGTCCTTCTGTAAGGATTTTTGACTCTGTAATGTTTAATTTAGGCTGTTGCAATTGTCAATAATATGAAAACTCGTTGGATGAGGGGTTTACAAGGCCTTTTTTGCTGGTTTCGTACATTTACATTCTTTTACATCTTTTGTTGGTGTAGCTCTGTGTTTGTGTCAATGGACCAGTGAATCTGAAAAAATTCATTATTACTGCATGCAGATCCTTGAATTCTAATGGTTTCAGTGGAAGAATTCCACCATCCATTGGTAATCTCTCTAAACTTTACTGGTTGGATCTTACTGACAACAAACTTGAGGGAGAGATCCCAGTCTCGGATGGAAACTCACCTGGTCTTGATATGCTAGTTCGTGCAAAGCACTTGTATGCCAAATCTATTTGATCTTTTTGGCTCTCTTAACTTATAGCCTTGCATGTATTTGTTCTCATAAGCTTCTTTACATCATCTACAGTCATTTTGGAAAGAATCAACTCTCAGGCTCAATACCAGAGAAACTTTTCCGACCAGACATGGTTCTGATTCATGTGTAAGTTTTGCAATGAACTAGTTCTTGTAGTTTATGTCACTATCAGAGATGGTCATCTCAAACATTGTATATTAAAGCATCACTTTCATTCTATTCCTCTCACTTTTTCACTTCTTGGACCAGGCTATTTGACAGCAACAACCTCACTGGCGAGCTTCCTGCCACCCTTGGACTAGTGAAAAGTTTGGAAGTTGTGTGAGTATCTACATCTCATATTCAATTGAAATGCTACGGCGTACTGTAGTCTATATGAAGTCTTTTCTGATGAATTTCTCGTCCTGATTACAGACGTTTTGATAGGAATTCATTAAGCGGACCTGTTCCTTCAAACCTCAACAATCTTACAAGTGTTAATGACCTGTACGCTGACTACATAGATATGGAAATAAGCCTTATATTTTATTTTTGGCCAGTTAGATCCAATTCTTTACCACAAATTATTTTGAAATGAAGAGTGTTGGGTTATAATATCTTTCAGGTACTTGTCCAACAATAAACTGACTGGAGCAATGCCTAACCTTACTGGCTTGAGCGTCCTCAGTTACTTGTAAGTAGAAAAGTTTTTATTACATCTGCTTATATCTTCACATCGATAATCCTGGGGTAGATAAAGCATCTCAAATACTGATTTATTTTCATTCTATAACAATTGATTTGCAGGGACATGAGTAATAACAGCTTCGATGCATCAGAAGTTCCTTCATGGTTTTCAAGCATGCAATCCTTAACAACATTGTATGCATCTCTGTCGTCTCCTTTCTTAATTACTCTTTACAAGTAAAACACGTGCACATGCAATTTGTGTCGATTATGTGTTACCTTAAGTATTTTGGGTCCGGAACTGCAGTTCCTTACACAACTGCATTTTAAGAAGGCCCATATGTTCTGTATTACATCTTTTCTCGCAACTAATATTGTAGATTACAGCTTTTCCATGTTGATGATTGTTCAAATTCCAATTTATCCTCTTATGGCTCCTCACTTAATATGTGTCTTTTGCGTATGTCTCTTTATGATCTATGTTGTAAGACCTATTTCACATGTGTGTCTGTATGCATTTCTCTGTCTTTTTGTGATTCAAGACGGGCAATTTTCATGTAAATTAGGAGAATGATTGACTACTTTTTCTGACAGAATGATGGAGAATACTAATCTTAAAGGTCAAATTCCTGCTGATCTGTTCAGCATTCCCCATCTGCAGACTGTGTAAGTATTAGCATATATTTCAAGTAGCACCCTAGCCAATGTAAAAGCTATTGAAAATTACAAATGAATCTCAAAAATTGAAACCTTTAGGTTCAAACACAAAACAGATCACTGGCAAACTCCATATAAATGCAGTCACTCTTCTGCCCTGATTTAATTATCACATTTTGATAGGGTCATGAAAACCAACGAGCTTAATGGCACCTTGGACCTAGGTACGAGCTACAGTGAAAATCTGCTTGTTAATTTGCAGAATAATCGCATCTCTGCCTACACAGAAAGAGGAGGAGCACCTGCCGTTAACTTAACGTAAAGCTCACTCTCCCTGTGTTCTAGGAATTCCTTGTCAATGGTTTTCCGGAAAAATTCACAAATAATAATTCCGTGACAGTTAAAATGCCATATGTACCATACAGTGTACTAGAAACAATTCGTTTTCAACTCACTGAGGTTATTTTCTTCTAAATTTTGCAGACTTATTGATAACCCAATTTGTCAGGAGTTGGGAACTGCAAAAGGTTATTGCCAGCTTTCCCAACCGATTTCCCCTTACTCAACAAAGCAAAAGAACTGTCTACCTGCTCCCTGCAATGCAAATCAGAGTTCTAGCCCTAACTGTCAATGTGCCTATCCATATACGGGAACTCTAGTTTTCAGATCTCTTTCATTTTCAGACTTGGGAAACACAACTTACTATGAAATTCTCGAGCAATCTGTGACAACATCTTTTCAGTCTACTTATAAACTTCCCATAGATTCCATTTCTCTCAGTAATCCGCACAAGAATAATTTTGAATACCTTGAATTGAGTATACAATTTTTTCCTTCTGGCCAAGAAAGTTTTAATCGAACAGGAGTGTCTAGTGTTGGGTTTGTTCTTAGCAACCAGATTTACAGCCCTCCTCCTCTTTTTGGACCTATGTTCTTCAATGGTGATCAGTATCAGTACTTTGCTGGTAATTTTGCTACTGTCATGGAACAATATGTATTAGTGCACTGCTGCTTTCATTGATATTAATGTTTCTGTTGGTGCATTATCTTTTTGAAGAATCTGGAGGGTCACACAAGTCGACAAGCATTGGGGTTATCATTGGAGCAGCAGCTGCTGGTTGTGTCGTACTGTTACTATTACTCCTTGCAGGAGTTTATGCTTATCATCAAAAGAGAAGAGCGGAGAAAGCAAATGAACAGAACCCTTTTGGTATGTTAAGGACTTGATGTAAACTTTGCATTTTTCCAGTTGGTGCACTATTAAATTTGTTTATGTTTTACAAATGCAGCACATTGGGACATGAATAAGAGCAGTGGTAGCATTCCTCAACTGAAAGGAGCAAGATGCTTCTCCTTTGAAGAGGTTAAAAAATACACTAACAATTTTTCTGATGCTAATGATGTTGGATCTGGGGGCTATGGAAAGGTTTGGTTCATATATCTCTCTCTGACCTTATTTCAGTGTAATGCCTCCACTAATCAGGCACAAATCTCTCCCGTTGATACTTAATTTATAATGTGGTTACTTTTACCATATTCTCAAAAGTGTCAATGTAATTATGGCCATTTTTCTAATTCTATCCCAATAAAATTTGAGTTAGGCATGTACAAGCACAAAACCAAAGCCACCTTCTCCCTCGAGGTATGCTTTCATCGCAGGACAGAACATGCCCTAAGATGGAAGGAAGTATTAGAATAAAGATAAACAAAATTATCAAATAACTGATGTATCATCACTTGCCATGTATGTTTTTATTTGTCAGCAATATATAGATGAATTCAGGCCAATCAATTGAAACCACCTAGTCACATTCAAAACAACATGCATTGAAAAATGTTAAATTGATAAATAAACTATCTCTATTAACTTGTACTTAACAACTTAGAAAGTTAAAATAACCATGGATGATTACCCAAATTTTTTATTTCGTCAAAATCTTTATAGGTTTATAAGGGTACTCTTCCTAATGGACAACTGATTGCCATCAAACGAGCTCAACAAGGATCTATGCAAGGTGGGCAAGAATTCAAAATGGAGATTGAACTTCTATCAAGAGTCCATCATAAAAATCTTGTCAGCCTTTTGGGATTTTGCTTCGATCGAGGTGAACAAATGCTGATATATGAGTTTGTTCCTAATGGTTCTCTGGGGGACAGTTTATCAGGTATATTCTTCATCATTATTTCTGGAACCTTTTGATTCTTCAGTTGCATGCTTTATATAAAGGATGGTAATTGTCAACATACTGTAAATGCAGGGAAGAATGGAATCAGGTTGGATTGGATAAGGAGACTTAAAATAGCCCTTGGTGCAGCAAGAGGTTTATCCTATCTGCATGAACTTGCCAACCCTCCTATTATACATAGGGATATTAAATCATCCAACATACTTCTGGATGAACGCTTAAATGCCAAAGTTGCCGATTTTGGTCTCTCGAAATCTATGTCTGACAGTGAAAAGGACCATATCACTACTCAAGTTAAAGGGACAATGGTGAGTATCCCCACAAAGACACTTGATCTACCAGTTTAGATTACAAAATTTTGTGAGTTCAAGTAAATATTTAAGTTCACAGAGGATTCTGAACTGATCTTATATGTCCTGAGAATGGATCTTTTTGGGTGCAGGGCTACTTGGATCCAGAATATTACATGACACAACAATTGACTGAAAAGAGTGATGTTTATAGCTTTGGTGTGCTGATGCTGGAGTTACTTACTGGAAGAAGACCCATAGAGCGTGGAAAATACATTGTGAGAGAGATAAGAACAGCAATGGATAAGAAGAAAGAGTTATACAACCTTTATGAATTAATTGACCCAACCATTGGTTTGAGTACAACACTGAAAGGTTTTGAAAAGTACGTGGATCTTGCACTGAAGTGTGTGCAAGAATCAGGAGATGACAGGCCTACAATGAGTGAAGTGGTGAAGGACATTGAGAACATTTTGCAGCAAGCTGGTCTGAATCCAAATGCAGAATCAGCATCCTCTTCAGCAAGTTACGAGGATGCAAGCAAGGGAAATTTCCACCATCCTTATTGCAATGAAGAAGGCTTTGATTATGGTTATAGCGGTGGCTTTCCAACTTCAAAGATAGAGCCTCAGTGAGTATTCACCTATTGTTTTGAATGCTGCACCAGACAAGATCAGTGTACTTCTGTACTTAATAGCACTTTAGCTAGTAAATGCAACTTATTTTCAGAGTTTGTTATTGTTTGTGACATTCAATTTCTTTGCTTGTGAGAATATGATTCAGAAACTGTGTATAAGTGCATGTATACTTCTCTTCCAAAAATTTTGTGTGAGATTATTTGGTTTCAAATTAATTCTACTTCATGTTGTTGTATATTTCTCTTTTTGTGTTCTTTGTTTCTAATCTAAACTCGAATCAAAAACCATGAAAGATATGTATGAAAGTATCCTGCATTTGATCATCAATTGTAGACAATTATCATACAAAGAGGGTGTTCATTTTGCAAAATGGGATATCAGTGTATACTTCAGGTCATTGGCTTCTCCAACACAGCAGAAAAGTACCATTCATTTTTATTGACTCCGCGATCAAGCTTCATGCCAACATTCCATCTCAGCTTCTTGAATCCAATTCTATCCAACATTGGAACATAAGTTTTGTTAAGTTGTGACCCGAAGCAGAAGAAACGGTCCAGCCAAAAGATCCCTCCAGGTCTCAGCACCCTGTATATATCATAGAGTGTGAACTCGAGCATGGAATCTGGTATCCAGTTGCTGAGAACGTGCATTGAATGAACTATATCCAGTGTGTTTTCGAAGAATGGAAGCCTCTGGGAAACACTGATATGCATCGGAATCAAGCCTCTCGAAGCAATGAAGCTGTTGAAAGGACCATCTAGATTCAATGAGGTTGTGATGGTAGTCACATTCCTCTCCCTCACTCTAGCAGCAAATGTGCCAGTTCCCCCTCCTATGTCTAATCCAATTCGGATTGTCCCCAGAGGCTTCATACTCAGAACTTGATCAATACCATAATCAAGCTTCCCATTGTCAATGAGCCATCTACTTTTCTCTCTGCCCTGCAAATCAAAGCAGTCTTTGCAGTCAAAGAACCCTGGTGCTTTCTTCCTATCAATAAGACACTGGTAGCTTTTGCATGAATATGGATCCCAAATGATACTAGTTTCAGCAGGTTTTGCCCAAAGACTATCCGGCACAGGTATTGGCTCGACATAATTGACCGGAGACTTGGGCTTGCATCTCCGGCGAGGCAGAGGCTCGCACCCTTTAAGCATTAGCCTTTGTGCAAAAACATCATCAACAGGACACTCCCCACCAGTGTCATAAATCATATACTTCACCAATTCATCATGAAACTTCAAGCAACCAGCTCCAACCGGGGCAATCAACTCGTCGGATCCCATCCTCGGAGAGTACCCAAATGGCAACTTATGAGGACCTACGGCCAGCTTCACCTCGTCAGGCAAACCAACGGTTAAATCGTCACTCAACTTACTCATCACTGCAGACAAATTAATGCTGCTCACCTTCTCATTTAGGTGTACAAACTCTAGTAAGCTCAATAAGAAGGGCTTGCACAAGCAAGTTGGTGGAGTTAAGCTGCTGCTGCAACTCAGCAATGATGCCATGACTTGCAGCAAGCTCGACTTTCGTAGAGCTGAGCTCACTCAAGAGAGCTGTAGAGTTCAATAGAGGAAGAGTAAGCTGGTTGGAGTAGCTATTGAGCTTCAAGCTGAAAGAAGGGCCAGTGAAAATGTAAATTGTGAGAAGATTTGTCAGTATAACAAGCAGAAGCATTTTGAGCTTGAGCTTGGTATGTGCATTCTTTTTAACAGAGTTTTGATCAGCTCCATTACCCATCTCGATTTCTTTGTTAATTTGGTGGGCTGTGAAGAAAAGTGATGAGGAGAAGTGAATTAAGCAGCAATATAAATGTGGTGATGATCAAGAGATTCATGTACTCAAGTGAGGCATTGGCAATTGTTTCTCGGCGGTTTGGACGTTCGAGATAAATGGATGAAAGCTTGATTTGTTTATTTATTACATAACGTGCACCATTAATTGTCAACTTTTGCACTCTCTTCGGATCTTGACTTGTATCTTCTCTTCGTTAATAAATATAGGTAGTAAATTTATATAAGATTTCCATCTAATATTTCTATCCAGGTCTTGTATTTGATAATCATCGACCTTTATATGGCGCAAACTTAGACTGTATCAGAACATGATATTGATTTAATTAATTAAGAATGTTTTATTGTAATATTTTTAAATTTTATTGATTTAATTAATTAAGAATGTTTTATTGCAATATTAGAATGTAAATACTAATATTAAAAAAGAGATTTTTTTTTAATAATATAAAAAGCGCCAAGTCCAACAAATAGTCATCTTAATTTCTTATTTCTCCCTCAATTTATCATGTGCTATATATGCCTATATGTATCTTGGATCCTCCAAAAAGCTTCTGGTTAATAAATGATTGAAAAGTTATTCACTCCAACAGCCATTACGCCATTAGGCTTTAGTTGACTCGATCGCTAGTTGAATATATCTACTTGTTTCATTAAGAATGTTAATCATAATTAGTTGCAATCCCAAGTAACAATATCTCTCCTTCAAGTTGAGGGATTTTTCTATTTCTTTATGTGTTGGCAAATTACGAAAGGCAGTACGTAATTTTGATTACGTGCAATTCAGGCAACCAGAAAAAAGTTGGTGGCTGAGCTCCATGTTGCCATCAAGCTTCTCTATATCATCCCATGTGTGATGCTTTTTATACACCCATAATTTTGTTTACATAATTTGTTGATTAATTAAATTTTACACTCGTGGGTCAACATTAGAGATCCCCTTTTTTTTTTTTGGGAAAAATTGTTATTTATAAACTGTAAGCACCGATATCCAAGTCCAATTTAGTCTCATCTCGAAACCTGCTGGAGCTTATTAGTGGTAAAGACAAAGAACTCTTTTCTCTCCACAAAAAGATAAAATGAGGCAAATATTAATTTGATCGCTGAAATGGAACTAAAAAGATGGCATTTACATGAATGCAAATGCAGTGTCAGTTAACCACTCGGGCAGTAGCCCGAGTGGCCAGGGCTGCTGCCCTCCAAGTTGGAGGGCAGCAGTTCGAACCCCCACAAAAGCATTGTGGGGGTATTTCCTTCCTCAATTAATTTGAGTGAAGGTAGTCTTCTCCTTTACCCATGAGTGAGGAGTAGACATCCCTCGAATATTTGTGAGGGTTAAAATCTGGGCAGAGCTCCATTAGCATTGATGTCAGTTGGTCCCAGTAATAGTCTGATTGGTTAAAATCTGGGCAGAGCTCCATTAGCATTGATGTCAGTTGGTCCCAGTAATAGTCTGATTTGTAAATATCAGTAATAGTCTCATGTATATGAGTTGTAATCTGAGCAATAGTCTCATGTAATCAAAAAAAAAAAAAAATGCAGTGTCAGTTATCGATTAAAGGAGCCACATTTAATTAATTAATTAAGCTCCAAAGTGGTCCTTAATTATTTGTACCTCAGCTTTTCATAAAGGCAGTTGCTATCTTTTGCCTTTTTAAGGAATCCCTTAAACACACATAATTAACCTTTTTTTCAGGTTTACTTAATTTATTCATTTTTTTTAATGTTTCTTAGCCAAGGACAAGAACAATTAATTGAAAATTGGAAGAAAAAAAAAACCAATGAAACATGATCACCTAGAAACGAGTGGTCCACTTTCACATGCCAAATTATGGCAAGAGCCTTTAAAGTTTATTTAGTGGATATCTGGTATCATTTTTTAAAATTATTTTCTAAATAGAAAAATGCTAAACTTTTGTTTACTAACGTAAGTCCTTTTCATCGAAAATCTGGAATTTGATAGATCCTGCAAATCTTTCTAATCATTAACACAGAATGGAGAAAATTCTGTTCACACCTCATATTTGATAGTGGTATTACCATTCATTATTATATTTCACTTTGATCCTTCTTTTATTATTAGATATCATCTCTAGTGAAAGTGCCCAAAATTGCCATCTTTCTCATGTTAATCATAATTAAAATTTTAGAACCACTTTATTACAATCAATACACATCTAAAAGCAATTTGTCTTAGGTGCGATTCAAAATTTGAATTTCTTGCACGTTTGGAGTTGAGTGTTTCTGGTTGTAAGTATTTGCAGAACACTTTGAGATGTTGTATTTTGAATATTAAGCAAAGAGCAAGCGTTATAAACATATCCTTTCCTTTTATAAGCCAGAGCACGCTAGAGTAATAAAGCTAAATTCAAAGATGAGAGGGAGAGTTTATGGGCTTTTCATCACTATAAACACTACTATATATTAAGCTTTAATCGTTTTACACAAAAAGCAATGAAAATCATGTATCCTTATTAGTTGGACAAGCTTGTGCTAGCTTCCTCAGATTCTCAATGATCATAACCAGTTTTGTGTTAAGCCGATTCACAAAGCACTTTGGTACCCATCCTGCAGGATCCAACTGAGAAACCAAAAATAAGTATACATATATAAAAGAGCTTTGTTTTAATCAATATGGCAATATATATATAAATTTTGGACTACATGCAGACGAGTGTTATATTTTGTTTATTTTAATTTACCTGAACGACGTAAGTGACCATACATGAGTCATCTTCAAGCTTCTCCACAACCCATCCTGATTGAAGCAACAGTCCTCTGATTGAATTATTTTGCTTGGGATGCAATCCTGCTGCTATCTCTTTTGGCAGTGAAGCTACTGCCACCACCTACAAGCCCCAGAAAAATTAAGAATAAAAACTTGTACGTTGTTTGTGAAAACAAGCAATAATTAGACTTATTTGTTTTACTTACAAGGGTACCATCTTCCATGGTTTCGCGGCGTTCGTATACTATGAATTCTCTGTTTCTGAAGAGCGGCTTCGAGTGTTCCCCGAACCTAAGTCGGATTATGCTCAGGTTATCTTCAAGATCTTTAATGTACTTGGCTTCAACCAGATCAGAATCCCACTGCTGTTGTAACCAAATTTGGCAGCAGGAAACTCAGTAAATATACTTGCGTACTAATATTTACTTGGCTGTTGCTTTATTATACAATTCCAAGTTCCATAAACATTTAAAAGAAATTTTCTATTTAAATCCTTGCCAAAATAGCAGTAAAAATTGTCTTCCTGATGAATGAGGACAACCAAACATAAAAGAATCACATGCAGGTATGCTTAAGGACAAAAGTTTTCTTTTCATTGTGTTGGACCAACTTATATCTATCCGTATACACGATTATGATGATACTTAAATCAATATCCACCCGTATTTTAAGTTTTACAAGCGCCAAGAATTGATCATCACCTTGGCAGCATCGATAGCATTGGCAACAGTGATGAATTGCTGAGGTGAGACTGATTTGAGCAGCCACCGGCATCGGAAAGTGTGAAGTGAACCCGACCTTCTCTTTGATATCTCTACTCCATCGTCAAGAGTAAGAACTTTCCATCCATCATCGCCATTTCCAAACCTGTTCGAGTCTGAAGCTGATAACAGTTCCTGTATGCAGCTCTCACTTGCAAAGTGCACGTATCTTCTCAATGAGTCCTCACTTATGGACCTTCACAGACATTCGAAAGAAAGTAATAACATGAAAAAACAAATTCCCCTATCCGAATTGTTGTAGGAAACAGGATTAAGGGATCAAATGGTTGGAAAAGTACTCACCAGGATCGGCTACAGGGGGCCGGACTGTTCATTTTAGGATTCAGAATTGGTCTACAGGCTTCTTTCTACTCCAAGATAATCAACAAAGGACGTGTATATGTATATACCTATATATATGATGAAGAGAGAAGATTAAAGATTGGTTAGAAGTGCAAAATAATGGGAAGTGGGGAGAAGTGATTGATGCACATGCATTGCCAGAGGAACCTCCATGATTAGAAGAGCAAGTCTCACTTTCTCTCTCTTTGTTCTCTTGTTCAATCCGTCGACAAAGGATTAGATTCTTTACTTGGGAAAAAAAAGGCAGCAAGAACAAAGAGTAGAGAAGTTGATGCACATGGAGTGTTGGTGGCTTTTAAAAATGAACAGGCTGATGGGAAAAGACTAAAAACTAGAAGCAATAAGATTGAATTGCATTGAATTGAATTGAACTGAACTCAGTAGATTAACAAAAATTGCCTGTTAATGGGTGAAATGACCCTACTAAAAAAGAATCATAAGGTCCCCAATCACGTGCCCCTTTTGCATATTTTAATTTACATCAAAGATGGACAAACTTTTGCCTCTAGCAGAAGTAGTAAAGTTCTTTCTCATCATCCATTTCCTTTCAGAGATCTACAGACGCAGGTTATAATTTAATCTTGTGCTCTGTGTAGTAAACAAAGCCTTTGGACACATTCAGCAGATTTTCACATGCTTTCTGGGTGTGCATGAGAGGCTTCTGGTTTCTCGTAACTCATTCATTGAATCATAGAAGTTAACATCAAAGAGTAATTATTAGATGGTAATCGACCATATTTTGAAGGATAACAATAATAATAAGATTTAGGAATAAAGTTTCTTTAGGAACATAAGAATGATGAAAGAGAGACGTAAATTAATTTATATCAGTAAATTGTAATGACTTTATTGCATTCATAATTACTGACAACCAAGTAAAGAAACAGAAATTTGAAAGAATTAGCACCTAACCACCAGGGCCAGGCCCCCTCTCACCCTCCTCCCTAAACCAGAAAAATAAAAACGACACTAAGATTGTGATATTTGCTGCCCCAAGAAGCCTTTGGCTTTCAGACTTTCTACTGTTTCACGAACAGCATCTTCAACAGGAGTGAAAACTAGCCCCAAATCCATTAATCTCTTGGCCGCATCTTTGCAAGGAATCAGACCTGGTTGAGTTTCCCCATCGAACCTGTTTGTCATCCAAGTTATTAAGCAAACTTTGAACTAATTGGAAGTAAGTATTAATTACAGTCGAGGTAAAAAAAGGGAAAAAAAATAGACTATTCTGGAACAAAACCAAGAAAAGTTCAAAATAGCCAATAATAGCAAAGTATAAAATTCTTGTTGTTTCAATTAATATTTCTCGTCTTGATACATATACAACTAGACCTCCAGGTTGTCCTCTTTTTATTATTATTATTTTTATCATCATCATCATCATTATTATTATTATTATTATTATTATTTTGGTGGCACACATTATCAACTGGCATGACTTTCAAATGTCTAGAAGTACAAAGGAATTTTCTCTCATGAAAGGATCGTCGTAGAGGCATTTTCTTTAAGAATAATGAACCCTCACTTGACAACAACTACGAATCAGCACTAATGCACCCAACAGTTTGGTTGAAGATATGTTTAATGATTGGTAATGACGACATCAAATCCATTGAGGAAACCATCAAATAAGCCTCAAGAAACAGAATAAGGCGATCACTGATTTGATGCACATCCCTTTGAAATCTAAAGACAATGTAAGCCTATGTACTTTTGGCCACTAGAAACATAGAGAAAATCATTTAAAAAAAATGTTACTTGAGTTTTACCACTGAATTACTAGTTCCAGCGCTGGTCCTGAATATTGTAAACATAAACATAGGATTCCTACTTTTCTAAAGTTCTGTCACACACAATAGAAGAACCATTTCACAAGTAAAACGGTACTTTATTTTTTATTCTATATTAATGCAGAACTAGTATACAAAGCAATTCATTGTTAGCATTAGGATGCTTCAAAAGGACTCACTCCTGGGCAGCATATAAAATGTAAAGCTTCTTCACCAAGGCTAAACAGAGACAAACATCTAATATTGAAGGCAAACTACACAAAGCAATCGAGTTGACAGATTTTTGAGAGAGGAATATTTTTATTCTACTGTATCCATCAGGAACTGAATTATTGAAGAGATGGAAAAACTCCAGTTCTTAGTGGACATGTATAAGGAAAAGAAAAAGTTCCACTTCATAAAGTGGACACAGGTAATCAATGGTGAAAGGCTCGTAAAGAGTGGGCATAAAGAAACAAAATTTCAAACGAGAGAAGCTCCCAAGGGTTCCACCATAACCATGAAAGGATAAGCACTAGAAAGTCATAATAATTTAAGAGAGAAATTACATGTTTATGTCCAACTGTGCACCACATAAAGTGCAATTATACCCTTCAATTAGGATCACCATGCTAGAATATGAATTTTCCAACCGATCACTCAAAATGACTGATCTCCAAAAAGTAATGAAATTGAGTTTTGTCACTTTCTGTAATAAATTCTTTTACCATTTCTCCCTCTTCACTTACAATCAAACACCAAGTCAACTTCACCTCTCATCCACTTAAGCTGATCTTCTCAATAATCTCTTAGCTACAGTTCCAGACAAGGCAACAGGTAAAGAGTAAAGTAAAAAATAACAAGGACTGGGAATCTATAAAGTAAAACATAAAATTAAAGGATGTGGTCATGTTACACAAGACCATGTCATGGTCTCAGTTTAAAGAGTAAGACTTTAACTATTCTGGTAACCTCTCATGCCCCTACGAACATTGCCACTTTTGCTAATGCACCACCAAAAATTTCAAAAATCAACTAAATAAACATACACCTTTGAGTGATAGCTAAAAGCAATAATGACCAATTTCTCATGATATTAAAAGTACTAACAAGTCAAATATAGACTTGATTCTCAAATCAATTTTGGGATATACGTAGTTAAACTTAATGCCAAATCAGTTAATTTGTGACAAATGCAGTGACACTTAATGCCCATAATTCTCATGAGCTTTTTTTTTTTTTTTCCCTTATCATTGGGAATGACAGTTACCAAACTCTGCATCATACGGCTACTTGATAGCAAAAGTGACACCATTTTTTTCATGTGGAAGTATAATAGCAAGCCATAATATAAAGCGTAAGGGCGACTGAAATATAAACCTGTGAACTGGAAACTCAGGGAAGAGTTTAGAGATTCTTTCAGCAAAGTCACCAAACTGATAGATACCATTTGTGCACAGATATCTACCAGAAGCAGCAGGAGATTCAAATAGCAACACTTGCGCCTTTGCTACATCTTTAACATGAACTGCTCCCAACCAGTGATACTCTTGAGTATCTTTTGAACCCTGTAACAACTGCTGTAGTACAGCACAGCTCGCGTTTAAATAAGGCTGCATGAGTGGCCCCAGACATGTAGCAGGATGGATGGCCACAACATCCACCCCATGTTTCTCAGCAAACTCCCATGCAGCTTTCTCTGCCAATGTCTTTGACACTGGATACCACTTCTGCCATAATCAAGAGAATACAAATGCAGCACAAACAAATTAAATCCCATAAAACTTGAAATAAACAAAATCAGATGTATACGACAGAGAAAAAGCTGCCACAACGGGGTATTTTTAATCACTTCGAGATACTGTGTGTGTGTGTGTATGCAGATTGGTCTTTCATCAATTTCAGTTCCAGGATCAAAAAACAGGGGAAGAACCTATAATCTTATAATCTCATCATACCAGCATTTTTCTTTTTTGCAAAAAGAAATTTATCATCCATCCACTTATTTAATTGATGAAATTAGTCATATAATTATTAATTACTTCCTGCAAAACCAAGTTTTTGCAAGTGAAACTTGGCAAATCTCCTTTGCCATTTAATTACTTTTTGCAAAAGCAAGTTTTTTCAAGTGAAAATGGTTCTTTAAAGCTTTTTCTATAAAAGCACTTTAAGTGCTTTGCTTTTTGGCTTCTTCAAATACTGAGCACCAAGTGTTCTTCTATCAAGAAAAGCTTTTGCCTGTTTCAACCAAATACCATAAAGTGATACAAAGCAAGCCCCTGACCTATTCAAGAGCGATTTTGGTAAACCAAAAGCACTTATTGAGCATATCTTTCACTCATAATTCACAAATTAAACCCACAAAATTCAGAAGCAAACAATCACCCAGATTTTCATCAGCATTCTCTTCAGCTCAAAACAAATTGTTAAGCACTCAACAAACCACATTTATAATTATACATTTCACTAACCAAATAAAAATTTAAAAAATTAAAATCGGAACGTTGATAGGAAAAAGATTACCTTTCGAGACTTGCAATATTCAAGATCAGTCCACGAAGTCTCATCGAAGACTTTATCTTTCCAGCCGGGATTCGGTACAACTGCCGAAATGGAGCTCGTGACCACCACGCGCCTCACCCCAAACCTCTTAGCAGCCTCAAGCACATTAAGCGTCCCCTGAACAGCCGGCAGAATGAGCTCCTTCTCGGGGTCCACAGGATCCTCCAGCGTACAAGGAGACGCCACGTGGAATACCCCCTTGCATCCCTCAACGGCCCTCGAGACGGCGCCGGAGTCCAACACGTCGGCCTCGAACACTCGCAAGTTGGCATCGCCGGCGCCAGGGAGGGCGAACAAGTGAGATGAGTCGGAGCCGGGGAAAACGGTGGCGTTTATGGAAGTGTAGTTGTTGTCTAAAAGGGTCTTGACTAGCCACGTGCCGATGAACCCGTTAGCTCCGGTCACGCACACTGCTTCTTCTTCCTTTTTGGCTTCTGACGCCATTCTGTAAAAGAAAAAAAAAATTATACTTGAGCTTTCGGGATTACAGTGATTGGGGTTTTATAGTCAGAGGATATGATGATGATGAACTGGATGGATTGGGATAATGTTTTGTAATGATCATTTTGCATTTTGGATGACGATGATGTACACTTAGAGAGATTACGTAGTTGGCTGAAGTAGGTTGCTGATTGAGTGACTTGTGTATGACTTGTCGTTCGTCTCAGATTAATAATAGTAACCTTCAAAATAACGCTGACTAGTTGAGTACTTTTTGCGTAAGAATATATAAATATATATATTGACCATCACATATTTACGGCATGCAACAATTACAGGATAAGAAAAAATTAAAGAGCAGCAGAGGTCAAACAAGAAGGCTATTTTGGAGATGCTCCAAAGTAGGGTGTAAATTACCGTTATACATATAAAGTAATAAATAATAAAAAATATATTATAATTTTAATCGTGTAGTTATAAAAGTATACTCTATTTTATAGTGATTCCAACATAATCGACTTAATATAAAATTATAATTATAACAATGATCATTGTCATAAAGCAACCAAAAAAAAGATTTTATATTAAATTTTACGTTATTTTTGGTACATATAATATTGTTCTTTAAATCACTCAAATATTACAAAGGGCAATGACATGGTGTCCCAAAATTTATCTTGGTTACTGGTGCAGAATAGGAATTTATACTAGGATATATTTTCTAATTAATTAAGGACTTTTAATTTCCTTTCCAATTTAAAATTTTATTTTTCCTTAGTGATTTAGGATAATTACTACTAATATAAATAGCTCCCTCTTGTAGCCTTTCAAGGCATGTTCGACTTTAATAATATGTGAGTATTTGACAGTTAATTCTAGGTATTATGCAGAATCAATGAGTCTTAACCCGGTATTCTTTTGAATCAATAAGAATTTAGTTGTTCTTTTATTCCGATATTCTCTAAAATCAATGAAATATTTTAAACAATAAATTTTCGCTGCATCAACTTGGTATCAGAGCAAAGTGAAGACTAACGTTGCTCAACCTCTTTCATTATTCCCCACCTTTGATCGACTAATTGATTGCCGAAATCAAAACCAACAACAAAACTGCCGCCTTTATCTCCAAATTTCGGCCAAAACACCAACTTTTCGAACAAACCACCACTACCATCATACTCACCGACCCAAAATCTTTTAGATATGGCCATCCTTGTCCAAATTTCTAATCACCGTTGCCGATAAGCCTATCTTTTGCTTATTCACAATTTTGACCCAATTCTTTCATTTATACCATTATTGCCCTTTTTGTTTTCTGAATTTAGCAAAAGAACCCAAACAAAGACCAAAAAAAAAAAAGAAGGAAAAAATGAGAGAGAAAAAAAAAAAATTGAATCATGAAACCACAACATCACCGTGAAGATTTTATCTTGAAAGAAGTTTTAATTAGGATGTTGGAGATTTTGCGTTCGATTGCTCAAGGTTTAGAGAAACTTCAAAATAGAAAATCTTTGCACATGAAGCAAGCATATGGATTTGATGAAGTTGTTCGTGATGATGTTTGTTATGAGGATAATGAGGAAAATAGTAACTTTGTTTCACTCGACAATATTATTCCTTCTGAGAAGAATATTCATTGGCCACTGGTGTTTACAACAAATTCTCAACAGAAAGACATTGATTTCGATCAACTACTGAACTTTGATGAGTATCTTGATATTTTGGGACAAGAAGAGGTAATTGTTCATACATCTTTTGATTTTCTCGAGGAAAAAGAGGTAGTTATTGATACAATCTCTTGTTGTTCTCTTGATTTATCAAAAGAAGACAAAAAGAATTGTGATATTTTTCAACAGTTAGTGGATTATGAGAAGAAATTGTTTTTCGTCAACTATGTTGAAATTCGAAGCGAACAGTACGAGAAGGCATTATTAGAGAAATTGTTGATAAAAGAATTTATTTTATGTCATTGAAGTGATTGGATGGACATTATTACAAAAGTTGAAAAATTTAAAGTTCGTTGTCTACGTCGAAGCTCTGTTTTGAAAATTAATCCTTATAAACATGAAAATGTTCTTGAAGACTACAACATTCAAAATTCGAGGACAAATTTTCTCCACCCTGGTGGGAATGATACAGAACAAGAAATTAAAGAAATCCTAATTAGATTGAAATTTATGATATTTAGGAATATTATAATTAATTTGTATTCTACATTAATTTGGTTTCCTATTTAGAGTCTTATTATTTAGGGATTACTTATTTGAATAATATTCCTAATTTAGGTATAAATCTTTTTTAAATAGATTTTCTAATCAAATTAGGATAAATTTTAGTTAGTATAAATAAGTGTCTTTTATATCTTTTACAAGCAAAGATTTTTTATTTCAATAATATTATCAATTTTTAAATCTCTTTGTGAGTATTTGAGCTGTTAATTCTCGGTATTCTGCGGAATTAACGAGTTTTAACCCTTAAATCACGGTATTCTTTTGAATCAACGTAAATTTTGTTGTTTTTTTATTTCGGTATTCTCTATAATCAACGAAATATTTTAAAACATTAAAGTTTCGCTGCATGTCGGTATTCTTTTGAGTTCGATAATATTTTCAATTTTTAAATCTCTGAGTGAGTATTTGAACTAGTTAATTCTCGGTATTCTACGGAATCAACGAGTCTTAATCCCTAAATTTAAGGTATTCTTTTGAATTAACGTGAATTTAGTTGTTATTTTATTATGGTATTATCTAAAATCAACGAAATATTTTGAACATTAAAATTTTGCTGCATCAATTTGGTATTAGAGCCAAAACTTGGTATTACCCATCTAACCCATCTCCCACCAAACCTTTTTTTTTTTCTCTCTCTTTTCCCCTTTTGATTTTTCTCATTCAACTATAAAAAAAAATAAATTAAAAAAAAGAAAAACAAAAAAAAACTTCAGCCCCGTCGGCCACCATCCAAGGTTGTTGGCTATCATTTTCCATCGCTGATCCAGACGCAACCACTGCCATTCGGATCAGAAAGCACCGACCGTCAAACCCAAGCATTGACCATTGCCGACTGTCCACAAAACGCTGGAAAAGTTGCGAAAACAACTGCGAAGACCCCCGCTGTCTGGCGCGATTTAGCCATCATCACCACCATCAATCAACTCCTCTCCATCAACTGAACCACTCTCACTTATCCCCACCACCGATCGCCGGAAATCAAAACAACCACAAACCCACCGCCTTTATCTCTAATTTCTGGCCACAACACTGCTTTTTTGGATAAACCACCACCACCATCATACTCACCAACCCAAAATCTTTTAGATCCACCCATCCTTGCTCAATTTCCGACCACTGTCACCGGAAATCTAAAACTTTTGCTTAATTATAATTTCGGCCCAAAATTTTATTTAATTTTCAGTTTAAACCCATTACCTTTTAAAACTCGAATTTGGAAAATGCCTCCAGGAAAAGCTCGTGATGCTCATGCTGCAACTTATAATCAAGATAATATTTCTAGAGATGAAGCCTTGGCTAGCATGACAACTAGAATTGATATGTTAGCTGTATTAATAGCACAAAGCAGAGTTACTCGCTGAACGTCATCGCACACCGAAACGCGAAGACAAGTCAAGTGAAAGCTTTGCTAACCTATTCTCTTGGCGTCGACCTAGAACTGAGTCTACTGATGACAAAAGATGGGAATCTGGCTTGAGAATTGACATTCCCAAATTCCAAAGAAGTGGTCGACCTGAAGAATTATTGGATTGAATTAATGACATTGAGGAAGTTTTCAAATACAAGGAAGTTCCTGAAAATAAATAAGTTTCGCTTGCTGCAACTCAATTCTGTGGAAGAGCAGTAGCTTGGTGGCAACAAACTAAGCTCACAAGGATTAGGCAAAGGAAAAAGAAGATTGATTCTTAGGAAAAGCTGAAGAAGCACTTGTGTAGAGCATTTTTGCCTCATAATTACACCAAACTATTATACCAACAGCTACAAAATTTAAGGTAAGGTAATCGATCAGTGGATGGTTACATCACAGAATTCCATTGGTTGGTAGCACACAATGACTTGACAGAGACAGAAGAACAACATGTTTCCTGCTATCTTGGAGGCTTACAATCCTAGTTTTAAGACCAGTTGAATCTACTTGATCCATACTCTGTCTCAGAGGCACATCAAAAAGCCTTGCAGTTGGAGAAACAATTTAGTCGACGTACTGATGACACAAACTTTCGGGATCCTCAAGGTGTTGTTCGTGATAATTCAAATCCGACTTCCCAATTTCATAATTTCACTCCTCCAAATCCTTCAAATAAAACTAGTAAACCTAACGAAATCGGTCAAAGCAGCAAAACCCAATCCACAGGTTTGGGATTACGCTATTTTAATTACAGAGAGAGTGGGCACCGAATGATAGAATGTAAAAATGGAGGAAAATACGGTAAAGGCTTATTCGTAGGCATTGAGGAAAGTGAAGACTACCAGAAGGAAGAAACTGAAGAGTTCACTAAAGAGCCAACTTTTGATAGTAGTGGTAGCGCACAATTCATTGAAGAATATGGTGACAGTGAACCAATATTAATTGTAAACCGCACATTCTTCACTCCTAAAGGTCAAGACAAAGACAAATGATTATGATAAAATATGTTTTTAGACTACTTACACAATTGGGGGAAAAATATGTTGTATATTTATAGACTCGGTAGTTGCAAGAATGTCATTTCAGAAGAGGCTGTAACGAAGCTAAATTTAAAGACTGAACCTCATCAAAGTCCATATAAACTCACATAACTGAAGAAATGCAATCAAGTAAACTCACATAATTGAAGAAATGCAATCAAGTAACCGTATCTAAACATTACTTAGTTTCCTTATCCATTGGATCGATATATAAAGACCAAGTTTGGTGTGATGTTGTGACTATAGATGCTTGTCATCTATTACTAGGTAAACATTGGCAGTATGATCAAAATGTAGTACATGATGGGAAAAAGAATACTTATATCTTTATGTTTAACAACACCAAGATCGTTCTCCTACCTAACAAGGAGCTCACTCTCAAACAAGACTTGGGTAATAACTTGTTAAGCAATAAGCAATTTATGGAGGTTGTAACAAAGACAAAGAGAGTCTACATTTTATTAGGAAAGGAAAGTCATAGTGATTCGAAGATTCCTAAAGTTGTGACACCTATACTGGAGGAATTTCAAGATTTATTCCCTAATGAGCTACCACAAGGTTTGCCACCTCTTTGGGATATACAACACCAAATTGATTTAGTATCAGGCTCTACATTACCAAATCAACCTCATTATCGTATGAGTCCTACAGAACATGAGGAATTAAGGCGCCAAGTTGAAAAGTTACTAGAAAAGGAATTTATCCGTGAAAGTCTTAGTCCCTGTGCAATCCTGCTTTGTTGACTCCAAAGAATGATGGCTCTTGGAGGATGTCCGTGGACAATCATCATTTTCCAATCCCTCAATTAGATGACTTGTTAGATCAACTCAGTGGAGCAGCAGTTTTTATCAAACTTGATTTAAAAAAGTAGCTATCGTCAGATTTGAATACGGCCTGGAGATGAATGGAAAACAATCTTTAAAACTCGCAAAGGGTTATACAAGTGGTTGGTAATGCCGTTTGGCTTATCCAATGCTCTAAGTACTTTCATGAGAGTTGTGAATAAAGTTTTTCGCACTTTTATTAGAAAGTTTGTGGTTGTTTACTTTGATGATGTACTTATATATAGCGCCAACCACGAGTTACATCTACAACATTTAAGAGTACTTCCAGCTTTAAAAGCTGCAAGTTTATACATAGCAGTAAACAAGTGCATTTTCTTCTTGACAAAGAAAGTATTATTTTTGAGATATGTGGTCTCAAAAGATGGTATATCCGTTGATCAATCGAAAGTGGATCCTATTCGAGATTGGCCACAACCAACGACTTTGTCTGCCATTAGAAGTTTTCATGGATTGACCTCTTTTTACAGGTTATTTATTCCTCATTTCAGTACTATTATGGTACCAATCACGGATTGCATGAAAGGATGACAATCCTCGTGGACAAAAGTAGTTACTAAGGCATTTGAGATTATCAAAGAAAAGTTGATTACGACCCCAGTACTTGCCCTACCAGACTTCTCTATTACTTTTGAGGCGTATTGTGATGCATCCAAAGTAGGCATTGGAGCTGTTTAAGCCAGCAGAGTAAGCCGATAGCTTATTTCAGCAAAATTTTGAACGGAGCAAAGGCATGCTACAACACTTATGACGTGGAGTTTTACGTAGTAGTCTAGGCGTTAAAACATTGGCGACATTATCTGATTAAGAGAGACTTTTTTTGTACACTGATCATGCCGTATTGAATCATCTCAATAGTCAAGACAAACTTTCTCACGGACATGCTAATTGGACAGCATTCCTTCAGCAATTTACTTTTGTGGTAAAGCATGCCTCTGGCAAATCCAACTGGGCAGTAGATGCACTTAGTCGACGAACTTCAATGTTGACACGAATGCATAATCAAGTTATTGGATTTGACACATTTCGAGAGTTATATGCTACTGACCCTTTCTTTACTCCTCTATTAGAAGACATTACTGCAAGGTTCCTTTCAGATTATCATTTACAATGATGGATTTCTTTTCAAAGGTAATCAGTTATGTGTTTTTAACTCCAGTTTGAGATTGAAGATTATTGCAGAGTTACATAACGAAGGCATGTGGGTCGTGACAAAACTTTGGCTCTAATCGCCAACACTTATTTTTGGCCTACCATGAGGCGTGATGTCTATCATTATGTCGAGACTTGTCACATTTGTCAGATTTCCAAGGGCACCACAACTAATGCTGGGTTATATATTCTGCTTTCGCTACCAACACAACCTTGGGTTGACATTAGCATGTATTTTGTTTTGGGATTACCCCACACTCAGAGAGGTATGGATTCAATATTTGTTGTTGTGGATCGATTCTCGAAAATGGCTCACTTTATTGCCTACAAGAAGACTACAAACGCCTTGACTGCTGCTCATCTATTCTTCAAAGAAGTCTATAGATTGCATGGCTTATCGAGTTCTATAGTATTTAACCGGGATAGACGTTTTCTTAGCATTTTTAGAAGACATTATGGAAATTGACTAACACTCGCCTGAATTTCGAAAGTGCTTATCACCCACGAATAGATGGTCAAACTGAAGTTATCAACCGTTTTTTAGGAAACCATCTACGTAGTCTAGTTGGCGATAACCTAAAGACATGGGATTAGGAGTTATACCAAGTTGAGTTTGCTTATAATCGAGCAGTTAAGCATAGTACTGGTTTAAGCCATTTTCAGGTGAATTACGGATATAATCCACGAGCTCCCATCGACTTGGCTCCAATTCCAGATTTAGTTCACAAAAGCAGCAAGGCATAAGACTTTATTGAGCAGCTTAAAAAGATTTATGCAGCTACACAAGAGTCTTTGAAGCAAACTACCAAAGGTTATAAAATTGTGGCAAACAAAAAACTTCGAGCTTTAGAATTTCAAATGGAAGATCTTGTTTAGGCTATCCTAACCAAAGACAGATTCTCTGTTGGAGAGTACAACAAGCTTTCTGTCAAGAAAATCAGACCTTTAGAGATTATCGAGAAGATAAATTCTAATGCATACAGACTAAAGCTTCCTAGTGATATCCGCACCATGTGTTCAATGTCAAGCATCTTATTCCTTACAGAGGTGATCATGATGAAGATGCTATTACTGACAATCCGAATTCGAGGGTGAATTCTCTCCATCCTGTGGGAATGATGCAGAATAGGAATTTATACTAGGATATATTTCCTAATTAATTAAGGACTTTTAATTTTCTTTCCAATTTAGAATTTTGTTTTTCCTTAGTAATTTAAGATAATTACTACTACTATAAATAGTACCCTCTTATAGCTTTTGAAGGCAAGTTCGAGTTCAATAATATTTTTAATTTTCAAATCTCTTTGACAATATTTGAGCAGTTAATTCCCGGTATTCTATGGAATCAACGAGTCTTAACCCTTAAATTCGTAGTATACTTTTCAATCAACATGAATTTAGTTGTTCTTTTATTCCAATATTCTCTAAAATCAATGGAATATTTAGAACATTAAAATTCCACTGCATCACGTAATTAGAGGGTTCATTGGATAGCTGATACTCTAGGGTTTGAAGCTAAATGTTCTGTTTTGCTTTGTCTTTTGAGTCAGTGTCCGAGTCCGAGTCAGAGGCATCGGTCGAGTCCGAAGAGTTGGCTTTTGTTGTTGGTTTAGGGTTGTTCTTAACGTCGGGGATGGCCGTGTCTCCATCTTCTTCTTCTTCTGGGATTGTTGCTAGAGTTTTCTCTTCGGGTTCTATCTTCTGAACTCTTTCTTAATTTGTCTCTTTCAACGAGTAATGGTTTTTCAATTTTATGCAATTTTTTTAACGATAAAATGATACATGTCTGGATTCTGGAGTGGTAGAAATTTTGTTTATATCCCTTGATTTTGATTAAAAATACAAATAAATGCATTTATTATTGGTCAAATTAAAAGACCCCCCCCCTCCCCCCCCCCCAAACACACACACATATTACACATGCATAAGCATTTGTATTGGTGTTTCACTGCAACAATCACACTAATTTTCCCCTTTATTTCTCCCATCCTAATTTATTATATGCCCATTGAATAATGGAGTAAAGTATATGAAAAATTAACTGTATGATTTTTTTTTTTCAAATTTTGTGACAATTTGAACATTATTTTTGTTAAGTTGTGCATCAATTTACGGGCGAATCTGTATGAACCCCTAATTTTACTCATCAAACCCATAAATTCATTAAAAAATTTACTACAAAATTCCCGTTCAAATCGCAGCCAAGCATGGCATATGTCCTGAATGATTCTGTTTTTTAGGAAAGGAAGATATCAACCAATCCAAAATGCAGTAAAGAGCAGTTTAACTAAATATGCAGTGGAATCAGACATGAAAGAACGTTAACAGATGCAGATATCTAAAATAACATCTAATTATCAGAAATTAACATGCAAGATTTCAGGTGTTTACAAATAAGACTAATTAAACAAACAAGATGGAAACTACAAGTTACATTGTTAAGCAGTTAATATTAATTAAAGAAGCTGGACGAAAGAAATTTACCCCTGAACCTGTCCCTGTAAATCTTTTACTGTAGATATGACCCAATTCAATTTCCATAGATATATAACTTTGCCAGGCTTCCAACATTGTACCACTGCATTAAGAGAAGCACAAGTTATCTAAAAATATATATAGATATAAACAATTTTTTGCTATGTATGCACTGGCAAAAATTAAAATTGGTGAACCTGATCTTAAGTAGCCTCTCCCAGATACTACGAGTATCTTTTCCCATACTTTGTTCAAGACGCGCCAATAAGCATACAAATGCAGCAAACCGTTGGTATTCTTCATCTGTTCTGACAAGTAATCTGATGCACACTGTAAGGAAGAGAAGACACTGTTGTTTATGGACATTTACAACCTCCAAATCCCAGAAAGCTAACAAATTTAACGGGTATCATAAAGATTAAAGACAGACAGGTTATTTGTTTATGAGCACAAACTTTGAAGACAGCTGTACATCCTGTACCAAGGTTAGACTATCAATAGTTGAACATCATGTGAAGATTTAAATCCATAAATTCTTGAAGACGTCTTCTCTAAGTCAAAAAGCATCCCACAGGAATTTTGACTGTTTTGCGCTACCAATGATGATGGTAGCGCCAGACCGCCAGTCAGCTCTCTCTGTGGCCAAGAAAGTCCTCAATGATAAACATGATCCAAGAAATAAAAGCAATGGATTGAAATCTACCATCCAGAACAAGCCATCTAGAAGTACCAATGCTTCAGTGCAGTGCCTTCCACTTGATATGTAACAAAATTTTGACAAGGAAACTTAAAACTTCACTTAAAAGCACTAGTGACAGCATCCCACAACATTGGACACAGATATAGCTGCTGGAAAACATTCAACAGAAACAAAGAATTCCAATGGTATCTATGCCAGACACAATGTTATACCTGATGCTGGCATAAGATCAATATGCCACAATTGCACTTGATAGCCATACACGAAACAACATATGTCTTGAATCTTAAAGGTATCATCTAGCAACTAGCTCCATCCAGTGATCCACAATTAAGCATTTCTCGGGTATGATTTGGGAAGCTTCAATTTCTTGATATTAAGGAGTAAAACCAATTTTAATATTGAATAGCCAACAGTATAAATTTACAAACCTGAAAGGTTTCCCTTATCAATGAATAATCCAAGGCGCCCTCAACTTCACCGGAGAATAAAATTCTCCGCCTCAAACCATCTATTCGAGCAAGGAATAGATCTAGGTACTGAAACAAAAAAGAACCAGTTAACAAAAAAATGCATGATGAATCAGAAGTAGATATATACCAAATCATACAGCTCAAGAAACCAAGGTATGTACAGAAGACATAAATTTATATCTTTACCTCCTCAAAGGTTGAAAAAGCACATCGTAGTGACTTCCCAAACACCTGAAATTAGTAATGGAAAATTTGATGAAATAATAGGTGAATCCCGTAAATATGTAATAGGGGCAGAATGAAATTAAGATTCGAGTTTGCGCAATTTGTTGCTATTAATATAATTAGAACAATCTTTTATAAATTTAAAAAATACAAAGACGTTTGTAAAGAAAATAAGTACAGGACGTTTAAACAACCCAGTTATTAAAATGCTATGGAAGTATAAAAGGAGCAGGAGCACCAAGAAAACACTTTTTGGAGCATTCCAACAACCACCACGGTATTTAATATGCATTAATTTTTCAGCACAGGTGTATTTGCCCACTAAATCTCTCTGATCCATGTTTGCTTCTGTACAGATGTGTAAATGCTAAAGCAAAAATCACTCTTCAAGGGAAGTATATTGCAATTTCAGGGGAGGGGAAAAACAAAAAAACACTAGGGAATGCTTTTCCTCAGTTACTCCCACAATCAAGTGCTTACCAAGAAATTTGCCTAGGAAGCTGATCATTTCTTTAACTTCAAACAATCAAAATCAATTACATTCAGGAAAATTGATTCAGCTCAGAATAAAGGGTAACAGTTAAACCTACAGTGGATATCTCCTCCTCATAAGCACGGCCACATTCCAGAGAAAGCAAAGATCGTACCCAAAGTTCTCCTACCCAGGGACAATTTTTTGTAGCCCTGGAATAAACATCTCTCACAACATTACCTACCTGAAGAGGAGAGTAGATTAGTATACAAATAGCTGCAACAGGAGAATTAAAACAGAAAATAGAAGGATAAACCTTTAATGTTTTGTCAAGATAACGAGTATAATCAAGCCACAGATCACTTGATACAGGAAAGTCGGTAATAGCACGTTCATAAAGAAGTTGAACTCGACCAGGATCTCCAGAAGATTGCTCATACTTCCAAGTATATCTACAACAATAACAGATTAATATAATAATATTAGACTTGACAGCACAAAATAGAAAAAGGAGAAGAAAGAAGATAATGACACTGCATGTCCCCCCCCCCCCGGGGGCCAAGAGTTAAAAGAGCAGATATTAATTATTTATTACTATTATTTGCTAAGAAACAACAGATGATATTTAAAGTGCAGATATTATTTGTAAGCTACATAAAACCAAAATACTAATGCCATAAGAAGAAATCCACCAAAAAAAAAAAAAGGTTGAAATTAATAAAATTTTTACAGCTAGATTTCACTTACTCTTAAAAAGCTATCAAATGATGATAGTAAATTCATCTACCATGTATTGCTGAAATTTCTCTGAGTCAGATAAATCCTGCCTGGAAATCTGCTCTTCAAGATGAGCTCGTGCATTACACATCTCCAATGCCTTTTGGTATGCTGAGGCAACATTAGAAGAAATTCCGTCTAGATTACTAGATTCAGCATCAAGGACAGCCCCCTGTTCGACCTCTCAAGACTTGTAGGCAAGAAGAGTTGCACTTGAGTTAGCAAGGGGAACAGACAACTGGCGATGAAATATACATCGAATCCGCTGAACCTGTTTTTCCTTTTCCTGCAAAACAAGCAGCAAGGGTCTTGGAATGCTTGTCATGTGGTAGGGTTGGAACACTCCTCCCCCCCCCCCCCCCCCCCCCCCAACCAAAAAAAAAAACCTTCCCTTTTTCTTTCTATAGATGGGAATAAACTCGTTATTTAGCCCAAAATAAATTAAAATATCTCACCTTCAAGTTAGTCTTATCAATCCTACTAAATATAGCTAGCTCAAATTCTCTGTACAATTCCCATATTTTACTGCCTTCTGAAACATGCAGACCAGCAGCAGTAATAGCCGCTTAAATAGATTCCTTGCCTTTGAAATGCCATCGGCTAAACATTCGCGCATAGATGGATCATATTCTTGCAAAATTTCGAATAATCACACCAAAGAGGGACAGACTGCATCAGAAAAAAGTGTATTCAGCTGCCTTCATTTATATGAAAGAAGTGAGGAAGTTAGTTTGTGCATCACACAATTAAATTAGACTATAGAAATATTTATAAAAACCTACGTACACCTTACTGATTTTGAGTTGGAGCTGTTATAAAAATTTTTTTAACTTCAACAATTAATAAAGGTTAATACAAGAGAAAGTACTTCATTTTAGCTGACTCCTCCTTCTACGTTTACTAAGCCATTAATTTTGACTGATAGAAAAGTGTACTATTTCTTTAAGTTAACAAATATGCAACATAATTCAGAAGCGGCCAATTTGTTACACACCATACAATTAAAAATGGAAGTAGTGGAATTAACTAATTAAATAATTTTCAGCAGCAAAAAAAAATTAAGATTAACATATGATGTGCCTGCATGTAACTTTGCATAATCTTATTTTTAGTCTGTTGAGACATGATCAATTCTCGTTCTCTCTTATTAAATCATACTCTCATTTTAATCTGGTATCGAATTTAGTTATATATCTAATCTAATCTGGTTGATTTTTCTTTTCAAAGATTTCAAGTAAAAATGATTCTTAAAATTAATTTTTGATATATGGTGGATGTTGTTACTTTGGTGGCCACTTATAGAGAAACCAAACGATATTTGCCAATTTGTGAAATGAGATACAAGCATTTGATGACATTCAGCAAGCTTTTACAATGTCAATAATCGGAAAAGAGTGAAATCAAATCATAACAATTAAAAATTGAAAAAAAAAAGTTATCTTTTTAATTTTCATATATTGATTGAACTTCATTCTCAGTTGAAAATTATGACAAGTTAAATAAATTAATCACCATAATTAATAAATATTAGTACCTCAAGTTAATGAATTAATAACTTAGGGTCAGTTTGGGAATACTATAGCTTTTAAAATAATTGTTGTTAGCTGTGCTGTAGAAATAATTAGCTGTGAAGAGAATTAGTTAAGTGTTTGGTAAATTTTATTTTTAGAAGTACTGTGAGTTTTGAAAACAGTTATAGACATTTGGTAAATTTTATTGTTAAACTATTAAGAGAAAATAAATGACTAAAATGTACATAATGTAGTATAAAGTTATTTATATATATATATAAACATGTACATATAATATTTTTAATAATGTATTATAATAATTTTTACTAAAAATAAAAATTTATAATATATTGTTTTTATTTTTTATTTTTATCTTAAAACAATTGATAATTAAATTTATAATATAGTGAAACAAATTTAATAATAATTCGACTAACAATTGAAATAAGGATAATTTTGGGTTTAGTTGATAATTTTAAGGATATTTATGGAATTGTATTGAAAGATAAAATTGATTCTCAAAATCAAAATTTAAAAACTATTCCTTCCCTGCTTTTCAAAATCCGCCATAGGACGGATTGATTTTGACAAAAGTAATTTTGATTTTTTTTTTAATCAAACACTAAAATTAGCTTTTAAATTTTCAAAATCACTTTTAAGCCTCTCAAAAACAATCCCAAACGGCCCTTAATAACACTACATTTTTATCGAAATTAATAAGTCTTACAAATTCATCTCACATAATTCGATGCTAATGAACCCTTTACAAATGATTACATGTTTGCTTCGCTAATTAATTAATAAAGTAAAAACAAAAACAAATAGACTCCCATACCAATAATTTCGCAAACAACCAAATCCCACCATCTCCTTTTAAAAAAGAGGGAAAAAAAGAGAGAAAAAAACAATAAGAGAATTATCACTTTTCTTTTTGTATCATTGTTATTCGAGTTCATACAATGCTTCAAAATAAAAGGAAATAATTTTGTATTGCTTTTGAAAATATTTGAAAATTAGTCCCATTTTCTGTTATAAAAAAATGCATAGTATGTATTTTGTTATTTTGTAATTCTTTCATTGATCCTTGGCGTTGCTAATTTATTTATTGTCGCCAGTACTACTTTCTATTTTATTTATGGGTCCTGCTACTTTACAACTGGTGTTTGGTACCCCTATTTTGTCATTTAGTGATTTAATCATTAAATCTAATCAAAAAGTTGCATATTGGAGCAGATTGGTTTTCATGGTTATTGACATTGTCATCCCTGATGTTTGCTGAAAAATTAAAAAATCCAACAGTCTCTAAATGTTGACATATATGTCCATATTATTTCAAATTTTTGTATAATTAAATCTATTGACCTAGTTTGACTATTAGCATGAGTATAGTGTATGGACAATAATGTAATCTCATGTAAAAATTTTAAAATGCACGAAAAATTAACATGCCTTAATAATTTTTTTAACATAATATCTATTTAATATACAATAATTATTTGAATATGTCAATTAAAAAAGAATACATGATAAAAATATATTAATTTGTTAACAATAAGTCAATAATAAATATGATCATAACAAACATGTATATACCTAAATTAAATGTTTCCAATAATATTATTAATGAACAAGTTGCGTAATTCCTAAGGTATATTTAATTAAATATTTTTTATTTTGATATTATTATCTTGTGTACGATAACTAAATTTCATTTTTGTTCTTTCTTTATTCCTAATTACAGGTTTAGCACCCATGAACTCTATCCTCTATTTTTGTTTCCTTCTTTTCATAAACTCTAACATAATACAATAGTTTTAATTAAAACCATCATATTTTATAAGCAGATTTTTTTATCGACAAAAATCCTGTTAACCTAAATAATTCCTTATTGATTTTGATGATAACAAACATGATTAAGTTTGATTAATCTTTTAAGGACTCAACATAATTTTAATCTATTTTTGACAAGTTTCATATAGTAATGTTTATAAAGATTTGGAGTCAAAACAGTCATCTTGCAAAATAGTTCACTGCAGCAGTTTTTGTGGAAAGCGGCGATCCGACATGTGTAATAAACGGCTCACCGATTTCAAGCAGAAATGGAGATTAGCCTCTGGACGTAAACGGCGCACCGATATGTTGCTAAACAGCTTGCCGATATCAACCAGAACTGAAGGGTAGTCTCTGGACCTAAACGGGGAACCGACATGTGTGATAAACGGCTCGCCGATATCAACCAGTAGCCTCTGGACTTAAACGGCGAACCGACATGTGTGATAAACAGCTTGCCGATATCAACCAGTAGCCTCTGGACCTAAACGGTGATCCGACATCTATCTAACGGCGATCCGACAGTGTGCAGAAAGTCAATAACGGCTAGTTTTCAGCTGCAGCTATAAATAAGCTCATTCAAATTCAAACAAAGATTGATCACAACACGACCATTGAGCTAATATTCGAGAATACAATCTTCATAGAGCTTAGAACACATTCTTGCTTCATCTATTCACATATTAAACATCATTGTGTAATCTTATATATATTGTGAGAGACAAAACAATTTGTAATCTTTTACTTTGAGTGATTGTAAGTGTTGGGATACACTTGGGTTAAGAGATTGGGGATAATCTCTTGTTGTAAAGGTTTATTGACACCTTAGAAGTCAAGTGTAAGCATTTGAAGCCTTGGAGGCTTGCTTAGTGGAATCCTCAAGTACGGAAAGCTTGGAGGCGTGGACGTAGGCGAGGTTGGCCGAACCACGTAAAAATCTCTGTGTTTGAATCCCTCTTCCCTTATCTTTTTATATTGTGATCAACTTAATTGTTATTGCTTTGAATTTGGATTATATTTGCATTAAGTTTTTCTTTATAAATTGAATAATTTTTAGAATCCCAATTCACCCCCCCTCTTGGGTTGCATACTTGTATTTCAAATCCTACTATTGATTCTTTGGTCTCTATATTAGTGTAATTTAAAAGAATTATTAATTTTTCATACATGCCATTGAATAAAGATTTATAGCTCTTAAAATTTTATTTTTTATAAACTTACCTTTCTCTAAAGTTCTTTGGTCTATAAACTTTTTCTTGGGAATTTTTTTTGAATTTATATAAATGACTATTTTTATGTTAAATAAAAGATAACACAGGTAGAGAATAAATGATTATAAATTATAGATGATTATTCTTTGTCCTTAATAGTAATTTAATGAATAGTTATTTTTATAATATTTTTTATGATTAAATTATAGTATAAGGTTATTTGAACCCACTAAATTACTTTTTACACCCAATTGCTCAAAAAACCCGTAGCCTAAATTAAAATTAGACAATGTACACCTCATAATAATCAAAATAACCCCAATTTAATTTATTTTTTGAATAATAAATATTCACCTCTATTTTCTTAATCAAAATTGATCTTTTATGGATTAGATAAGCTTACAAAGTGTGGACAATAAAAATGAACAAAAAAGTACTTTAAGCATCTAAAAATTCAACTCTTAATTTCATAACAATAAACATTGATTTATCTCTTTATTATTCATTTTTTTTTACTTGTAATGGAAAAAGAATTCTCTGCAATTTTGTTATCAATTGCAAACTTACAACTCTCAAATGGGGATTGGTGCTAAATATTAAGTAAGGATGCTCATATCTTGTGTTTGTGTGTGTTTTTTTTGTGCTATTGGCCTTTGGTTTTACGGTTAATTCATGATCATTATGCCATTCTTCATATATATACACTTCTAGTGTTTATGCAATTTTTAAATATTCCTCTACTGAAGGATTCCATAAAAGCCCAATTCATGTCTCATGAAATTAATGCTAAAACTTGCTTAAATTAAAGGTCTCCAACAACAAAGGCGGATGGTAATTCAATTCGATTCATTTCTTTCATTAATTTTTACACTATTTTTCTTTTTTCTTTTTGAATGAATATTATTTGTTTACAATGAAATTACGTTTAGTTTAAAATAAATTTTGAATTTAAATTAGGATAAGATCAAATAAAAGTATAATTAATTAAGTATATATCTTGTCCTTAATAGTAATTATTTCATAGGAATTTTAATAATTGAAATTTTTAATTAAAAAAATAAATGCAAAAAGTATTTTTAAGTCAAATAGCCTAATTTTAATTAAAAAGAGCTACTACGTGTATTTTTATTATTTAAACATCTAAAATGCTTAATTTATTTTTTGTAAGGGTAAAATTTTGTTAATTGTCATCTCAACAGTATAAGTATTAAAACTTGAAATGAATAGGACTTGAATGTTAAAATTTAGAAATACTACTTATTTTCTTTTTTTTTAATTAACAAAACAAGGGGTTACTTACCCTATTGGTAACGTAATTTTGCCCAGTTTGATAATTAAAAAGAAAGTGAAGATGAATTATACAATCCATGAATTTGATAAAAGGAAAGAAAATAAAAAGAGTTGTACAATATATTTTAGTACTAAACTCTTAAACTTTATTTGGATAAGATGAGCTCTATTTAAAATGTAGCTTTTTCAGTTTATTATAAATAAATCTTATTTCTCAGATCTCACGGTCCAAAAATAATATTAAATGGAAAAAAATCGGACTGATTATGGAGGAAAGGTGAAGAAGAATGGAAAAATAAAATTGTTGCTATACTTATAACTAAATTGTAAATAAAAAAGAATGTAAGGGATTCAATCAAAAAAGACAAAAGAGGGGTACCGTGTCACGGGGGTATTGTAGCTGCGTCCTTTATTTATATTGTGTTTACTTTCTGAAGTGGGAGTGAGAAGTGTGGATTTCGCTCACTCCAATGTTTACTTGCATATTTTAAGGGAGGATTAGAATCTCATTCTATGGGACTCATCTATTTTTGGAGTGGGACTGGGACTGGGACTCCCATGGGGGCTGTGAATGGGTTCCACCTCTTCCTTTTTTACCCTCTTATTATTAAATTTAATATAATTATATTCAATAAAATAAATAAATAATATTATTATATTTAACTAAATAATATTTTGCATTGATTCTAAGTTAAAATTGCTTAAAAATAATATTATTATATTAATAAAGAATTAATAATATTACTATATACTACCTTTATTTGAAAATATAATAATATTATATTTATTTAAAAATAATAGTATTATATTTATTTAATATTAATAATTAATAATAATAAATAGTTTATTCTAAGAAATATTAATTTTGTACTAAATAATATTATCATATTATTATTATTTAATATAATTATAATAAATTTAAATAATATTATTATATTTAACTAAGTATAATTTACATTGATTCTAAGTTAAAATTACTCAAAAATAATATTATTATATTAATAGAGAATTAATAATATTACTATATACTATCTTTATTTAAAAATATAATAATATTATATTTATTTAATAATAATAGTATTATATTTATTTAATCTTAATAATTAATATTAATAAATATTTTAATTCCAAGAAAATTTTAATTTTGTACTGTGTTAATATTAAAAATGTTTCATTTATGTTGCCCTTATCAATAATTTTTAATTTACATAACTAAAATTAGAATTAATAAAATTTTGTTGTACATAATTAAGAATTTAATATTATTATAAACCTTCAAATATAATAAAATAAATATTTTATTCTTCAAATATATTTTTTATTAATTATGCAATTAAAAACTACAATTTTTTAAATAAAGGTAAACTTGTAATTTGAAAATATTTACTTCTAATTCAAGAAAAAGTAAACATATAGATTGGATTCTGATTTCAATTCCATACTTTCATTCCAGTATAAATAAACACATACTTTCACTCCCACTCCACACTCCTAATTCTAGGATTCTCACTCTTCATGATTTTCACTCCAATCTAAAATATAAACGCTTCCTTCGTATAATATTAGCGTTATGTTAATTATGTTATTAGCTTACTAAATATATACATTTAACAAACGAGTCGAATTTGTGTTATTTAAAATTTCAACGCGATAGGAATATGAATATAACATTACATTACAAATTGCCATTGTTGATTATAAAAAAAAATGCCGTGCAGAGTGCACTTATAGTAATAAGAAGAGAGATTAAAATCTTTTAATTTAGCTTGCTCTAATAAGTAGAAGAATTGATAAATTCTCTTCAAACTTTTGAAACGAACTTGAAGGGACGGTCAGAGGAGAAGGATGTAGCTTTATTAACACAGAAGAATTATATTCTTGACAATCACATTGCTTTCGTGTTCTCTTTGAAGTAGTGCCTAATTAATCATGTTAAGCAAAGGCAAGATTCTTGGTTCGGCTTTTATTTAATTTAATATGTAAAGCAAAGGCATGATCAAGGCCTCCACCGATTTTATATTTGTAGTGGGCTCTACTTTTTCTTTTCACTTTTGTGCAGGGCTTAAATGCACAATGATATTCTAATGTTTTATATATATATATATATATATATATATATTAAAAAATACATATAACTCATTTTTTTATTAATAAATTTCATTTATTTTAATAATAATTTTATTTTTAATTTATAATTACTATTATATCTCTATAATAAATAAATCAATATATTGATCTAAGACATGTCATCGATGGCATGTACAATAAAATCAACAAAATTTTTATTTAAAACCTAAAATTGAGATATAATGATATTTTTCTTAGATTATTCACTTTAAATTATGAATATATCCTTCTTAATGATAGGATGATAAAAAATGATGAATAATAGATAAAATTAAAATTAAATTTATTTTCTTTCAGGACAAATTAGGTAAAATGAGATATTAAACATGCTTGTATATGAATGAAAGGCAATTGCACAAATAAGAAGTAAAATTGGAGGGGTCACTCTCTTAAGTTTATTTTTCATTTCTTCCAATTATTCAATGGTGCCGCCTGGTCCACGCATGTCCGGTTCGTCAAGCAGACAAGCACAAGCATGTGAAACTTGCTGAATTATTGATGGTGGTGGGGGGCTGCCTGCCTCTGGCTTATGAGTTTGAAGATTTGTAAAGGGAAGGTTCGTAGTAGATACTTCCCATTTTCCACTTTATTCAGCATTTTTACATTCATTGAATCTGGTAACAAGTGGTGGTGACTGGTGACTGGTGACTGGTGACTGGTGAATTGCCAAATTGGATGAGTGAACGCGCTTTCTGTCGTCCCTTCGTCGGCTTTCGTTCGTTTTCAGTTTTCACCATCCTTTTTTTCATTTTCTATTCTTTATTTTAGTATTTATAGTCGGTCCCACAAAAGAATATTTCATTTTTTCCAATTGTTCAATGATGCTTGGTCCACCCATGTCCAGTTCGTCAAGCAGACAAGCACAAGCGCCTGAAGCTTGCTAAATTATTGATGGCGGTGGGTGGTGCCTCTGGCTTTGCTTCCACTTTTTTTTATCCTCACATTAGAGTTATTTCGTGTATATCATTTATAACTTATTAATCGACTTGTTATTTTATTAAGTATATATATATATATATATATATAATAAATGAGTCGAATTTACGTTCAGCTACAATTTTGTTATATCTGACACGACAATAATGTAACATGATGGTAGGAATTACCATTGTGATTATAAAAAATGATTGTGTATTTTTAAGTTTTTGTCTTAACATTGAAATTAATTCAATAAATGAAGTAATTATATGGCAAAAGGAGAGAGAGAGAGAGAGAGAGAGAGAAACGTTTTGGTTTAACTTTGTTTATAAGTTCGAAGATTTGTAAAGCGAAGGTTCGTAGCAGATGCATTCCATTTTCCTCTTTATTCAGCATTTACCCGGACGCTGGATTAATGTTGTTGACCCTACAAATATCAAAGTCCGATTATTTATTTATTTATTTATTTATTTTTTGATATACGATTTTATATTTATTGATTCTAGTAACTAGTGGTGGTCAGTGGTGATTGGTGACTTGCTAAACTATTAATGGGTGGTGGGCTCTCCTTTTATTTTCACTTTCCTGGAATAAACAGCAAGTGGAAGACTTGTTACATGCACTTTGCTCGACCCTCCATGCTTACTGTTCAATTTTCTGATTCTGCTTTCCATAACCCATAATTCTGCTCCTTTCTTCCTTTGCCCAAAAATAAGAAAAAAAATGTCAATCATCGGAGAGGCAATCCTTACGGCGTCTGTTGATTTGCTGGTCAATAAGTTAGCTTCAGAGGGAGTTCTGTTTTTTGCACGCCAAGAGAAGATCCAAGACGATCTAATGAGGTGGGCGAATAAGTTGGAGATGATCAAGGCGGTGCTTGATGATGCTGAGGAGAAGAGGACGACTAATCGGTCTGTGAAGAAGTGGCTTGGCGAGCTTCAGAACTTGGCTTATGATGTTGAAGACTTGTTGGATGAGTTCCAAACTGAGGATTTCCGGAGGAGGTTGCTGCTTGGGAATGGAGAACCAGCTGCTGCTCATGATCAACCCAGTAGCAGTCGTACAAGAACAAGTAAGTTTAGGAAGCTCATTCCTGCTTGCTGCACCACTTTTACTCCACAATCGATTCAGTTCGATTATGGCTTGATGTCCAAAATCGAAGGGATCAACGGCAGATTTGAAGATATTGAAGAAGGAATAAGCTCGCTGAATTTGATAAAAAGTTTAGCTGGGGGGTCCAAAAAAGCCAGGCAAAGGCAAGAGACAACCTCTTTGGTGGAGGAAGCCAAAGTATATGGCAGGGAAACAGAAAAGAAGGAAATTGTTGAATTGTTGTTGAAGGATGATTCAAGAAAGGATGGTGGGTTTGCTGTTATTCCTATTATAGGTATGGGCGGGCTGGGTAAAACCACTCTTGCTCAGCTTGTCTACAATGATAAGCAAGTGGACGATCATTTTGATCGCAGGGCATGGACTTGTGTCTCTGATGATTTTGATCTTATCAGGCTAACAAGAACAATTCTAAGCTCCATTACTAAGCAGACTGTTGATAATAATGATTTAAATTTTCTTCAAGAGGAGTTAAAAAAGCAGTTGTCTCGAAAGAAATTTTTGCTTGTTTTAGATGACGTTTGGAATGAGAATTACACTGATTGGGTTCACCTCAGCCTTCCATTTCAAGCTGGCGCACAGGGAAGTAAGATTGTTGTCACCACTCGCAATGAAGAGGTTGCCAAAATCATGAGCCTGGATCAAGCTTATGAACTCAAAAGCTTGTCAACTGAGGACTGTCTGTCTGTGTTCGCTCAGCACTCTTTGGGGACAACAGATTTCAGTTCACATAAGTCATTGGAGGACATTGGCAAGAATATAGTGATCAAATGCAACGGCTTGCCCTTAGCTGCGAAAACTCTTGGTGGACTCTTACGTGGTAAACGTGACCGAAGTGATTGGGAAGATGTGCTCAGTTGCAAGATATGGGATTTACCAGAAGAGAGATGTGACATTATACCTGCGCTTAGGGTGAGCTACTATTATCTTTCGGCACCTTTGAAACAATGCTTTGCATACTGCTCATTGTTTCCAAAGGATTATGAATTTGAAGAGGAGGAGATAATTTTATTATGGTGTGCTGTGGGTCTCTTGGATCACGGAGAGAGCGGGAATCCTTGTGAAGATCTAGGTCGAAAGTTCTTTCGAGAGCTACGTGCAAGATCTTTTTTGCAGCAATCAAGCAACCGTATATCACGATTTGGGATGCATGACCTCGTCAATGACCTTGCTCAATGGGCTGCTGGGGACATGTACTTCAGAATGGAGGATATCTCAGAGGTTGACAAGCAACAAAGCTTTTCAAGAAATCCTCGTCATCTGTCGTACATTTGTGGAGGTTGCGATGGCGTTAAAAGGTTTGAGGACTTGTACGATATCCAACATTTGCGAACTTTTTTACCAGTAAAGCTGTCAAATCGTTCGCGTGGATACTTGGCTCATAGCATTCTTCCTAAGTTGTTCAAACTCCAACGCTTGAGGGTCTTCTCCTTGTTTGGATACCGCATCTATGAGCTACCAAATTCAGTAGGTGATTTGAGGTATTTAAAGTACCTTAACCTATCTGGAACTGAAATTAGAACTCTGCCTGAATCAGTGAACAACCTTTACAATTTGCACACACTTTTGTTGGAGGACTGTCGGGAACTGAAGAAGTTGTGTGCAGAAATGGGAAGCCTCATCAAATTGCATCATCTTAAAAATTCAAATACAGATTCCTTGGAGGAAATGCCACTAGGAATTGGTAATTTGACTTGTCTTCAGACGTTGTGTAATTTTGTTGTGGCAAAAGACAGTGGTTCCGGGTTAAGAGAGCTGAAGTCGTTGACGCATCTTAAGAGGACACTTAAAATTTCAAAATTGGAGAATGTAAAATGTGCTGGTGATGCCATGGAGGCTCAAATGGATGGAAAGAAGAATCTGAAGGAATTATCGCTTAATTGGACTTGCAGTACCGATGGTTCATCGTCAAGGGAGGCAGAAACTGAAATGGGCGTGCTTGACATGCTAAAACCTCATACAAATCTGGAGCAATTTTGTATCAAAGGCTATGGAGGTATGAAATTTCCAACTTGGTTGGGAGATTCCTCATTCTCAAATTTGGTGACCCTAAAATTTGAAAATTGTGACATGTGTACTGCCCTGCCGTCGGTCTGCCAACTACCCTCTCTAAAGCATCTTGCAGTATGTGGAATGAGCAGAGTAAAGACGTTGGGTTCAGAGTTCTATGGGAATGATCCTCCAATTCCTTTTCTATGCTTGGAGACTCTTCGTTTTGAAGACATGCAGGAATGGGAAGACTGGATTCCCCATGGATCCAGTCAAGGAGTTGAAGGGTTTCCTAAATTGAGAGAGCTTCACATTTTAAGATGTTCTAAACTGAAAGGAACATTTCCAGAGCACCTTCCTGCATTGGAGATGCTTGTTATTGAAGGATGTGAAGAATTGTCAGTTTCAGTTTCGAGTCTTCCAGCTCTTTGCAAATTACAGATTGGTGGATGTAAAAAGGTTGTGTGGGAAAGTGCAACTGGTCATCTCGAATCACAGAATTCAGTGGTTTGTAGAGATACATCAAATCAAGTGTTTCTCGCAGGGCCATTAAAGCCGCAACTGCCAAAATTGGAAGAATTGGAGATAAATGATATGAAAGAGCAGACGTATATATGGAAGAGTCATAACGAATTACTGCAAGACATTTGCTCTCTCAGAAGACTGACGATTGCAAGCTGTCCCAAACTTCAATCCTTAGTGGCGGAGGAAGAGAAAGACCAACAACAGCAGCTCTGCGACTTGTCAAGCAGACTTGAATATCTAGCATTGAGCGGATGCGAAGGCCTTGTGAAGCTGCCACAATCATCGTTCAGCCTCAGTTCCTTGAGAGAGATAGAAATCTACGGCTGCAGGTCCCTTATTTCCTTTCCTGAGGTTGCTCTGCCTTCCAAGTTGAAGAAAATTCAGATTAGAGAATGTGACGCACTGAAATCGTTACCAGAGGCATGGATGTGCGACACCAATTCGTCTCTCGAGATCTTGGAGATGTTGGATTGCCATTCGTTGACATATATTGCTGGAGTCCAGCTACCACCGAGCCTTAAGAGGTTGCACATCAATTATTGCAATAATATAAGGACTTTGACAGTGGAAGAGGGCATCCAGTGTAGCAGCAGCAGCAGAAGGTACACCTCATCTCTTCTTGAGTACTTAGGTATTGTCGATTGTCGATCTCTGACATGTATATTTTCAAAAAACGAGTTACCTGCCACTCTTGAGTCCCTTGAAGTTGGCAATCTACCTCCGTCTCTTAAGTCCCTTCGTGTTGAGAGTTGTTCAAAGCTGGAGTCAATAGCAGAAAGGTTGGACAACAACACATCTCTTGAAACAATCAGTATTTCTAGTTGTGGAAATCTGGTGTCCTTTCCCGAAGGGGGATTGCCTTGTGCGAAACTCAGGACGCTGAACATATATGATTGTAAGAGACTAGAGGCCTTACCCAAGGGATTGCACAATCTGAGCACTCTTCAATACTTAACAATAGGAAGAGGAGGTGAGCTTCCAAGCCTTGAAGAAGATGATGGCCTTCCCACCAACCTTCATTCACTTCATATTTGGGGTAATATGGAGATTTGGAAGTCAATGATTGAGCGGGGCCGGGGATTTCACAGATTCTCCTCTCTGCGAGAACTTAGAATCGAAGGATGTGATGACAACATGGTGTCATTTCCACCAAAGGACAAAAGATTAGGGACCGCGCTTCCTCTTCCTGCCTCTCTAACGTCTCTGCAGATTATGGGTTTTCCAAATCTGGAACGCCTATCTTCTTCAATTGTTGATCTTCAAAACCTCACTAAGTTGTATTTGCGGAGTTGTCCTAAGCTCAAATACTTTCCGGAGAAGGGCCTGCCTTCCTCACTTTTGCAATTGTGGATCTGGGGATGTCCGTTGATAGCAGAGAAGTGCAGAAAGGATGGAGGACAATATTGGGACTTGTTAACCCATATACCTTGTGTTGTCATAGATGGTAAATCCGCTTTTGGCGATAACACATAGGACGGTTGAAATATTTTATTGTTAGTATTTTTAAAAAAAAAAAATTGGGCGTGTATTATGAGTTGGTGATTAATGGGTTTTCGAAATAAAAAGAACAATGGGCTCGCATTATTTAGCTAGCAAAGGAGGAGGACTCTATTAATTAATTAATTAATTAATTTCTTATGCCTATTTCATTCTCAGCTGTTGAAACTTCAGTTTCTTATATTTGTCTTTTCCGCGGTTCGGTTACATATATTTGTCCTTTACATAATTTCTTATGTAAAATATTTTATTATTAGAATTTTTTTTTCTTTTAAATCAAGCGTGTTTGTGTATGTAATTTTAAAATTCAAATTTGGCTGTTGAAATAAACTTCAGTTTCTTTTATTTGGCTGTACGGTTACGTATGTGTAATATTTCTCTTCATCGGACTTCGGCAAAAATTGTTAATGTTCTTATTAGTAATTAATTAGTACGTTAGTGTTCTTCTTTTGTTCCATAATTTATCAAAATCATTTTATTACATAATCTTCGTACATGTACATCGTCATCAAATTCTATAACAACAAAAACAGAAAATCAAAAGAAAACAAGAACATGCCACACAAATCAAAAACGAAAAGAACATTATAACACCAAGTATTATATTTCTCTAATTACATTTCGGCTTTGGTGGCCTTAACTTAAAATCTCCTCTAGAACAATCTGCCTCATTAGCAATAATGTTATAATGTTCTTTTGATGTTGTTTTTATCAGTTACTGAATATTTGAATTCATCAAAACTGTTATAATTGAAACGGATCTTCATATTAATACATCAACATGACAGAAAAGGGAATATTTTTAATGAATTAATTTCTTATTGAGTATGAATGCGTAATGTATAATGGCTACCTCTTTCTTAGTTGTTCAAATTAAATTCATTTTGCTGTACGGTTATGTATAACGAGATTGAAATTGTTTCTTCACCAGAAGTAATGTTATAATGTTCTTTTAATGGTTTAGTAAAGTGGTTTTTGATTGCCGATTAAGCACTTGAAGGCTGGACTGCTGCAGTACAGAATTATTTATACTCTCTAATCTGATACACTTTAAGCAAGTTCTTGAATTAATTGCTTCTGTGCCATCGCTTTTATTATTTGCAAATATTGATCATCATCAGCTCCTTTTGGGATGTTAGAGAGCTTTGTTCAGAGAGAAAGACCATAAAAACAGATTACATAACTTGTCATATAAAAATACTATGTTCGCATATTACTCACAGTTAGCCAAGGCGCCGTCTGGTCATAATTGACATAAGAGCTCAACCGTAAGTAACACAATACACAATCTGAAGAATAGTTGCTTGATCAGGAAGTCCAACTTTGTAGCTATAATATGCTATTTTCATAAGACTTCGTTAAAGATTGTTTTGTAATTAATTTCACACAACACAACCCTACAGAAAATTGACCAAAACAAAATGAAATATCAAGGCTGTAATTAGCACTTGATCAAAGGAAAAGAAGAAACAAATGAATTTGTAAGGAGTACTGCGATACCCATATGAATTTGTTTAAAGTTCTTTATCATAGAAAAAATCAATTGTATGTCCTTCGTATTTTCTCTATAAAAACTTGCATTATAGACTGTATGTTTGTTTTGAGATTTACTGGAGTGAATTGTTGTTTTTGTGATTATCAAATAATATACTTCAGAGTTATTTATTTTTGTGTACATATAAAATTGAATTTATTTTAATGTGCACAAGAGTCATTGGAAGGATTTGCATTAGGTAGAATTTCACACGAAGAACAAGACTAAGAAAATTTAAGGTGATTTGCATTTATAATCAGCAAACGACTCAACATATCAGAATGAGAAGAACATTGTTATGCCGCCGGTGAACACACCAAACAGCAAGGTTTCCACACTTTTCAAGCAAGTGCAAGCTCCCAGAATTTTAAAGAAACGAGTGAATGGCAAGAGAGAATAGAGAGGAAAATTCAGAGAAGAAGAAGAAACTAAGTCCAGAACTTTTATATATCCCCTCAAATACAACCATGGAAATACTTATAGCAGCAAGAATATGCTCACAGCTGTCAAAACTAAATAACAACCTCTCTCTATAACAAAAATTATTCTCTAAATAGCTAAGGCCGTTAGAAACCGAGTCCTCTGCTCATTTATGCTCAGTGTGTGTAATCCTTGAACCATTTGGGAGGCTTCCTTACGCGACTTGGCTTGATGTTATCTTGGGGTCGGTTTTGGATAGCCTCACTTGAGTTTGCCTGGGCCTTTTCCTCGCTATTGATAGAGCTAGCTGAGTTGGGCTTGTCTAACTGTAATATTGGGGTTGTATCAAACATTCAGGAATCACCAGGCAGGACAAGATCAAGGAGGCAACAAGGAAGCATTTGTTTTGGCCAAATAAAGTTTGCAGATCTTTTAATGCTAAGATTAGTAATCAAACCATTATTGGGATATTGGTTTGGCGATGTTGAATTAATGGCCCTGAGCTTTATGATCTTTATTACATATGTATTTATTGCAATTACACATATATGTAATATGTACCTTGTTGGCTTATTTATTTATATTAATAATTAATATGATCTTTTAAAACTTAGCCAAAGTTGTTGAACATAAAAACACTCAAGTATTCAGTGTTCTTGATTAAATTATCATCAATAGACATAATTAAAAAAAGAAAATCCGATTATTACAATGATTGGATTAGTTGGCTACATTAGTGTTATTGTCTAATTATCAAGGATAACATTCAATTATATATAACATGTCCTTCACATTTTCTCTTTTAATTAAAATTGTAACAAGACTTGCAATTTAGACCATGTATTCGTTATGTTGTTTATTGGAGTGAATTGATGTTTTTGTTGTGCTTGTCAGGGATTGTCTTTGTAAGTTATTTATTTTGTATATATGAAATCAATGGGGGTTTCACTCTTATGGATGGATGTTGTCGGGTACCAAGAAGTAAGAACTGATAGTCGTGTTAATTAATTAGTATAAATTAGCTGAATGTTCAATGTTCATGCTCTTTTGAGCTAGATATGGCAATGAAAATTGAGTTTCTGTGATGTAAAATATGAAGCTATTCAATCAAGCAACTCTGCTTTTCAATTTTCTTACATCTAAGTCAAGTAGCACTTATTTATAAATCCTCGAGAGCACAAACCTAATCCAGGTTCATACTTATTAAATTTGACAACAGACAATGAAGTGTAAAAAGTGAAATTCTTATCTATGATAAGCACCTAAATAATTGCATTGAGTTTTTCCATTTTCAAATTTTCATTGCTAATTCAACAATTGAGAGACTCAAACATATGGAATAAGAAATTAACATATTCAACCCAAAAGGTTATTCAACTTAGATGATTCAATATAACACTTAATAAGCTTATGAGTCTCATTTAAGGAATATTATAATTTTACTTGGATTGCTAGAAATCACGGAATGTTATTCATTTAAGTATGTGATACACTTGTTTGATGAATTGCTTATATGAGTAGATTATATTTTTATTTTGGTCATATTTCTTATTTTTCTAATCCCATCTGTGATCTGTCCCCTATTTCCCATCCCACATCAAATGGTGATATAGCTTCCCTATCATATGTCGAACCCATTAAAGCCAAAAGTAAGAAGTTAAAGAACTATTTTGTACTGGCTATACAAAGAACTATATTACAGTACTACACACCCACCCAAAAAAATTAAAAAAATAAAATGAAGGCACCATTCATACTTCCAAATCCAGCACTAGCACTTGAAAACAATAGAAACAAAGGAATTTGCCAATAAAAAAAGTCAGCTGGAGAAAGCCAATAACAAACCCAACGACAATTGAACCAATATAAATTTAAGAGTAATGATATATTGATTTTCTGCAGTTTACCTTTTTTTTCATTATGTTAAAGTTCCATTATTTTTATTGCTATTCTCTATGTTTACCATTCCGCATAAATATATATCCCCAATATATTAGTTATCACTTCTTAGAAATTTTTGTAATTAATATCAATATTCAATCATTTAGAAAAACCTGATTATTAATGATTAGTTTATCTCTGAATTAAAACTAGACACATGTAAATATGTGAACTCGAATTAAATGTTGATATACTTGTAATATATATGAGTCGTATCTAAAAAAGCAAGTTCTAATTTCTACTTCCATCTTTTAAATGCCAGGTCGATGCACATTATCTATGCATGCATGTACTGAATAGGGAAGTAACACATAAAGATGGATTCTTTTTGCTGGACACTGATTTTTATTTGTCATTTTTTCCAATTGTTCAATGATGCTTGCTCCACCCATGTCCAGTTAGTCAAGCAGACAAGCACAAGCGCGTGAAGCTTGCTAAATTATTGATGCATAAAGTGGAAGCAAAAGCCAGAGGCAGCCCCCACCGCCACCGATAATTTTTTGTTTAATGTTATTTCGTGTATATCATTTATAACATATTAATCGACTTATTATTTTATTAAGTATATATATATATATAATAAATGAGTCGAATTTATGTTCAGCTAAAATTTTGTTATATTTCACACGACAGTAAATAGTTGTCAAAAAATTATGGTGTCCTTTTAAGTCTTTGTCTTAGCATTGAAATTAATTCAATAAATGAAGTAATTATATGGCAAAAGGAGAGAGAGACAGAAACGTTGTGATTTAACTTGGTTTATAAGTTTGAAGATTTGTAAAGCGAAGGTTCGTAGTAGATGCATTCCATTTTCTTCTTTATTCAGCATTTACCCGGACGCTGGATTAATGTTGTTGACCCTACAAATATCAAAGTCCGATTTTATATTTATTTATTTATTTTTTTATATACGATTTTATATTTATTGATTCTAGTAACTAGTGGTGGTCACTGGGGATTGGTGACTTGCTAAACTATTAATGGGAGGTGGGCTCTCCTTTTGTTTTCACTTTCCTGGAATAAACAAGTGGAAGACTTGTTACATGCACTTTGCTTGACTCTCCATGCTTACTGTTTTATTTTCTGATTTTGTTTCCCAAAACTCAAAGTTCTGTTTCTTTCTTTGCGCCAAAAAGAAAAAAAAAATGTCAATCATCGGAGAGGCAATCCTTACGGCGTCCGTTGATTTGCTGGTCAATAAGTTAGCTTCAGAGGGGATTCGGTTGTTTGCACGCCAAGAGCAAATCCAGGCCGACCTAAAGAAGTGGAAGAATATGTTGGTGATGATCAAGGCGGTGCTTGCTGATGCTGAGGAGAAGAGGACGACTGATCGGTCTGTGAAGTTGTGGCTTGGCGAGCTTCAGAACTTGGCTTATGATGTTGAAGACTTGTTGGATGAGTTTCAAACTGAGGCTTTCCGGAGGAAGTTGGTGCTTGGAAATGAAGAACCAGCTGCCGCTCATGATCAACCCAGTAGCAGTCGTACAAGAACAAGTAAGGTTCGGAAGCTCATTCCTACTTGTTGCACCACTTTTACTCCACAATCGATCCAGTTCGATTATGCCTTGATGTCCAAAATAGAAGAGATCAACGGCAGATTTCAAGATATTGAAACACAGAAAGACTCGCTGGGTTTGAACGTAAGTTCAGCTGGGAGGTCCAAAAAAGACAGGCAAAGACTACCCACAACCTCTTTGGTGAATGAAGCCAAGGTATATGGCAGGGAAACAGAAAAGAAGGAAATTGTTGAATTGTTGTTGAGGGATGATTTAAGAAATGATGGTGAATTCTCTGTTATTCCTATCATAGGTATGGGCGGGCTGGGCAAAACCACTCTTGCTCAGCTTGTCTATAATGAAGATCGAGTGCAGGGTCATTTTGATCTCAAGGCATGGACTTGCGTCTCTGATGATTTTGATGTTATCAGGCTTTACAAAATCAATCCTACTTTCAATTGCTAGTGACCAGAATGTGGATAATGACGACTTGAATAAGCTTCAAGAGAAATTGAAGAAACAACTATTTGGAAAGAAATTTTTGCTTGTTTTAGATGACGTTTGGAATGAGAATTACAATGATTGGGTTGACATATGCCGTCCGTTTGAAGCTGGCGCACCGGGAAGTAAGATTATTGTCACAACCCGTAATCAAGAGGTTGCAGCCATCATGGGGACTGCTCCAGCTTATCAATTGGAAAAGTTGTCATTTGATGATTGTTTGTCCGTGTTCGCTCAACACTCTTTGGGGACAACAGATTTCAGTTCAAATAAGGCATTGGAGGAAATTGGCAAGAAGATAGTGATCAAATGCAACGGCTTGCCCTTGGCTGCGAAAACTCTTGGTGGACTCTTACGTGGTAAATGTGACCGAAGTGATTGGGAAGATGTGCTCAGTTGCAAGATATGGAATTTACCAGAGGAGAGATGTGACATTATACCGGCGCTTAGAGTGAGCTACTATTATCTTTCGGCACCTTTGAAACAGTGCTTTGCATACTGCTCATTGTTTCCAAAGGATTATGAATTTGAAGAGGAGGAGATAATTTTGTTATGGTGTGCTTCGGGTTTCTTGGATCACGGAGAGGGAGGGAATCCTAGTGAAGATCTAGGTAGAAAGTTCTTTCAAGAGCTACGTTCAAGATCTTTTTTCCAGCAATCAAGCAACGATGCATCACGATTTGTGATGCACGATCTTATCAACGACCTTGCCCATTGGGCTGCGGGGGAGATATACTTCACAATGGAGTATACCTCGGAGGTTAACAAGCAACAGAGTTTTTCCAATAATCTTCGTCATCTATCGTACATTCGTGGAGAATATGATGGCGTTAAACGGTTTGAGGGCTTGTACGATATCCAACATTTGCGAACTTTTTTACCAGTAAAGCTGTCAAATAGTTTGGATGGATACTTGGCTCATAGCATTCTTCCTAAGTTGTTCAAACTCCAACGCTTGAGGGTCTTCTCCTTGTTTGGATACCGCATCTCTGAGCTACCAAATTCAGTAGGTGATTTGAGGTATTTAAAGTACCTTAACCTATCTGGAACTGAAATTAGAACTCTGCCTGAATCAGTGAACAAGCTTTACAATTTGCACACACTTTTGTTGGAGGGCTGTCGGGAACTGAAGAAGTTGTGTGCAGAAATGGGAAGCCTCATCAAATTGCATCATCTTAAAAATTCAAATACAGATTCCTTGGAGGAAATGCCACTAGGAATTGGTAATTTGACTTGTCTTCAGACGTTGTGTAATTTTGTTGTGGCAAAAGACAGTGGTTCCGGGTTAAGAGAGCTGAAGTCGTTGACGCATCTTAAGAGGACACTTAAAATTTCAAAATTGGAGAATGTAAAATGCGTTGGTGATGCCATGGAGGCTCAAATGGATGGAAAGAAGAATCTGAAAGAATTATCGCTTAATTGGACTTGCAGTACCGATGGTTCATCGTCAAGGGAGGCAGAAACTGAAATGGGCGTGCTTGACATGCTAAAACCTCATACAAATCTGGAGCAATTTTGTATCAAAGGCTATGGAGGTATGAAATTTCCAACTTGGTTGGGAGATTCCTCATTCTCAAATTTGGTGACCCTAAAATTTGAAAATTGTGACATGTGTACTGCCCTGCCGTCAGTCGGCCAACTACCCTCTCTAAAGCATCTTGCAGTATGTGGAATGAGCAGAGTAAAGAGGCTGGGTTCAGAGTTCTATGGGAATGATCCTCCAATTCCTTTTCTATGCTTGGAGACTCTTCGTTTTGAAGACATGCAAGAATGGGAAGACTGGATTCCCCATGGATCCAGTCAAGGAGTTGTTGAAGGGTTTCCTAAATTGAGAGAGCTTCACATTTTAAGATGTTCTAAATTGAAAGGAACATTTCCAGAGCACCTTCCTGCATTGGAGATGCTTGTTATTGAAGGATGTGAAGAATTGTCAGTTTCGAGTCTTCCAGCTCTTTGCAAATTACAGATTGGTGGATGTAAAAAGGTTGTGTGGGAAAGTGCAACTGGTCATCTCAGATCTCAGAATTCAGTGGTTTGTAGAGATGCATCAAATCAAGTGTTTCTCGCAGGGCCATTAAAGCCGCAACTGCCAAAATTGGAAGAATTGGAGATAAATGATATGAAAGAGCATACATATATATGGAAGAGTCATGACGGATTACTACAAGACATTTGCTCTCTCAAAAGATTGACGATTGACAGCTGTCCCAAACTTCAATCCTTGGTGGCGGAGGAAGAGAAAGACCAACAACAGCAGCTCTGCGAGTTGTCATGCAGACTCGAATATCTAGGATTGAGCGACTGCCAAGGCCTTGTGAAGCTGCCACAATCATCGCTCAACCTGAGTTCCTTGAGAGAGATAGAAATCTGCGGTTGTCATTCCCTTATTTCCTTTCCTGAGGTTGCTCTGCCTTCCAAGTTGAAGAAAATTGAGATTAGCAAATGTGATGCACTGAAATCGTTACCAGAGGCATGGATGTACGACTCCAATTCATCTCTCGAGGACATGAGTATTAGGAAGTGCTATTCGTTGACATATATTGCTGGAGTCCAGCTACCACTGAGCCTTAAGAGGTTGGACATCCTTAATTGCGATAATATAAGGACTTTGACAGTGGAAGAGGGCATCCAGTGTAGCAATAGCAGCAGCAGCAGCAGAAGGTATGCCTCATCTCTTCTTGAGGACTTAACAATTTACAGGTGTCCATCTCTGACGTGTATATTTTCAAAAAACGAGTTACCTGCCACGCTGGAGTCCCTTGAAGTTGGCAATCTACCTCCGTCTCTTAAGAGCCTTAATGTTTGGAGTTGTTCAAAGCTGGAGTCAATAGCAGAAAGGTTGGACAACAACACATCTCTTGAAAAAATCAGTATAGAGAGGTGTGGAAATCTGAAAAATTTACCGAGTGGTTTACATAATCTCCGAGAGCTTCAAAAGATTGAGATAGGCGAATGTGGAAATCTGGTGTCCTTTCCCGAAGGGGGATTGCCTTGTGCGAAACTCACGAGGCTGCAGATATCTGATTGTGAGAGACTAGAGGCCTTACCCGAGGCATTGCACAATCTGAGCTCTCTTGAAGACTTAAAAATAGGAGGTGAGCTTCCAAGCCTTGAAGAAGATGGCCTTCCCACCAACCTTCATTTTCTGAAGATTGAGCGTAATATGGAGATTTGGAAGTCAATGATTGAGCGGGGCCGGGGATTCCGCAGATTCTCCTCTCTGCGAGGACTTAAAATCATCGGATGCGATGACGACATGGTGTCATTCCCACCGGAGGACATAAGATTAGGGACCACGCTTCCTCTTCCTGCCTCTCTAACATATCTGAAGATTGATAATTTTCCAAATCTGGAACGCCTATCTTCTTTAATTGTTGATCTTCAAAACCTCACTCATTTGTATCTCTATGATTGTCCCAAGCTCAAATACTTTCCGGAAAAGGGCCTGCCTTCCTCACTTTTGCTATTAATTATCTGGAAATGTCCGTTGATAGAAGAGAAGTGCAGAAAGGATGGAGGACAATATTGGGACTTGTTAACCCATATACCGCGTGTTGTTATAGATGGTAAATCCGCTTTTGGCGATAACACATAGGACGGCTGAAATATTTTATTGTCAGTATTTTTTTTTTTAATTGTGCGTGTATGTGTTGGTGATTAATGGGTTTTCGAAATAAAAAGAACAATGGGCTCGCATTATTTAGCAAAGGAGGAGGACTCTATTAATTAATTAATTAATTAATTAATTAATTTCTTATGCCTATCTCATTCTCAGCGGTTGAAACTTCAATTTCTTATATTTGTTCTTCTGCTGTATGGTTACATATGTAAAATATTTTATTATTAAATTTTTTTTCTTTAAAATCAGGTGTGTTTGTGTGTAATTTTAAAATTCAAATCTCAGTTGAAAACTGTTTTAAATTAATAAAAAGAAAAATGTTAAGTACATTAAGGGGCTCGCATTATTTTAGCAGCGGGGGACTGTATTAATTAATTAATTAATGGATTAATTTCTTATGCGTATCTCATGCTTAGCTGCTAGAAATAAACTTCAGTTTCTTTTACTTAGCTGTGCGGTTACATATGTATAATATTTCTCTTCATCAGACTTCGGCAAAAATTGTTACTGTTCTTATTAGTAATTAATTAGTATCTTTATCGAAAGAATTACCAGACTCTTCATCAATGTTAATAATCTTAGGCTGCCTCTTCTTCTCTTTAGCAAGCTTTGGCATTGTGATCCTTAGAACACCATTTTCCAAATGAGCCTTAACATGTTCCAAGTCAACACTCATTGGCATCCTAAACTGCCTCCAAAACTTGCCAAATGTCCTCTCAGCTCTGTGCCATTTCTCCCCTTCCAGTCCCTCCTTATAATAATCATCACTCTTCCTCTCCCCACTCACTCTCAATACTCGGTTCTCTTCAACTTCAATCTTCACATTATCTTTCTTCATCACTGGAATGTCGAGCGTGATCACGTGTGTTGTTGGTGTCTCCATCCAGTCTGCACTCGCCGGGGCTAGAGTTTGATGATGATCAGCTCCTTTTGCGATTGTTAAAGGGGTTTGTTCAAGAACCTTGAAAGACTCTTCCGCCATTGGTAACATCATGTCAAAGAAAGGTGATCGTGTGTACGGCATCAGAGCGTTTGCTTGTAATGCCATGTTCATCAATGTTGCTGCCACAACAAGAAACAGCATTGTCATTGCAAGAATTCTTGATTTTGCCATCTGGGTAGCTAGCTAGCTTTTTGAAAGTGTTTGTTTGAAGCTAAGTGTTTGTTGATTTTCTAATGAAATGGAGGGAGGTGAATTAAAGAAATATATACAATTAGACTGGATTATAGCTCGATATCTGGATAGTTCTTTAGAAATCTTTGCGAAAGAAACTTAGAGAAAATTCTAGCACATCGTAGAGCCTAAAAGAAACATTTTGCAGATTGTTTTGGAGATCGAAATTCTTTTGATTTGGGAATTTTAGTTGGAAGCTTTGCTGTAATTAGAATATGACACATGTTACTTAAAATAGTTTTGTATTAATATTGAACCAATAACTCGTAACTTATTATAAAACACAATTTCATGATTATTGTATAAATCTACAGTGGAATTGTCAAATGAAAGCGCAATTGGGAAATAATTTGTCTCAATTCACATGGGAGACAACACTAATCAGTGTTGTCATATATTATAATCTCAAAACGTCACGATTGTTGCTACCCGGTAAAAACCAGTTCAATTTGATTTTCGATTTATTCACGACAACTAAGGCGTGATGGGTATCATCATCAGGCAATAGAAATAAATCATGACAAATGACAATACGACTTTTTAGTTGGCTACGTGTACGATGCTTTTGAATTTAGCTATGCAATCCAAAGCTCGTTCAAATTCGCTTTCTTCCAGCGCAATTGTGAAGCGACAATAGCCAGGAATTCCGGTCCACGAGCCACTGTTGATGCACAAACCAGTTGCCTTGACTATGGCTTCCCTGATATTTGAGTCATCAAGCTTGATTTGTTCTGTAGCAGTTTTCTCACCACTGCCAGATGAATGCCGGCTGATCTTTACAGTTTTGTTGAGATAGGCAGAGGGCTTCGCCACCATTGAAACACCACCACAGGATTGAACCACTTCCCACCCACAATTCTCAAGTGCCTGTTGCAGAAAGATCACCATGGAGAAAATGGTAGGCCATATATTTGGAATTGAGTAATATAATTCAAAGATTATATACTACATGTAATTGGTTAATTCAAATTTTCTTGTAAGAGGGCAGATAGAAGTACCTCTTTCAAGCGCTTTGATCTACTTTCCAAGTTTCTTACATGTTCTGCAACAGCATTCATCAAGTCTCTTGCTCTTTGCCCTCACAGACCAAGCAACTTCTTTATAGCGTATCTGACTGTGCTATGAGGCTTGCTTAATCCCGGAAAGCTACTAAATGCATCAACCAACTGAGGATGATTTAGAACCAGAAACCCAAATTTGAGTGCTCCAGTCAGCATCTTCGGAGACAGCCCTCCGAGCAGCGACACATTGAAAGACGAATTGGTGGAAGAATACAGCTTTGACAAACAGCCTTCCAAATCCCAGCCACCCCAACCCTCGTAGTTGAATTCCAATCCTGAGAATGCAATATCAATCACAACTCTTGCCCCATATTTTGCACAAACAGTTAATATATTCTCTATCTCTTTGTTGCTATAAAGCAAGCCAGTTGGATTGATTGTTGGACCAGAAATGTACACCCACGGCTTCTTCACGGTCTCAAGTATCGTCACAAGTGTCTTCTCTGTCATCTTAAAGCCCACTTCAGACTCAGTTGGAATATTCACAATGTTCGCTTTCAAAAATCTGGCAGCAGAAACATAGTTCCCATTTGAGCCAGCTGGGAAGCATAATGTTCCACCTTCTAGGATACAACAGAGGACTAGCTTATTAAACAGAGATTGAGAGCAATCTGCATATATGAATTCTGCATTGATATCAATTGGAAAACCAAAATTGCTCTTGATATACTGTTGGATGCTGGGGGTGACATCAATTTCTGACTCAGACATGTTTTGTCTTGCGAAACTTTCAAAGATAGCAGCTTTGACCAGAGATGGTACGGGCAAGAAGCTTTGGTCTACATCCATATGAATCAGGCCAGAGTTTGGTGTCTCAGTAATTGACAGTTCAGCACTGTTGAGGACAGAGATGGCTGATCTAGAAAACCCGATCATCTCAGTTGATTTGGCCTTTTCGCAATCCCTCTGAACAACATTTATCAAATAGCAACTTCATGAGCTAACTTGCTTCAATGAATAAAAACAAATAGCAGAAAATGCCAATGTAGCAGCTAAAAGTGCCATGAAATGAACTACAGAGAAATATTAAGAAAAATCAGAGGTTGGATAAACATATGCCAAGTGAATCAACAAAAAAATCCAGGTGGAAAAAGAATCCAGGTTATTATAGTCCTTGCATGATACTGCAGTACTAATGTTGCTTCTGATTTTTGTAACATAAATATCAACTATCTGATTATCTCATGCTCAAATGGAAGAGTGATTAACATTGGATATACTCATAAAAACATGAATATTCATGTGCTTCTGTACCTAAATACATATATTCAAAAATGGATTCTGTGATATGAAAACAGCGAAAAAAGAGAGAAGGATAACCTCTTTATGTGTACGTCGCTGAGCAAGCTGGAAAGCCAGAAGCTCATGAAAAAGACAACCATAGTAGTTTTGACTAATCAGTGCAGTAGTCCCTTCTAGTACTTCCACAGTCTTAGACAAGCCCTTAAAGATGGCCTCTGCTTCTGAGATTACAAAAGCAACTTCTAAATCTGAATAAACCTGCAAAGATGAATTTGGCTTCCATAAATAAGAACAAAAAGTTAACAGAAAACCACTGAGAACAAATCTTGAAACCCATCTTATGGCTTGATCAGAAAAACAGAAATCTCTTCTTGTAATAGCATAACAGTAAAGTGGCCAGTATAATGAAAAACAATCACCTGATTTTTAACAAGGCCACAAATAACTGCCGCATGTGAAGGAAGAACATTTCCAGCAAGATATTTAAGGACCCCATTGGAACTTGGGAGGCTGGAGAGCTCAAAGTGATCAGATATATCCAAGAAAAGACGAGATCCAACTTCTCTTGTAACATCTAGAAGATGCACAAAGGCTGAACTGGTAACAGCCTCAAAATCACCAATCCCAGAAATTACCACCTGAGGCTTCAGCTTCTTTATCAGCTCCACCATCTCTCTTATTGGTATAAGGGTTTCAGCTAATAATTTCACTAGCTTTGTGTTGAATGTTCCCATTATCTAGGTAAGATTTTAATTATTTGGGTTAAGTATCAAATTATTTTGTAGTGTTTAATTTTTAGTTGGATTTGTATCAAATTTTGGTTAAACTTTCTCAATTTAAGGATAATATATTTTAACTTTTCAATCCATTAGTTTTGTGTTTATTATTCCTGCTAAAATTGTTAAAAATCAATATTTTTGGTTAAATTCTAAGTAAATTTTATTTCTCGTCAGAATAGTTCCTTATTTTAGTTAAACTTTCTCCATTATGGGTTCATATATTTCAACTAATAATTCCAGTGATTTTGTGTTGAATCTTCCTATTATCGAGGTAAGATTTCAATAATTTGAGTTAGATACCGATTTTACTTTGTAAAATTTTATTTTTGGTTCTAATGGTTCCTGATTTGGTTAATCTTTCTCAATTATAGCCTTATATGTTCAACTTTTCAATCCACTAGTTTTGTGTTTAGTATTCCTACTAAAATCGTTAAATACCAATATTTGGGTTAAATTCCAAGTATATATTATTTCTCATTGGATAATTTTCCTGATTTTGGTTAAATTTTCTCTCATATAGGTTCATTTATTTCAACTAATAATTCAACTAGTTTTATGTTGAGTGTTCCTATTATCTAGTTAAGATTCTAATAATTTGGGTTAAATATTAAATATACTTTGTAAGATTTTATTTTTGGTTGGACTAATCCCTAATTTTGGTTAATCTTTCTCAATTATAGGTTAATATATTTCAACTTTTCAATCCATGAGTTTTGTGTTTAATATTTCTATTAAATTCGTTAAGTAACAATGTTTTGGGTTAAATTATAAGTAAATTTCATTTCTCGTTGGACTAATCCCTACTTTTGGTTAAACTTTCTCCTTTATTGGTACATGAGTTTCAACTAATAATTCACTAGTATTGTGTTGAATATTCCGATTATTTATGTAAGATTTTAATAAATTGGGTTAGATACCAAATTTTCTTTTTAGATTTTATATATAGTTAGATAAGTTCCATATTTTGGTTAAATTTTCTCACTTATGGGTTCAATTACTTCAATTAATTAGTTCACTACTTTTGTGTTTCAAGTTCTCAGTGCCTACGTTATGTTTCAACATTATTGGTTAAATTCCAAGCTGATATTATAAAATTCAAAGGTACCTTTATTACGAAAAGCAAATAATATTATTAAGGTGAATCTCATTTTACTCCTCTTATTTCAGTAAATATCAACCTACAACAATATATTAAAATTTCACTATTGTAACCCCTATTCAATTTTCTATAAACTACAATCAATATTGTAAGTTAAAAGATTAGGAACTTACCTAATCTAATTATGTTGGAACATTTTGTTTTTCTTTTTAATCTTCTTGACTTCATGAGATTTCTTAAACTCAACTTATTTATACTTGAGCTTTTGATCATTATAGATATGCCTATTTTATTAATTCAAATTAATTGTACTCATTTTCTTTCCAAAATAAATTCTTTGATATCTCATCACTTCAACCAAAATTTCATTTTTAACAATTGCATATGCAATTTGTACAGCTCAAATTTTTATTTTTCAAATGTTTAAGATAAAACAAATTATTTATTTATTAATTTATTATATGATTATCACAGGAATAGTGAAAATTAATTTTTATATTGAAATTTTAAGATTTGCAAATTAGCATTTACTTTGAATCCAATTCAACTAAGTCACTATTTATTTATCTTTAATTAATGCTTTAAGCGCAGTAAATGCATTTCAAATTAAACAATTTGTATAAAAAAACACATTAGGAAATTAATGCAATCAAGAAAAAAGAAAATATATTAAAACATTAATTTTGCTTCCTCAATTAAGTATTAAAAGAAAAATTTTCTCTTACAGATAAATTCAACCTTATAATTTAACAATAATGTTGACTACAATTTTAAAACTATTTATTTATTGCTCCAAATTGCAATAGTTTTTTATGAGTCATAAAAATTAAATTTATTTAACATTATACCTATATAGTTGGATACGTAATTTATACCTTAATTGATGTTGCCTTATTTTCAATTATTATATTTTAGTGATAGTTTATTTCATTGTATACTAATAGTGTTATAAATTTGTAATAATTGCTTATACATCATATTTTTCATTGATTACTACTCGAATTATATAATATCTATTTTATAAGTGAGTATTACTCAAATTAATATATTATACTTTAAAATTTTAATTATTATACTTAAATCATATAATCACATATGCAATTAAGCGTAAATAATGAAAAGGTCACTTCCCAAGGTTTGGGAAAATGATTATGTAGATCCCTGAGTTTTCACTAAGAGACACTAAAACCCCTTTTAACTATAATGCTTTTTCACTTTATTAATTCAAAAAAATTGACTCTAAAGTTTTATAATAAGTAGAAATATAATATTAAAATAAATGTAACAATATATACATTTTAAAATAATTAATATATAAAAAATATTTTAGTACTTTACAATCTTATATTATAGTAAACTAAATTTTTTTAATAAATAGGAACATAATATTAAAATAAATATTTAAAAATTTAAATTATTTTCAATATTGTATACAAAATTTGAATACTATTAATACATGAGATATATTTTATTAATTATAAAATCTATTTAACCTAAAGATTTATTTAAAATTTTTCTAACAAATACAAATATATAATTAAAATAAATATCATAATTTACATTTTAAAAATTATTTTATATATTAAAAATATTTTAATATTATTAATTTATTAGACAAATTAAACTATTTAAATTATATTTGTACTTATTAAAAATCTAAAAGTCAATTTTTTGAATCAATAAATCCAAATTGTATTATAGTCAAAGGGGTCTTAGGGTCCCTCGGTGAAAACATGGGGTTTTATATGATCATTTTTCCAAATCTCGGGGGTGTAGGTATCTTTTTCCCTAAATTATTTAATTATCAGTGTTGCACTAAAATTATAGTTTTCTAGTTACATTGTTAATTTAGTTAAGGGTACAATACAATGTCAATAACAATTATTGTAATAATACCTAAAAAATTATGCTTGATATTATTAAAAAATTAATTTTTAACAAATTGTACCTTGTTGACTTGATTGAGTGGTTTTCAAGTGGGGTTAAAAAATAAAATCAAATTATACACACTTTAGAAAAATACATTCAATTGGACTATATATATACACATTATTAAAACTTTTATTATTATAGAAAATAAAATCATATAGACTATACAAGACATTTCATTAAAAATATATAATATCGTAAAAAATATCATAAGCTGAATTTAGTTTAATCATAATAATAATTACTATAATGACAGTTATTAACAATATAAAAAAAATAAAGATTATCCTTTGTTGTTTAGGAAAACGAAAAACCCTCTCATGTTTTAAAATAAGTTCAAATTCTCCTGCAACTCTAACTGTGTTAGCTTTATATATCATTGTACTATTTGACACATAGTTTTGATGTTAGCCATAAAATTTAAATATTTTTAGAGTATAAATAAAGTGAAATGACTTATATAACCCTAATGATTAAATAAATTTAATAATAAATTATCGAGAAAAATTACTTCACACACACACACACACACACACACACACACACACACATATTGTGGATATATATAACCAAATGTTATTCCAATTTAAATGGATAATTTACAACTATTAGGGATATTTTCCCCACTTGTAATTTTTCTCTATAATTTACAATTTATTATAAAATAAAATTTGATCATTAAGGATATATAAGTTATTTTACTTAATTTGTATTTTCAAAATATTTAAATTTTATAGCTAACAGTAAGATTAGGGGTAGAATAGTAAAATGATATATAAAGCTAACATTATTATAACTTGGGGGGGGAGGAGTAGGAGGTAATTCTCATTTTCTCTTAACTATCATTAATGATAGTACTAGTAATAACTCAAGATCAAATATGTTACATGCGATAATTTAATAATGTAGCAAAATAAAAAAATTAAACAAAGTATGCAATAATTTAATTAATTTGTGATAAATTTGTATGAAGTAATTTGTGTAAGAGAAACTTTGTGAGTATAATCCAAATATCAAATATATGGTACATTATATATGCCTTGTATACAGTACAAATTTAAACCATTAATATTAGTCACTATTCAACTAATATTGAGAATAACAATATTTGATGATTAATAAGGATATTTGGTACTATGAATAATTATAATTATTTGAAAACTATCCAATAGTTAAATGGAAAATAAGAAAAAAATATACTTAGTTTACACTAATATAAATATTATTCTCACTAATATAGACATTACATGTTTCAAAGTAATTTTTTCAGCCATAAGAAAATGCAAATTTTTCATGCTGAGGAGGGTGTCTTTGAAATTTTCCTAATTTAAATTGATAATTTTGATATTTAGATAAAATTGGTTGTAGCTATGTGATAATTGCTACTGATATTTGCCAGCTCCCACTTCCAATTCTTTCGTTCGGTAGCAGGTTTCATGCGTAAAAAATAAAAGCCGTTGGATTGCTTTTATAAGCAATCCAACGGGGAATAGGTTTCAAAATAAAAAATAAAAACGGCTGTATGGCATGCAGTGGCTGTATTATAAGCGGACCCATTACTCACAGTTAGCCAAGGCGCCGTCCGGTCATAATTGACATAGGGTGCGTTTGGGATTGAGGTTGGGCAGCTGTAGCTTAAAAGTTACAGCACTAAAGTGTTTGGTAAACACTAACTGCTGTAGCTTTTAAGCTATGTTGATATAATTTTTCACTTGTATAATATAAAATTTATTATATCTTTAATAATTTTGATAAAATTATTATTTAAAATTTATATTTACTATATATTATTAACTTTTATTTTATAATTACAGTTTTTTTTTCACAGCAGCTGTAGCTTAAAAGCTACAGCACCTCAATCCCAAACGCACCCAAAAGAGCTCACCGGTAACACAATACACAATATGAAGAATAGTTGCTTGATCAGGAAGTCCAACTTTGTAGCTATAATTTTTTTTTTTTTGAGAAGTGTAGCTATAATATGCTATTTTCATAAGACTTCGTTAAAGATTATTTTGTAATTAATTTCACACAACACAACCCTACAGAAAATTGACCAAAACAAAATGAAATATCAACGCTGTAATTAGCACTTGATGAAAGGAAAAGAAGAAACAAATTAATTTGTAAGGAGTACTGCGATACGTATATGAATTTGTTTAGAGTTCTTTATCATAGAAAAAATCAATTGTACGTCCTTCGTATTTTCTCTATAAAAACTTGCAATATAGACCATGTGTTTGTTATGATATTTACTAGAGTGAATTGTTGTTTTTGTGATTATCAAATAATATACTTCAGAGTTATTTATTTTTATGTACATATAAAATTGAATTTATTTGAATGTGCACAAGAGTCATTGGAAGGATTTGCTCATTAATGGTTGGTTTGTCAAGTAAACTGACCAGACAATTTATCAAAAGCACTTTATTACATCATCTTCATAAGTGCACTGATGTAGACTATCCCTGAATCCCATAACAACAAAAACAGAAAATCAAAAGAGAAACAGTATCCCAGAATGCCAAAAAAATATCAGAAACAAAAATCAAACAAAGCAATTCAAAAGCATTTGCTTGTGATGCCATGACCAAGAATGCTACTACCATAACAAGAAATGGCATTGCAAGACTATAGAATGCCACATGTGCGAATGAGAAGAACATTACAAATCAACAATTCAAAGAAAAAAAAGAATTTAAACCAGCTAAAAGGATAGGCATTAGGTAGAATTTCACACGAAGAACAAGACTAAGAAAATTTAAGGTGATTTGCATTTATAATCAGCAAACGACTCAACATATCAGAATGAGAAGAACATTCAGGAATCACCAGGCAGGACAAGATCAAGGAGGCAACAAGGAAGCATTTGTTTTGGCCAAATAAAGTTTGCAGATCTTTTAATGCTAATATTAGTAATAAAACCATCACTGGGATATTGGTTTGGCAATGTTTAATTAATGGCCCTGAGCTTTATGATCTTTATTACATATGTATTTAATGCAACTACACATACATGTAATATGTACCATGTAGGCTTATTTATTTATATTAATAATTAATATGATCTTTTCAAACTTAGCCGAAGTTGTTCAACATAAAAATACTCAAATATTCAGTGTTCTTGATTAAATTAGCATCAATGGACATAATTAAATAAAGAAAATCGGATTATTACGATGATTGGTTTAGTTAGCTACATTAGTGTTATTTTGTCTAATTATCAAGGATAACATTTAATTATATATAATATGTCCTTCATATTTTCTCTTTTAATTAAAATCGTAAAAAGACTTGCAATATAGACCATGCATTTGTTATGTTGTTTATTGGAGTGAATTGGTGTTTTTGTTGTGATTGTCAAATATTGTCTTTGTAAGTTATCTATTTTGTATATATGAAATCAACGAGAGTTTCACTCTTATGGAAGGATGTTGCTAGGTACCAAGAAGTAAGAACTGATAGTTGTGTTAATTAATTAGTATAAGTTAGCTGAATGTTCAATGTTCATGCTCTTTTGAGCTACATATGACAATGAAAATTGAGTTTCTGTGTAAAATATGAAGCTATTCAATCAAGCAACTCTGCTTTTCAATTTTCTTACATCTAAGTCAAATAGCACTCTTTTATAAATCTTCGAGAGAACAAAGCTAATGCAGGTTCGTACTTATTAAATTTAACATCAGACAATGAAGTGTAAAAAGTGAAATTCTTATCTATGATAAACACCTAAAATAATTGCATTGAGTTTTTCAATTTTCAAATTTTCATTGCTAACTCAACAATTGAGAGACTGAAACATATGGAATAAGAAATTAACATATTCAACCCAAAAGATTATTCAACTTAGATGATTCAATATAACACCTAATAAGCTTATGAGTCTTATTTAAGGAATATTATAATTTTACTTGGATTGCTAGAAATCACGGGATGTTATTCATTTAAGCATGTGATACACTTGTTTGATGAATTGCTTATATGAGTAGATTAGATTTTTATTTTGGTCATATTTCTTATTTTTCTAATCCCATCTGTCCCCTATTCCCTATCCCGCATCAAATGGTGATAAGAGTTTCCCTATCATATGTCGAACCCATTAAAGCCAAAAGTAAGAAGTTAAAGAACTATTTTGTACTGGTTATACAAAGAACTATATTACAATACTCCACACCCACCCAAAAAAAAAAAAAAAATGAAGGCACCATTCATACTTCCAAATCCAGCACTAGCACTTGAAAACAATATAAACAAAGGAATTTGCCAATAAAAAAGTCAGCTGCAGAAAGCCAAGAAGATGCAACTAGAAGCTAAGGGATGTAAGGGAAGGAAATCTATTCCGAAAGAACTCCAAATTGAATTCAGCAAGTAACATTGACTTGCCCAGTTACAAAAGGAAGCCACTTTAATCCTTTAAGATGATTCTGATGAAATTGGTTCCCTGTATTGAAACAATAAACTGCACCAAGGATAGCACTAAAGGCAGAGCCAGATTACAAGGGAAGAAAAAAGGGAGGAAAAAAAATTTTACAACATGAAATTGGACTTTTGTTTTATCTTCCACAAGCAAGAAGTTCGACTAGAAAAGTATAAAACAAGTACAAAATATGAAATTTTTAGCAATCTTACAAAATCACACCTAAATCTCAATAAGATTGTACATAGTTTTAGTAAAGCTCTACAACTATTTATTTAACACCTAATAAGATCATCTCCATAATTTTAAAAGCTTACACAAAGAAAGAATACTTTTGAATACAAATATACAATGGAGTAGAGAACAAAAAATGACATAGAGGGAAAAAAAACACCAAGAGCAGAAAGAGTACATATACCATCTCTAGCCCATAATTCAGACTTATCCCCATTGCACTTATAAATCAAGATATGAAGTTTAGGGTCTAAAGTCTTCAACTCCTTGTAGTTCTTCTCCACAGATGATCTGTAAAAGTTATAAGAGAAAGGTAATTAGTTTGCAACTCTTTCTAGCAAGTTGATTAGTAATTCCTAAACAAGTTTATAGCTTATTAATTATAGTTGGAATGCCCCCAAAGTTACTAAAACACAAACAATAGAAACAATGAGTTTTAAATTAGTTGTGAGCAATGCATATTCTACCATCATTCTCATTTTGGTCTCCCATGAATATGATGGCAATATGTATAATGGTATTTTCCCAATATCAGACTAAGACAACATCTTTATAACAATAATTCTGACATTTTCTACTATTTTTATTTTTTTGCTAACAAAATGTACATCAGAACATAAATTTGAAGAAAAATAAAATTTAAGCATACTCATGTCATTTAATCATAAAAATGAATATCAAAATTAAGCCTAGATCTCAACAATTAAACTCTAAACAAATTAAACCAAAAAAAAAAAAAACAGCTACCCAAATGATGGCGTTAAAAGGTTTGAGGACTTGTACGATATCCAACATTTGCGAACATTTTTACCGAAAATCTTCGTCATCTATCATACATTCCTGAATATTGTGATGGCGTTAAAAGGTTTGAGGACTTGTACGATATCCAACATTTGCGAACATTTTTACCAGTAACGTTGTCAAATAGTTCGCGTGGACACTTGGCTTATAGCATTCTTCCTAAGTTGTTCAAACTCCAACGCTTGAGGGTCTTCTCTTTGTTTGGATACCGCATCTCTGAGCTACCAAATTCAGTTGGTGATTTGAGGTATTTAAGGTACCTTAACCTGTCTGGAACTGAGATTAGAACTCTACCTGAATCAGTCAGCAAGCTTTACAATTTGCATAGTCTTTTGTTGGAAGATTGTGATCGGCTGGAGAAGTTGTGTGCACACATGGGAAATCTCGTCAAATTGCATCATCTTAAGAATTCAAATACGAAGTCGTTGGAGGAAATGCCGGTAGGAATTGGCAGGCTGACTTGTCTTCAGACGTTGTGTAATTTTATTGTGGGAAAAGACAGTGGTTCCGGGTTAGGAGAGCTAAAGTTGTTGACGCAACTTAGGGGGACACTTTGCATTTCAAATTTGGAGAATGTAAAACACATTGTTGATGCCGAGGACGCTCAATTGGATAGAAAGGAGAATCTTAAAGAATTATGGTTTCGATGGACACTCTATGGCTCGTATCCAAGGGAGGCAGAAACTGAAATGGGCGTGCTTGACATGCTAAAACCTCATACAAATCTGGAGCAATTTTGTATCAAAGGCTATGGAGGTATGAAATTTCCAACTTGGTTGGGAGATTCCTCATTCTCAAAATTGGTGACCCTAAAATTTAAAAATTGTGACATGTGTACTGCCCTGCCGTCTGTCGAGCAACTGCCCTCTCTAAAGCATCTTACAGTGCGTGGAATGAGCAAAGTAAAGAGATTGGGTTCAGAGTTCTATGGGGATGACTCTCCAATTCCATTTCCATGCTTGGAGACTCTTCGTTTTGAAGACCTGCAAGAATGGGAAGACTGGATTCCTCATGGATCCAGTCAGGGAGTTGAACGGTTTCCTAAATTGAGAGAGCTTCGCATTTTAAGATGTTCTAAACTGAAAGGAACATTTCCAGAGCACCTTCCTGCATTGGAGATGCTTGTTATTGAAGGATGTGAAGAATTGTTAGTTTCAGTTTCGAGTCTTCCAGCTCTTTGCAAATTTATAATTGGTGGATGCAAAAAGGTTGTGTGGGAAAGTGCAACTGGTCATCTCGGATCACAGAATTCAGTGGTTTGTAGAGATACCTCAAATCAAGTGTTTCTTGCGGGGCCATTGAAGCCACAACTACCGAAATTGGAAGAATTGGAGATAAATGATATGAAAGAGCAGACGTATATATGGAAGAGTCATAACGAATTACTGCAAGACGTTTGCTCTCTCAGAAGACTGACGATTGCAAGCTGTCCCAAACTTCAATCCTTGGTGGCGGAGGAAGAGAAAGGCCAACAACAGCAGCTCTGCGAGTTGTCATGCAGACTTGAATATCTAGCATTGAGCGGATGCGAAGGCCTTGTGAAGCTGCCACAATCATCGCTCAACCTCAATTCCTTGAGAGAGATAGAAATCTACGGCTGCAAGTCCCTTGTTTCCTTTCCTGAGGTTGCTCTGCCTTCCAAGTTGAAGAAAATTCAGATTAGAGAATGTGACGCACTGAAATCGTTACCAGAGGCATGTATGTGCGACACCAATTCGTCTCTCGAGATCTTGGAGATTTTGGATTGCCATTCGTTGACATATATTGCTGGAGTCCAGCTACCACCGAGCCTTAAGAGGTTGCACATCACTTCTTGCGATAATATAAGGACTTTGACAGTGGAAGAGGGCATCCAGTGTAGCAATAGCAGTACTTAGGTATTGTCGTTTGTCGATCTCTGACATGTATATTTTCAAAAAACGAGTTACCTACCACGCTTGAGTCCCTTGAAGTTGGCAATCTACCTCCGTCTCTTAAGGGCCTTTATGTTTATGGATGTTCGAAGCTGGAGTCAATAGCAGAAAGGTTGGACAACAACACATCTCTTGAATACATCAACATTTATAATTGTGAAAATTTGAAGATTTTACCGAGTGGTTTACATAATCTCCGCCAGCTTCAAGAGATTACTATACAGAGGTGTGGAAATCTGGTGTCCTTTCCCGAAGGGGGATTGCCTTGTGCGAAACTGACTAGGCTCGATATCCGCGACTGTGGGAGACTAGAGGCCTTACCACAGGGATTGCACAATCTGACCTCTCTTCAAGAATTAATAATAATAAGAGGTGAGCTTCCAAGCCTTGAAGAAGATGGCCTTCCCACCAACCTTCATTCCCTTAGTATTCGGGGTAATATGGAGATTTGGAAGTCAATGATTGAGCGGGGCTGGGGATTTCACAGATTCTCCTCTCTGCGACAACTTACAATCATGAATTGTGATGACGACATGGTGTCATTCCCACCAAAGGCAGATGACAAAGGATCGGAGACCGCGCTTCCTCTTCCTGCCTCTCTAACAACTCTGAGGATTCACAATTTTCCAAATCTGGAACGCCTATCTTCTTCAATTGTTGATCTTCAAAACCTCACTGAATTGCGACTCATTGGTTGTCCCAAGCTCAAATACTTTCCGGAGTAGGGCCTGCCTTCCTCACTTTTGCATTTAAGAATCGTGGATTGTCCGTTGATAGCAGAGAAGTGCAGAAAGGATGGAGGACAATATTGGGACTTATTAACCCATATACCGCATGTTGATATAAATGGTAAAATAGGTTTTTGATGACTGAAATGTTTTATTATTAGAAATTTTCTTTTTTAGTTGGGTGTGTTTGTGAATGTAATTTCAAATCTTAGTTGAAAACTATTTTTCTTTTGCAATTACAGATGTTGAGATGTCCGTTGATGGAAGAGAAGTGCAGAAAGGATGGAGGACAATATTGGGACTTGTCAACCCATATACCTTATGCTCGAATAGGTTTTTGATGACGACTCAACAGAGGACGACTAATGAATGGGTAGAGGTCGACTAATCAATGGGTTCGCATTATTTAGCTAGCAAAGGAGGAGGACTCTATTAATTAATTAATTAATTAATTTCTCATTCTCAGCTGTTGAAACTTCAGTTTCTTATATTTGTCTTTTCCGCAGTACAGTTACATATATTTGTCCTTTACATAATTTCTTATGTAAAATATTTTATTATTAGAATTTTTTTTTTCTTTTAAATCAAGCGTGTTTGTGTATGTAATTTTAAAATTCAAATTTGGCTGTTGAAATAAACTTCAGTTTCTTTTATTTGGCTGTACGGTTAAATATGTGTAATATTTCTCTTCATCAGACTTCGACAAAAATTGTTAATGTTCTTATTAGTAATTAATTAGTACGGTAGTGTTCTTCTTTTGTTCCACAATTTATCAAAAGCATTTTACTACATAATCTTTGTACATGTACATCGTCATCAAATCCCATAACACCCAAAACAGAAAATCAAAAGAAAACAAGAACATGCCACACAATATCAAAAACGAAAAGAACATTATAACACCAAGTATTATATTTCTCTAATTATATTTCGGCTTTAGTGGCCTTAACTTAAAATCTCCTCCAGAACAATCTGCCTCCTCAGCAATAATGTTATAATGTTCTTTTGATGTTGTTGTTTTTTTAGGTGCTACTTAAACAGATGAGGGCTGGGCCGCGTTACAAAATTATTTGTAATTTTTAATTTAATTGTTTATGTGCCATCGCTATTAATATTAACCGATAAATACAATTTTATCAATTACTGAATATTTGAATTCATCAAAACTGTTATAATTGATCAGGAAGTCCAACTTTGTAGCTATAATATGCTATTTTCATAAGACTTCGTTAAAGATTGTTTTGTAATTAATTTCACACAACACAACCCTACAGAAAATTGACCAAAACAAAATGAAATATCAAGGCTGTAATTAGCACTTGATCAAAGGAAAAGAAGAAACAAATGAATTTGTAAGGAGTACTGCGATACGTATATGAATTTGTTTAGAGTTCTTTATCATAAAAAAAATCAATTGTATGTCCTTCGTATTTTCTCTATAAAAACTTGCATTATAGAAAATCAAAAGAGAAACAGCATCCCAGAATGCCAAAAAAATATCAGAAACAAAAATCAAACAAAGCAATTAAAAAGCATTTGCTTGTGATGCCATGACCATGAATGCTACTGCCATAACAAGAAATGGCATTGCAAGACTGTAGAATGCCACATGTGCGAATGAGAAGAACATTACAAATCAACAATTCAAAGAAAAAAGAAGAATTTAAACCAGCTAAAAGGATAGGCATTAGGTAGAATTTCACACAAAAAACAAGACTAAGAAAATTTAAGGTGATTTGCATTTATAATCAGCAAATGAGTCAACATATCAGAATGAGAAGAACATTCAGGAATCACCAGGCAGGACAAGATCAAGGAGGCAACAAGGAAGCATTTGTTTTGGCCAAATAAAGTTTGCAGATCTTTTAATGCTAAGATTAGTAATAAAACTATCACTGGGATATTGGTTTGGCAATGTTGAATTAATGGCCCTGAGTTTTATGATCTTTATTACATATGTATTTATTGCAACTACACATACATGTAATATGTACCTTGTAGGCTTATTTATTTATATTAATAATTAATATGATCTTTTCAAACTTACACGAAGTTGTTGAACATAAAAATACTCAAATATTCAGTGTTCTTGATTAAATTAGCATCAATGGACATAATTAAATAAAGAAAATCGGATTATTACGATGATTGGTTTAGTTAGCTACATTAGTGTTATTTTGTCTAATTATCAAGGATAACATTCAATTATATATAATATGTCCTTCATATTTTCTCTTTTAATTAAAATCGTAAAAAGACTTGCAATATAGACCATGCATTTGTTATGTTGTTTATTGGAGTGAATTGATGTTTTTCTTGTGATTGTCAAATATTGTCTTTGTAAGTTATCTATTTTGTATATATGAAATCAACGAGAGTTTCACTCTTATGGAAGGATGTTGCTAGGTACCAAGAAGTAAGAACTGATAGTTGTGTTAATTAATTAGTATAAGTTAGCTGAATGTTCAATGTTCATGCTCTTTTGAGCTACATATGGCAATGAAAATTGAGTTTCTGTGTAAAATATGAAGCTATTCAATCAAGCAACTCTGCTTTTCAATTTTCTTACATCTAAGTCAAATAGCACTCTTTTATAAATCTTCGAGAGAACAAAGTTAATGCAGGTTCGTACTTATTAAATTTGACATCAAACAATGAAGTGTAAAAAGTGAAATTCTTATCTATGATAAGCACCTAAAATAATTGCATTGAGTTTTTCAATTTTCAAATTTTCATTGCTAACTCAACAATTGAGAGACTGAAACATATGGAATAAGAAATTAACATATTCAACCCAAAAGATTATTCAACTTAGATGATTCAATATAACACCTAATAAGCTTATGAGTCTTATTTAAGGAATATTATAATTTTACTTGGATTGCTAGAAATCATGGGATGTTATTCATTTAAGTATGTGATACACTTGTTTGATGAATTGCTTATATGAGTAGATTAGATTTTTATTTTGGTCATATTTCTTATTTTTCTAATCCCATCGGTCCCCTATTTCCCATCCCACAGCAAATGGTGATAGAGCTTCCCTATCATATGTCAAACCCATTAAAGCCAAAAGTAAGAAGTTAAAGAACTATTTTGTACTGGCTATACAAAGAACTATATTACAGTACTACGCACCCCAAAAAAAAAAAAAATGAAGGCACCATTCATACTTCCAAATCCAGCACTAGCACTTGAAAACAATAGAAACAAAGGAATTTGCCAATAAAAAAAGTCAGCTGGAGAAAGCCAAGAAGATGCAACTAGAAGCTAAGTGATGTAAGGGAATGAAATCTATTCCGAAAGAACGCCAAATTGAATTCAGGAAGTAACATTGACTTACCCAGTTACAAAAGGAAGCCACTTTAATCCTTTAAGATGATTATGATGAAATTGGTTCCCTGTATTGAAACAATAAACAGCACCAAGGATAACACTAAAGGCAGAGCCAGATTATAAGGGAAGAAAAAAGGGAGGAAAAAAAATTTTACAACATGAAATTGGACTTTTGTTTTATCTTCCAAAAGCAAGAAATTCGACTAGAAAAGTATAAAACAAGTACACAATATGAAATTTTTAGCAATCTTACAAAATCACACCCAAATCTCAATAAGATTGTACATAGTTTTAGTAAAGCTCTACAAATATTTATTTAACACCTAATAAGATCATCTCCATAAATTTAAAAGCTTAAAACAAAGAAAGAATACTTTTGAATACAAATATACAATGGAGTAGAGAACAAAAAATGACATAGAGGGAAAAAAAACACCAAGAGCAGAAACAGTACATATACCATCTCTAGCCCATAATTCAGACTTATCCCCATTGCACTTATAAATCAAGATATGAAGTTTAGGGTCTAAAGTCTTCAACTCCTTGTAGTTCTTCTTCACAGATGATCTGCAAAAGTTATAAGAGAAAGGTAATTAGTCTTCAACTCTTTCTAGCAAGTTGATTAGTAATTCCTAAACAAGTTTATAGCTTATTAATTATAGTTGGAATGCCCCCAAAGTTACTAAAACACAAACAATAGAAACAGTGAGTTTTAAATTAGTTGTGAGCAATGCATAGTCAGCCATCATTCTCATTTTAGTCTCCCATGAATATGATGGCAATATGTATAATGGTATTTTCCCAATATCAGACTAAGACAGCATCTTTATAACAATAATTCTGACATTTTCTACTATTTTTATCTTTTTGCTAACAAAATGTACATCAGAACATAAATTTGAAGAAAAATAAAATTTAAGCATACTCATGTCATTTAATCATAAAAATGAATATCAAAATTAAGCCTAGATCTCAACAATTAAACTCTAAACAAATTTAACCAAAAAAAAAAATCAGCTACCCAAATGAAATTTGCGTTTGCATTGAAGCTCGGCCCACGATATCCCCATGTTTAGCGATCAATTAGAGGGAAATTGAACAAGATACACAACCAGGGCTTTTTTTTCTCCAGTGCCTCAATATCAACGTCGTCAACCACCACATCTTCGTCGTCATCATCATTACTTCATAATTCCACAATTAACAAAAAATCCCCAAATGTCAGAAACCTAATTCAACCGAATAATTAACAGGAAATGGCACCGGTTGAGCGATGGCTATAGAGTAAGGAACTGGTGCTTCATGAGCGGCCAGTAGCTTGCAACAATATTGAGTGATGATTGTCGAGTTTAGTGGCTTAGGGTCTCGGTCAACTGTGAGGCTGTAAGGGCTTGGGGTTTTTCTCAATTAAGGAACTTTTTGAGGCTTCCACTGATTTGTAATGTAGAGTTGTGAGAGGCTTAGGGTTAGGGTTCAATTAATTCAGCGATTATTGGAGAGACAGGGAGCGTGCTTGAGAGTGAAGGAGTAGAGCTTGCTTATCAATTCGTTCATCACTCACTGCAAATTTGCCAAGTTTTGATATGTTAGCTTAATATATTTACAAAACCAAACGACACCAATTATTTTATTATTTTTTTAATTTTTAAAATTAATTAAATATCAACAATGGCAATTTTCTAATTAAACAAATCTTAAACAATTTTAAAATATCAATTTCGTCCGTTATTAGTAATTCATAAATAAAATAATATTTAATCAAACAAAATATCAAGCACTGGCAGTTGGTAGCGGTATTTTTGTAATTAAATATTTAAAAAAAAACAAAAAATATTGCCTGTTATGTAATGTACTTATCATAACTTCATATTGTATCTGCATCAGTCATGAATCTATCATTAAATAATCACGGAAGCATTATATGTTACCGAAATATTATATTTTCACGATAAAATGATATATGTCATAAAATTTTTGTTATAAAAATATATGATAATTATTTACCGACCATCTATTTTTTTAAAATATATAAATTTTATTTTAATTTTTTTGCAACATTCTATTTAAAGTTAACATTCTCTTCACTCGTCTATTTCCGGCGTAACGCATTTAATGGATTTAACATAAAATTAATCAAGTATTTTTTTACCCATAATTGTAAAATTTTTATTTTTCTTAAATAAATGCCAAAAGTATATGAGTATCATTTAAAATTTCCCAAGCTCAATACGGCATCGTAAAAACCCTACAAAACCTTCGTTCCCATCCTTGAGCCTTGAGCCTTGAGCCTTGAGCCTTGAACAATATGAGCAAAATGATTTTTTTAGAAAAAAACCAGGGATATCAATTAATAAAAATTTAAATCTAACCAAAAAATCCTAATATATAAAAGTAAAATCTTAACATATGTCCAAAAGCAAAAGAATAGAATTTTATTTTCAATTTAGAATTTTATTTCATTTTCAATTTTCAATTTTATTTTTCCTAAGTGATTTTGAATAATTACTACTACTATAAATAGTTATCTCTTATAGCCTTTGAAGACATATTCAACTTCAATAATATTTTAATTTTCAAATCTCTTTGTGAGTATTTAAATAATTAATTTTTAATATTCTACGAAATCATCGAATCTTAATTTCTAAATCCGCAATATTCTTTTAAATCAATAAAAAATTTAATTATTTATTTATTTTGATATTCTCTCAAATTAAAATATTTTAAATATTAAAATTCCGCTCCATCAATCACTCGCAAACGCAATTAGCCCAGCCCAACATGCGAAAGTGAAATCGCCTGCAGTTCCAGTCAATTGAACGTCTTGTCGTTTATGCTAAATGTCGTTTCTAAGTTTCATTTACCAACGACAAAACGATTTATCTTTTACCTGAAAGTCCAAGCATAGCGAGCGAGTTGTTTTGCAAATGGGACAGTTGTCCCAACGATATTCACAAACAATCCCATTTCATGGCCCGAAGAACAAACCCAACGACATATGAAAGCATCAACCTTTACTGGAGGAGGTCGATTAAAATGATAGAAGGCGAAGAAGTAAATGAAACAGGAATAAGAAGCGGAAGCAAGTAAGCAGAGCAAGTGGCCATGAAAACAGCTACATTACCATTTGGTGGCTTTGGGCATTCTTATTTACCTTCATCTTCATTCAAGATTGTTATTGTAATGGCAAAGAGCAACAAAAAGTCCCGATCCTCTTCTTCTTCTTCTAAGGTTCTTTCCACCTTTTTTTGTTTGAATTCACAATCTTCTCTTGTTTGATGGCAAAGTTGGTCCTTTTTAGTTTTTTTTTTTTGTTTTTAATGAATTGAATTTAGCGTTTCATAGACTCTCCTTTAAAGGGTTTGTGTGATGTAGTTCAATAAGTTTTGGATGCGCCGAAGTAGTTAATTTTAGTTATATGTAGTGTTTGTTTAGCTCATATGGGTGTCTTAATTTTTCATTTTTCTTATATATCAACAGTCTTCAGTTGTTGGCTGCTCTTGATGACCGTTTTAGTTTATTTAATATATTCTTATTGAATAATCATAATAATATGTGATGCAAAATTGTTTATCAGGTGGTTTACAATTGTAAGCAAATATATAGAAGCTGAAACTGATCATTATACTTTTAGTGATTGCTGATGCCTGTAGAGGTAGATTTCTGACCCAGAAAGTGCCTTACACGATCATATCAGCCTTGTTAATGGAAACACAAAATGAGTAAGAGTAAGTATGTGTTCTTGAGGAGCCAAAAATAGGGTGTTATTTTCTGCTTCTCTTAATCAAGTTCTGTAGCAATAGAAAATGGGGATTACAATGCTTGGTTTAAAGGCCTTTTTTTAATTTTGTGGCAAATTAATGTATGTTCCAGAGTAGGAGCAGTGTTTGATCCATAAATTTTTTTCTTTATATTTGTAAATACTTTTATCTCTCTCCTTTTTTTTTTTTTCCCGGCCTCTAACTGGCTTTTCTACCAATAGGATTCAGAGCCAACACCTCCAAGAATTACATCTAATGTGAAGCAAAATTTGCAGTTCTTGAGATTATGGAAGGTTGGTTTTATATTGACATATCTAAAACCAGCATCAGTTTTTATCTTTCATCTTATTTAAGTTTGCCTTTGTAGGAGTTTCAAAGGAGCAAGTCTAGCACGCCTAGGCCTTCAACTAGTTACCGCAGGAAAAAGGTTGAGAAGGAGGAATTGCCAGAAGATACAGAGCTTTACCGTGATCCTTTACTAGTAATATACTCTTCACGTTTCTTTTATTTGCCTTGTTTGTTGTTTCATTGATCCCCTCTTTACCTTCTATTAAAGGAATTTTCTCTTTTATTTACAGTACAAACCAGGGTATAGATAATGCTGTTCCTGTCTTACTTGTTGATGGGTATAATGTTTGTGGCTATTGGCCAAAGCTGAAGAAACATTTTATTAAAGGAAGGTTGGATGTTGCTCGTCTGAAGCTAATTGAGGAACTTGTGGAATTTAGTATGATAAGAGGTTTGTATTTTTTATCTCTGTTTTATTCTATAAGAGGCTTCTCTGTATGTTGCAATCGATTAAATGTGATGCTGCCTTGCTTGGCTATAACAAAATGATGTATAAAATACCATAATTGAAAGATATATTTCTGCTGCTTAACTTGTGATTGGATATACTTTAATAGTAGGTGTCTTCAAGAAGTGATATCTTGAAAATTAAACACTGCTCCCAATGCTTTTTTTTTTCTTTGGAAGGAACTGTTCCCTATGCTTAGTTTCGTACTTTATTAAGTTTTGCTATCAAAGTTTCTTCTTTGGAGGTTATCCCCAAAGATCTATGATTGCTTTAATGTTTCATAGTAGTCTCAAGTTAAAAGTTAACTGTGTCAAATTGTCAAATAAAGTGTTAGTAGATGAACAAAATGAAGCAAAGACAGATGGATTTTCTAGATTTGACCATATGGTCTTTCTCCTCTTATTTTTCCAACCAGAAATTTAACAGCCCTGAAGCCATAAGTTAAAGAAATGTAAAGATTTAAAAAAAAAAAAAAAAAGAAAGAAAGAAAAAGGTGCAACTATTAGTTTTCATACATGCATTTTGCAACCTTTAAATTATAGGATATGTTGTTGACTCAAATTCGACTCAAATTGTAATCCTAATACTTGGTTGTTAATTGTTTTCTTTCTGTTGATGTTGCAACCACATTTTATGATTTCTGAAATATTTACAGAGGTGAAAGTGGTCGCTGTGTTTGACGCCTTGATGTCTGGACTGCCAACACACAAGGAAGAATTTATTGGGTATTATTTGTGAACCTAAACCATGCTTCCATCATTTTCTAACTCTTTTATTCTTGAGATTCAATTCTGTCTGCAGAATTGTTTGTTTTCTTTGATATCCTACTGCAAAATGTCCTTTGTATCCACTTAGTATACATATGTTACATATACACATTTCTTGTTGGTGGTAATTTTTTACATATACACATATCTTGTTGGTAGTATTTTTGGACACATAAAAGGTTCCATGATCCTGCTGTGCATATTGGGTGGTCAGATTGAATGGGGCTCAGTCGTGATTTGCTACTTTTACTTTTCCACAATTTATTTAAATCTGACTTTATCTTTGTACCCTTGACTGGAAATTCATGAATTGGGCTTCTGATGGTAAAATGAACTTGTTAGATATCTAGTATTATTTTCCACCTATGTCTATCTATTCATGTATAATAATTACTCAACAGATTAAATTTTTTATGATTTTGGTATAAACTAGGAAAAAAAAATTACCTTATAATTGTTAGAAGCTTCTCTTGGCAAGAAAAGCAGAGGAGGCCATATATCTATCTATGTTATTAACCCCAAGAAGTGGGTTAATTAGTACTGGTTAACTATTGAATTTTTTTATGTTCTACTTAACTGAAATTTCCTTGCAATTTATACTTTGTTTGAAACCTGTGATATTAAGCGTTCATAATGGTGCAGCGTTGACGTAGTGTTCTCTGGAGAAACGTGTGCTGATGCATGGATTGAAAAAGAGGTAAAAAATAATAATAAATAAAATAAAATCTTAGACTTCCTGCTTCACAACGTAAATGATAGAATTTTTCAGTTTAAAACCTGCGGAGTATATAACCATTACGTCCATTAATCCTGTCGAAAATTGATTTTATGGGATAAATGATTTTGATCTCCGCTTTTATGCATAATGGTAATGATTCCTTTTGTATTTTGTCCTTTACCAAAAAGCCTTTTCCCCAGATCAATTTTTTTTTTCTTTGATTGGATCTCACTTGACTCTCTGTTGCTCACATTGCATATTGAGGTAGAAATTTTGTATAAATTTATTGGCGTTCAATCAGAATATTCGTTTAAGTTCTTCCTATTGATTCCTGGAACACTTTTAAATTACACTTAAAAGAAAAAGGTCAGCAATCACCCAAAAGAGTAACCTTTTGTGCTTATATTTTACCAAAGTTATTTTTTTCTTATGTCGTTAGAAAAAGTCAAATCGTAACGTGGTACTGTGGGAATTATTATGCTATGCCTTCTGTTTGTATATCATTAGGCTGGTATGAAGTGTGATTTTACTGCTGTTTTCTGATTAGCAGGCTGGAATCATGTTTGTGTGACAGATAGTAGCTTTGAGAGAGGATGGATGTCCCAAAGTTTGGGTTGTGACTTCTGATCATTTGCAGCAGCATGCAGCATATGGAGCGGTATGCTCTTTACTCTTGAGTTTTTTACAGTAGTGCTTGATAATAAATTTATACAAATTTCTGACAAGTCTTTTTATCTTGAATCCGATAAGGTGTCAAGATGTTAGTGGGGTTATTAGGGCATGCGCAGGGCGGTTCGATAGCGACTGTTCATGTCATTCAATTTTATTTTATGTAATAAGTGCCATTATGGCATTACCAAACTTCACCGATTGAATATATTATGTATACTTTTTATGAAAGTGAATACATTCTTCAAACTTGAAATTGGAATATTTTATGTAGTTATTTAACATCACATTTATTCAAAACATACATAGGCATTTATAGTTCAAGGTTAGAAGCAAATTAATGGGGGAAGATTTAAATTAATGAAGATAATGGTGAGAAATACATGTATAATCTAATTAGCAGTTTGCTTGAGAAATTATGGGAGAAGAGAAATATACCAAATCTCAGTTCAATTTAGGTACAAAGAAAAAAAAAACTTTATATGCATACTTTATTAAGAGTTGAATTCAAATAATCGAAGTTGCAAGAAAAACTCTACTTGATGTTATGAATTTTGTATTTTATTCATTAATATTTTTTTGTCAATTTATTTTTCATAGGGCCTTAAAGGTGTGTGTGTGTAGTGAAATTATTAATTTAGTACACTGGCCTATTTCAAGATCGGATGATTTTATTATTTAATCAAGATTTTACAGTGTAAAAGCACTTTTATTGTGTTTTGAACATTTATATAATATATTTGGTATTATACATTAAGATTTATCTTTATTATTATTATTATTGAACTCTTACCTATTTGCTTAATTTATTTTTTATTTTTTAGTTTATAGAGAGTTTCTCTAACAATTATATGTATAAGCAGTAGCTAAGCTATTTTAATTAGTAGCGTCAGCACGACAAGCTAAAAGTCATTTATCAATCAATATCCCTAAAAAATCCCAACTGCCGGCAAATTAATACATATCATCACCCTATCGTATTGACAACAAAATGCGAGCAACGTCCAGGTTATTACAACAATAATTTTAGCACACATTCAATCAAGTGAATGATAGACATATTTTGTGTAGATTCAATTAAATTCATTTAACTTGACCCCAACAAGAAAAAGAGAAAATTTGTTTGCTTCTAATGAAAATTAATTAAATGATAGCAATAGTTTGTATGATTGTATGTCAGTGTAGTTTTTTCTTGAAGAAAAAGAAAAAAAAATCTAATAAAAATGACAATTGGGTGGGCGGCTCAATAAAAACATGGTCGGTGATATTCGGTAAGCCCTGCGGGTAGCCACCATCCAGCCAGTTTGCCTTTTTCCATATATTTATTACTTGATTTTACACAGAGTTTTCACTATCCGTTTAGCTCAAATTCTTATGTGAGAGTGAGACCACAAAAGTTTTGCAAGGCAAAAAGAGACAAGAGGAAGGGTTACATGAGAACCGCCAAATTTGCCAAGGCCACGGGATATTTGTGGTCAATGTTCCACAAAATACAACTTAACTCAACTCAACTAACCCACAAAATAGCCGTGGGGCCATTCATTTGCTGATTTTCCAGCTGCTTAATTTGGCTCCATATGATCTCGTGCCATCTTATATTCTTTTTATGCGGGCATTTGCCATCTTAAATTCTTTAGATTACCCATAATTTCTACATACCTGGGACTAAAATTACTTGAAATTCATACATGTCTTAGATATTTTTAGCAGAAGACGAGGTGATGAGTGGCAGCAGTTTCCCTCTGCCTCATGCGATTGTATGGCTTAGTGCGATTTATACCTACCTTTGCCTTCATTTTCATGACCCTTTTGTTTTTTAACTAACTGAAATTAGACTAATTCATGATCTGACTTTGCTCCGATGAAATTGTATTTGGATAATTGGTGGTTAATAAATAAATATAAGTGTAATTAAATCTTATTCATATATTAATATTAATAGATTGCCATGCCACACAAGATTTTTACAAATTTAGGAGAGCTCAAATTATGAAGAAATTTCTAATTGAATATGTGGAAGCATTTGAATATATGACTTTGATTTCTTTTTTAAGAAAAAATTATTTATATATGTGTACAATCAGTATGTCATTTGAAAACTTTGGTTAATCTACTATGTTAAGCAATTTTTTTTTAATAAAAAAATGACTACGCTACTGATTTAATATAATTCTCTACCTTTTTTATTTGATTTAATATAATACTCTACCTTTTTTTATTTAATATATATGAGTCTCTATCTCTTTTATTTTATTATGATAAGCATGAGTAAAAATTTATTCATTTGGTAATGTTCAGGTCAAAAAGGATAATCATCAGAATCCAACTACTAATTTAGATGGATCCTCTGTAGTGATTCCAGCAAGTTCGAGCACATAGTACGGAGCTATGCAAATTGAGATTAAGACCTGTTAATGCATAATAAGTATAACCTAATAGGTAATTATTCAAATTTATCATAATTTATTTTGATTTTGAATTGTACAGAAAATTAAATATGAAGAAGACTTTATATACAGCAATATGATTAATTGTTTTTTAATTAATTATCAAAATAGTATAGGAAATGATCAAAACCCCCTCATGCTTGGCGTAATTAACTATTCTTCCTTCATAAGTTGAACAATAAAATCCCTGACGTTATAGGTTTAAAAATCCCTAGACACTTTTGGAGGACTATCTATTCTTTTTGTAACAGACAATTGATAAATGGATTTTAAACACTAATTAATTTCGAGGGATATTATCAAATATAATACCTAGCAAAATTATTTTTTTGACATATCAATTTATCAACGAGATTTTTTTATAATTATGTTTTACCATCTAATGTTTTGGTTGTTACTATTTATCGCCAAAATCTTAACACTATTAAAAAATTGTTGAGGTCACAAGAGTATTTGATAAATTTCAAACTGAAGCTATTTTTCTATTTTCTTAATTCTTTTAGAGATTTTTATCTTTTTCCTCTAGACATCTGATTTAGAGCCTTTTATTTTTGTTTTATTTATTTCAATTATTAGAATTTTATTATGATTTTATATTATTACATTTAATTGGTTTAATTATAATTGAACTTAATATGGTGAAATTTATTTGTACAAGTAAAAATAATATCACAAATTAGTTTCTCTATGGATGCATGAAAATTTTCAGTTACTGTCACTATCAGAAAACCTAAATTCAATCGCAGGAATATCTTAAAATAATAAAATTTTAATAACTAAATTAAAGAAAAAGAATAAAAACGACTCGTACATCTAATTTCTTAAAATCAAAAAAAAAAAACTACAAAAATAAGAAAATGACTTCATCTTGAAATTTCTTAAATACCTTTGTGATCTCAATAATTTTTTAGTAGTGTTAAGATTTTGATAGTAAAATGATAGCAGACAGAATATTAGGTGGTAAAATGTAGTTATTAGAAAATCTTGATGGTGAATTGATATGTCGGGGAACTTCTAGTGATGATTTGATAAAATCCCTTATTTCACTGTAAAATTAAAAACAAGAAAAAGGAAAGTCAATAGTTAATAAAACATTCATTGACAGTAGAGGGTTTTGTTGTTTCCAAAACTAAGGGTGTACTGTAAATAGTTAATTTCTCCTGGCAGTAGGGACATTTTACTTACCTTAAAAATTTTGTATTCCTTCATGGCACATTTAGTCCATTTTTGTAATGGAATGAATTTTTCATTAAGTTGTAAATCTTTAGCTGTGAAGTAAAGGTGAGTATTTACTAGGCGATTGATATAACAGTTGTGTTTTCATAATCAAACGGCGGCACAATAGTTGTTGCTATCTCACAACACAAATGTAAATTAAGAAAGCGCTAAACAACTAGAGAACTTGGAAAGAGGCAATATAATTATGTGTGTGTATACATATATACACATACATATCATTAATGTTGTTTAACCACACGACTTAACATCGTACCTCGCATCTAAGCATGATTATATGTTTTAAAAAAACTATTAAAACATATGATTTTATAACATTATATCATTATACTATTAAACCATGTGGCTTAATAGTTTTCATGGACGTTACAATATTAAATCATATAAATAGTTTTCATGGACGTTACAATATTAAATCATATAACTTAATAGCTTTTCCACACTAACAAATTTAATATTTTGGATTGGGACACACACACACATGTATAGGTGTTGTGCCCTTATTTATTTATTTATTTATTTTGAAATGTAAACATGTTGTTTAATAGTTTTCTTTACTGACTCTATTAAACTGTATGATTTAATAGTATGTTCACATGAAAAAAAAATAAAGGCACCCACATTAGAGAAGAACTATAATATTAAACAAAATAATCTAACAAATATTGTTAATTATTATTTTTTTTTTTATGAACAACTACACAAACGGAGTGATTCTAAGAAAGCTTGTGAAGCGAGTTGAGGCTGCAGACTATGAGACATATTAATTTTCTACAATTTACCTTTTGTTCATTATATTAAAGTCCCATTATTTTTATTACTATTCTTTATGTTTGCTATTCCGCACGAATACGTATCCCTAACGTATTAGTTGTCGCTTCTTAGAAATTTTATAAATATCAATAATTAATATCATTATTCAATCATTTAGAAAAACCTGAGCATTAATTAGTTTATCTCTGAATTAAAACTAGACACATGTAAATATGTGAACTCTAATTAAATCTTGATACTTGTAATATATATGAGCCATATCTAAAAAGGAAATTTCAATTTCTACTTCCATTTTTTAAATGCCAGGTCGATGTACATTATCTATGCATGTACTGAATAGGAAGCAACACATGAAGATGCATTCTTTTTGCTAGACACTGATTTTTAATTTTCATTTTTTTTCCAATTATTCAAAGGTGCCTGGTCCACGCATGTCCGGTTCGTCAAGCAGACAAGCACAATCATGTGAAACTTGCTGAATTATTGATGGTGGTGGGGGCTGCCTCTGGCTTATCAGTTTGAAGATTTGTAAAGGGAAGGTTCGTAGTAGATAGTAGATAGTAGATACATCCCATTCTCTACTTATTGATGGTGGTGGGGGCTGCGATTTTATATTCATTGAATCTGGTAACAAGTGGTGGTGACTGGTGATTGGTGAATTGCCAAAATTATTAAAAGAAAAATTGCACACTATCCTTTTTTTCATTTTTTATTCTTTATTTTACTATTTCTAATCGGTCCCACAAAAAAATATTTTATTATTTTTTACCGATCCCACAAAAGAAAAATTCGAAAAGTGAACGCGTTTTCTGTCGTCCCTTCGTCGGCTTTCGTTCGTTTTCAGTTTTCACCGTCCTTTTTTTCATTTTTTATTCTTTATTTTACTATTTATAGTCGGTCCCACAAAAGAATATTTCATTTTTTCCAATTATTAATCGACTTGTTATTTCATTATATATATATATATATATATATATATAATAAATGAGTCGAATTTATGTTCAGCTAAAATTTTATTGTATTTGACACGACTGTAATGTAACATGATGGTAGGAATTACCATTGTGATTTTAAAAAATTATAGTGTTTATAATTTGAGTCTTCGTCTTAGCATTGCAATTAATTCAATAAATGAAGTAATTATATGGCAAAAGGAGAGAGAGAGAGAAACGTTTTAGTTTAACTTTGTTTATAAGTTTGAAGATTTGTAAAGCGAAGGTTCGTAGTAGATGCATTCCATTTTACTCTTTATTCAGTATTTACCCAGACACTGGATTAATGTTGTTGATTTGATATACGATTTTATATTTATTGATTCTAATAACTAGAGGTGGTCACTGATGATTGGTGACTCACTAAATTATTAATGGGTGGTGGGCTCTCCTTTTATTTTCACTTTCCTGGAATAAGCAACAAGTGGAAGACTTGTTACATGCACTTTGCTCGACTCTCCATGCTTACTGTTCAATTTTCTGATTCTGCTTTCCATAACCCATAATTCTGCTTCGCTCTTCCTTTGCCCAAAAAAAGAAAAAAATGTCAATCATCGGAGAGGCAATCCTTACGGCGTCCGTTGATTTGCTGGTCAATAAGTTAGCTTCAGAGGGGGTTCTGTTTTTTGCACGCCAAGATCAAATCGAGGCCGATCTGATGAGGTGGGCGAATATGTTGGAGATGATTAAGGCGGTGCTTGATGATGCTGCGGAGAAGAAGACGACTAATCAGTTTGTGAAGAAGTGGCTTGGCAAGCTTCAGAACTTGGCTTATGATGTTGAAGACTTGTTGGATGAGTTTCAAACTGAGGCTTTCCGGAGGAGGTTGCTGCTTGGGAATGGAGAACCAGCTGCTGCTCATGATCAACCCAGTAGCAGTCGTACAAGACCAAGCAAGTTTAGGAAGCTCATTCCTGCTTGCTGCACCACTTTTACTCCACAATCGATTCAGTTCGATTATGGCTTGAAGTCCAAAATCAAAGAGATCAGCAGCAGATTTCAAGAAATTGAAGAAGGAATACGCTCGCTGAATTTGATAAAAAGTTTAGCTGGGGGGTCCAAAAAAGCCAGGCAAAGGCAAGAGACAACCTCTTTGGTGGAGGAAGCCAAAGTATATGGCAGGGAAACAGAAAAGAAGGAAATTGTTGAATTGTTGTTGAAGGATGATTCAAGAAAGGATGGTGGATTCTCTGTTATTCCTATTCTAGGTATGGGCGGGCTGGGTAAAACCACTCTTGCTCAGGTTGTCTACAATGATAAGCAGGTGGAGGATCATTTTAATCTCAAGGCATGGGCTTGCGTCTCCGATGATTTTGATGTTAGCAGGCTTACAAAATCAATCCTACATTCAATTGCTAGTGACCAGAATGTGGATAATCACGACTTGAATAAGCTTCAAGAGGAGCTAAAGAAACAACTATTTGGAAAGAAATTTTTGCTTGTTTTAGATGACGTTTGGAATGAGAATTACAATGACTGGGTTCACCTCAGCCTTCCATTTCAAGCTGGCGCGAAGGGAAGTAAGATTGTTGTCACTACTCGCAATCAACAGGTTGCAAAAATCATGAGGCCGGATCAAGCTTATGAATTGAAAAACTTGTCAACTGAGGATTGTCTGTCTGTGTTTGCTCAGCACTCTTTGGGGACAAGAGATTTCAGTTCACACAAGTCATTGGAGGACATTGGCAAGAAGATAGTGATCAAATGCAATGGCTTGCCCTTGGCAGCAAAAACACTGGGAGGACTTTTATGTGGAGAACATGACAGAGGTGTGTGGGAAGATGTGCTCAGTAGCAAGATATGGGAATTACCAGAAGATAGATGTCCCATTATACCAGCTCTTGCAGTGAGCTATTATTATCTTCCTCCAATTTTGAAACAATGCTTTGCATACTGCTCATTGTTTCCTAAGGATTATGAATTTGAAGATGAGGAGATAATTTTATTATGGAGTGCTTCGGGTTTCTTGGTTCATAAAGAGAGTGGGAATCCTGACGAAGATCTAGGTCGAAAGTTCTTTCAAGAGCTACGTTCAAGATCTTTCTTCCAGCAATCAAGCAACAATACATCACGATTTGTGATGCACGACCTTATCAGCGACCTTGCTCAATGGGCTGCGGGGGAGATATACTTCACAATGGAGTATACCTCGGAGGTTAACAAGCAACAGAGTTTTTCCAAAAATCTTCGTCATCTATCGTACATTCGTGGAGAATGTGATGGCGTTAAACGGTTTGAGGGCTTGTACGATATCCAACATTTGCGAACATTTTTACCAGTAAAGCTGTCAAATAGTTGGGATGGAGACTTGGCTCGTAGCATTCTTCCTAAGTTGTTCAAACTCCAACGCTTGAGGGTCTTCTCCTTGTTTGGATACCGCATCTCTGAGCTACCAAATTCAGTAGGTGATTTGAGGTATTTAAAGTACCTTAACCTATCTGGAACTGAAATTAGAACTCTGCCTGAATCAGTGAACAAGCTTTACAATTTGCACACACTTTTGTTGGAGGACTGTCGGAAACTGAAGAAGTTGTGTGCAGAAATGGGAAACCTCATCAAATTGCATCATCTTAAAAATTCAAATACAGATTCCTTGGAGGAAATGCCACTAGGAATTGGTAATTTGACTTGTCTTCAAACGTTGTGTAATTTTGTTGTGGCAAAAGACAGTGGTTCCGAGTTAAGAGAGCTGAAGTCGTTGACTCATCTTAAGAGGACACTTAAAATTTCAAAATTGGAGAATGTAAAATGCGTTGGTGATGCCATGGAGGCTCAAATGGATGGAAAGAAGAAGCTGAAAGAATTATCGCTTAATTGGACTTGCAGTACCGATGGTTCATCTTCAAGGGAGGCAGAAACTGAAATGGGCGTGCTTGACATGCTAAAACCTCATACAAATCTGGAGCAATTTTGTATCAAAGGCTATGGAGGTATGAAATTTCCAACTTGGTTGGGAGATTCCTCATTCTCAAATTTGGTGACCCTAAAATTTGAAAATTGTGACATGTGTACTGCCCTGCCGTCAGTCGGCCAACTACCCTCTCTAAAGCATCTTGCAGTATGTGGAATGAGCAGAGTAAAGAGGCTGGGTTCAGAGTTCTATGGGAATGATCCTCCAATTCCTTTTCTATGCTTGGAGACTCTTCGTTTTGAAGACATGCAAGAATGGGAAGACTGGATTCCCCATGGATCCAGTCAAGGAGTTGTTGAAGGGTTTCCTAAATTGAGAGAGCTTCACATTTTAAGATGTTCTAAATTGAAAGGAACATTTCCAGAGCACCTTCCTGCATTGGAGATGCTTGTTATTGAAGGATGTGAAGAATTGTCAGTTTCAGTTTCGAGTCTTCCAGCTCTTTGCAAATTACAGATTGGTGGATGTAAAAAGGTTGTGTGGGAAAGTGCAACTGGTCATCTCGGATCTCAGAATTCAGTGGTTTGTAGAGATGCATCAAATCAAGTGTTTCTCGCAGGGCCATTAAAGCCGCAACTGCCAAAATTGGAAGAATTGGAGATAAATGATATGAAAGAGCATACATATATCTGGAAGAGTCATAACGGATTACTACAAGACATTTGCTCTCTCAGAAGACTGACGATTAGACGGTGTCCCAAACTTCAATCCTTGGTGGCGGAGGAAGAGAAAGACCAACAACAGCAGCTCTGCGAGTTGTCATGCAGACTTGAATATCTAGGATTGAGCTATTGCGAAGGCCTTGTGAAGCTGCCACAATCATCTCTCAGCCTCAGTTCCTTGAGAGAGATATACATCTGCTACTGCAGTTCCCTTGTTTCCTTTCCTGAGGTTGCTCTGCCTTCCAAGTTGAAGAAAATTAGGATTAGCAGTTGTGATGCACTGAAATCGTTACCAGAGGCATGGATGTGCGACACCAATTCATCTCTCGAGATCTTGGAGATTTGGATTTGCTGTTCGTTGACATATATTGCTGGAGTCCAGCTACCACGGAGCCTTAAGAGGTTGCATATCTTGTTGTGCAATAATATAAGGACTTTGACAGTGGAAGAGGGCATCCAGTGTAGCAATAGCAGCAGCAGCAGCAGAAGGTACATCTCATCCCTTCTCGAGCACTTAGAAATTGGCAATTGTCGATCTCTGACATGTATATTTTCAAAAAACGAGTTACCTGCCACGCTTGAGTCCCTTGAAGTTGGCAATCTACCTCCGTCTCTTAAGGTACTTGATGTTTATGGATGTCCAAAGCTGGAGTCAATAGCAGAAAGGTTGGACAACAACACATCTCTTGAAACAATCAGTATTTTGTGCTGTGAAAATCTGAAAATTTTACCGAGTGGTTTACATAATCTCCGCCAGCTTCAAGAGATTAGCATAGAGAAATGTGGAAATCTGGAGTCCTTTCCCGAAGGGGGATTGCCTTGTGCGAAACTGAGTAAGCTCAGGATCTATGGGTGTGAGAGACTAGAGGCCTTACCCAAGGGATTGCACAATCTGAAGTCTCTTCAAGAATTAAGAATAGGAAGAGGAGTTGAGCTTCCAAGCCTTGAAGAAGATGGCCTTCCCACCAACCTTCATTCACTGGAGATTGATGGTAATATGGAGATTTGGAAGTCAACGATTGAGTGGGGTCGGGGATTCCACAGATTCTCCTCTCTGCGATGTCTTGCAATCAGCGGATGCGATGACGACATGGTGTCATTTCCACTAGAGGACAAAAGATTAGGGACCGCGCTTCCTCTTCCTGCCTGTCTAGCATCCCTGATGATTGGTAATTTTCCAAATCTGGAACGCCTATCTTCTTCAATTGTTGATCTTCAAAACCTCACTGAATTGTATCTCGGGGATTGTCCCAAGCTCAAATACTTTCCGGAGAAGGGCCTGCCTTCCTCACTTTTGCGATTATACATCGACGAATGTCCGTTGATAGCAGAGAAGTGCAGAAAGGATGGAGGACAATATTGGGACTTGTTAACCCATATACCCAGTGTTCTAATAGATTTAGCAAAGGAGGAGGACTCTATTAATTAATTAATGAATTAATTTCTCGTTATCAGCGGTTGAAACTTCAGTTTCTTATATTTGTCTTTTCCGCGGTACGGTTACATATATTTGTGTATGTAATTTTAAAATTTAAATCTCAGTTGAAAACTGTTTTAAATTAATAAAAAGAAAAATGTTAAGTAGAGTAAGGGGCTCGCATTATTTCAGCAGCGGGGGACATATGTGTATTAATTAATTAATTAATTAATGGATTAATTTCTTATGCGTATCTCATTCTAAGCTGTTGAAATAAACTTCAGTTTCTTTTATTTGGCTGTACAGTTACGCATGTGTAATATTTCTCTTCATCAGATTTCGACAAAAATTGTTAATGTTTTTATTAGTAATTAATTAGTATGTTAGTGTTCTTCTTTTGTTCCAGAACAATCTGCCTCTTCAGAACAATCTGCCTCTTCAGCAATAATGTTACAATGTTCTTTTGATGTTGTTGTTTAGCAAAGTGGTTTTTTAGGTGCTAATTAAACACATGAGGGCTAGGCCGTGTTACAAAATTATTTGTAATCTTTAATTTAATTGTTTATGTGCCATCGCTATTAATATTAATCGATAAATATAATTTTATCAGTTACTGAATATTTGAATTCATCAAAACTGTCATAATTGAAACAAATCTTCATATTAACACATCAATATGACAGAAAAAGGGAATATTTTTAATGAATTAATTTCCTATTGAGTATGAATGCGTAATGTATAATGGCTATCTCTTTCTTAGTTGTTGAAATTAACTTCATTTTTCTGTACGGTTATGTATAACGAGATTGAAATTGTTTCGACCGGGTACAATAAAATAGTAATGTGAGGTTCATTCCGATCATGATTTATGAAAATCACTTAATTTTAAGGTATGGTGACTTAAATTATTTATATTAATAATACGGTCACCACCAGAATTACTTTTAAGCTATAGTGGCCTAAATTAATTTTAAGGTATGGTGGCCTTAATATCTTCACCAGAAGAATTACCAACCGCGTCATCAGCAGTAATGTTATAATGTTCTTTTAATGGTTTTGTAAAGTGGTTTTTGATTGCCGATTAAGCACTTGAAGGCTGGACTGCAGTACATAATTATTTATACTCTCTAATCTGATACACTTTAAGCAAGTTCTTGAATTAATTGCTTCTGTGCCATTGCTTTTAATATTTGCAAATATTGATCATCATTAGCTCCTTTTGGGATGTTAGAGAGCTTTGTTCAGAGAGAAAGACCATAAAAACAGATTACATAACTTGTCATATAAAAATAGTATGTTCGCATATTTCTCACAGTTAGCCAAGGCGCCGTCTGGCCATAATTGACATAAGAGCTCAACCGTAAGTAACACAATACACAATCTGAAGAATAGTTGCTTGATCAGAAAGTCCAACTTTGTAGCTATAATTTTTTTTTTTTTTTGAGAAGTGTAGCTATAATATGCTATTTTCATAAGACTTCGTTAAAGATTGTTTTGTAATTAATTTCACACAACACAACCCTACAGAAAATTGACCAAAACAAAATGAAATATCAAGGCTGTAATTAGCACTTGATGAAAGGAAAAGAAGAAACAAATGAATTTGTAAGGAGTACTCCTATACATATATGAATTTGTTTAGAGTTTTTTATCATAGAAAAAATCAATTGTATGTCCTTCGTATTTTCTCTATAAAAACTTGCATTATAGACCATATGTTTGTTTTGATATTTACTGGAGTGAATTGTTGTTTTTGTGATTATCAAAAATATACTTCAGAGTTATTTATTTTTATGTACATATAAAATTGAATTTATTTTAATGTGCACAAGAGTCATTGGAAGGATTTGCTCATTAATGGTTGGTTTGTGAAGTAAACTGACCAGACAATTTATCAAAAGCACTTTATTACATCATCTTCATACGTGCACTGATGTATACTATCCCTGAATCTAGAGCTGGCAAAATTTGACACGACCCGATTACCCGACACGAACACGACATAAATAAATGGGTATGGGTCGTCAAATTTAACACGATTATTAAATGGGTCGGGTCCGGGTCAACACGATTTTTTTCCGTGTCGGGTTTGGGTTAAAATTCTTGACCCATTTACCCGATCAATGACCCGATTATATTTTCTATTTTAAAATAATTTACATATTCTTATAATTAAAACTCAAATATTAGAGATGATTTTCTTTTTTTTATTCTTTAAAATGGTGAATATAAACACAGTGTTTTATTTATAAAATTTTACATACATTTAGAGCTTCAATAGTGTAAATGTGTAAAAATTGATAGACATGTATATTTTATAATATTGATATATAATATTATATATATATATATAATTAAAACCTCAATAGTGTAAATGTGTAATATATTGGTAGATATATATATTTTATAATATCGATAAATTATGTATGTATGTATGTATGTATGTATTTATGTACATACGTATGTATGATAGTGTGTAAATATTTTATGTAACTTTTGTTCAATATATAGATATTAAACGGGTTATTGGGTAACCCGATTATTTTTCCGTGTCGGGTTTGGGTCTCAATATTTTGACACGATTATTAAATGGGTCGGGTTTGGGTCAACCTAAATTTGACACGACACGAAGCTGACACGACACGAACACGACCCGATGACCCGTTTTGCCAGCTCTACCTGAATCCCATAACAACAAAAACATATAATCAAAAGAGAAACAACATCATACAATGCCAAAAAAATATCAGAAACAAAAATCAAACAAAGCAATTCAAAAGCATTAGCTTGTGATGCCATGACCAAGAATGCTACTACCATAACAAGAAATGGCATTGCAAGACTGTAGAATGCCACATGTGCGAATGAGAAGAACATTACGAATCAACAATTCAAAGAAAAAAGAAGAATTTAAACCAGCTAAAAGGATATTTAATTAATTTTTTAAAATTAATTAAATATCAACAATGGCAATTTTCTAATTACACAAATCTTAAACAATTTAAAAATATCAGTTTCGTCCGTTATTAGTAATTCATAAATAAAACAATATTTAATCAAATAAAATATCAAGCATTGGCAGTTGGTAGCGGTATTTTTGTAATTAAAAATTTTTAAAAAACAAAAAATATTGCATGTTATGTAATGTATTTATCATAACTTCATATTGTATCTGCATCAGTCACAAATCTGTCATCAAATAATCACGGAAGCATTATACGTCACTGAAATATTATATTTTCATGACAAAACGATATATGTCATAAAATTTGTGTTATTAAAACGTATGGTGATTATCCACCGACGACCTATTTTTTTTAAAATATACAAATTTTATTTATTTTTTTTTTTTTGTAACAGTTCACCTAAAGTTAACATTCTCTTTACTCGTCCACTTCCGTCATAACGCATTTAATAGATTTAACAGAATATTAATTGACTTTTTTACCCATAATTGTAAAATTATTATTATTTTTAAATAAATGCCAAAAGTATATGAATATCATTTAAAATTTCCCAAGCTCAATACGGCTTCGTAAAAATCCTGCAAAACTTTCATTCCCATCCTTGAGCCTTGAACAATATGAGCAAAATAATTTTTTTAGAAAAAACTAGGGATATCAATTAATAAAAAATTTAAATCTAACCAAAAAATCCTAATATCTAAAAGCAAAATCTTAACGAATGTCCATAAGCAAAAGAATAGAAAAGAAAAGAAGCATAATCCCATCAAGAAAAACGAGATGAACAGATGACAACTAATTTCTTTTTCAATTTAGAATTTTATTTTATTTTCAATTTAGAATTTTATTTCATTTTCAATTTTCAATTTTGTTTTTCTTTAGTAATTTGAGATAATTACTACTATTATAAACAGTTCTTTCTTGTAGCCTTTGAAGACATATTTAACTTCAATAATATTTTTAATTTTTTAATCTCTTTGTGAGTATTTAAACAATAAATTCTCAATATTCTACAAAATCATCGAATCTTAATTTCTAAATTCGTGATATTTTTTTAAATCAATATAAATTTAATTATTCATTTATTTTAATATTTTCTAGAATAATATTTTCAATATTAAAATTCCGCTCCATCAACTACTCCTCTGCCTCCCAAACACAATTAGCCCAGCCCAACATGCGAAAGTGCAATCGCCCGCAGTTCCAGTCAATTGAACGTCTTGTCGTTTATGCTAAATGTCGTTTTTAAGTTTCATTTACCAACGACAAAACGATTTATCTTTTACCTGAAAGTCCAAGCATAGCGAGCGAGTTGTTTTACAAATGGGACAGTTGTCCCAACGATATCCACAATCCCATTTTCACGGCCCGAAGAACAAACCCGATGACATATGAAAGCATCAACCTTTACTGCAGGAGGTCGATTGAAATGATAGAAGGCGAAGAAGTAAATGAAACAGGAATAAGAAGCGGAAGCAAGTAAGCAGAGCAAGTGGCCATGAAAACAGCTACATTACCATTTGGTGGCTTTGGGCATTCTTATTTACCTTCATCTTCATTCAAGATTGTTATTGTAATGGCAAAGAGCAACAAAAAGTCCCGATCCTCTTCTTCTTCTTCTAAGGTTCTTTCCACCTTTTTTTGTTTGAATTCACAATCTTCTCTTGTTTGATAGCAAAGTTGGTCCTTTTTAGTTTTTTTTTTTTTGTTTTTAATGAATTGAATTTAGCGTATCATAGACTCTCCTTTAAAGGGTTTGTGTGATGTAGTTCAATAAGTTTTGGATGCTCCGAAGTAGTTAATTTTAGTTATATGTATTGTTTTTTTAGCTCATATGGGTGTCTTAATGAAATTTTTCATTTTTCTTATATATCAACAGTCTTCAGTTGTTGGCTGCTCTTGATGACCGTTTTAGTTTATTTAATATATTCTTATTGAATAATCATAATAATATGTGATGCAAAATTGTTTATCAGGTGGTTTACAATTGTAAGCAAATATATAGAAGCTGAAACTGATCATTATACTTTTAGTGATTGCTGATGCCTGTAGAGGTAGATTTCTGACCCAGAAAGTGCCTTACATGAGCATATCAGCCATGTTAGTGGGAACACAAAATGAGTAAGAGTATGTGTTCTTGAGGAGCCAAAAATAGGGTGTTATTTTCTGCTTCTCTTAATCAAGTTCTGTAGCAATAGAAAATGGGGATTACAATGCTTGGTTTAAAGGCTTTTTTTTTTTTAATTTTGTGGCAAATTAATGTATGTTCCAGTGTAGGAGCAGTGTTTGATCCATACATTTTTTTCTTTATATTTGTAAAAACTTTTATCTCTTTTTTTTTTTTTTTTTTGGCCTCTGACTGGCTGTTCTACCAATAGGATTCAGAGCCAACACCTCCAAGAATTACATCTAATGTGAAGCAAAATTTGCAGTTCTTGAGATTATGGAAGGTTGGTTTTATATTGACATATCTAAAACCAGCATTAGTTTTTATCTTTCATCTTATTTAAGTTTGCCTTTGTAGGAGTTTCAAAGGAGCAAGTCTAACATGCCTAGGCCTTCAACTAGTTACCGCAGGAAAAAGGTTGAGAAGGAGGAATTGCCAGAAGATACAGAGCTTTACCGTGATCCTACCACAACCCTTTACTAGTAATATACTCTTCACGTTTCTTTTATTTGCCTTGTTTGTTGTTTCATTGATCCCCTCTTAACCTTCTATTAAAGGAATTTTCTCTTTTATTTACAGTACAAACCAGGGTATAGATACTGCTGTTCCTGTCTTACTTGTTGATGGGTATAATGTTTGTGGCTATTGGCCAAAGCTGAAGAAACATTTTATTAAAGGAAGGCTGGATGTTGCTCGTCAGAAGCTAATTGAGGAACTTGTGGAATTTAGTATGATAAGAGGTTTGTATTTTTTATCTCTGTTTTATTCTATAAAAGGCTTCTCTGTATGTTGCAACTGATTAAATGTGATGCAGCCTTGCTTGGCTATAACAAAATGATGTATAAAATAACATAATTGACAGATATATTTCTGCTGCTTAACTTGTGATTGGATATACTTTAATAGTAGGTGTCTTCAAGAAGTGATATGTTGAAAATTAAACACTGCTCCCAATGCTTTTTTTGTTTTCTTTGGAAGGAACTGTTCCCTATGCTTAGTTTCCTACTTTATTAAGTTTTGCTATCAAAGGTTCTTCGTTGAAGGTTATCCCCAAAGATCTATGATTGCTTTAATGTTTCATAGTAGTCTCAAGTTAAAAGTTAACTGTGTCAAATTGTCAAATAAAGTGTTAGTAGATGAACAAAATGAAGCAAAGACAGATGGATTTTCTAGATTTGACCATATGGTCTTTCTCCTCTTATTTTTCCAACCAGAAATTTTACAGCACTGAAGCCATAAGTTAAAGAGATGTAAAGATTTTTAAAAAAGAAAAAGAAAAGAAAGAAAAAGGTGCAACTATTAGTTTTCACATATGCATGTTGCAACATTTAAATTATAGGATATGTTATTGACTCAAATTCGACTCAAATTGTAATCCTAATACTTGGTTGTTAATTGTTTTCTTTCTGTTGACGTTGCAACCACATTTTATGATTTCTGAAATATGTACAGAGGTGAAAGTGGTCGCTGTGTTTGATGCCTTGATGTCTGGACTGCCAACACACAAGGAAGAATTTATTGGGTATTATTTGTGAACCTAAACCATGCTTCCATCATTTTCTAACTCTTTTATTCTTGAGATTCAATTCTGTCTGCAGAATTGTGTTTTCTTTGATATCCTACTGCGAAATGTCCTTTATATCCACTTAGTATACATGTGTTACTTATACACATTTCTTGGTGGTGTTATTTTTGGACACGTAAAAGGTTCTATGATCCTGCTGTGCATATTGGATGGTCAGATTGAATGGGGCTCAGTCGTGATTTGCTACTTTTACTTTTCCACAATTTATTTAAATCTGACTTTATCTTTGTACTCTTGACTGGAAATTCATGAATTGGGCTTCTGATGGTAAAATGAACTTGTTAGAGATCAAGTATTATTTTCCACCTATTTCTATCTATTCATGTATAATAATTACTCAACAGATTAAATTTTTTATGATTTTGGTATAAACTAGGAAAAACAAATTACCTTATAATTGTTAGAAGCTTCTCTTGGCAAGAAAACAGGGGAGGCCATATATCTATCTATGTTATTAACCCCAAGAAGTGGGTTAATTAGTGCTGGTTAACTATTTTGACAGTCATTATTTTTTACTGGTTGAATTTTTTTATATTCTACTTAACTGAAATTTCCTTGCAATTTATACTTTGTTTGAAACCTGTGATATTAAGCGTTCATGACAGTGCAGCGTTGACGTAGTCTTCTCTGGAGAAACGTGTGCTGATGCATGGATTGAAAAAGAGGTAAAAAATAAATCAATAAATAAAAAAAATAAAATCTTAGACTTCCTACTTCACAACGTAAATGATAGAATTTTTCAGTTTAAAACCTGCGGAGTATATAACCACTATGTCCATTAATCCTGTCGAAAATTGATTTTATGGGATAAATGATTTCGATCTCCGCTTCTATGGATAATGGTAATGATTCCTTTTGCATTTTGTCCTTTACCATAAAGTCTTTTCCCCTAGATCAATTTTGTTTTTCTTTGATTGGATGTCAGTTGACTCTCTGTTGCTCACATTGCATATTGAGGTAGAAATTTTGTATAAATTTATTGTCGTTCAATCAGAATGTTCGTTTAAGTTCTTCCTATTGATTCCTGGAACACTTTTAAATTACACTTAAAAGAAAAAGGTCAGCGATCATCCAAAAGAGTAACCTTTTGTGCTTATGTTTTGCCAAAGTTATTTTTTTCTTATGTCGTTAGAAAAAGTCAAATCATAACGTGGTGCTGTGGGAATTATTATGCTATGCCTTCTGTTTGTATATCATTAGGCTGGTATGAAGTGTGATTTTACTGCTGTTTTCTGATTAGCAGGCTGGAATCATGTTTGTGTGACAGATAGTAGCTTTGAGAGAGGATGGATGTCCCAAAGTTTGGGTTGTGACTTCTGATCATTTGCAGCAGCATGCAGCATATGGAGCGGTATGCTCTTTACTCTGGGTTTTTTATAGTAGTCATGAGATATGTTGCGAATGTTCTTTCAGTTTCCTTTTCCACCATCTCATCTTTGTGCTCCAAAAAATGATGTTGGTTAGTGCTCCACAAATGGAGTGCTTCAGTATGTTCATTTCTAATGAATGGTTGAAACAGTAAGTGGCAAGCATCTTAGCATAAAAGATTTTCACTCAATTAATGCATATCAAAATTGGTTCACTTATGTTCTGTATGTGACCTAGTGAACTTTCCTGATCATTTCCAGGGAGCCTTTGTCTGGAGTTCCAAGGCATTGGTTTCTGAGGTCAGCTTGATTATCTATTATATTTGTTGTTACACTTGTTATTCTTTCATGCATGGACAGTTTGGCATTTCACTGGTCACTGTAATGACATTGTTGGTATTTTTCTTGCTTTTCTTTTCTTCAGAGAAAATTGAAGTTTTGCTTGATAAGAAAGTTTGTATTTTTGCATATTGAAGCTCATTTTTCTAAGAATTTAATGACCATCTGTGTACTACATATAAAATAGTTTCATAAGGTGTAGGAATTCATACATCTACTTTCAGCTTAGTTAAGAAATTTTTATCTTTTGTTTAATTTATGACTTTGTTGTACAAATCTCTGTGTAGTTTTATCATTCTTTAATCTTTAAATCATCATTTATCAACCAACTATTGTCTGTTTATTGTTTATACTAATTTTGTCTCTTTGATGATGTGTAGATTAAAGCATCACAAAAGGAAGTGGAGAGGATGTTTCAAGAACAAAGGTCTAACATGATAATACATCTAAGTTTGTCAAGTTGCTCCGCTTATGTGTTTGTTTACCTCTTAGTTTACTCTATGTTTGTGTGTGGCCCATTTGCATAAGTTGTTTGTGTGGGTGAGGTATACTATTGGTGGTCCCTTTTCCTATATCTAAGTATTTGAGTTGATCATATCTGATTTTTATTTTTTTATTCTTCTTTTTTATTTGTTTTTCAGATCTCATTCCTTTCAAGGCAGATTGCTAAAACACAATCTTGATTCTGAAGTTGTGGATGCTCTTAAGGATCTGAGGAATAAACTTTCAGAGAACGAGTCAAAGTAGCTCATTTACTATAACTTGCATCATGCCCTCTCCTCAAACCATGCTTACTGCTGGTTTTGAGCTCAAGCAGGCTTGCAACTGAACTAGCAGATACTGGAATGCATTACTCAAAGGGTACAGAACACTCGATTGAACAAGTTAAGTTGTAAAGTCAATTTCACCCGGCCGCCACACCAGTAGAGTACAGGTATTAAGTTCAGAGAAAGGAAATGCAAACATCCACTATTGTTTCTTTGCTAGGGGAAGGACCAAAGGAAATGCACGTTTCCCATTTGTGTCATTCTTCGATTTTTATAGTATTTAGTTCAAGTTCAAGAAATCTAATCTTTATTAATCCTCCTAATATCTAGCCTATCAGTATGATGGACTCCTGTACTGCCATCTCAAGGTGCACTTGACTATCTTTTTTCTCTTAATGCAATTTCATCTTCTGTATAATTGTTTTGGAACTGGGTCTTAACTTTAATTCGATATTTGAAAGAAAAGCAATGCTAGATCCCTATTCTTTAATCTTCTTGCTGATAAAGGACACAATGAATCGTTGATCCAAAATAGAGAAGATAATTTACGTATTTGGGGTCATTGTTCCTTTGTTTCTGTATAAAATCTGAGTTTATCTTTTCTTTTTAAGTTAGTTTTTCTTAGTTTGGTCTGTTGTTTTGCTCCTTTTGGGAGTTAGTTATATTATGTTGTGGATTTGTGGTACTTGGATCCCTTTGGAATTAGATTGTCAAAATAAAGTTACCTTACCCTCCTATTCTATAGTTGCCTCAAATCAATTTACCTCACCCTCCTATTCTGTAGTGGCCTAAGCAGCACATATATTGGCCTGCGTTTCGCCATTTGCAAACTAATTGACATGCAGTTAAAAGTTACATAGCCTCGTGCTAAGCTAGGAAAAAGCACTTTTCACAAACTCATCCCGTGTGCTTCAAAACATGTAAGAGTGGTAATATTTGACCCTCATAATTTATCTCAGTAATTTTTACTCTTTAAATTACCCTGATTAATGAAAGTCCTTTTTCTTTTAAAAAAAAAAATCCTAGCAAATTGTTGCTAGCAACGGCAAAATTTCGTTTTTCTCGTTGCATGATAGAATTAGCTTAAGGGGCAAAATTGGTTTCAAAGTTTTCAACACGAGGAATACAAAAAATTTGATACTGATCATCTTACTTGAGTCAATTAAGCATCAAACTAAGCCGTGCAATTGCAGTCCGCCTAACAATTGTTATGAGCACACGCAAGCTTAAGCCTCACAATTATGGAGTCATACATGAGAATCGAAAGAATGCCATAAGACCAAAAGATGGAAAGTTTTCATCAATTTTGTAATCATCGAAAGTTGGTAAATGAGGGAGAGGAGAACGAAAAGAAAGGTTAAAATTTTAAAAATTCTAAGTAATCTTGATAGGTATTTTAATCATTTTAAATTAAAATTTAAAAAAAGGGCCGAATGAAATAAATTAAATGGGTCAAGTATTACTATTCAGTATATGTAATTGGACTACGTGTTGATCCAAAACCCATGCTTCTAACGATCTTACTAATTGGATGAAGCCCATCATCCTACTACTACATGATTTGGGCTTGACTGAAAGAGGTTACATGTCTCTACATTTATCCAGTAAAATCCTACCACATGTGAAGAAGTACAAAACACAGAGAGAGAGAGAGAGAGGCTGAGGCGCCCACCACCGAAGCTGTAAGCCAGCAATGGATCGGTACGCGGTACTGGTAGATCTATACGATTGTCAGTGAGTCTCTCCTGATCAAAGTCAATGATGTTGTTAATTTTGTTGATATTATTAATTAATGCTATATGTTTCTGTGTTGGTCAATCTTCTTGCCAGTTCAGTAGATGCTTTACAGGAATAATGTCTCTCATCAAACAGAACAAACGAACAAACCCACCGCTGCTTTAATTCCAAATCCATTTAATACCACCGCTGAAGCTACCTGCCTTCTCTCTCATCATGTATATCTGCCACCACCGCTTCTTCAACATGCTTCTCTGTTCTCTCCCTTTGGCCTGTCAGACTTCCATCCATACACCCATACTCTATCTGTACATCCACATGTGGGACCAATTACATATGAACACTCTCTCACACACACACACATACATTATCTTTCTCCCGTACAAGTACTTTTTATTTTTTTTCATATGAATATGTCGTATAATTTAATGGAGTCAATATAGACACGTTACTGATACGTGACATGTGATAAAATATTGTGACTTCTTATCAATAGTAGTAAAATTACGAATTAATCAGATAGTGTCACATGCCATTATTGTTTGCTGTAAGATGAGCATTGTTGCCCGTTAGATTTTTACTCATATACATACATATATAAGTAAAATCTTGGGTCGCGTTTATAGTATATACTCTTTCATATGTTTACATCAAATTTTTATCACGAGTATATTTACTTTTGTCTCATTAGTTGGTACATACACATGATCATAAGAATCTAATGATAGAATGTATGTTTCAGGAATTCGGAATTCTTTCTTGTATTCGAGATCGAATGGAGTTAAAATGATTGATTTACTATACTGTATATTATATATATTGTCGCTTATTACAAAATAATTATTAAGCGACATTTTGCTAAGATATCAGTTAAAAGTTTTTCGAATGATCTTCGTCTATCGTTTCAAGTGTAAATTAATCTTTAATCAAAGGCTTTCACAAGTACTCCAACCTTCAACAAATATTGGGATTAACATATGCCTACTTCTGTTATTTTTCTGACATAAATTTTATTTGCAGTATATATAAAGAAGCGATCGAGCATGCATTCAGAGATTAAAAGGCTTCGGAGACATCAACAAAAGTATTGTTGCTGATGCTATCGTGTGATTCTAATTAATTAATTAGCTTATAACATGATTAGGCCGGCAAGCAAACATTTGTCACTAGTTTCTAATTTGGATAGGGATTCGCAATTTCACACACTGTTCATTAAAAACCTCAACTCCATTAATGAGACACCCCCGTTGTTTCCTTTGTGTATATATTGGGTCTTTAATTTGCCGTTACGGTAAGTGAAATTCGAATCTCAAATGACCATTAACATCCCAAAAGTTTTTGACTCCGCATACAAAATAACGCAAGTTAATTACCGGACCTGGACCTGGGCAGCCCCATACTTTCGTAAGTTTTAACATGCAGAGTGAGAAATGCGCAAGCAGGCAATGTAATAATTAAGAAGAGACCAGATTGTAACATAGTACAAAATAACACGTAGAAACAAGATGCTCTAAATATATGAATCACATGCAGAGACACGGAGGAAGAAAAGACAATCGATTATGCATATGATTGGTGAATTCATGGGTCAACTTTTTGCAGAGAAGTTGTAAAGGATCATCAAATACTCACGAGATACCTGCATGCATAATGTTTATATATATTTAATTATTAACTCTGAAAGAATTGGAAAAGCCAAAAGTTAAAAACAGTACAAAATTGAAATAAAAACAACTACCAACCAACCCCAAGGTCCCCAACAAATTGAAGAACGTAACAAAGAGTTAGTTCTGTTTCTTAACTAGAAGAGCGAACATTTAATGTAAAAGTCAGAGAGTCAAAGAGGGATCGGGGTTCAGGGAGTCCTGGTCTGGTCAGACTGTCAAAGTTTGACCCTCCTTAATTATTAATTAAATCCAACGGTGATTGTGGACCCTGGCGGCCTCCTCCAATTTTGTTGCTGTGATCGACTGATCTTGACTGTTGATAACATGTATGCTTATGTATATGTATTTATGAATATGCCTCACTGTAAGTCTCCCTTCTATTTTGTAATTTTGTGATTCTTACATAGAGTATCTATATGTCCACATTTTATACGTAAAAATATTGTACGTTTTATACTCTGCTATGCTATAACATAAAATCGTAATAATATTATCTTGTTCAAATCTGTATTTTGTAATGTGTACAACACTTTACACTTTAGGGTTTTGCTATGATACAGCATAAAAGTTACATTTATTTATATGGATTCGTATTTTGCTATAAACTGACACTAAATTTCTTGATAATTATTCAAGTTTGATGTTCATCATCGTTACGGAAATCAATCGATCGATATTGCAACTTGAGATTGTTAAGTTGCAAATATGAACACTCACTCACTAGTCTTATAACTTGATTGATATTTTGATATTTGCAATTAAGAGTCGGCAAATTATGACATGAAGCAACAAGTTCAACTAACTAAATTAACAGTCGATATTATTATTGCAAGTTGTGTATGGTGCTTGATGATAAATTTATACAAATTTCTGACATGTCTTTTTATCTTGAATCCGATAAGGTGTCAAGATGTTAGTGGGGTTATTAGGGCATGCGCAGGGCGGTTCGATAGCGACTGTTCATGTCATTCAATTTTATTTTATGTAATAAGTGCCATTATGGCATTACCAAACTTCACCGATTGAATATATTATGTATACTTTTTATGAAAGTGAATACATTCTTCAAACTTGAAATTGGAATATTTTATGTAGTTATTTAACATCACATTTATTCAAAACATACATAGGCATTTATAGTTCAAGGTTAGAAGCAAATTAATGGGGGAAGATTTAAATTAATGAAGATAATGGTGAGAAATACATGTATAATCTAATTAGCAGTTTGCTTGAGAAATTATGGGAGAAGAGAAATATACCAAATCTCAGTTCAATTTAGGTACAAAGAAAAAAAAAAACTTTATATGCATACTTTATTAAGAGTTGAATTCAAATAATCGAAGTTGTAAGAAAAACTCTACTTGATGTTATGAATTTTGTATTTTATTCATTAATATTTTTTTGTCAATTTATTTTTCATAGGGCCTTAAAGGTGTGTGTGTGTAGTGAAATTATTAATTTAGTACACTGGCCTATTTCAAGATCGGATGATTTTATTATTTAATCAAGATTTTACAGTGTAAAAGCACTTTTATTGTGTTTTGAACATTTATATAATATATTTGGTATTATACATTAAGATTTATCTTTATTATTATTATTATTGAACTCTTACCTATTTGCTTAATTTATTTTTTATTTTTTAGTTTATAGAGAGTTTCTCTAACAATTATATGTATAAGCAGTAGCTAAGCTATTTTAATTAGTAGCGTCAGCACGACAAGCTAAAAGTCATTTATCAATCAATATCCCTAAAAAATCCCAACTGCCGGCAAATTAATACATATCATCACCCTATCGTATTGACAACAAAATGCGAGCAACGTCCAGGTTATTACAACAATAATTTTAGCAACACATTCAATCAAGTGAATGATAGACATATTTTGTGTAGATTCAATTAAATTCATTTAACTTGACCCCAACAAGAAAAAGAGAAAATTTGTTTGCTTCTAATGAAAATTAATTAAATGATAGCAATAGTTTGTATGATTGTATGTCAGTGTAGTTTTTTCTTGAAGAAAAAGAAAAAAAAATCTAATAAAAATGACAATTGGGTGGGCGGCTCAATAAAAACATGGTCGGTGATATTCGGTAAGCCCTGCGGGTAGCCACCATCCAGCCAGTTTGCCTTTTCCCGTATATTTATTACTTGATTTTACACAGAGTTTTCACTATCCGTTTAGCTCAAATTCTTATGTGAGAGTGAGACCACAAAAGTTTTGCAAGGCAAAAAGAGACAAGAGGAAGGGTTACATGAGAACCGCCAAATTTGCCAAGGCCACGGGATATTTGTGGTCAATGTTCCACAAAATACAACTTAACTCAACTCAACTAACCCACAAAATAGCCGTGGGGCCATTCATTTGCTGATTTTCCAGCTGCTTAATTTGGCTGCATATGATCTCGTGCTATCTTATATTCTTTTTATGTGTGCATTTGCCATCTTAAATTCTTTAGATTACCCATAATTTCTACATACCAGCTGGGACTAAAATTACTTGAAATTCATACATGTCTTAGATATTTTTAGCAGAAGACGAGGTGATGAGTGGCAGCAGTTTCCCTCTGCCTCATGCGATTGTATGGCTTAGTGCGATTTATACCTACCTTTGCCTTCATTTTCATGACCCTTTTGTTTTTTAACTAACTGAAATTAGACTAATTCATGATCTGACTTTGCTCCGATGAAATTGTATTTGGATAATTGGTGGTTAATAAATAAATATAAGTGTAATTAAATCTTATTCATATATTAATATTAATAGATTGCCATGCCACACAAGATTTTTACAAATTCAGGAGAGCTCAAATCATGAAGAAATTTCTAATTGAATATGTGGAAGCATTTGAATATATGACTTTGATTTCTTTTTTAAGAAAAAATTATTTATATATGTGTACAATCAGTATGTCATTTGAAAACTTTGGTTAATCTACTATGTTAAGCAATTTTTTTTTAATAAAAAAATGACTACGCTACTGATTTAATATAATTCTCTACCTTTTTTATTTGATTTAATATAATACTCTACCTTTTTTTATTTAATATATATGAGTCTCTATCTCTTTTATTTTATTATGATAAGCATGAGTAAAAATTTATTCATTTGGTAATGTTCAGGTCAAAAAGGATAATCATCAGAATCCAACTACTAATTTAGATGGATCCTCTGTAGTGATTCCAGCAAGTTCGAGCACATAGTACGGAGCTATGTAAATTGAGATTAAGACCTGTTAATGCATAATAAGTATAACCTAATAGGTAATTATTCAAATTTATCATAATTTATTTTGATTTTGAATTGTACAGAAAATTAAATATGAAGAAGACTTTATATACAGCAATATGATTAATTGTTTTTTAATTAATTATCAAAATAGTATAGGAAATGATCAAAACCCCCTCATGCTTGGCGTAATTAACTATTCTTCCTTCATAAGTTGAACAATAAAATCCCTGACTTTATAGGTTTAAACATCCCTAGACACTTTTGGAGGACTATCTGTTCTTTTTGTAACAGATAATTGATAAATGGATTTTAAACACTAATTAATTTCGTGGGATATTATCAAATATAATACCTAGCAAAAGTTTTTTTTTTGACATATCAATTTATCAACGAGATTTTCTAATAATTATGTTTTACCATCTAATGTTTTGGTTGTTACTATTTATCGCCAAAATCTTAATACTATTAAAAAATTGTTGAGGTCACAAGAGTATTTGATAAATTTAAAACTGAAGCTATTTTTTCTATTTTCTTAGTTCTTTTAGAGATTTTTATCTTTTTCTCTAGACATCTGATTTAGAGCCTTTTATTTTTGTTTTCTTTATTTCAATTATTAGAATTTTATTATGATTTTATATTATTACATTTAATTGGTTTAATTATAATTGAACTTAATATGGTGAAATCTATTTGTACAAGTAAAAATAATATCACGAATTAGTTTCTCTATGGATGCATGAAAATTTTCAGTTACTGTCACTATCAGAAAACCTAGATTCAATCATGGGAATATCTTAAAATAATAAAATTTTAATAAATAAATTAAAGAAAAAGAATAAAAACGACTCGTAAATCCGATTTCTTAAAATCCAAAAAAAAAATAGAAAAATAAGAAAATAACTTCATCTTGAAATTTCCTAAATACCTTTGTCATCTCAATAATTTTTTAGTAGTGTTAAGATTTTGATAGTAAAATGATAGCAGTCTGAATATTAGGTGGTAAAATGTAGTTATTAGAAAATCTTGATGGTGAATTGATATTTCGGGGAACTTCTAGTGATGATTTGATAAAATCCCTTATTTCACTGTAAAATTAAAAACAAGAAAAAGGAAAGTCGACAGTTAATAAATCATTCATCGACAATACAGGGTTTTGTTGTTTCCGAAACTAAGGGTGTACTGTAAATAGTTAATTTCTCCTGGCAGCAGGGACATTTTACTTACCTTAAAAATTTTGTATTACTTCATTTGGGCACATTTAGTCCATTTTTGTAATGGAATGAATTTTTCATTAAGTTGTAAATCTTTAGCTGTGAAGTAAAGGTAAGTATTTACTAGGCGATTGATACAACAGTTGTGTTTTCATAATCAAACTGCGGCACAATAGTTGTTGCTATCTCACAACACAAATGTAAATTAAGAAAGCGCTAAACAGCTAGAGAACTTAGAAAGAGACAATACAATTATGTGTGTGTATACATATATACACATACATATCATTAATGTTGTTTAACCACACGACTTAACAACATACCCCGCATCTAAGTATGATTATACATACATACATACATACATACATACATACATACATACATACATACATACATACATACATACATACATACATACATACATACCAAGCCGCCCCGGCAAGCTTCTCCAGTTGGATTATTATTCTTGACTTGACTTATTGCTTCACATCAAGATATCATATATATGCTAAAGCTCAAATTTTAGATAACAAAATCAAAGTCACGGACACATATAATCTAATTTCTCTACGCGTTTCCGCTCATCATGGAGTTAATTAATTAATTTTTTTCCTCAAAAACTTCACTGTTGCTGATATTATATTTTATTTTCCTCTTTTTTTAATTCACGTTGTAGGAGCTAGAATATGAGATCGAAAATCTTGATTCATCTGAGTTCTGAATCTTGAGAAAGTAGGCCAAAATCTAGTCGGTTTACGAAGGGACCCCATGAAAACGATTTGGGTATAGTCTCAACTGTTTAATAATAATTAATTTAATCAATTGATCGATTTTTTATTAAGAAACAGAAATTTGATCAAGTCAAAATGAATATGATTATAAAATCAGAAGTGGGTGAAAATGATAAGCCAAAATTTCATCATTTCTTGTTAAAGTACATTACCTAACTGTAATTTGATAACCAATTATGTATGATTCTAAATTGGTAACCAAATCTTATAACCAAATCGACTCTAGTTGGAATTATACGTAAGGTCCCACCTCTCTTATTTGTTTCTCTTGACTTTAGGGTTTACAGCTTCCAGTATTATCTTTCTTCCTCACTACTACAAACAAAATTCTCCCTCACTCTCTCTACCCCTACATATATAGAGAGAGTATTGATCTAGTCCAGGATTCTGGATTTTATTTAAGTTTAGAAAAACTATTAAAACATATGGTTTTATAACATTATATCATTCTACTATTAAATCATGTGGCTTAATAGTTTTCACGGACATTACATTATTAAATCATATAACTTAATAACTTTTCCACACTTTAACAAATTTAATATTTTGGATTGGAACACACACACACACATATAGGTGTTGTGCCCTTATTTATTTATTTATTTATTTTTGAAATGTAAACATGTTGTTTAATAGTATTTTTAGCTTACTCTATTAAACTGTATGGTTTAATAGTATGTCTACCTGAAAAAAATGAAAGTACCCAAATTAGAGAAGAACTATAATATTAAACAAAATGATCTAACAAATAATGTTAATTATTTTTTTATGAACAACTACTCACACGGAGTGATTCTAAGAAAGCTTGTGAATAGAGTTGAGGCTGCAGACTATGAGACAATGCCACATGACAGCGAACCACAAAATATATAACACATGCAATCATGTGTTACGAACTGATCGATTTTTTATCATAATATAATATCAATCACATTGTATTACCCAAACTTAACTGGTCATTTAAAATTGAAAGGATTAAATTATACCCTAATAACAATGATCAGAGAGAAGGATTGTCCTTGTCATGGAAAATTCTTTCTCATTTGATCGAATAATTAAATTTAACTAAAGTTGTATCCATGCAGCCTCGAGCCTCCCATGACGAAAGAGTCAACAAATCATGATCCTTCTCGATCGAATACTTCCAGTTCTATCCACGCATTTGAGACCTCTCAAATTTCTAAGAAGATGACAAAATCAAGAAATAATCAAGTCAATGCTCCCTTGTATATAAAGACACACCTCTTTTGCTTGCTAGCTAGATATTTTACTGGCGTTTTTGAAATTAGAAAAGTTTGCTTCCTAAATCTAAAATTAGAAAAGAAATTAATGTAAAATGGTTTACTTTTTCATAGAATTATGAGGACCCATGCATATAGGTGTATTTAGCACTCTAATGAGACACGGTTCGCCTTTTAAATAACAAAGCATAAACGTTATACTTACGAAAGCTAGCCTGGATCCAAGATTTTCAAAAAGTTTGAATTGATATTCCTCTTTCAAGAAAATAAAATAGTAAAAATGGTAAAATTTTTATTCTAATTTAACCTAACAGTAAATCCCCCCAGTTTATATAACTGAGCGGAGTACAAACCCCAAACTTCTTGTTTTTAACAAAAGAGATTTAATAATTCCACTAATTGGCTCCTACTTAAAAAATTATTTAAATACACGGTAGAGAGCTAATCGGTGATTAAGACCTAACATATTATTAGAGAGGAAACAATCTCTTCATAAGCAATTACCATGATTCCCACCATCACTAATTAAGGTCGATCTTGCAATCACCATGATTTGTATATAATTACGTGTATATTGAATTTTCTTGTGTATATAGCCGATTGTGATACCAATACAAAAGCTCATTTGATAACTTGTTCAATTGTTCAGCAAAGTTTTTTGAAAAAAAAAAAATTTAAATGTTCTATAGAGTTCCTTTCTTATTTATGGTTAATTTAATATTTGATCAATTTCGTCCACCATGCGTCATATATCTATTAAGAATATCCGCATTTTTAACATGCGAACTTTAAACAATACATTATTATTTTAGAGTATTATAACAGGAAGGAAAACCGTGCACTGCACAATCTGTATCTTGTAAAACGTGAACATACGCAACCTGAAAATTTTCATCTGTAGTACAAATGAGGATAAAATTAATTAGTATATAATTTACCTAATATATATATAGAATGTGATTATGTGAAAGAGATGGAAAAGGGGAAAAAATATTAAGAAAAAGGAAGTAGTTGTCATGAACAGAAGAGTGGTCACGGGATTCTCTTGACCCATCCATTTACAAACTAAATCGATTTTGCAAATTCATTACCTCCAATCCATGCTTTGTCTGCCTAGTCCCACTCCAATTACTTTTATACAACTAGCTACACGTACAATTTGTATTTTAAGAGTATGTGTCTGATATTGAATGCCCTCACAAACATACCCTTACTCATGCGTAATTTGTAATTGATGAATGTAAAGAAATGATTATCTTAATTATATATCTTAACCAGAAACAAAGGTAGCCACTCAATTTATTGAATATATATATGTGTGTGTAAAATAAATGTCATTAATTAGTTCACGTATTTTAAGTATTGTGTCTCTTCGTTAAACCACAGGTTAAGCCGAGTCAACTACATTAATTTTCAAATCCTTAATTAAAAGAAAAATTAAGAAGATATGTTATGTACACTACGATTTTAAAATTATTTGCATGTATTATTTATGTAATTGAACCGAATTAAATCCAAATCATCAACTTTGCTCGGATTTAGTGACTTTGGCATAATTGATTCAGGTTCACACATTAAAACTGAAATTAAATGTTACAAATTAAGGTTTATTGCATGATTGGTACCATAAGTAGATTTGTCCTTATGTTAACATGAAATAATACTTAAAATTTTGGAATTGCGGTTTATTTTCCCTTTATTACAAAACAAATTAGTCATCTATCACCCAAAGGGCAAGGAGTGTCGGAATTCTCACACTGTCTGATGAGAAATCGAGACCATAGCTATATATTATGAGCTTCTTACCAAAACAGTATGAGACCTTTTGAATGGATCTAGAAGCAATGCTGTCAAGATTTAGACCCGTAATCGTGAGTAGACCGTTGCGCAAATCCAAGTAAACTGTTACAATTAAATAACTAAAAACAAAATATTTTTTTATTCTTTTTTATCAAGATATTAGAAGAACAAATATGGTATAATTGACTTGGCCTAGCAAAGAAAAAGAGGAACTGAAATGAGATAAGAAGTGAGCAAAGGCAATTATAATTGCATAATTTGGTGAAAATAATTAATGAGTAAAAAACCTAGGTAAATAAAATAAAATATTTCTTTGGTAGAAGAAATATTGAAGAAAGGTCCAAATGCACCGCTAGGGGGTAAGTGTGGTCACCCTTGTCCTATATTTTGAGATGTCATTTTCTCACCTTAAAGCCATCTCTCATATGTAGGGCCTCAATGCTATGTAGATCTTTCTATTAACTCCCACTACGACTCTTTTCCTGTTTCTTCTCTCTTCTCCTTCTTCATCTCTTCTCAATCTTCATCATTTTCCAAATTGATTTTTTTTTATTAATTAGTGCGAAAAATTAATTTCACTATCTCCTAATTTATCTTAATAGCCTACCCACTTGCATATACATACATACATACACCACACATACTCAATTTCTTACCGTTTATACAAGTATAAATAAAACAGCTAACCCATATCAAAATTCAAGTTTGATTCTCTAAGCTTTAGCTTTTAGTTTATGGCAATTGCAGCAGCAAACATGAGCAATAACAATGAAAGCAACGACAACGAGAACAACGACAACAAGGATGATCACGAACACGACGTGGTCATGCCTGGCTTTCGCTTCCATCCTACCGAGGAAGAGCTTGTAGAATTCTACCTTCGCCGTAAGGTTGAGGGCAAGCGGTTCAATGTTGAACTCATCACTTTTCTTGATCTTTATCGCTATGACCCTTGGGAACTTCCTGGTAATTATTTATATATACTTCCAAACACTCCCTCTCCTTCAAGGCATCCTATCCTGTGTAACCAATCATCTTAGCTGTTTTTTGTTTTTATTAATATATATTTCTTTTGTGTCTTGTAGCTAATTAGCTATCATGTGTGCTAGCTAAACCAGCTACTTTATTATTTTCTGCCCTAATTGTTTTTCTGAGCTACGAATTCATTTCATTTCATTTGTTGATCATCAGCTTTGGCAGCGATTGGGGAGAAAGAATGGTTCTTCTATGTGCCTAGAGATCGAAAATACCGAAATGGGGACCGTCCCAATCGCGTAACAACTTCTGGGTATTGGAAGGCAACCGGAGCTGATAGAATGATTAAAAGTGAAAATTCTCGTTCAATTGGTTTGAAAAAAACCCTAGTTTTCTACTCTGGGAAAGCCCCTAAAGGCATCCGCACCAGTTGGATTATGAACGAGTATCGGTTGCCGCAACATGAAACAGAACGATACCAAAAGGTGGTCATCTGCAATTAGAAGGCAGCAATTTTCTAAGCTTTCTCATTAATTTTCATTTTTTTTTGAAAGAGTTTTGACCTTATTGATGATGAAGAAATGTTATCTTTGATTTGCAAATCATGAACCCTAGATCATATGCCTCTTTTTTATCCTCATTTGGGTCAAAATTTTTTTCACTTCCCACAGTGGTTTTTACCCCAAGCTTGAGAGTTTACTATAGGCTTAATTTCTACCAGAAAATAGACCCATCGGGAGAGAAAAACGAAAGGATCCTGTCAAGACAAATATAAGAATAGATTTTCCAGAAAAATTTCTGACAGAAACGGTTCCCAAATCATGTATAAGTTAATAGGGTTTTGATTAATTTGTCTTCCTTTTCTCCAAAATTCATAGCATCATGCATGAACTTTCTCACTTAACAGTCCATTGAATGCTTCTTCTGCCACTTCTTATAACTACAAAAACAGATTCTTAATGTCGGATTAGTTTTTCATTGAAGTCCTTGATCTTTTCTAAAATTACTTTACTTCACCAAATATCTCTTCATTTTCTTCTTTATCTTTCTTTTCTCCAAAATTAGCACCACCATGCATGAACTTTCTCACCTAAATGTCAAAATTGAATGCTTCTTCTGCTACTTCTTATAACTCCAAAAACAGATTCTTAATATCTGATTAGTTTTTCATTGAATTCCTCGATCTTGTCTAAAATTACTAAACTTCATCAAATATTTCTTCATTTTCTTCTTTCCCCATATTTTTTTCAGGCAGAAATATCACTTTGCCGTGTGTACAAGAGACCTGGAGTCGAAGACCACCCATCTCTCCCTCGTTCTCTCCCAACTTCAAGAGCATCTTCATCGAGATCAGTGTCATCGATGTCAGCACAATCTGATAAGAGACTAGACCCTCACCACCATCATCAATTTGGCATTGAAAGATTCCAAGCTTTGAGTGGGCAATCATCACAGCAACAAATGGACATTGCAGCTGAAAAGATGAGTACTAACACTGATCAGACTGACAGAAGCAGCAGCTGCTCAGATGTCACCACAGTTCTTGGACTCTCAAAGCAAAATGTGTACCGCCCAAATATGGCTTCAGTTAGCTCAGCACTTGGGCTGCCACCTTCATTAATGGAAGAACAAGCAGCATCATTAACTTTGGTTCCTAATTGCACTACCACTCTTTTTCCAGTAGCTTTATCTACTTCTTCTTCTTCTGCTGCTTCTTCCAATGCAACTGATGAATTTCATAGGCTTTTAGCCTATCAACAAGCCTCCATGAACCACCAACAACAATATTACAATTATCAGCATCATCATCAGCAGCAGCAGCATCACTCACACTTCCCACAATTGCCGCCGCAATCGCAGCCGCTGTCTGTCAATATGCTTCCAAGTCCGCTTCCAGCAGCCTTCTCGGACAGATTGTGGGAGTGGAATCCGATCCCGGAGGCAAACAGAGAGTACAATGATCCATTCAAGTAATTATTGATCAATTATAAATTTTATCTAGATGGGACATACTTATTTAGAGATAGTTATAAACTCTATATCACCGCTGATTATTTTAATCTGGCTAGCTAGAGGCTTTAGTAATTATTTTCCCTAGTACTTCCGTGTTGTAAGTACATTACAAGAATTGAAGAATATGAATGACCGATTGATGATAATGGTGGATATGATTTGCTTATTTTTCCACTAAGGTTAAGTGATTCCTTTTACTAAATATTGCTTTACAAATACTTCCTACTTAATTTTTCGAAACAAACCTGGGTAATATAGGGCTTTATTGAACTTCTCCTTCTTGGTAAATAGGCCTCCAAAATCCAAATCCTCCTAAGAAGTTCATGCGTCATACGACCCCAATGGCTTTTCGAAGTATAGATCTTGTTTGATCAAGCTTTATGCTTTATATTTTGGTTTTCGAACGATGGTCCCAATGTATACTCCATCATATGTTGAATTTTTTTCAGTGTGCATTTATTTTTACTTCATTTGTTGAAAGGTAAATATACAAACATCGAATTATGGAAGTGTTTAAAGGAGGAATATCTAAGAATTCCTCTTTTTTTGTTCTTTTATCACTTTGGGTGCGTTTGAAATTGAGGTTAGACAGTTGTAGCTTAAAAGTTACAGCATTAAAGTGTTTGGTAAATATTAGCTGTTGTAGCTCGTAAGTTATGTTGATATGATTTTTCACTTGTATAATGAAAATTATATTATATCTTTAATAATTTTATCAAAATTATTATTTAAAATTTATATTTACTAATATTATTAACTTTTATTTAATAGTTACAATTTTTTATTTTTTTTTACGGCAGTTGTAGCTTAAAAGGTAGAGCACCTCAATCCTAAACAAGACCTTAGGTGTTATTACCCAGTTTTCATTTAAAGCTATCGCATTACACTTAGTTCATGTGAAATTCTCCTTAGAAGGTTTGATTCTGATACCATTTAGATGCTAATGAAACTAATTCATATTTGAACATTATCTATTTATTTTAATGTGAGATATGTTCTCCTTAGCAGTTTACCCAAGGAAAATGATTAATAAATAAAAAATAAACGAAATGAACTGAATTTTCAGCCTTAAAGTTCTGTAGCCTATAATTAGTTCGTACTTTGGTTTTTGCCTTCTTTTAATTAAAAGGAAATATTATTAGGAAGATAAACGAGTAGTGAGTGTTAAAAATTACATAAAACAAAAATTAATAACAACACACAAACTTGAGTATTTGATATAAATACTCAATTTACTTGGTGGCTAATGTTAACAACCCACTCACGCACTTGTTATTATAAGATTTAATGATTTCATCTCATAAGGTATGGATTAAAAATCACAGTATTCTAATCTGGAGGATACCCTTATAATAAGTCTTGTTCTAAGCTTAAAAAGTATGAGTTACATTTCTGAAAAATAGGTTTTCCTCTAGCTATTATATGACCGACGCATGCGATTAACTGATGCCAAAAGAAAAAACCTGGATCATAGACAAACGTTACAACTAGCTATGAAAGTAACACGCTAGTATATGCAGGAACTGGACCGATTTTTCTCACAATAAATTAACATTATTTTCAATGGAGACAAGAAAGATTGATTCAAATTTTGATTCTGTTACTGATGACAGAGATACTAACAAACATTCAAAAAGAAATTTGGATTTTCCCTTGTTGTTAAATAAGGGAAAAAATAATAAAAAGCTGCAGAACCAAAATCAGACAAACTCGACCTATCGGGGGTCACACTACTTAGGTGTCTATAGAACCTCGACCTATCGGGGGGTCACACTACTTAGGTGTCTATAGAACCACTCCATTAAGAAAAATCCGCATTACTTTTTTCTTGTTGACCTGATTTACTTTTATCTTTTCCAGCCGTATAATCTGATCATGCAATTTTTGATTTAATTGTGCTTGTCATTTGGAAAAATGTCTGTGTATATATTCAATGGTATCTATCGTGCTGGGTGTATATATGTTCATTTATATGCATTGCAGTTCTCAATCATGCAGCAGTTTTTGGAATATATATTTTATACTTAACAGAAAATTATTAGAATATATATATATATTATTGAATGGTATATTAGAGACATTCTAGGCTTTCTCGAAAGGCACACGATACAGAGCAAATACTATTATTAAATCTCTCCTTTATAAACTTTCATTCATTCAAAGATCAAATTCAAACTCCAAGCCACAAACATAAAAGGAAAAGGAGACATAATTAAAATAGGATCTGGTAATTATCACAAGTAGCTTGTTTGTAGATATAGCTATCTAGCATTGTCTTGTAGTATTTAGCAGGTTCTAACGGATATTAATATGCACTGCAAAGTCAGCAACAAGATGAATACCCCACTTGTACAAATTAACAACACAGATACAGTTGCAGGCCCGCAAGCAACAGCAGCTATGGCATTGTGGGGTTTCGACAATTTAGCTAGAGAGGTCCATGCATGCTGCATTGTATAAAGTCACTATTAATCACTTTAGTATCTTAATTTTATTTCTCAGAAAATGTAACTAGCTTACTATGTGTGTCAGTGTGTGTTTGAAATTTTAGAAAGCAATTGCTATAATAGAACTGGAGAATCTTTGATTGAGACGAGGAATTGAATGCCCTATATTATAGTTGTAGGTATATATTGGTTAAGTTTCGTACAATCCTACATATAGCAGAATTCCTTTCACTATTGATGGCAGAATATTCTCATTTGATAGTTCGAGTTATCAATTTGAAGGATGTGATGGATTTTTAAGTTTTCTTTGTTTGGTATAAAGGTTTTTAAATTCAACTCATAAAGAAAAAATCAGATCGTCATCTTGCACATATTTAGTTCTTTAATTTAACCAACTAAAATCAAAATTGGAATTTTCTTTTCTTTTTTTTTTCAATAAAAGAAAGTTATAATCTTTTCTTGAAACACACACACATATATATGGTGTTGCAATCTACAAATATTACAATATAGGGTTTATTGGGAATATGGAGACATAACACAGACCTATAGAGAACATAACTAGGAAATCCTAAAACTAAATATAAACTAACTAGAGGGGACGGGACAGGACAGGACGCTAAAAGAGAGAACTTCAAAACACAATCTGACGCATATTTGCATGATTTGGAAGTCTAAATCCATTTTAGCAGCCAAAAAATACAGAAGTGGCTCACATCCTTTCCAAGCAGTCTGTTGTAAGAAAATAATTTAGTCCTGCCCACTTGTTTGACAAATTCCATGAGATTCACTATTACATCTGCTATAATGATGCTTCTCCTCCTTGTGACTCATTAACATATATATATATATATATATATAGAGAGAGAGAGAGAGAGAGAGAGAGAGAGAGAGAGAGAACGCAACAAAATACATTGCGTTATATTCTTACGTACTGTCCCACAGGCCAGTAGAAGCTACCTCTCCTCCCATGACTTGTGTGAACCGTACGTTGTCCTCTCACTTCTTCATTACAGAAAAGACTGCGGCAATGCAATCTGAGACCGTCCTGCTGCCTATAAAATATATAAAAAGAAAACTCATTTTTGATATACATCTGATATTTATATATGTTCATGTTGGATTATTATACCCCACACACACACACACACATACACACACACAGAGCAAACGCAATTATTTATCTGAGCAAACTTATTATATATTTATCCCTCATATAACATCAATTAATAGATCTCCATAAGGAGAAATTATAGAATTCCTCATCCATAAGATATCATTCTAAACTAATTTTTAGTCTTTGAATGGATTGAGGAATATCACTTTGGGCGGGCGCTGTGTGATACTGAGGTGCTATTTTTTTGAACCACAATTTCTTTGAAAAAAATGTTGTAAATATAAAATAAAAGTTAATAATGTATAGTAAATATAACTTTTAAATAATAATTAATTGTGACAAAAATAGCAAAGATATAAATTACAGATTTTTCATTACAAATCAACTTAACTTTTAAGTCACAACAACTAATGTTTATTAAATATTTTAGTACTGTAACTTTTAAATTATAATTGTACCTCAAAATTTAACTAAGACCTTAATTTACCAAAAGCCAAAAGGAGTGTTGCTACATAGTTGAATGCATGCAAATTCAATCCTCGTCATCATTGTTGCATTCTTCCATATTAATGAAGTTATGAGAAGCCTTGATACTGGGCCTCTCTCTCTTAATTCATTGTACGTATATGTCGCTCAACTGAAATTGCACCTCTCTTGTGTAGCGCCCGTTTGTGAAGTGGGTCTGAAATCATTTTTAGGTCTAAAATCTAATTAAATCTGGGTGTTAGGGAAGTAAGTGTGTTTGATAAATTAAATCTGGCGCTCCATCAGAGGTCTCAATGAAACCTCATCGCCAATACTTCCGTGGATGGTGAGTCAGCAAGAAGGATAGATATGGTCGCTGGTTGTTGACTTAGCAAGGCTCAACATAAATCCAAAGGAGTACATACGAAGGACATCATGTGACTAGCTAATAAAACAACACACCAGAACCTTTGTAATGGACGGAGAATAACAGTCATTACATCAAATTAGTATTAGCCATAGGACTGAGTTCAAATGCAGGAGTTGTAAGAATGACATCATGACAAGAAAGAGCACTTGTTTATAAACAAACGAAATGAATGAAATCAAGAGGCTACGTTTTTAATTTTCTAGCGTAATTTCTTGGCAATTATGAGTCGGATGGTTTCATTGATGTAATTAAAAATAAATAAATAACTTCTGGTTCTTGTGGATGAACATGTTATTGTCATCGCAGTGGACTCGGAATCAAGTAATGTAATAAAGTTCACTAAAGAGAGACTTTACAACAAATGGAAGCCCTGAGGTGGGCTTAAACTTTTAACGTAGAAGGCCATAAAGTTGATTAACTTATACACGAAAGCCAATTCAATATAAAATATTTAAATGGAGAGACTTGAACTCTCTGGCCTTAGAGTTAAGTAGGGGAAGTACCAATCAACTTAACCTAGGGGCTCTTGGTGTGTTTTTGATGTTAAGGAAAGCATTTTTTTTTTTTTTTTATCTAAAACAAATGTATATTAAAAAAAATAGAGAATACCAATTATCTAAAAATTCACAATAACGAACCTGAGATACTGTCTTTAATTTCTTGAGGACCCTTTTACGCAAGAAAGAATTTTGCCTCTCACTTAGAATCTTGTTCAGAATTTCAATCAAAGCAAAGCACATCCCTCTTTCACTGGACCAAACATGAATAACAATAACAAAGTACATGGTTGGAAAATCAAAGCTCATATAAGTTCAAATTAGGATAGAATCATAATTCTCCCATCACCAATTAACATACTCTGATCACCATTACAGCAACTAAACAATGTTAAACGTGTGTATATATCTATATATATATATATGTGTGTGTGTGTGTGTGTGTGTGTGTGTGTGTGTGTGTGTAGCAAGGGAAAGGGACTCAAAATATCTGGTCACAAAATGAAAGCTGAAAAAAAAAACAGCAAAATAGGAAAAATATAGGATGAACAAATTTAAAAAAATCAATAACTAGGAAACCCTTTAGCATAATAAGACACTTAGAAATCTCCTCTTGTGTTGGATCGTCCTACCAAATGTAAGCAGATCACTTTAAACCTTGGTTCACCAAATAATTGGCAACATAATTAACTTCATGGAAAGAGTGGCTAATTTTAAAATCCAACTGACTGAAAAGATGACAACAATTCAACCAATGATTTTGTAAAATGCAAGGAGATTGAAGCTTAATTATTAATTGCAATGGATTTGCTTTGAATTTGTGTAATATTAGTTAAGATACAAGAGGTATTAAAGTTTAATTATTAATTGAAATCGGACTAAAGAACTTTTGAGGCTAAAATCTCATTTTGTTTAAAAAATTTTACTTTAATTTTTTAAACTGCATTTTATTTTGGGAACTAAGCTTTTTTAACAAAATATTACACATTAAAATAATATAATTAACAATCGATTAAAAAGTTGCTCCAAGCAAAAAGAGGCTGATTTTCAATTTTCTTTTTCTTTTTTTAAAAGGATCCAACATTACATACAGGAAGACTCAAAGCCCTTGATCAAAATAATAAGTTGAGGAGAAATAAACTACTCTATACACCAATGAATGGTAATCTATATGGAAAACTTGAGCATAGTGCTAAAACAATGTTTTGCAGAAGGAATCACTCAACCCTAGTGGAGAATTAAGCAAATACAAATCATGTTCATTATGCCATATTTCAAGCTAGCAATGTCATTACACAGAAGTAATAGAGAATTAATTAAGCTTGAGACACTTAGTGAAATAAATTATCAGTATGAATACCGTAATTAGATCAATTATTTGAATGGATCATTGTACTCTCTGCTTGCCTCCAGAATTGGATTCCATTCCCAAAGTCTGTCCGAGAAGGCGGCCGGAAGTGGGGTTGCAAGCAAATTGAGAGACTGTGGCTGCAATTCCTGAAGGTGAAGATGATGATCGATATTGTAATACTGTTGGTGGTGGCTAATCGAAGCTTGTGGGTAGGTTAAAAGCCCGTGAAACTCATCGGCTGCATCGGAATAAATAAGAGAAGAAGAAGAAGAAGAAGATAAAGCTACTGGAAAAAGAGTAGTGGTAGTGCAACTAGGGACTAAAGTTGAAGCTGCGGCTTGTTCTTCCATTATCGAAGATGGGAGTCCAAGTAATGAAGTGGTAATTGAAGCCATATTTGGACGGTACACATTTTGCTTTGAGAGACCGAGAACCGCTGCCACATCTGAGCAGCTGCTGCTGCTTCCATCAGTTTGATCTGTATTAGTACTCATCTTTTCATCAGTTACCATTTCCATTTGTTGATGTGATGACTGCCCACCAAAACCTTGCAATCTTTCAATGCCATGACGACGATGGTGATAATACAATATTTTATCGGGTCGTGTAGTCGACCTGGATGACCCGGTTCTCGAAGAAGATGCTTTTGATGTTGGAAGACAACGAGGAAGAGATGTGTGATCTTCGACTCCAGGTCTCTTGTGTACACGGCAAAGTGATATTTCTGCCTGAAAAAGTATGGAGAATATCAAAAGATGAACGGATATTTCCCGAAACGATGCAATTAAACAGAAGACCAAGGACTCGCATTAAAATATTTTAGGGCATTAAGAATCAGTTTATAGTTATGGGAATTGGGAAGTAGCAGAAGTCTTGAACATTCATGCATGTTGCTATGAATTCTCGAGAACATACAATAATCAAACCCCATTAAATTCTACATGATTAGAGATTCTTAAACTGACAGGAATATTTTCCTGGAACTAAAATTTCGTATCTTTTCTTGATAAGATCCTTTCATTTGAATTTCTATCACAACGGATCCATATAGGAAATCTTTGGGAATTATTCTCTCAAACTTGAGGCGAAAACAGTTGTGGGAGATGAAGAAAAATTTAGCTCAAGTGAGGTTCCAGTGAAAGCTTGTGAGTTAGGGTTCCAACAAGATATGCAATGAAATCAAGATAACATATCTTAATTAAGATCATGTTAAGAAGCTTATAAAATTGTTGACTTCTAATTTGTTAATTTTTGAGGGATTACTTTACTCTTACTTACCTTTTGGTAGCGTTCAGTTTCGTGTTGTGGAAGCCGATATTCGTTCATAATCCAACTGGTACGGATGCCTTTAGGAGCTTTGCCAGAATAGAAAACTAGGGTTTTCTTTAAGCCAATTGAACGAGAATTTTCGCTTTTAATCATTCTATCAGCTCCGGTTGCCTTCCAATACCCAGATGTTGTAACTCGATTGGGACGGTCCCCGTTACGATACTTTCGATCTCTTGGCACATAGAAGAACCATTCTTTCTCCCCAACTGCTGCCAGAGCTGCAGATGGTCAACAAATGATGCAATTGAGTTCACTCATATACATATAATAAAAAAAATTAATTAAATAGCTGGCATATGATAAAGTAGCTACCTAGCTAGCACATGATGCAGAAGAAAGATATATTAAAAGAAAAAGATAAGATGATTGATTACATAGGATAGGATGCCTTGAAAGAGAGGGAGTGTGCGTGTGTATGTATTTATAAACAATTACCAGGAAGTTCCCAAGGGTCATAGCGATAAAGATCAAGAAAAGTGATGAGTTCAACATTGAAACGCTTGCCCTCAACCTTACGGCGAAGATAGAATTCTACAAGCTCTTCCTCGGTAGGATGGAAGCGAAAGCCAGGCATAACCACGTCGTGTTCGTGATCGTCATCTTTGCTGTCGTTATTGTTGCTCATGCTTATGCTCATGCTCATGCTCATGGTTGCTGCTTCAATTGCCTTTAACCTAAAAGCTCGAGTTTGGATTTGTTTACATATATATACACATATAAAAATTGTACGAGATGACCGAGTGGTGGTGTATGTATGTACGTATGCATGCAAGTTGGGTATTAAGATAAGAGCTATTGTTTAATATTAATTAATTTAATTTGCTACCAATTAATTAAATATGACAAAAAAATAATTTTATTTTGAAGAAGATGAAGATGAAAGAAGAGAAGAATATAGGAAGAGCAGTGATGGGTGTAAATAGAAAGATCTATGTACATGTATAGATAACTAAGGCCCTACATGAGAGGAGGTTTTAAGATGAGACATTTGACATCTCAAGGACATTGGACGACCACTTTAATTAACCTTCTTAGCAGTGCCCTTTGACCTTTCTTTCTTCTACCGTACAAAAAGCTCATTTAATTTTACTTTCCAGTCAAATTTTATTTGCTCTCTTAACTTAACTAATCAGCTTCATTACTCAATCGTAATGAATCCAGCATATACAAGCAAAATTATTTTTAACCTGAGCTCCTTCAGAACAAAGTTCAAGTGAGACATTAGTGGTTATCAGATAAAATATAGACCATCAAAATAAAAAAAAAAAATTGAAAATAAATTATTTTTATTTTGCTTTCATTTGGCGTCCATGCTTACCTTTTTCCAAAAAAATAAAAAATAAAAAAAATTTATTAGTAAATGTAAAGGTATACACCATCATAGGTGTTGGATATTCACTAATTAAGTTGCATCTTGTAACAAAGATTTCTAATAATCTAGCAAATGTGGAATACATACATTAAACCAAAAGATGAATTTTTGGGTATATATTTTGATAGGGTAATGATTTAGCTAGATCTTGTATTTTAAAAAATTATTCAAAATACCTATATTCATGCTTTCATAGCTGTTAGGTCACAAATTATGAAAAATAATCATATTCCATGAGCTGGGATTCTTTTACCATTGTACATGTGTCATAGTGGTTTCGATTGTTGCATAACAATAAGCTTGATTGGAAAAAAAAAAAAAAAATTCACGTGAACCCTATTATCTCAAAACCTGATGTAGTCATGCACCATAAAAAAGAAATATTATTATAGTTGAACCAAATGACAGTCATAATTGTTTGCAGTTAGTTAAACCACTTGTTTCAACTAGTAAAATTTTTAGATTGGAACCCGCAATATACGGGTGGATTTATATCAAAAATATCAAGGAAAAAAAAAAAGAACATTCATAAAAGTTCCTAAAAGTTTTACGATTTTTAGATAAAAAGTAGCTTTTTACTTTTTTTGTCAAGTATATCTCACAATTAATTTCTACTAAAATACTGTTTATAGTTATTTTTAGGACCTTTAAAATTCAATTGTAATCTATTATTTTAATTAGAGTTAGAGATTTATTTTATTACAAATTTATATTTAGTTGGAGTGAGGCTCTTGATGCAACATCAATTAATTTGTAATAAAATAGAAGAAAAAATATAGACTTTAAAAAAAGAAAAACAAAAAGAATATAATGTGAAAAACTCACTTGTGTCTAAAAGAATTAATATTGTACAAAAATGAAATTACTAATTTTTTTAGAGACTAATAAAAAAAATATATATTAACTCCTCAGCAAGTATTCCACAAAAAATTAATATATATTTTTTATTTTTTAGGTTTAAATTAGTAATTTAATTCTTTTTTTATTAATGTCTGAAAAAGGATACATTATTGTAAAAAGGATAATATTGTAAAAGTAAGTTAAAAGAACAAAAAATAATGACACGGGTGTCAGTAATTTAACGGCAAGAATATTTTAAAATATTTTTAAAAATATAAAAATTAAACAGACATTAACCTCAAAATATAGTGATTAAACAAACTTTTACCCTTAATATATGTGTTTTGACTTCTTTCTATGTTACAGAAGTATTCACACAAAATATATATATAATAAATTTATAAATTTAGATCAAAACAAAGATCATGGATCCGCCCTTGCCCAGCATTATGGGTATTGATCATGAGGGAATTTAGTTTTCTCTCGATGCAAAACTTTGAAAAGGAAAAATCACACACACATATATCAAAACAACTTAAGTAATAAAATAAGTATACGGATTTTTTTTTTTTTTCCCAAAGAAAGAAATTTGCAAATTGTATGTAGCTAGTTGTAGAAAAGTAATTGGAATGGGGGCGAGAGAGACTGCCGAAGCATGAATTTAAGTGGGAATGGGCTGGAGATGAATATGCAAAATCGATCAAGATTGTCTTTAGTCTATAGAATCCCGTGACCACTTCTCTTTATTTTGACAACTACTTCCGCTTTTCTTCTCTTTGTCTTTTTTATATTTTCTCTTCCACATCTTCTTTCACATTCTGTACTTATTGATACATTATTAATGAATTATGTGTCAAATAACCTATTTTATATATTCACAGATTTCTTTTTGTGGGACGCATGGCCTACGTAAATAATGTAACGTCATATGACATTACCACTCAACATAAAATATTGTACACGAGACCAAAAATGACTAACTATAGTCAACAATTGCACCAACGCATTAAGAAGCTTTTCACATTTATTGGACTTATACTACTTGATAGAGGAAAATCATATTCTACTTTTTGAAAATCATGGAGATTAAGCTAGGTTTAGTTGAACATGATGTTTTAGCTTTGTTATGTAAAAGCCAAACCGTGTCTCATTACAGAACTATACATATATCAAACTAGGTCCTCGAAATTTCGTGAAAAAAGCAAAAATTAAGAAAGGCAGTAAAATTCTTGCTAGCTAGAGAATGCGTCTTTATAGATAAGTGGGCATTGACTTAATAATTGCTTGATATTGTCCTCTTGTCAAAAATTTGGATGGTCTCAGTTAAATGATGGTTGGAGGATTTGGAAGTATTCGATCGAGAAAGATCATATTTTGACTCTTAGTTCATGGTAGGCTGCATGCACACTACTTTAGCTGAAGATAATATGATAAAAAAAAAAGAGAATTGACAGCAATTGATGACAATCACAATCCCTTCTCTTACTATTAGTAATAGATTTTTTTTTTTTTCAAGTTGAGATTTAATCCTGGATACTTAAGTTTGTATTTTGTAGTATTTATTTCATGTATTATTCATTGATTAAATTTATAAAAATAATTAATAATAAAATTAATTGATATTATACGCACGGATTAGCTATCAAGTTACAGTTAGGTGCAATGTACTCTGATGAAATTTTGGCACGTAATTTTCACCCACTTCCATTTTTATATTCTTATTTATTCTGACTTGATCATATTTGTCAATAATATGGATGAATTGATTAGATAATTACCTAAATTGATTATCATTAAAAAGTTTGAAACTATACCCATATCATTTTCATGGGGTACATTTGGAAGAACTCAGATGAATCGAGATCTTCGGTCTCATGTTCTATCTAGCTCTTACAATATGAAATAAAACTATGGGAGTATGAGCTAAGGTGAAGTATTTGGAAGAATTAACTTAATTAATTGACTCCATGATGAGCGGAAACGCGTACAGAAATTAATTTATGTGTCCGTGACTTTGATTTTGTTTTCTAAAGTATATTTAATTAATTTAATTAATTCATACAATAAAATTTCTTATTCAAATGCCCTCCACTCCACATATCATTTATATCAACCTTGATGATCTTTTTCTGTCTTAACAAATAAAAAAAAAGTAATAAAAATCTAAAAATGGAGGCAAGGAAAGAAGATGGCTTTAAGCCTACTACAATTGCATGAGGCAGAGGCAATTTGCTGCCAGTCATCATCACTTCATCTTCTGCCAAAATAAGACAAATTCATGGACTCAGGAGTGGAAAAAAAAGGACATTAAATAAGTTAATTTATTATTTACATTATTTCTAAAACTATCATTTAATGTTTCAACCACCGAACTGTTAACATGTATAAAAGAAAATTGAAAATCCTAACCAAATCGAAGGTTAACCATTTATTTTGCTGTTCATGCATGAGCAATTATTTGCCATTTCAGTTGCTTAATATTTATCGAAGAAGCTTATAATTCTTATGACAAATGTCAAGAAGTGTCATTTGTGAATGGCAAAAGCCTCTTCCTATAAAAATAAAATTTGTTTCATCAAATTAAGAATATTTTAACATTCAAAGATTTTGTTTAAATTTATGAGAAATGATATTTATCTTACGGCTAAGTTAGTATGGGCGCCAGCTAATTTAATTAGTAAAATCTATTGAGTGTACATTAGATGTCTTGGGCTCCAACCTTGCTCACATCAGTTGTGAAGAAATTAAACTGTCACTAAAAAAAATTTAGTAGACGTATGTGGAATTTTTTTTTCCTTAGTTTGAATAAATTTATATTAGTCTGAACTCTGAATAGATTTGAATGTCTGAATTTAAATAATTATTTTTTACTTGAATCTCTTAAAATAAGTATTAAGTTGTTTGTTCTTTTAACTTAAAAAACTAAAAACTTGTACTTTTAAATTTATACCCTTACTAAATTTAAATGTTAAAATATATAAGTAAAAGTAAGATAAATTAGACAATGATAAAGTACTTCCTAATCCTAAAGCCTAATTTCAAAATCACAGCATGAATTAAAACCCAATTCAGTAAAACAAAAAGGATATTATAAATGCAGATTATATAATTACATAAAAAGTTTAAGAATCATAACTATAATGATAATTCATGAGAAATTGAAGAACTTGATGAATGAAGCAACTTAGAAAATTGAGGAGGGATGTTGAAAAAAAAATCAAAGGCTAAATGCTCGTTTAGTCCCTATATTTTTAATTAAGTGCCTGTTTATTCCCATTATTTAAAAAAATACCTTAAATGTTAAATACTTTACACTTCTACTCTTACATTTTCTATCATTTAATGACAATACCCTTGCGGTAAAATTCTTTCGGATATTAGTAAAAAGAAAAAATGATAATTTATCAAATTAACCTTAAAAATAACATAAAAATTTACACAAATTTTTATATTATTATTTTCCTTTGAGGATTAATTTGCATTAATTTTTTTTATAAAATGGTTATTAGTAAGATTATTACGTAGGTATAAAAATACTAGTTCTTTCATACTAATATGTATTGGTTAATTTGCTAATAAATAATTATAAGTTAATTTGCTAATTAGATTTTTTATAGATAGATTAATTAATGTGAAGAATATTTGTGGAAGTGTATTATTGTAAAAAGAAAGAAAAAATAAGTGTAAGAATGTTACATATTTAACTATATGGATGTTTTAAGGTACTTTTTAAAATATAGTGACTAAGCATGAACTTAAGTTAAAATATAAGAACTAAACGAATATTTATCCAAAATCAAATATGAGTTAATGTTAAGCTCTATTTGGGATTGAGGTATTCTAACTTTTAAGTTACAGTTGCTTAAAAAAATGTAAATATGAAATCAAAGTTAATAATATATAGTAAATAAAATTTTTAAATAATGATCTTGATAAAATTAGTAACGATATAATAATTTTTTTATCATGCAATTGTAAAATCAAATCAACTTAACTTCCAATCTATAGCAGCAAGTGTTTACCAAATATTTTTGTGCTGTAACTTTTAATCTAAAGCCGTCCAACCTCAATTCCGAATTGAGCCTTAGCCAAGTACAAATGCGTGGATTTTTGAGGTAGGTATGAAAAATAAATATAAATTAGAGGATAATTTTTACAATAGAATTTAGTTGGCTTATTAAGATTTTTTGGTTCCGTCAACAGTCAAAATAATTAACTTATTTTATTCAACTAAAAATCTAAAAAATCTCATTAAGATATAAAACCAAACACCTCTAATTCAGAATAAATTGAGTCAAATCACTTTAAATCATTAAGTAAAAAACAAACCCTCCTTTAATAAAACGTACAGTAATAAAAATTAGAACAGTACTAGAAATTAGAATGATGGGAAGGAAGTTCTTTAGCTACAATGCCCGAACCAATTTATTCAAGAGGACATTAAAGGAAAATATCATCTTCACGCCATAAATTGGGATTCATTTGCCATTAACATACAAATTACTCATTATTTCTTCCCCTATGTGCATGATATGGTCTTGATTATTAATTCTCATATAATGTTCCGATTTCTTGCCATACATGTATGCGTCATAATAAATTAGATCTTGTCATAATTAGTGTATAACACAATTGTCTTAAGTTTTTCATATACACATCACATAGTGGTGTTAATTTCTCCCGTTTGTTTGTATGTCAAAAAGATGACATTGATTAAGAAAGATCTTCCATATATCGTTTACCTGTAACAATTTTGCTGTTAACTTTTTGTAACCTAAAATGCCTTTATAATTAAGATAGTCAAAATTAATTTTCTACCACACATCTAAAAAATTTATCATAAATAATATGGTATTCATTAATTAGATGATGAGATAATATAACATAGTTAATTCGCTTAAAATTTATGAAGAATTAATAACCACCTAATAAATAACCAATCACATGTCATATCATTTTGTAGAAATGAAGACCGATTGTACACATAAGATAAGGTAGAAATGCAATGAAGTCAAATATTGCTGGCAAAGCAAATCAAGGACGCCTGTCGTCATTTTGTGGTTAAGTTGAGTTGAGTTGTATTTGTGGGGGCCAATTTGGCGGTTCTGTTGCGAACCTTTTTCTTTGTCTGTTTTAGCTAAACGGGTAGTATAAAATCAAGTCGTAATTAATTAAATGAATCCAAAGAGGACCCAAACAAGCAGGCTGGCTAGTCAGAAGGCTCACCAAGTATCACCGACCATGTTGTTCTTGAGCCGTCCAGCCAATTGTCATTTTAATTTTATTGCCCCTTTTTTTTTCTTTATCCGCAAGCATGCATGTATTAGAAAACCATACACTCACATTCAATCATACAAGCCAAGCTATTGCTATCATTAAATTTTTTATTAGAAGCAAACAAATTTTCTCTTTTTTTCTCGTGAGGGGTCTATTTAAATGACTAAAAAATATTGGGTAAGCGCATGACGTTGGTTGCATTGTGTTGCCAGTACGTTATATATGTCGAAGACGTTAATTTGGATTTGTTTACTTTGTTCATGATTTGATGTTTAAAAATTCAGCTATATCGATTAATTTCATATCCATATGAGATATGGAAATGAATGAGAATTGATTTTTAATCATAATGTGATCATTATATCTAAGAAGCCTTTGAAGGAATAATAAAATTTATATAATTTTTTAATAGGTAGGGGTCCTGCCTAACACCCACCTTTTTAGTGATTTTTAATTAAAAAAAAAATTATACAATTCTCATCTTCCATGCATTGCCATGTAATGAAGTAATTTAATTTTCTGTCAACAATATTTCTCATTAAACTAAAGATCAATTAAATATATTTAATTCATTATACGAAAAGATTACTTTAAATTTTTATTTGAAGGTCGATTCTCTTCTTAATGTTGGTATACAATTGCCGATTACATAATAAATTATACGATTAACTCATTTCTTTTTGTCAATAAAATTTCTTTTATGTGGAAAAAGAAAGTGATTAAACGACGCAGTAACTTGCTCCTAAGAAATATTGTCCTATACTGATGATATTCACATCACGTGGAACATGTGATAGTTGTTGGATATTCTTCTATCACGCTGTCGTAATTCTTCATAGCTTCTCATTTCTTACCTTTGATGTGTGTCAATATACGCCTTCTCTTTGCAAAAGTCAATTTTTGAAACAATATTCTCTCAATTATTTACTTGATTTCTTGTTCTTTCTCTCTTTTTCTTCCCTCCCTTTTCTCTCTCTTTTATTTTTTATTTTTTAGTCATTTTCACTTGCATAAATATTTAGTTTAGCTCAATAGGGACAAAGTCTTTGTCAAATAACTTTCTCTTCACTTGGACTAAATAAATCTACTTCATTGATATTAATACTTCCACCAAACTTGCTACCATTGATTGAAATGTTAGAAATGTGAGTTAATATTGATCCTTTGAACTCAATATTGATTCTTTGAACTCAAAATCAACTGGAACTACCAACATAAAAATACACAGATGTTCAATAATGGTTTGAGAATAGCAATATAGTTATTTAATCTAAAAGGTGTATTCAAAAACACATAATTTACACCCATGTACAAAAAAATTTATCATATAATGCTTCATCAATAAATATAATTTTATTAGGGCATGAGCAAAGCACTATCCTTAATATTAATTTTTCACTCCTCGAAGGAAGATTTTCTAGTGCAAAAAAAAAAAAACACACAAATCAAAGCAGAAACAAAGTTTTTTTAAACCAAAAGATGCATCGAAAAATGCAGAACTTGTACTCACGAATTAGAAAGTTGTATCTCATAACACTGAAGTTGTTAATTGATCAGTAAATATAAAATTTTCAAGGCATGTATGAATCATTGTCCTTAAGTCCACTTTCAGCTCATCTAAGGAAGAATTTCCGATGCGAAAAGACACAAATCAATGTAGATTAACCTACATGACATAGTGATATTATTGTGAGATTGCACTCCAACCATAATAATTTAGAACAGTAAATTAAAGAAAAAAATTGATGAACAAAAATATAAGACAGAAATAGAGAGCAATAATTAGAACAATTTGATTGTTCTCTTCTTTTTCTATTCCTGTAATAGTAGCGGTTACCTTAAAGGTTTTGTATATCTCTCTTATATAGAAAAACCTTTAAAGTCATTTTCCTAATTCAATTTGAATTACCTATCCACTTTTCATTATTTTATTTGAATTAGTCATATATGTGTCTCACAATTAAATTCAAATTGAATATTTCAAATTACATGTACATTTGATTTATTTAACTCTAGTTTGTAATATATCAAACGCAAGGCTGTTTTTCCTTATATTGCTGGAGAAAGGATTGAGGAGCCCCTGTTTTATTCCAGAAGAAGAGAGAGCCTTGAACATTAATTATCGGGCGCTCAAGAAGGTAACCTAACCATCAAGAATAAGAATCCACTTTGATTGCAGAATTCTTTGCCTTAAAAAATAAAATGAGCATGAGATACTTCTCGAAGTTGGATTTACAACCAGGCTGCTACTACTATCAGGCGCGTATCGCAGAAGGAGACGAGCCAAAGACAACCTATGCGACAAGCAAGCAACCATAATAATAAAGGGGCTTTTGATTGTTGCCTTTCGGACTCGCGAATGCCCCTGCGACGTTTCGTACCCTCCACAATGAGCTAGTTCACCTGTACTTAGATGACTGGTGGTACACTTCGATCGTGGGGTATAACTATTTGTTAAACGACCGCGTTAGCCACCTATGGACCGTTTTTAAGAAAGAATAACCTCTGCGTAAGATAAAAAAAAAAAAAAAAGAGAAATGATCCTTTCGATAGACAGAGATCCTATTCCTAAGGCATTGACAATACTATATTTACTAAGAATCTCTCTCGTAGTTAGTTATTGTGAAGCCGAGAGTTAGTTACATTCTGTTACTGGTGAGGTGGCAGTAAGTTAGCTTTGTGGGCCAGCTGATGGTTAATTAGTTATGACCAAAGAGCTGTATAAATAAGCAGAGCCAGGGCTGATCATCAAAGATCTTTTTCGGCTAAGTTGAGTGACCAATACTGAGAGTAAAGATTCTTAGTTGAGTGAGATTTGTTCTCTGACATTGGTAGTCACATTGTAATCAACCTTTAGCAATAAAGTTTCACACCCTTTGGGGTTTCTTCAGCCGTGGATGTAGGTACTCTGATACCGAACCACGTTAATTCCTTCTCTTTGTTTTTCTATTTTGTTTATAGTTTATACACTGTTCTTTGTTGATCTTTGTGAATCTTGGCTGTTAGTTAAAGTGCCGAGATCTTCTTTTCTTAACAAATTGGTATCAGAGCTAAACAGCTCTCTGTTCTTGATCTTCAAAGATGGGAACCACCAGATTTGACCTTGAGAAATTTAATGGAGAAAATGACTTCTACCTATGGAGTCTTAAGATGAGGGCCATCTTGATTCAACAGGGCTTAGACAGTGCCCTTGATGGTGAGGAAGAAAAGTCCAAGAAAGAGAGAGAAGAAGGTTCTTCAAGTTCAGGTGGAGACTTGAGGACCATGAACAATAAAGCCCACAGTACGATCATCCTTCACCTGTCAGATGAGGTACTGAGAGAAGTAGCAAAAGAGAAGTCAGCATCTGGGTTATGGGCAAAATTAGAAGAGCTTTTCTTGAAGAAATCTCTGGCTAAGAGGTTGTACATGAAAAGGAAGCTTTACACATTTTCAATGAAAGAAGGAACAGCTATGAGAGACCATGTTGATGAGTTCAACAAGCTCATACTCGATCTTGAAAATGTTAATGTAATGCTTGAAGATGAAGATAGGGCTCTCATCTTACTAAGCTCCTTACCAGATTCTTATGAACACTTCGTGGACACTCTGCTCTATGGTAGGCAAACCCTCACCCTAAAAGATGTCAAGAATGCTCTTGAATCTAAATACTTGAAGAAAAGAGCAGATGGCAAAGATCAGATCACTGGAGATGGATTAGTTGCCAAAGCAAAGACAGAAAAGAAGATGTACAAAGATAAGAAGAACAAAAATCAGAAAGAGAAAACTGATAAGATGAAGAAGAAAAGAAAATGTTACTTCTGTCAAAAGGAAGGACATTATATAAAAGACTGCTTTGAAAAGACGAAGCTTGAAAAGTTACAGAAAGAATCAAGTGGGAAGGCTGACATTGCATCTGTAGATGAAGAAGAGTCAGAAGATGCAGATGTCCTTATAGCAGCAGATAAGAAATCTTCTGGTGAGTGGATACTTGACTCAGGATGTTCCTTCCATATGTGTCCACATAAAGATTTCTTTGTGACTTTCGAGAGTATTGATGGTGGGAAAGTTTTGCTTGGAAATAATCTAGCCTGTAAAGTTGCTGGAATAAGGTCTGTTAGGATTAAAATGTATGATGGTTCAGTAAAAGGCTTGGAACAAGTGAGATATGTTCCAGAGCTTAAAAGAAACCTCATATCATTAGGGATGATAGACAAATTAGGCTGCTGCATAAAGGCAGAAAATGGTGAACTTCAGATCCTTAAAGATGGTGCAATCATAATGAAAGGCTGTAGAAGAAATGGATTATATGTGCTTAAAGGCTCAGTTGAGTTACCTGGTATTATTACAAATGTAAATAGTGATAAAACCAGGCTCTGGCACATGAGATTAGCACACATGAGTGAGAAAGGTTTAAAGGAGTTAAGTAAACAAGGTCTACTAGGAACTGATCAAATTTCTGCACTTGAATTCTGTGAAAAGTGTGTATTTGGTAAAGCAACTAGGCAGAAGTTTAATCCAGGAAAACAAGAGACAAAAAACACACTGGATTATATTCACTCAGACCTATAGGGGCCCTCTCAAGTGCCCTCTCATGGAGGAGCTAGATATTTCATCACTTTCATTGATGACTTTTCAAGGAAAGTCTGGGTATATGTACTGAAGCACAAGAGTGAAGCTTTTGAGAAATTTAAAGATTGGCTGACTTTAATAGAGAATCAAACAGAAAGGAGGGTAAAGAGACTAAGAACTGATAATGGACTCGAGTATTGCTGCAATGATTTTGAACAATTTTGCATCAAGAAGGGGATAGCCAGGCACAAAACTGTGAGGCACACACCTCAGCAGAATGGACTAGCAGAAAGGATGAATAGGACCTTAGTTGAAAAGGTAAGGTGCATGCTGTTTAATGCAAACCTTTCAAAACACTTCTGGGCAGAAGCTGTCACCACTGCAGCCTATTTAGTCAACAGGAGCCCTTCAGTTGCTTTACATTTCAAGACCCCCCAAGAAGTTTGGTCAGGAAAGCCTCCAGATCTCAGCAACCTCAGGTTATTTGGTTGCCTTGCTTATGCTCACATAAACCAGGGAAAATTAGAGCCAAAAGCTGTCAAGGGTTACTTCATAGGCTATCCAGAGGGTGTCAAAGGGTATAAGATCTGGTGCATAGATGGAAAACCTTCAAGAACATTGATCAGCCGAGATGTTGTGTTTGATGAAGAGCCTATGCTGCATCAGAAGGTAGAAACAGAGCTCACTGCACCTGATACAAATGAGGTTAAGGAACACAACTTTGAGGTGGAGTCAAGTGAAGAAAAGAAAACTACAGAAAGGGATTCCAAGTCTTGTCAGAAAACACATATCACTTCTCAAATGAATGAATATCAGCTAACAAGAGACAGGGAAAAGAGAGTCATTAAACCACCCAAAAGATATGGCATAGCTGATATGATTTCTTATGCCCTGGCAGTAGCTGAAGAAGTCATTGGTGAAGAGCCTGTTAGCTACAAACAAGCTATGGGCAGTAAAATTAAAGAGAAATGGCTGAATGCCATGAATGAAGAAATTATCTCCCTAAAGAAGAATAGAACATGGATACTGGTCAAAAAACCTCAAAACAAAAGGCTGGTAGGTTGCAAATGGATCTATAAAATTAAAGAATGGACTGTGGATGGTGAGCCTCCTAGGTATAAGGCAAGGCTGGTAGCAAAGGGGTTCACCCAAAAACATGGAGTGGATTTCAATGAGGTATTCTCCCCTGTAGTAAAATACAGTTCCATAAGAGTCCTACTGGCAATAGCAGCTTACGATGACCTGGAATTGGATCAAATGGATGTGAAGACAGCCTTCTTACATGGGAATCTTGAAGAAGAAATTCTCATGGATCAGCCTGAGGGGTTCATTGAAGAAGGGACTGAAAATATGGTATGCTTGTTGAAGAGGAGTTTGTATGGGCTGAAACAGTCTCCAAGACAATGGTATCTAAGGTTCAATGAGTTCATGATCAGCCATGGATATTGTAGAAGTCAATACGATAGCTGTGTGTATTTTAAAACCTTATCCTCTGAAGATAGAATTTACCTTCTTCTTTATGTTGATGACATGCTTATTGCATGCAAAAGAAGAGAGGAGATTGAAAGGCTTAAAATGGAGTTGAATACTGCTTTTGAAATGAAAGATCTGGGGACTGCTACAAGAATTCTGGGAATGCAAATAGTGAGGAACAGAAGTAAAGGCACTTTGTTTCTTACTCAAGCTATGTATGCTAAAAGGGTTCTTAGCAGATTTGAGATGAGTGGTGCTAAGCCTGTGACAGTACCTATGTCAGCACATTTCAGATTGTCAAAGCTTCAGGAACCAGAAGAGGATCATGACCTTGAGCATATGAAGTCAGTGCCTTACTCAAGTGCTGTTGGCAGCATAATGTATTCTATGGTTTGTACAAGACCTGATGTAGCTCATAGTGTAGGTGTTGTTAGCAGGTTTATGGGGAACCCAGGAAGGGAACACTGGAGTGCTGTCAAATGGTTGTTGAGGTATATGAAAGGTACTGCAAATCATGGAATTTTGTATGGTGGTTCTGAAAGTAACTCGTGTCAGGTATCAGGGTTTGTAGACTCAGATTTTGCTGCTGATCTGGACAAGAGAAGGTCCATTACTGGATATGTTTTCATTTTGAATGGAGGAGCAGTGAGCTGGAAGGCATCTCTTCAGTCAGTGGTTGCTTTATCCACAACTGAAGCTGAGTACATTGCATTGACAGAAGCAGTGAAAGAAGCAAAGTGGCTAAGTGGGTTAGTTTCTGAGTTTGGGTTAAAGCAGGAGTCAGTTTGTATTGGCTGTGACAGCTCTAGTGCAATTCAGCTTAGTAAGAATCCTAAGTATCATGAAAGAACAAAACATATTGATGTTAGGTTACACTTTGTCAGGGATGAAATAGCAAATGGTATTGTGAATGTTATTAAGGTTCCTACTCAGACTAATCCTGCAGATATTCTAACCAAAGCAGTACCTGCAATCAAGTTTAGAAACTCTCTGAACTTGGTTGGTATTGGTAGCTTGTAAAACCAGACTTGTGGTTGCTGAAGAAGAAGGTGGAGCTGTTTCAGAATGAACTAAGGTGGAGATTTGTGAAGCCGAGAGTTAGTTACATTCTGTTACTGGTGAGGTGGCAGTAAGTTAGCTTTGTGGGCCAGCTGATGGTTAATTAGTTATGACCAAAGAGCTGTATAAATAAGCAGAGCCAGGGCTGATCATCAGAGATCTTTTTCGGCTAAGTTGAGTGACCAATACTGAGAGTAAAGATTCTTAGTTGAGTGAGATTTGTTCTCTGACATTGGTAGTCACATTGTAATCAACCTTTAGCAATAAAGTTTCACACCCTTTGGGGTTTCTTCAGCCGTGGATGTAGGTACTCTGGTACCGAACCACGTTAATTCCTTCTCTTTGTTTTTCTATTTTGTTTATAGTTTATACACTGTTCTTTGTTGATCTTTGTGAATCTTGGCTGTTAGTTAAAGTGCCGAGATCTTCTTTTCTTAACAGTTATCTTTTCGAAAAGGAAGAGTTAGTCAAAGCTCAAACATAATTTTTTTACTCGAAAAAAGTTTTCCTTTCACTTGGTTTCATTAAAATGTTTCTTTGGAATAAGGCTCAAAACATCTGAACAGTACTTGAAGCCAAAATGAGAGTAAAATCTCTAATTATCGACATGTTTCTTCTTTTCCAATGAATTCGCTTCTATATATTTTATATTGTTTTTAGTTTAATCTAGTCAATAATAAATGGACTATAAATATCTACTTAAAACTTTCCAATTCAAAGTTTGAAAAATGTATTTAAAAGCGGAAACATAGTTTTTAACCCAAAAGATGCATCCAAAAACACAGAACTTGCACTCATGAATTAGAAAGCTGTATGCCCTAATGATCAAGTTGTTACACAATCAATAAACATAAGTTTGTAGAGGCACGCATGAATCACTATCCTTAATTTTTTTGTAGCTAAATCACATATAGATTTAACTTATTCAACTCTAATTTGTAACTAAATCAAACACATAACTAGTTTCAAATCAAATATAAAAATAATTGCTGTTAGTACTTTCCTCCAATGTGCGACATTAATATATTGAAATATTCATATACAATTCGAACATGTAAATCTTTATTAATTGATGATAAAATGTGCTAAAAATGACTCCTAATCAAATATTAAACTTCTAAATTTGTTAACGACAGTGCTATATTTACTAAGAATCTCTCTCTCTCTCTCTCTCTCTCTCTCTCTCTCTCTCTCTCTCTCTCTCTCTCTCTCTCTCTCTCATTCTTTTCTTTAGTTATTTTTTTTGAAAGGAGGGTTAGTCAAAGCTCAAACATAATTTTTTTACTCCTATCTCTCGTAAGAGTTAAAATCGAATGACTAACAAATTAAGGAAAGTGAAAGACCACACAACCAAACAAGTACTGGAGATAAAAGTGTCTTCCTCAATTTGCGTGAGAAATAGGAAAAATTTTCCTTTCACTTGCTTTCATTAAAATGTTTCTTTGGAATAGGCTCAAAATATCTAAGAATCACAGTACTTGAGGGCAAAATGAGAGTAACATCTCTAATTATCGTCTGTTAATTTCTTGTTTTCCAACGAAGTTGCTTCTATATATTTTCTCTTGTTTTTAGCTTAGTCTAGTCAATAAATGCGCTATAAATATCTACATGAAACTTTCCAATTCAAAGTTTGAAGAATGTATTTAATTTGTTCAAAGACATAATATCTATTCGATCGGCGATGTTTGGTAATGCCATAATGGCACTTAATTCGGAAAATAAAATTAAAGGCCGTGAACAATCGCTATAGATTAATCGCCATGCCCTAACCCCACCAATATCTTGACCCCTTATGATATCGGATTCAATGACGCAATGACTTGCCAGAATTTGTATAAATTTTCATCATCAATCAAGTACAATACTCAACTACTCAATAATTAATATTGCTGGTTAATTTAGTTAGTTGAGCTTGTAGCTTCATAAGTTGCCGACTTTTAAATTAAACATCTATCTCTGATAATACTAGTTAGTAACCAAGCGAATCAATACTCAGTACCCTAAATTAACTATCGCGAGTTTGTAATGGAAATCGATTAATTCTTTCTAATTTGAAAGGTAGCACTTTTTAAGAAAAACAAAAATTGGTTACAATCTACACATTACAATTTGAGATATAATTTAAATGTATTCACCTTAGTACAGTTCAAAGGTCGACTAAAACTATTCTACTATTATTCAGAAGAATATTTACTCCATCCATCAAAATTACAATTTGAGATATAATTTAAATTTATTCACCTTAGTACAGTACAAAGGTCAACTAAAACTATTCTACTATTATGTAGAAGAATATTTACTCCATCCACTTTGATGGGATTTGAAATGCTTGATTCCCCATGAGAACTCGAACTTCACATGCTCACCACTAAGCTAAGGACTCAGTGGCCGGCTGTTAAACATCACACTCATGACATAAAACTAAACATCTTTTTATGATGAAATATGAATTCATACATGTTACAATTTTATTTTATTTTTTTGGAGAAAGGTAAAATAATTTTCTTAATTGTCACAAAACCCTAGTGTTTATTAATTAGACAATTACAACACCAATTTGTGCAAGGTGTGGATATCACAATTAGAGCTGGCAAAACGGGTCATCGGGTCGTGTTCGTGTCGTGTCAGCTTCGTGTCGTGTCAAATTTAGGTCGACCCAAACCCGACCCATTTAATAATCGTGTCAAAATATTGAGACCCAAACCCGACACGGAAAAATAATCGGGTTACCCAATAACCCGTTTAATATCTATATATTGAATAAAAGTTACATCAAATATTTACACACTATCATACATACATATGTACATAAATACATACATACATACATACATACATACATAATTTATCGATATTATAAAATATACATATCTACCAATATATTACATATTTACACTATTGAGGTTTTAATTATATATAAAATATTATATATCAATATTATAAAATATACATGTCTATTAATTTTTACACATTTACACTATTGAAGCTCTAAATGTATGTAAAATTTTATAAATAAAACATTGTGTTTATATTCACCCTTTTAAAGAATAAAAAAAAGAAAATCATCTCTAATATTTGAGTTTTAATTATAAGAATATTTAAATTATTTTAAAATAGAAAATATAATCGGGTCATTGATCGGGTAAATGGGTCAAAACTTTTAACCCAAACCCGACACGGAAAAAAATTGTGTTGACCCGGACCCGACCCATTTAATAATCGTGTTAAATTTGACGACCCATACCCATTTATTTATGTCGTGTTCGTGTCGGGTAATCGGATCGTGTCAAATTTTGCCAGCTCTAATCACAATCATTGGTCGCGGTCACGACAAAACTGAAGGAAGGGGCCACAGTCACCGTTGGATTCTATAACTCATTATTAAAGAGGGAGGTCAAAATTTGACCGTCTGACTAGACCAGGACTCCCAGACCTTTCTTTGACTATCTGACTTTTCATTTATATTTCTACTTAACACATGATGAAATAAGACAAGCAATTAACTCTTTGTTATTCTTGTTGAGGTTGGTGTTGTTGTTATTTCAATTTTCTTTCCTTTAATTTTTTTTTTTTAATTTCTTCTTCATCTTCCAATTAACATGCAGTGTGTGCCAGAATCCCGTGAATATTTTTGATCCTTCAGGAATTACAAACTCTGCAAGAGAAGTTGACTCTGCATGCGTTATATTTACCTCACAAATCATATATATGATTCTGTCGTCCTCCCTTTTAACTTATCTCTGCATGCATGTGATTCATATATAGTTCGGCCCCACATGAACACATATAATGAGTATATCATATGAAAATGTGAACGTGACAGGCCAGGAAAGACGCATATGTGCATGTAACAAAATGGTAGTTGCAATGCAGATGAAGAAACGGCGGTGGCATTAACTATTAAATGGGGATTTAATTTAAGGCAGCGGTGAGTTTGTTTTATTTGATGAGACAGACAATGTGCTTGCGTGTGGGATCTTCTTCTACATGTATCTAGGTCTAATCTAATTGGTAGGATTATATTCTCGGATGAGTGATTTTCAAACAGTTTTGTTTAACTGGACACCTGAGTTCGAACTCGATAAACATGATTTAAAATTTCTCTCTCAATTTTGTTTTACATTAATTAACATCATTCGAGATATAAATCAGTCTTAGAATGGGACGAGAGTGTATTAAGTCAAAAAGTTTATCAGATAAACGCTAAAATAATGTGGTATACACTACGTACACGTACCTCCTAAGACTTTTATAGCAAGTGTCCTTAGTTAAGTTAAAACCTTACTTAACCGGCTTAGCCCAAGTGGCTAGAGCCACTCCCTCACAAATGTGAGGGAAGTGGTTCGAGCCTCCGCAGACGCATTGCAGTGGTTTAATTTAAATGTCCTTTCTTGGAACCCCAGAACTTGAGTGAAGGCAGTCTTTCTCCCAGGCTGGGAGTTGACGTCCCTCGAATATTTGAGAGGGTTAAAAATCTAAGCAATGCCATATCAGCATTAATGTCAACTAGTCTCAGTATATATATATATATATGATTGTACATATCAATTATACTCTCATGTAATATGAGTTGTAATTTGAGCAATAGTCTCATGTCATCAAAAAAAAAAGTTAAAACCTTACTTAAAGTGTAACAATGATTAATACCTCGAAACAAATTATAATTATAGAATTAAAGAGACATTATTATATAAATAGGCACTAAAACCCTAAATATTTATTTGAAATAAAGTGATTGCAAAATCTAAGAGCCCCTTATAATCCCATTCAAAAAAAAAAAGAGAGAGAGAAAATCAAATAAATAATTATATTTGACCCGCTAATTTGTCTTATCAACTTTCATTTCTTAATTAAGCTCACTAGAAATTTGAAAACAAATTTCCAAAGAGAGATGTTGAAATCAAAAGAGCAAAAAAGCCCAAGGCCGCCCCAATTGCCCAGTACAAGCCCAAATTGATTGGAATACTAATTACAACTCGAAAAGGCCCAACCATTATGCAGGCACATAACATTCAGGAATACATTAAGAAATGCCAACACTAACACAACCATGCTCATTCACAACCTGCAAGCATTTACATCAAGGATGCCACCCTGCCTTTTCATACGAAAAGGAATAAATAAATAAAATAATGGACAACAAATGGGATATAGTGAAGTTTAGTTGTGTACTTTCTTCTTACAGGGGGACAGTTCTCTTATCAGAAAAGGTCCTCCCAACCTTTTGGCCAGTATTTTGGCGGCTACTGCTACTACCGCATTTTCTTGGTACTAACCTTTGCGTTATCCTAATGGGAATTCCACCCAAGTCGAAGTCTTCCTTTAAAGATTTCGTCAAGAACCTAAGTTCTGCATCGGATAGCGTTTTCTTCCCACTCAGAAAGGCAACAAATGTGGGAGGCCGAGCCTTCACTTGAGTAAAATACTTAATCTTAGGCTGGGCCGACTGATCTTTCCAAGAATGCCTGCCCATAACCTGACCATCAAACAGACATAGTAAGAGAAAGAGCGTGTTTTATAACCAACATCACACACTCACAGTATTCAGAAAGGGAAAGGCCAAAAGCCAAAGGCATTTGATGCTGACCTTACGCAACCAACGGTTAAGACGAGATGTAGGCAGCCTTAAACACCATTTTTGGTAGGTATCAATGACCTGGTGCATGACAGCTATCCGGCCTCTTCCTTCTAATGCTGAAGTGAACACAACAGGTATTCCAGTCACCTGCCAGAAAAACCATGTGTTCATGCTGTTAAGTCACATAGTGTGTGATTTACTCTTGAACGTATAAGATAAGCCATAACAGGGGTGCCCTTTTATGCATATAATGTCAGTAACAGAGGATCATTCTGGACTGCCTACTTTCATTCATGCATGTTCTTTCTTCAAGAGATTTTTTGTACCCCCTAATTCTTGTACTAAGTTTTTATTAAAGTGACAGCTCACTTCAAATTGCTTTTCTCCGTAAGAAAGTTTTGAAATCCAAATATCCAGACCAAGATAAACTTCCAAGCATCATAGAATTAACACAAATTTTCATATTTAGAGACCTCACCAGATAAATCTCCAAAGCATCACTACCTTAATATTAAATCATTCATGCACAAAAAGCGAGAGTTGTTTTAATTCGCTGCTAGCCCTTTGAGCAAACCAACTCCTCAGTTTTTATTAGGAAATCATTTCCAAGCAACTAATACTTCTTACACTGCTTTTAGTAGTAGTAAAGGAATATGTGTGCAGGTATAAAGAAACAAAATCCACTCCAGACAGAAGCAAGACATCTAAAATAAGGACCTGATTTAGCTATGATCAAATGCTATTCAATTGGCAGCCTGGGAATTTTACCATTGAACTACACTATGCTCTTGAGGACAAAACAAAAAATAACTAATAAACCACAAGGGATATGAGTACATAAAAATCCATAAAATGACGAACCTGAGGTATAACCGTCTGAATTTCTTGTGGAACAGCTTCCTTGACCCTTTTATACAAGGCTGAGTTTTGTCTCCCACTTAGAAGGTCCATCTTGTTCACAATTACAACCAAACCACGTCCTTCTTCCACTGCTCGTCTCGCTATAACAACTTCTGCGTGTGTCATACTTCGTCTAGCATTTGCGACCTGATCATTGTGCGTGTGGTGAACATATAAGCATATATATCATCAATAGAGAAGAATCTGCTCTCAAGACCATGTTTTTTATATAATTTTTCACAATTTGTATTATCATATTGTGATGTGCCATTGGTTTATGTTAAACATGTCATCCACCGTAGCAGAGGACTCAAATGATCCTACAAGAATCAAGCATATTAGAAAATTATCTCAGTTTTAACAATTCCATTTACATTCGCAATCACAAAGAACCATTAGGCTCGGAAATAATGATGGCACATCGAAACTTCATTGACACCAGATACGATTGGCTTCAAGAAGCACATGCTCATAGCTTTGTTAGAACAATGCAGAAAGAATAACAGTCAGGACACACCTCTTCAGCATCAAGGACCAAAGCAACTACATGAGCCCTCATCAGATTCTTTCTTGATTGCATAACACTCAATGATGCCGGTCCTTTCTCTTTCTCTCTTTGCAGCCAACCTGCAGTATCAACCTGAATAATGGTAATTCACAATAACAACAAACAATAAGAAATTTTGACAGCAAGGAAGAATCCTAAAGTAGTTATGAACTAATACCAAAAATGCAATTTATTACCCAAAAACTGAGACCATATGGGATAATTTGCCTGGAATAATTAATTCAACTTACGTCATGACTAAAATCCAAAAGTTAGCAGAAAACTAAACAAAAATGCAATAATAAACAAAACCCTAAGATTCGAGAGATATCACTTCTCTATAAAAGGTGTTTAACATAGTCCGTAAGGTTAAAAGACAGCATACAGAAAAGGACAGATTTATAAGCTTCATATATGTATATTTAATAAACTCAACACAACTATATCATGATGTCAAATAAGGATTAAGAAAATCGAGCATGTACCAAATATACAGTTCTTCCTTGATATTCAAAATGCACTCTCACTGAATCTCTTGTCAAACCAGCCTCTGGACCCACCAGAACACGATCTTCTTGTAACAGAGCATTGAGCAAAGTTGACTTTCCAACATTTGGCCGTCCCACAATTGCTAACTGTAATGGCAACTTAGACTCATCATCCTCAGGGGAGGTAACATCCTGAGTGGAGGTATTGTTTTGAGTGCAGCTATCTACATAAGTCAAAAGGCAACAAGGGGAAATAGAAGAAGAAAAGAGTGGTCATCTAAATGTCCATTTTGTCAAGAAAGCAATTTATAAGGGTAAAAAAAATTTATAAATAGATTGCCCATGCCATCTTCTTGTAACTTTACTATATTAAGATGGGAATCAATATAGGCATCTGCAAGTTAATAAAACCATTCTTCATCAAATAGTTTAAAAAAAGCAATTTTTTTTAAGATAATAACAATGATTTGTTGATAAAATCTTCAACACAATGGAATCACTTCTATAAAAGTGCATCCATGGAACTTCAAAAGTTTCATCTGAGCAAAAGGTTATATATACATATGATGAAATAGAAATGAGATATGTAAATATAAAACACAAACATGTCTATTCCATGCCACTGGAGTTGTCAAACCAAATCAAAAGTCTTGCGTAAGCCATTAAATGCATTCCAGGCCACTGAGACTGGACTAGGTATAGTATAACACTCCAAAAAATGCATATATGCAAGTTGCACTGCTCTCTTGCAAATAAACTTGACCATTATCTTAATTTCCAAAGACCAAAAACTCTTTGAACAGAAATTTATAATAATTCATGCTTTAACATTGCTTATGAAAATTTTTATTAAGCATTAACACAAAACCATTTATGGCGGACTAGTCAATGCTTCTTGAAAAATCAGAACTTAAGCTTTCTAAAACTTCCTTGAACTTTTAAGCAAAACATACAGAATATTCACTCAACATGTTTACAGGAAATACCAGGAAAAAGAGAAGTGTAAATGATCGTACCATTTAAAACTCGAAGCATATAATCTTCAACCGAAGGGCGAAGAGCTTCATATAGTTCTGTCATACCCAGTCCAGTCTCGGCAGATATAGCAATGGGGTCCCCAAATCCTAACATTAGGGATTCAGCAGCAGCTCCAGCAAGTGAGCCAGTGCCATTATGAAGTGATTCACATTTATTCATCGCTACTATAGGTTTGATTTGTGGGGCATGTTTACGTAACCACTTTCCAACCTCCAAATCTAAAGGATGCAATCCAGATCTAGCCACAGGAAAACACCAAGAAAGGATTCAAATTTTTGCACCAAAATTAGACAAGAAATAGCAATAATATACAACACCTTAGGAATGCTTTTCAATCAATACCGTACATAACAAACTTTCAGAAATACAGAGAAAAGCTCAACCTGATGTAAAAACTAAAATTTTGCAATCATATTAGAAACAACATGTAAAATCAGAAATTTTTCCATTGTCACCGAACAAATTGTTGTATTTGATGAATATGCATGTTACACCATTCTAGTCTCATTCAAATGAATTTAAATTTCATAAAAATCGACTGCTCCCAATCAAAAATTTGTCATCATGAGCCTTTGATTGAAAAGTCAAGTCAAACACTCATGGATCACAAAATATGCAGAAACTCATCTATTAAACTTACCTCACATCAATCATGAAAATTGCAAATTGAGTCTTTGCAAGCACGTTTGCAGTCATCCCTGCTGTTCTATCAAGAATAGACCCAGAAGTCGCTTCAGTTTCCAAACCCGCAGAGTCCAAGACCTTAAACCGCAAATCCCCAAGTTTAGCAAGTCCTTCTCTGATGTCCCTAGTAACATGATCATCTGGAGTGTTGTACACCAAAGCCTCCCTCCTCCTAATCAACCTAAAAACTCAACAAAATCCCATTTACTAACATCCAAAGCTCATAAGTTTACAAAAATGAATAACAAAACACAATATGCATACTAACCGATTAAACAAAGCTGATTTGCCCACATTAGGACGGCCAATGATCATGACAGTAGGAAGCAAATTAATGTCAATCTTGGTGAAATCCACTGGCTTCTCATACAAAGGCTTAACCTTGTGGTCTTCAACTACACCATCCGGCTCAGGCTCAACATGAGTATCCTCCAAAGTCTCATTTTGAACAACCCCACAAAATCCCCTGGGAACCTCAGGCAATAAATTACACTTCAAGCTTGAACCCACTTGATATAGTGATCCTGAGAACCAATACATGATTGAAACATTAACAAATAACAATAGAAAACACATGAAATCATAAAATGGAGATCCAAGAAACCGGGAAAAAAAAAAAGCACCAGCGGCTGAAGCTCTAATATGGGAGTAATTATTGAGAGTGAAATTGAACGGCTTGCACAAGTTCACTGGGTTTGTTGACGAAGAGATGCTTCTGCCAAAGAGACCAAAACCAAGTGAACTCTTTCGGGCCAAAACGGCCCGAACCCATGAGTGAAACATCTGTTGTTAGGTTGCAACTGTAACTATTTCCACATGCCGAGAAGAAACGGAGGCTCTGCGCTAATTTTTGGCGGCGAAGAAGAACGCTTCCAAACGATGTCGTTTAAGAAAAACAACGATTTTTTAATATATTAAAATGATATTTTTAACCCCTCTGTTGAATTTGGTAAAATGAATTTTTTGTAATTAACTTTTTAAAGTTTAAAAATAATTTTTTAAAATATTGTGATAAAAATAATTTATTGTGACAAGTTTTCTTATTTAGAGTAAAATCTCAATAAATTAATAATGTGAGATCATACAAAATTTATTAATTTAAAGAAATATTAATTAATCGATAAATTCAAAATTTATTAATTTATAAAGTGTATAAACAAGTCAACAAACTTATATTTAATCAACTTAAAATTTATTTTATTTTACTAACTTATTTAATTAAAAATGAATAAATCCACTAAAAATAGATTAAATTAACCCAAAGAATTTAAAATTTTTACAATTTAGAATTCAATCCTAAAACTTCTAGAAATATTATGTGAGATTAGAGAAAAGATCCAACTATGTTTTCTTTTTTCTTTTTTCTCTTTCATATTATTATTTGAGGATTCGTTGTTTCGGTTAACTTAATAATTTCTCTATAATTTAAGAAATCCTTTTCGTTTTAAAATATAACTAAAAGACTAATATAAAATAAATTGTAATTGATGCCGTCAATGCTGATATTTTTTCAAGTAAGCAGTTAATTTTAATTTTTTTTTTAATGGAATTAATGGACGAAAAAGAGAAGCGGGGGAAGCCGTCGCCGTCATCTTCATCATCACCATCAGCAAATTGGAGCGATCTCCATCTCGAACAATCTCTTAGTTTTAGAGCACCATTTTGCTCTTCACGGCGTACGATTATTAAACTAAGAGCACGCATCATCATCCATCCACTGCAATTCCTTGGCTCATGTTCCCTTTAAAGCCAAAACCAAACGTTAATAATAATGTACATGCAGATGGCTGCCGCTTCTACAGAGTTGATGAAAGAAAGTTTTACACAATAAATAACTGTGTTTACAGGGATTTTGGTAAGCGGCGTTGTATCGGATCATCTCACGGTTGGCTCCTCCTCTTAGATTGCGGACCCTTATTTGTTGAATCCATTCTCCGGTACCCGGATTCTGCGGAACTTTTCCGGACGTTGTGGGTCATCACGGCGATGGCTACAACGTAATTTGAAGTGATCACAAAGATATATAGTGCCGTAGCACCGACGCGTTTCATGACAATCAAGGAAATCAAAGATTGTTTCTTCCACGAGTCCATTCTGTCAGCGAGTCCCTACTTTCAGGATAATGACAATGTAGCTGTAGCCATCTACAATGATAGATCAAAGTGGTTCAATATTTCAAGGCCAAGAACATTATTGTTACTGCTATATAGCGATGTTATTTGGGTATCTCAAAATGGTGCTAGTAATGTTTATGCATTATCACTAAGTCCCGGAACAGGATGGTCGATTCGAAGCATGGGATTTCAAGAAATTACAGAATGATTATAATGTTCCCCCTCTAAAGATAATGAATTTGAAGCCATCCTTTCCAAAGTCATGGGATGTAGATACTAAGCCATGTCATGTGGCTGTAAACTCATACTTGGTAGAATCTAGCTAGTGGAGATATTTTGCTTCTTTTTATTTTGCTTTATTTTGTTTATAGCCTCAAATTCCCTTATTTGTTTATAATAAATCAAAATTTTAAAATATAAAATCTGGATAAAATAATCAAATAAAAAATAACTTAATTTATATAATTAAAAATAATATTTAATTAAATCATATTTTCCTATTAAGAGTTTCACTTTACTCTAACTATTATTATTTAATTAAGCATAATTGAAATAAAAATAATTGTTAAAGTTAAATTACATATAATTAAAATTAAAATAGCTAAAATTAAAATAATTAGAATTATAAACTTCTAAAAAAAATTAAATACAAAAAAAGAAAAGAAATTTTTTCTAAACTTCTGTCTTCTGTTCCTCCCTTTTAGGTCTCCGCTTCATTCTCTAATTTTGCACTCTATAATCCCTTCCTCTTTTATAGACAACTAGCAATCTTATTTTTTTCTTATTTTCTTATTTATTATTTTTTTATTTTTTATAATAATGACAGAAAGAAAGAAATAAGGGATTGTCAAAAGTGGCTGCCACCACTTCAGTATCCCTGGTCAATTGGCTTTTTTTTTTTTTAATGCAATTCATCTTTTTTGTCTTCTTCTTTCAACTTCGATTTCCTCTTTATTCTTAAAATATATTTATAATTAAAATAAAATTAACATACTATAATTTAATTTAGCATAAAATTATATTAAGAGGACATTAAGATAATTTATAAGTTATGAGATATGAGAGCATAAGTCGATACTGTAAGTGAAAAAATTATAATTTTAACATTTATTAAATATATACTTTCTAGTGTTACTCACATCATGCGACCAATACTAATACAATATACATGGTAAGTTGTCATTCAGCTGATTTAGTACCCTATGAGCATCCAATATTTTCTCTAAACAAATATAAAACATAAATGGTATAACTAGAATTTTAGTTCGTTGGAGGTCATAATGGAAAAACTATTAACTTAATTAATAGGATGACAATGAAATGAGATATGCCAATCTCAGTCTGTTATCATATATTTAATTGGTACAAAAAAGTTATCTCATTCTTATTCCGTTACAATAGACAAACTGTTAAAATTGTAGGCAATAATAAACTTATGTAAAAAATGAGAGGGTCAATCATAAAATTCACATAAATTGAATAAAATTTAAAGGGAAAAAGACATCTACATTCCCAAGGTTTGAAGAAACAATGGCGAAACTCCAAATTTTAAAAAAACGACACTAACATGCCCAAGGTTTGGAGAAATGGTCATGAAGACCCCAAGTTCTAAAAAAGGGATACTAAAACTCTCTTTTGACCATAATATCATTTGGTTCTATTAACCAAAAAATTGACTCCAATATTTTATAATAAATAAAAATATAATATTAAAATAAATTTAATAATATATACATTTGAAAATAATTTCCATATTAAAAAATATTTTAATATTTTGCAATCTATTAGACATATTCTACTATATTAAATTAAATTTTATTATAAATAAAAAAATAATATTAAAATAAAATGTGATAAAATTTGAATTATTTTGAATATTATATAAAAATAATAACTTTAACAATATTAGAATTTGAGATTCTTTTTTTTTAATTGTAAAATGCATTTAACCCGAATACTTATTTAAAATCTCTACAATAAATGCAAGTATATTTTTAAAATAAATATAATAATTTTAAATATTTAAATTTATTTGAATGTTAAAAATATTTTAATATATCAGTCTACTAGAGAGAGTATTATTTATATTTTATTTTTATTTATTAAAAATTTTTAAAGTCAATTTTTTTTTGTTACATTCAAAAGATATTATGATAAAAAAGGAGTCTTGCATTGGTATCCATTTTATGAAAAACTTGAGGGTGTACATGATTGTTTTCCCAAATCTTGGGGTATAGATATCATTTTTTTTCAAAATTCAATTCAATATTTTAATTTTTCTCAAAATTTATCTTAGCTTAGGGGGATCGATAGGGCCACCCCAAAAGTGTAAATGGTTGACGATTGAATATTACACGCACACACATTTTGATTAGTTTTAGTTGATATTGACATCATATAGAAATATATATATCAATAAGGTCTAAAAACATATAAATCAATCATCAATCTTATTAGCCCATCACATTAACAATCCCAAAACAAACTAGAAAAACAATTTCCTATACCATAGATCAACAACTTATTAAACAAAAATTATCAACGTATATAGAGTCCAAAATTCTCCAAATTAAAATTGCTAATTAAGCTACATAGTACATACCTCATCCGATAAATGGGGAAGAACCAATAACTGTCTTCATTTACTTTAGAGGAAAACTGAGAAAGAGCAAATCGTGCAGATGCTTTTGGTTTTGGAGTCTGATATTGATAAATGCCTAAGTTGTCAAGCTTGTGATAAATGTTGCCAACATACTAATCCTCAATGAAGTATACTTTATTCCATCACTTTGGCACGACAATAGTTTCATTAATTCCAACAAAACAAGTACCATCTTCCAGTCCTGCGACCTAATTCCAGCTACCATTATGAGAGTGAAAGACTCTCAACTCTAAGGCTCTTGGCGGTGCATAAAAATTAAAAGAAGGATTATATGCATGCTATAGTTCTACACCAATTGATCTTGAAATTAGTAAGAATTCTATATCCATCTTATGCAAGTAAAAAATCCTCCTACTTTTAGGATCAACCTTCACATACCAATTCACACTTGAAGATTATTCTCTGCAAACTTAAGTCACTAAGATTCCACGCCTCAATGTTGAAATTTTCACAAATCAGATATTGTTTAATCTTTGTACACAAAAGATCGGCATAACTACTGGTACATGGCAAGAAAAGCCAATGATGATCACCTATTCTTAAATGGTCACCTATTCTTAAAACAACAACATGTTTCTAATCATTAAGCAAAGCAATGCAATAAACAAATGAAAGAACACAGGGTATTGCATAATTGTTACTTTTTTTACTACTCTCGTATGATCATAGAATCCAAGATCAAATCTTTCTTTGAAATCAATAAATGAATCTATGAGTCTGGGCAAGTTAATAATAGTTTTGGCAAAAGGGTCAAAAAACTTGATGTTAAATTCACCATCAATATACATGATTCTATCATTTGCACTTTCAACACATTGTTCAAGAAAACATGTTGGATTATCATATTCAGGCCCCAATTTTTTTTTCTACTAAGCAAAATCAACCAACAACGAAGAGTTAGAGTTTGATGAAGAAGAAGAGCTCTCACTTAAAATATGATATGGACCGACAATGAAATCATCAAGATATTTACTTCTTCTTATATTTTCGATCAACAGAAACAGTGACATTTTATTACAAGATTTCTTAATCTAAAAACCATCTTCTTGATGTAAACATTATTATGTGAGATACTTGGCATGTACATTCCAACCCAAGGTTTACTGTAGCTTTAATCATGTCGTCCTTCCATTCATTATTAGCTTGTGCCATTACATTATTCAATCCTTCTTCTTCTTCTTCTTCTATTGTCCTTGAACAATTCTTGATGATGTTCCCTTCATCTGTCTTGAAAACAAGTTTAAAAAAGATTATGAATAAAGATTTATTTATTGAGGGTTTTTGTTATTTCTAACAACAGTGAGAGTTATTATATCTGCTCTCTCCCTTCAAATTATGTTGTTGGTTTTTTTTTTAAGAACAGAGGCCTTGCTCTCTAGTTCAAGTTGGTAATGTTATTAGTTTTCATTTTTTTCAAGGAAAAAAAAGTGTACAAATGTGTGTGAGCATATATTATTGATAAGTAACAGTATTCATCAAAAAATTTATCCAAAACTTTTCATCCAAAGCAATGTAAAAGATGGCATTGGTGTAAAGTGTGTAAAAAATCACCTTAAAATTTTGAGAAAATTTTATATACATCACATCACATAATCTTCTCATTTTTGCTACAATTTTTGCAATGATTTCTAGACTAATTTGCACTCTTCTTATCACTCAAATATACAGTAAGAACAATTCGATGTATTAGTGTCAATTTAATTTAAGACCAGTTATTGAATTGCTCATTCAATAAGAATTCTTCATGTTATATGCTTAATTTGAAGACTCCAATCTTCACTATCTTTATCACAAAATTTTTGAGTCTCACATGTATACTACATAATTTCACTACCTAAGCATCTTAAAAGTAAATCGGATTCATGATTTAATGTCTATATAATATGATGCATGGAATAATACATGTACAATAGATATGCATGATAAATGAACTACTTTGAAAAAGTCCCATATAAAAATTGTTAATGATGATCTCAATTTCTAAATTAGCAATCATTGAATTTTAATTTTCTTTTAATGTATTTTTATTTTGTCAGTTGATGATAGAGATGAGAATGGGGAGGCGAGAGGATTGACATCCTATTACCCATCCATAATGTTCTGCTTAAGTGTGTGTGTGTGTAACTCCTCATGTCCCCGTTATAATAATATAAATATATGAGGGGAGGGAATGAAGATATTGAGGGATACCCAATCCTTCAATAATTGACAACTTTATCTTTCAAACTTAATATAACCATATTATAGTAAAACCATAAAATAATATTTCTAACGCAAAAATATCAAAATAAACTAATGTCAATTAAAACATTGCCGTCAAACTCAGTTGATATCATTGATATTATAGCATAATCCATATGTGATTTGTCCACAATACATGAATATTAAATATAAATGATTGTCAATTAAAAATATTTCGTCAAACTAAGTTAATAGCATCAATATTACAACGTAATTAATATGTGATTCATCCACAAACAAAAAAGTGTTGTTTGTCTATATAATAGAAGCAATGACAAATTTTATTCATGTCTTTACATTATTTTTATAAATATTACGATTTTTTTTTGTTTACAAGCATATTAATATATTTTAAATGTATTTTATTAAAAATTATGGAAAAATATAATAAAAGTTAAAAGGTTTCGGATCATTTCTTTTTAATCTTATTTTTTCTAAGATTAATTTTGTAGGAGATTATGATATTTGTCACTTACGTATAAAATTTTCCATTTTAAACGCCAAAACACATGGTTTAATAACTAATAACTATAATCCTAAAACTAATGGGAGTTTAATTTTAACGTTCGACTTCTTTTTTGTCCACTTTCTTTACACGTTCTGTAGCCTCTTTCATCTCTCACTGCTTCTTCAAAACCAGAAACTTAGGGTGCGTTTGGAATTGAATTGCTGTATCTTAAAAGCTACAGTTGTTGTGGAAAAAAAAATATAACTATAAAACAAAAGTAAATAATACGTAGTAAATATAAAATTTAAACAATAATTTTAACAAAATTATTAAAGATATAATAGATTCTCCATTATCAAGTGAAAAATCATATCAATATAATTTTTAAGTTACAACAGCTAGTGTTTATCAAACATTTTACTGCTGTAACTTTTAAGTTACAGCTGTCCAACCTCAATCCCAAACGCACTCTTAATTTGGTAATGAAGAATTCCACTAATTAAAAAAAAAAGACAGGTTAATTTAATTTAATTTTTTTTTCAATTTTGGAACTCTCTTGTTTCGCATCTCAGTTCCCTTCTGTTGGAGAATTTATGAACCGTAGGATTTCAACAATGAAAAGAAAACAGAAAAAAGGAGGGGAAAGTAATCCTAGATAACTATAATTCAAATAAACAAGAGCAAACTTCTATTTATATTGAACTTATATGTATAACCATATTCCAATGAGAATTTTAGATTTTCAAAATTGATTTAATTTTGATATTTCTTTCAAAATTGTTTTAATTGTGATCATTGTACTGAAATCAAATACAAAATAAGAAAAGAGTGGTTTAAATAATAATGGCACGGGAGTGTTTACATGTGTGAAGAAGAAATAGGAGATTAAGATGGTAGACAAGGAAAATAGAAGAGATGACATAATTTAGGGTTAATATCTGATAGTTGCTAATTATTCTATTTTAGTTATTCATTAAATTGATATATGGCGTTTATGAAGAAAAAATTAAAAGTAAATTAAATCTTACCCCTAGATACACTTAAATGGCAAGTGTCATAATCTCCCATAAATCTTGGGAAAAATTAGATTAGAAATAGAAGTAAAAACAATGAAAATAGAGAGGAGATAAAGATTTCACCTGATTCCCATCATTTATTCGAATAAAAAATAAATATTAGATTGTAATTATCCCCTGATTGAATAAAAAATTAGATATCAAATTATACCCATCTACTCCCCAAATGAAAATAATCCCCAAAGATCCGATCCCCTTAGTAATTTTTGACATCCCTAATTGGTGGTTTGCCCCATTATACATGTATCCTTGACAAAAATAAATAAATAGATGACATGCTAGTCATGTCGTCAGGCTGTATTACATAAGTTTGTTGGTGAAAAGCACATGCACGAATTAAATCGGTTAGCTCAAAACAAAATACTCAAATATGTAATTGAAAAACATAACATGATTTTCTCCATAGACTTCATTATTTCAAAATTTACATTGCAATAATAATTTGGGTTCTATTAATTTGAATTAGTTTTATGGTGGAAACACTGACGATGACTGCATAGTCATAAAAATAAATATTACATATATATTTATTATTATGATTTAATGGTTAACATATTTATTCAACTAAAAGTGCTGGTCCAATTTAATTACAGCGTAATATTTTATAAAAAAATTTTAAATTACATTTAATATATCTTACATTCACATACATAAACAGTATATAATGTAAAGCCTACTGTTAATATAACTTTACATTTGCCTATTTTATATAACTTACATTCAAGTTACAAGTTTTACTTTTACACTTGAGGTACAAAATTTTAAGTTTTCATCATTGCTTAAGTGGTAAAGACCTAAAAGGGTAACATTGTCCAAAACCTTTGTTTACACTTTACAGTTTCCTCCAATGGTAGGCGTTTCTATTGGTCATACTTTTGATGTTTTGTGCAGAAAAATACACTCCAAAATGTAACACAGACGTCAATACAAGCCCCCGTTTTATTCAATTTTAAAAAACAATTATAATTACCCTATAGCCCCGTAGTGAGTCCCCCTAAATGGACAAATAAGAAATAATATAACATAAACCCTTAATAAAAACCTTTTAAAAAAAATTAACAAATATTATTATTATTATTATTGTTATAACTTGGCAATTTTCCCCAACTCGCTATCTTTTATGCACACAAATCTCTAACCCAAACTCAAACCCAAAATTGTCTCTTGCCTCTCTCTTTCTCTTTCTCTTTCTCTTTCTTTTTTCTCTTCTGGGTCTCTTCTGTTTTCTGTTGTCTAATTACAAATTCAATTCAATTAATTCAAACAGATAATGAAAAGCAAAACACGTTAAAAAAAGAAGCCCTTTTTTACCACCAAATCGGGAAACGGCCGAAAACCCTAACTGAGGCTTCTATCGTCAAAGCTTCCTTTTCTGTTCAAATTTCACTCTTTTTGTTCAATACTCGAAACCCATTTGCTAGAATTTGAAGATAATTGTTGACAAATTAGTTAATTTTGCTTGCTATGGAAGCGATACCGCACCCTATACCTAGAACTGTAGAGGAGGTTTTCAGCGATTTTAAGGGCAGACGGGCTGGCTTGATTAAGGCTTTAACAGCTGGTAATGGCCTAATATTTTCTTCTCTTTCTCTTTGAATTTAATTAATGGGTTTGTTCTATTTTAGCTTATGATTATTAGTTTTAATTTTAATTTTAATTTTAATTTTCTGGGTTGTTGCAGATGTTGAGAAGTTCTACCAGCAGTGCGATCCCGGTGGGTTTTTCTTTTCCATAAATATTTTTTGTTTATTTAATTGCAATTGGACTTTGTTTTTTCCTTCTTTTTTTTTTATTTTTTTGTATTATATTGACTGAATGACCAGGTATTTAATAATCAGTATGTGTTATATATAGCTCTGTTTCATGTATAAGAGAGGCAAATTATGTTATAGAAACCAACTCGTTTATTTATTTATTTTTTTTCAGTTGGAAGAATTTTAATGGAGACAATGTCTGTGATATGAATTAACTAAGTTCATGCTTGTCTGAGTGTTTTGAGATTGTACAAAGTCCATGATTTGTCTTTAATTCAAGATGAAATGCTTGTTTTAAGGTAGTTTTGCTTGTTGTAGCACTTGGAGGCTTACATTTTTTTTTGGTTCACTTGCACGGTTAGTTTCTGTTTTATTCATGAATTTCTGTGCTTCCACACTTGCATCGTCAATAACTCCTTCCATGATGTTATCTTCTGTAAACACACTTCTGTTTGCCTTTCACTAGTTTGAAGGACATTTTTCATTGAAAGATCCAAATGAATTGAAATTGCTGCTATAATGTATTTGCTTTGCTGCTAAAGCAGGTCTATGTAAATAAACTAGAACTTGAAAAGTCTTAAAGTGTTGTTGTACCCATATACTTCAGTCCAGCTGGCTTCCTAGCTGCAGAAAATCTCAAGCTTTTTTATTCTTGACTGTCAGGTTCTTGTGTTTATTATATTGGTTGGAAGCAGATGGTTAGTTCAGTGTGAATTCTTGGCATTTGGTTATGTGGAAGTTCTGGACATTTGTTGATTTATTTGTTTGCGTGGTCGATTTTCAAAATACTTCATTTTTTTTTTTATTGTTGAAAAATCCAAAATTCTAGTGGTATTTATTTATATATTTTTGGATTGATGCAGCTATGTTTGTTGGAAGTGTGTTGTTATCTTCTGTTGAGTCCTTGGCATTTATGTTTATGCAGTTGTCCATATTTTTTTCTCGAGTTATGTGGTATCTGTTATCATATTAATTTTGATTGTCTTTTTCTCAAGTTATTTTGTATACATTTTATTGTTTCTTTTAGTAGGCATCGATATTTTCACTTTAGCCTTCCTACTTTCATATATCAGCTGGAGTGGAAAGATTGAAAGATTAGTTTGGTTCACTTTTACAATGAGCCACATGTTATTACAACACTGCATCATTTCGACCAAATAGGGAAACTGCGACACAAGAAGAATGCCCATTGGAAAATAGGGATCGTGCAGCTGGCTGATAGCAGAAAATTCCTGAATTCTTGGTGATAGTGATTATTTATGTTGGACTCCTGCTCTTATGTCTGTGGATCTGCCCACTATTTTCAGTTTGATCCTTCAATCTAATTTCCTTATGGTTGTATGTTTATTGACTTATATTCTGTCATGGTATTATGATTTGATATCCTTTTCTTATCAGGCGAGTTGGCTAACATGAAGTTCACTTTACTATTTTCGTCAATGTTTATTGGAGTGCAAAGCTTCGCCATATAGTGTGGTTTGTGACTGTTGTGTTGTCTAATATGTTGCCTTATCTTCTTTTTGACTTGTTTGTAAAAAATTAGAACTCTAATTCTAATTGTCATTATGTTTGGCTGCTATACTCTATGTTCACAGTCAAATGTCATCCCTTTTTCGTTTGTTTTTATGGTTTATGTCCAAATGTTGCTAGGGCAGTTGATGTCAATAAAAGAGTATATTCCTGGACTAACAGTCTCCTTCTGCATTCTTAATGTTTTATGAAACCAAGTACTTTTTTGTGCTTTTAGTTATTGGTATGATAAAATGAGATCTGATTATATGAACAATTCAAGGCAGATTGCACATTTTTATTTAAAATACTAGTATTGTGCATACAGAAAAAGAGAACTTGTGCCTATACGGGCTTCCTAATGAGACATGGGAAGTTAACCTGCCTGTTGAGGAAGTGCCTCCCGAGCTCCCTGAACCAGCGTTAGGTATAAACTTTGCTAGAGATGGAATGCAGGAGAAGGACTGGTTATCACTGGTTGCAGTGCACAGTGATTCATGGTTGCTTGCTGTAGCTTTTTATTTTGGTGCACGCTTTGGATTTGGCAAAAATGAAAGGTATTTTCTCTTTCTTGCCCGTTTACTTGCATTTGCTGTAATCTCCAGAGCTTTAGCATTAGTATCTGCATTTTTGGTATCATATTGTTAGTTCTTAGTCCTGTCTCATAGTTCTGCCACTGGTTTTCAACATTACAAGATGATAAATGGGATATGCATAGATATATGATTAAATTTTATGGTTGAGATTGTTTCAATTGAAAGTTCAAGGTAGTAAGTCCTGGGGAGAGCAAAAATATATGTTTGATCATTTGACTTATTTTTGTAAGAATATACATTTGATCATTCCACATATTTATCTTTCATAATGCTAATTGGTGATGATTTGTCTTCTCTCATATTTGTATTTATAACTATTTATTGGTAACTTGATCTGCCAATATTAAGTTTAACAAGTCTAATAATGTTGTCTTGACATTAATTTATGATTGGTTATTCTGTGGTCAACAATTTAAGGCCCCTCCAGGTTTTTCTTTTATACATTCTGGACCATTTTTCGCTGCTAGAGCTCTTGTCTGTCGTCTTGTAAAATTCGGTTTGAACCACCTTGGTTACTATGTTTCATTCATCTCATTCATGTTACAAAGTCATATGATCAACTGTATGACATATGATGTTTGACAACCTATGCATTCAAGTTGTCATTAACGAAAGGAAGTTTATGGTCTCTAACAAAGTCTGACTCATTCAGCCGGTTGACACTGCTCAATGGAATGTTAATAATCTAATAGGGTATCATAGATTTCTTGAACAAAAGACAAAAATAGGACTAACTGAACAATATACTACGGAACTATTGTTGAAGTTATACATGATATGGAAAACCTGCGATGCTATGCTTGACCAGGAAGTTTAAAAAAGTCAAGATGAATGTCTGGTTCTAATTTTTCTTGGAATTGGATCTTGCAGGAAGAAACTTTTCCAGATGATAAATGATCTCCCAACCATCTTTGAAGTTGTAACTGGAAATGCTAAGCAACCAAAGGACCAATCTGCTAATCACAATAGCAGCAAAAGCAAATCGAGTGGAAAGGTTTGAGGAAATTGAAATTGGAACTTAATGGTTTTCAGTTACTATTGTTTTTATCAAATTCTTTTCTCTCACGGTTTGGATGTTGCCTTCGAGCAGTCTCGTCCAGCTGAATCACAAACCAAAGCAGTGAAGATGTCTCCACCACCGAAGGACGATGATGATAGCGGGGATGAAGAAGAGGAAGATGATGAACAGGGCGCCACCTGTGGAGCATGCGGGGATAACTATGGCACTGACGAATTCTGGATCTGCTGCGATATCTGTGAGAAATGGTTCCACGGCAAATGTGTAAAGATTACACCTGCGAAGGCCGAGCACATCAAGCAGTACAAGTGCCCCAGCTGCAGTAGCAAGAGGGCTAGAGTTTAAGATCAGTTATGAAGTTGGGAATTGAACAACGATTGAACAAAGCAAGACAAGATTAGAACTTTTTTCGTTACAGTTTGAGAGTAAAACAGAGTCAGATACCTGTTTTAGTCAATGAATTTGCAACTCCTGTTTAATTTTCTCTGGAATTTGTGTTTTGAAATAGCTGCTGGCATTTAGAAATGCAAATGTTGGAGCAAGTTTTCTGGTGGTTTGATCTAAAGTTCTTGTTGTGAATGTGTAAGCATCATTGACAAAAAGGCTCTTCCTATTCTATGACTATGTCCTTTGTTGAAGGAAAAGATTGGAACATCCCTCATTGTAGCATCAAACATGCAAGGAAATTGAAGCATAACTTGGCTTGAGCATGAAGTCATCATAACATGCTCCCAAATTTTGGTGCAAAATTATTGTCCGCCAATTGCTACCAATTGGATGAAAAAGTTCCAATTTCAAGAAGCAATCAAATATTGTTTTAAATAAGTGGATGCAAGTACAAACTAATAATGATGAGGTGGTCTTCTGATTGTCCACAATCTATTGCTAAATTTATGTTAAAAAGTGAAAAAGTGATTTGATAATATTTCACCAACTGTAAGCATCCAAATGTGGGGATTTTGGCAAAAGAATGTTCCAACTATTTACGTAAGCAAACACACTATAACTATATATATATATATATATTCTAATGGAGGGTCTTGTCTTGAATGAATCACTGAAGAGTAACATGTTTACATTTTGACTTTCAATGATTTCATTATGGACACACACAATGATCATCACCAAAAAATTAAAAAAAAAAGGTTAAGATTTAACAAAACACACATGCAATTGGAGAGCTTTAGAAACAATTAAGACATTTTAACTCAACGTATTAATCATGATAATCATTAGTTCATGTGGAAAAGAAATTTTTGATCGCAATTATGAAATGAAGACATGATTAACTCACGCAACTTTATATTCCATTTTAATTGAGCAAAAATATTAATTAATTCAACTCGTTAGGTCCCTTCTTTTTTGTTGTAAATGGAGGAGCTTAAGGTTAAAAAGCCTCCCTCATATCTAAAATCTACAAAGAAACAATGAAATAAAAAGACTTGTGGGATCAAGTAGGCTTTTCAATTCGTTCAAGGCCATGGGGACCTACTCTTTAAAGTTTCTATTTGTTGCAATTGCATTATTAGGCTTTGATGCTGCCGCTTGGATAAGCTTCTTGTGGTATTAATCAAAATAGAAAATGCATTGTCATGCTATAAAATCCAACAGTAGAATTCCACCAAAATCAAACATGTTTTGTTTGTCTGCAAAAATTCTATCAGAAAAAGCACAAGAAACCAAACACAACCAAGAAACTGCATTGGCCCTGTCTTTATAAATCTGCTTAAAGCCATAAATGGTTTAGGGCTTAGCAAGAGGTATTGTTTTTTTTTTTTTAATTATTAGTAGTATTGTCGTGCAAGCTTAAGTGATGGTTAATATTCAATTGACAAAAACCTAAAGAAACCAAAAGTTGCATGTGATTAAGCATTTGGTTGTAGATGGGTTAAAGCATGTTGTGAGTAGAAAAATTTAATGTCATTAATCTCCAACTGATAAAACAATTTAATGCTTGACTAACCAATCACGTGCTAAAGAGGAAAAGAGATCTGATTTGGGAATATCTTAAAGGATTAGTTTAATTGGGAAATTATTAAAATTAAGAAGAGTTGTGAAGAAAAAAAACCATGATAGAGATTAGAGAGAGGTCTCATTGTGGCCTTCGGCACATGCTTTGGTTGTTAGTTAAATAGAAAATTGATCGATCGATCACCAAAACTTGACCAACACCCATTTCTGTCTACGTTTTGATTGTGATTGATAAGCCATTTTCAATTGCTAACGTATGGATACTGCTTCAACATGGAATCTAAATCTTGATCTTGATGGTGGAGAGAAAATTGTGATTTGTTTTCTAAAAATGAAAAACAAAATTAAGATACATATGACTAATATGTAAATGATTACATGAAACGTGAAATTAATAATATCAAACGTTATACATATAGATTGTATAAATGATAAATGATAACACAAAACATCATAATAATAATTATGTACATTGTCAAAATTAGTAGTACATTAACTATATTAATTATTTGGATTAAAATGGTAAAATTCTATATTGGTGTTAATGTAAAGTCCAAAATTTCACTCTTTTTCTCTCTTTTCTATTTTTTTTTCCTTTTAAAATAGAGATCACATTGTTGTGCGCAGCATCCTGTAAAAGTTTTTTTTTTCTTTCTTTTTATTGTTTTGTCACATTATTCATGAAAAGAAAAAAAAAACCTCATCAATTTCTTCTTCAGAAAGTACTTTCTAGTTTCTATGCAACTCTTCACCTTATCTTGGTATGAATTCACAAGCTTGATTCATTCAATAAGTTCAACCATATTGGTTGAAGAGATGGCGAATATGCATTTACTGAAAAAGCAAGGAACACCTAATGACTTTGTGCCTTTAACGTTAATAGAAGGACACTCAAAAGAAAAAATGAACATATAAACAGAAAATTGCAACCAATTAATCAATAGCTATGAAAAGATCAAACTACTGAATTGAATTGTTCTATTCTCTTGTACAAATGTCTCTATTTTATATCATTCAAAACAATATTATTATAGTGCATATGCATTTTACAAGGTGAAGAATAGACATTCCTATTTAATTTTTTTTTCAAAATTTATATAGTCTCTTGACACTTGAATCACATAAATAAACAATGATAGAGCGTTAGTGTAATAACATAGTATAATATTAATATTGATGGATGTAACTAGAAACATGTTACAATTCCTTTTAAGTGGATCTTTTATATATACCATTCACCACATTACCAATACAATATATATATATATATTAGCAAAAATAGTAGTATCAATATCTTTCCAAAAACATATTCTTAAAAGAAGTTTATTTTTTTTCCTTTATAATGTTTTCTTTTTCTTTCTTGCAATAAATATGTCCATAAATCATTCAAAAAATATTGTGTAACAAAACAGACAAAAGACAAGAAGAGACCAAGAACTGTTTCAAGTGTAAAAAGGCAAAAACTGTAAAATAAAAAATAAATAACAAATAAAAAAAATGAAAGACAAAAAACACAACACAAATATCAAAAGAAGTAGAAATCCCGGGGTCCCCGGGGCTTCTTCCACAGTCCAAAGTTCTCTTTCACACACACACTCACTCACATTCCAAAGATTCAACTTTCAACACTTTTGATTTGAGGCGCCAACTAAGAAATAGGAGTAAAAAATCAAAAAAATCAAAAATAGAAATAAAGAAGTAAAAACCCTAGTGACAGTGAGTGAAGAAGAAGAAAAGGAAAAACCAACAAAAAATATTATTTATATTGTCAGGTACTGGTCCATTTCATACTCACACACTGTCAAAATCCATTCTTTCCTATCCACTCTCTCTTTCACTAAACATTTATTACCATTTTCGTTCAAAGTTTCAATTTTTTTTTTCCTTTTTGTTGTTGGGTTTTTATGATTTGTAAATTTTGTGTACGTCGGGTTTGAAGCTTTGATGAGTGAAATGGAAATGTGGGTATTGTTTTAAACTTGTAAAGTTTTGTTTTGGGGTTTGTGGGTTTTTTTTTTTCTTTTTTTTTTTTAATTCTTGGTTTGACCAAGGGAAATGGCTGAAATGAGAGGGAGGTTGCAGTTGAAGAAAGAGCTGACACAAATTAGGAAAGCAGCCCGTTTGCGTGATCCGGGGACCACATCTTCTTGGAAGTCACCATTGAGTTCATCCAGATCTCTAGCAGCAGCAGTGGCAGCAGCTTCTGCTTCTGGCTCTGCTTGGAAGATCAATAACAATAACAAGCAATTGGTTGATGAAGACAACAATGTGAGTATTAATAATGGGAATGTGAATGGGAAAGAGAAGAGGGTGTTTTTGTGTAATTGGAAGAATCAGAAATCTTCGAGTGAGACTAGTGCAGTTGCAAGAAATGATGATGATGATATTGATGTCGATGATGATGAGGATGAAGAATCTTCTTCGGTTATCGAAAGTGTTGATGATAGCTTGAGTGATGCAAGAAATGGTGGTGATTCAAAGAGTGATACTTATTTGGGTGAGAATCGGGCATCATCGATTTTCAGGTGTAGAGATGCAAATCTTGTGTCTGTGGCAACTCCAGCAATGAAAAGAGCAATGGCTGCCAAGAGAAAAAGTAAGAGACATAAAACCCTTTCCGATTCTTTAACTAGATATCAACAAAAACAAATTATTCTTGCTAGGAATTCAGCGGCATTAGGTTTAGGCAGGGATGAGTCTGTTGAGCAATCCGATGATACTGAAGATTATTGTAATTCGGAGGATTTTCGTAAATATTCTGGGGCTTCCCCATTGCTATTAAAACTTAAGCATAAGAACTGGTCACATTCGTCTTCTAAGTTGTTGAAAGGTGGTAGAAAAGAAGATTCGTCTTATAGTTACAGCACACCTGCATTGTCTACTGGTTCTTATAATAGGTATGTTAATCGTAATCCTAGTACAATTGGATCTTGGGATGCCACAACAGCATCCTTGAATGATAATGATGATGATATGGATGATCATTTGGATCTCCCGGGTCGTCAAGGATGTGGGATTCCGTGCTATTGGTCAAAAAGGACACCAAAACATAGAGGGGTATGTGGGAGTTGTTGCTCTCCTTCCCTTTCAGATACTCTAAGGAGGAAAGGAAGTAGCATTTTGTGTGGGAGCCAGACGATGTATCATGGAAGGAGACGCTCGTCATCTGTTTCTAACAAGCGGAGAATGGCTTCAAGAAGTGCCCAAGGTGTTCTCCCATTACTCGCCAATAATGGTGATGGGAGAGCAGGGTCATCTATCGGAACTGGCCGTAGTGATGATGAACTTTCTACAAACTTTGGGGAGCTCGATTTGGAGGCATTAAGCAGATTAGATGGCAGGAGGTGGTCGTCAAGCTGTAGGAGTCAAGATGGGTTAGAGATTGTAGCTTTAAATGGAGAGGAAGAGGAAGGTGCACTGGAGAATATAAGGAGTTTGAGCCAGAAATACAAGCCGATCTTCTTTGATGAATTGATTGGACAGAATATTGTGGTTCAATCACTTGTGAATGCCATTTCAAGGGGAAGAATTGCTCCTGTTTATCTTTTCCAAGGTCCTCGAGGGACAGGGAAAACGTCAACGGCTAAGATCTTTTCTGCTGCTCTGAATTGTGTGGCTACTGACCAAACCAAGCCCTGTGGGTACTGCAGAGAATGTAATGATTTCATCTCTGGAAAAAGTAGGAATTTTATGGAAGTTGATGGCACCAATAAAAAAGGATTGGACAGAGTTAGATACATTTTGAAACACTTATCTGCTGGTCTTCCATCAGCCTCTCCACGATTCAAGGTTTTTGTTATTGATGAGTGTCACCTGTTGCCCTCAAAGACGTGGCTGGCGTTTCTCAAGTTTCTTGAAGAACCACCACAGAGAGTTGTGTTCATATTCATAACAACAGATATTGACAATGTGCCCCGTAGCATACAATCACGGTGTCAAAAATATCTATTCAACAAAATTAAAGATGGTGACATTGTAGCGAGGTTGAGGAAAATTTCTGCTGAGGAGAATCTGAATGTTGAGCCGGATGCATTAGATTTAATTGCTCTGAACGCTGATGGTTCTCTTCGAGATGCTGAAACTATGTTAGACCAGCTCAGTTTGCTTGGAAAAAGAATCACTTCATCTCTTGTAAATGAACTTGTGAGTTTTATCGACAATGCTTTGTTGGCATGGTTTGATTCGGATTTAGTTATTAACACTACCATAATTTCATGAATGGGAATATGATCAATTAACAAAAAAACTATTCTGTAAAGAAAAGCTAAACCATCTCAAGTGCATGTGAGTTTCATATTTTTCTGATCCTTTAGTTGTACATATAATTAGTTCAACTTACATATGCAATTTGCTGACTTCTCTGCAGGTGGGGGTTGTTTCTGAAGAGAAATTACTGGAACTTTTAGAATTAGCGATGTCATCAGACACTGCAGAAACGGTGAAAAGAGCCAGGGAGTTGATGGATTCTGGGGTTGATCCAATGGTTTTGATGTCTCAACTGGCTAGCCTCATCATGGACATCATTGCTGGAACCTACACCATTGGTGGAAGGAGTTGTGAGTATTATCCATTTCACTTTTTCATGGTTGTTTCTTCGGAAGCAAAAGCTCCAAAGAGATAGAAAATTTGTTCTCTAATTAGATCAATCTGCTATGTTTGAAATCCCTGTTAACTCAATTTTGGTAAGTTAATATTGGGAATACCAGACCGCCTAGATATACTAAATCATAAATTGGTAATACCTAGCTTTTCAAACAAATGCGTTGGAGAAACATTTTTCTCTTTATTTTTGTTTTACTGAAATCTCCATGGACTCAAGTGCACAATTTGTGTATAATGTCTTTGAGGTGACTAGATGTCCCATTTATTCTCATAAGGAAAAATATTGGTATGTATCTATTATCATTGATTTGTCTCATCATATTTTTTATAAGGTAAGTTTTAATCTGCAGCAATTTTCCAAAAAGGTTAATTCTTTTAGTTACTTGTCGTGTATTTGCAGCCAACTTAAACCCATTATGGAAAGTTGGTTAACATTGTATCCAGAACCTTGGTTTGCTGATTGTGATTGGTTACATTGTATCCATTTTATCCACCTTTTATTGTTGTTCCAACTTTCATTTATTTATCTTAGCTTCAATTGAAATGCAGCCAAAAAGAAAAGGAGAAACATTTTGAGTTTGAAACCCATTGTAAAATTTATTCTCTGCTGTCAGTTAGAAATATTACAATTGAAATTACTGATATGCATTGTTGTTGTCATTCTCTAGTAACTGAAGCAGAATTGGAGAGATTAAAGCATGCATTGAAGCTCCTTTCAGAGGCTGAGAAACAGCTAAGGCTTTCAAGTGAACGCTGCACCTGGTTCACTGCAGCCTTGTTGCAACTTGGTTCAATGCATTCGCCAGATCTCACTCAGTCAGGTAGCAGTAGAAGGCAGAGCTCTAGGACTACCGAGGAAGATCCATCAAGTACTTCAAGAGAAGCTGTTGTTTACAAGCGGATGTCAGGTCCTCAATATATGCCTCAAAATGCAGCATCCCCTGCTTCCTTGCGTGAACCAGTTAATGGAAATTCCAGGCATCTTGGAGAAGTATTATCACGAATTGATGGTCATAATTCTTATTCCAAGCCCTCACATAGCCGGTTGAAAGATGCGGGTGCCTTGGCTGTCTCACAGAATGGCAATATTGTTGGAAATACGATTATTACATGCAGAAATTCAGAAAAGCTAGGTGAGATCTGGGCACAGTGTATTGAAAGGTGTCATTCGAAGACATTGAAGCAGCTACTGCAGGTCCATGGAAAGCTTTTGTCTATCTCTGAAGTTGAAAGTAAGTCCAATAAGTTTTACTGGGAAATTGAATTACACAATGTAAAAGAATATATACACAGACATAACATGTATATTCTTAATCGTTATTACTGTTATTTGATTCTCAATCCTATTAACTGAACACACACGCACACTACCTAGGCCTAGCTCCACTGGTTAGTGGACGGCCTTCTTAAAGGTTCGAGACTCATGTAGTGTGCGTGTGTATTTGATTAATAAATTTTTTTTTTTAAATCTTATTTAATTTAAAAATATTCAAGTAGTCACGAAGTGCTTCCAGGAAATTTTGGGTGAAAATAATCCTTTGGGCTATGATTGCTAATTTTTTTGTAAATTTAAGCATCTTAATTTTTGAAGTTCTATAAAAATGAAAGTGGGTAAAGTGTCATATTAAGTGTAAATTGCGAAACTAATAAGGATTTTGATTTGTTAAGTACCTTGAGAAATGGTATATACTGCTGTAACAATATTGTTTTTCTCTGTCTGTGGCTCCCTATTTTTGGCCTCTACTAATATGGATTTTGATTTATTAAGTTCCTTGAGTGGAGGTGTATAGTTCCTTGTCTGTCTCCATCTCTGGCTCCCTATTAGTGGCCTTTTTGGTCCACATACTGTTGATTCAAATTTCCTTAAAGATGTTTGCAAGTGTTTAAATTTCTATATGTTTCTCCTTGCAGGAGTTTTAATTGCCTACGTTGCATTTGGAGATGGGGATATTAAGTCAAGAGCAGAAAGGTTTTTGAGCAGTATTACCAATTCAATTGAAACTGTATTGAGACGCAATGTAGAGGTTAGAATAATCCTGTTGCCGGATGGTGAGGCTTCTATTCACCATGGAATTTCTAATGAGTTACCTAAAGGTCTCAAAAAGACAGAAACCACTGCCGCAATTGAGAGGGAAGGAAAGGCACTTTGCTCAAATGCAAACGATAATTATTCTGATTCAGACTCACAGCAGATTCCTGTTAATGTAGCGAGGAAAGTATCCAGAGGAAGTTTTAATGAGTTGGAAGGCAAGTTTAAAGGAGAGGATGATCATTCAAATTGTTCTCCCCTTTTTGCTGACGGCAATTCGGAAATTAGTAGTACAAAAGGGAGGAGGCAGGAGATTCCAATGCAGCGAATAGAATCCATAATCCGCGAACAGAGGTTAGAAACTGCATGGTTACAGGCTACAGAGAAAGGAGCCCCTGGATCACTGGGTCATTTGAGACCTGAGAAGAATCAAGTGTTGCCCCAGGAGGATATCTATCGACAAAATCATATGGAGTCCATTCTTTCATCAGGATTGTCTTCTCAGCAATGGGAAGATGAATTAAATCAGGAACTCAAAATTTTGAAGCTCAATGAAGATAGAGTGCTCAAGAAGGATGAGAATGGCAAAAAGGGTGAAAATTACCCGATATTGCCAAGCTTATTGCATGATAGCAGTTTTATGGGGAATTTCAGCAAAGAGAACCAGTAAGTCTTTTACTGACATCTATTGTAATTATATATTATTTTTTCTGTGATACTTTGCACTCCTTGGGTCCCAATCGAGAATAGATTTCCAAAAACTAAAGCCTAGAAATTGATAGAACAATTAGGTTGCTTGAAATTTGGTGTACTATATCCCAGCTTGTTGCTAGGTATAGGGTTGATCTTACAAGATCCAGCTAAAAGTCCAATACCCAGTTCCAGAAGTTTAGAGAAAAGTGGCTTAATCCAATACTGAAGAATTCAAGATTGTTGAGTTTACCTTTTTCTTGAAGTACTAGATTCTCACTTAGATTGTATACCTCTCATGCTAAATGCTGGTGTTTCTTTAGGGGATATGAATCAGGGTCACAAGCTGGAGGTTGCAGTGGGCTATTCTGTTGGAATAACACCAAACCTCATAAGAAGGGAAAGGTATTTTATCAGTATTAATATGTTTCTTCCTTCATTCTAGCATTTTGCATAAAGTCATCAGGTTCTATTTCTGTGTGTGAACAGGTCAAAGGAACCCCTGTTCGATCACGAAAAGGCGGGCATTTTTCATTATTTGTCGATTGCACAAAGGCAAAAAAAAGTGAAAGCAGACTTAGAAGATAAATGGGGAGCTTAAATTTAAGTAGTTGGGAATTCATCCTTTTGTTTTCTTTGCAAATTTTTTGTGTATTTATTTTCCAGTTAAACCATTCTTCAAGAATGCGAGCTGAGCTCAAAGAGAATGATGTAAAATGAAAAGGATATGTTGGACTTTGGCATTTGTTTAGCTGCAGCTAATTTTTATGCCATGAATTATATATAATGAGAAACAGTCTAAGATGAAAGCAATTCAGCTTTTGCACTGCCTTGCTTGCTGGTGTAGTAAAATTAGTTTTTGCGAGTTGCTCATGGTGCCATTTCAACCCATTCATTTACGGATCCGCTAATATACATCAGATAATGCATGTTACAGATCTCAACACAACATTTGAAACTTCTTACACTAAACTTGAAACATCTAATAGAAATATAGAAATCAAACTTGAATTGTAAACCAAAATTTGAAATGTTTAATAGAAAACTTGAACGGTATTTGTGTACCGAATCCCATTTATTCACCATTTATTCAAGGTGTACCGTGGAGTATGGACCCCAGTGTTTAGTTAAAATTTCGGAAGCAAAAGTTCAAAAATACAACACAACAGATAAAAACTTCTTTTAAGAAGACTCTGAGCTCAAATTCAATATCCTCTCTGCAATTAACAAATCATCAGGGGTTGTAACCTGGAATTCAGAATACACAACACATCAATTTGCAGTTCATATAACTTCAAGGTCACCTTTTTCATGCATAGGATGAATTTTTTGAGGAAACTACTGTATTTCAGGCTAAAAAATGTTGATTCTGTTATATGAAAATGCTAAATGTCAATCAGTAAGGGGTACCAGGTGAGATTTCCACCCATTACCTTGATGTTGGTGTAAGATCCTTCGGTGATGTATACAGGATGTTTGAGATGCTCCACTATAGATACATCATCAGTAACTTCAAGACCTTCCCTGTAGACAATTACAGTTTGCTAAGAACATTTTTTCTGTATAGAGGTGTGAACACAATGAATTAAAATGGAACAACCAGTAAATTGTTTTTATCTGGAAATCATAGACATCAGTATCAGCATGATGGGTTCACAGTAAAAGATTTATAGATGAGGAGCTTAAAAGCAAATGCAGTACCTATTGACAAGCTCAAAACCCTTTTTAAGCAAGTCAGGCTTAATCACCTATCACAAAAAATTTATGGAAGTTACAAAATAATATATCCAATATGTCAAATTGTTAGAACAGAAATATCATGCAGTCTCTTGCAACAGCAAACCTGAGGGGTCTGCATTTCCCAAAGAGTTTTGCGGTCCAGGGTTCTAACCACAAAAGATTCGCTATTTGCCTGCATGCATATATTAGGGAATAAGTTCCCAAATCTATAAAACCATTTGCTTCCCCAAACTATATTCTCCAATGCACATCCGGAGTATAAGAAGCAGAAAGCAATGAATTTTAACTGGAATAAGAAAGTGAAGTAAAAAGACGTATCAAATCCCAAATGGTACAAGTGCAAAGGCTAATGTGCACCTCTTTAATTGTAGCTTTGGCAGGAACACCAAGTACAGCTGCTCCGACCCGCAAAGCATCCATAAGGACCTAATAGTGGTAAAATAATGAGGCACGTAGCCAATATTTTTCTGGAACTCCTAGAAAATATGGGAATGTTTACTAGACCTGTTTACTAAACCAAACCACCAGCCCATACCTTTTGCACATCTTTAGATAATACCAAAGGTCTAGCAGAATCATGGATGCACACGAGCTCAGAGTTAAAATCAACTTCCTGGATGCAAAAGCAGCATATAACAATACAAATGAAAGCTAATGTTAAATTATCAGCCACTAAGAGCAAATCAAAAAACTGGATGAGAAAAAAAGAACTGGATATCAGGACACCATAATTTTTGACTAATTTGTTACGAAACATTTGACTCAATAAACAATTGATATAATATCTTATTGTGACTTTATTGGTGGGTCGTCAAGTTTAATTTTTTGAAAAAAAAGAAAAAGAAAAAAGAAAGAAGCTAATAATCCACTTATGCGTACCACCAATCCTTGAGATAAATCATTTGGTTATATTCTAACAATTCATGGCATGAAGAATTAATAACAGATAAAATATAAACCCAGAAAGAAGAAGAATAAAGCAGTGTTGCTGCCAAATTTCAAGCAAAATCCAGTTTTCTTTTAAGTTAAATTTTATGAGCAGAGAAATTTATTTGCTAGCAGTAACCATTGAATAGTTTTCAGTAAGTTTTTACAGGCTAGAGGAAAATTGAATCAACATAAGATGTTGAAAAAGCAAGAACATAGATAGAGAAACTAAATTTCCGCTTAATTATCTATGCACCTGAAGTCCGCTGTAAACAGAATCTTGCCTCTCCTTCCCCGGAAGTGAGAATTTAAGGTCTACATTGATCTTCTCTTTGGTTTCTGAAAGAAAAATCAAGAAATTAGTTTACATATTTCTGGTAGCACTCATGCCCAACATTAAAAGGTGACCAAACTGGTATACTCATTAATAGGAGAAAGCATACTATGCAAGCACACGAAGAGAGAGAGAGAGAGAGAGGGAGAGAGAGGACAGAAACCTTCAAAGATGTCACTGTAAGATGGATCACAAACTACCACAATTTCCTTCACTTCAACCATGCGTGAGAAAGTGTAGAAACTGAAGAAAAAATGCATTTTATTATTTTCAGAAGAAAAAACGAGGATCAGTCATAAGCAATGGAAACAACGACCATTACAACTTTAAACACATAACTGTTATTTTGCCTGAGGGCCAGACCTCAGTAACTGAATCCCACCCAGGGTACCTTTAACCCAAGGTACTATTCTAAAATAAACTGAGAATCACATTAACAACACTACGGAAATACTATAATGTTTGTTACTGGATCAAGAAGAAAACTCCATATTCCCAGAAAGACCACCTCTCACATTCTATTTGATTTTTCATACCGAATGTAACTGAACATAGGTTACAGATTAAACATGGAAGTCCCTCTTAAACCATACATCAATACTTTGATAGAAAAAATTAATATCTAACACAGGTTGTTGGAATACTACAATATTGTTGATACAAGATATTGGCATTTACCTATACAATGCAATGGGTTGACCCAAAAGTGGTAGATACTGCTTTGGCATGTTCGCCTATTGGGACAAACATAAAATAACCATCATCTGAAAGAAGAAAATTAAGAACAATAGGAATTGAAGAACGTAATAAACTTATACATACAATATGGATAATACCATAGCATTGTATGCATATCCAAACAATACAAATAACAGCTCATATGAAAATGAGCCTCTGGATAAAAACAACAAGATACTTACACCCATTCTTTTGCCCTTCCCTCCAGCCAAAAGAATAACTGATACACTCTTATCTTTAACAACGACAGAACCCTGAGATACAAGAACATAACATGATTAACTGCTAAAAATGGATGTGAAGCAACTCAAAGGAAATAAATCCCACTGACATTATCAACTTTAGCAGAACATCTAATCCTGGATGTTGCAAGCCTGGCCTTCCTTGTCAAGCCAAAGAACTGATTTTTATGACCTGAGAAGCACCAAATTGAATAGAAATCACATCAAAATAACAAGCAAAAGATATGCTTCATTGCCCATCAAAAGTTACCAGTTCTGGAGAAAGTTTGGTGGTTGTCTGGGAACAGTGAGAGAGAAGAAGTTGAAGAAGACAGAGCAAGGTTCAGCTGAAGCAGGCCCATGAGTCTAATTTGTCAGCTTCACCTTTCTCAGTCAGTCAAATACCGAAATTGAAATATGCAAATGAAGAAGTGAAATGCTGCTGAGAGATTAAAGCAGAGAATGTAGTGTGTGTTTGTTGACTCTGTGCAGACGGAGACAAATCAAAACGATCATAATTCTTGTGCTGTTAAGTTTTTTTTTTCAATTTCTTTCTTTCTTTATTTATTATCTTTTTAAGACAGCCATCTTTGAAATAAACAAAGTTTCATTCACACAACTACCACTCAAATTCAGAGGGTGATAAATAAATGAACCAATGGTAAATTTAGATAAATTAAATTTGATGATAAAAAATAATTGAAATTTTATTTTATTTATATACTTTTGATATTTAACCATATTGAATTTAGTTTTCTTACAAAAGTATCATCTAGGTCCATGAGAAATTGGGATAGGTGCTTAAAAGTTTGAGCTTTTTCATTGGGGGAAAAAGAAAAAAGAAAGAAAGAAAGAACAAGTTCAGATACCTTGAAAAAAAAAATTAGAGCAACAAATACCTTTTAGCATAAAAAACTAGTAAGAGATTCGGGTCCAGCTACGGTGTAGTGATGGTACGGTATTACTATTACATTCAGTCGTTGGATCCATTTAGATGAATGGATCTATTAGAATCCAACTGTTGGATGCACACCATAGTTTTCTCCAAGATATTCATAACTGATTCAATAAGGTCCACCTAATTTTGAATTTTTTTTTTAAAATTGAATATTAATGTTGAAAACGCGGCGTTCGCTAAAAGGGTACTATATTTGCAACTCACGGACACTCCCACACTCGATACAATCCCACTGCCCACCATAACCCGTTGACGTAAAAACCCTAATTCGCCCCTAACGCATTCTCATTCGCCTCCCTCCTCCTCGTCCTCCACTCACAGTCACACTTCGCCGCTGGCTGCTGTCCTTATCGCCGTCCTGTCGTCGCCAACAGTTGCAAAACCCCAAGGTTAGCTTCTTATATGCAACTTTTTCCAGTTTTCAATTTTCATTTCGCGCCAATTTCTCTATACATGCTTCCATATAATAAAGTCACAACATTTCTCAGCTTTAGATCACGAAAGAGGCTCAAAGTCCCCAAGTTTGAGTAGACTGTGTAGACATAGGCTTATAATTAGGTTTATTGCTTCTGAAAATATAAAAATTCAATCTTTTTCACAAGTCACCTTATCTGTCTGATGTAAGTACGCTTAGGATTTACGGTGCTGTGGCTTTTTAACTCATAGCTGTTGTGAAATTGGTCGCTTGCTGTTAAGTACAGCTGTTCTGTAAGCATGTGGAGTTGGAAATTTGTGCTTAAGCATGATTTCTCATATCTTGAATGTGTGAATTATCATTTTTGAGTTGTTGTATTTATTCTAAATGTTCGGTTTGAGGATTATTGTCCATTTCTCTCTAGTTTAGTCATTTTCCCATTAGAAGTTTATCTACTCATGGGAATGCATGCAGGGTTAAAGATGAAGAGGATGATAGCTCTTGGATTTGAAGGTTCGGCTAACAAGATTGGTGTTGGGGTTGTTACGTTAGATGGAAGTATTCTATCAAATCCACGCCACACATATATTACGCCACCTGGCCAGGGATTTCTTCCACGAGAAACTGCTCAACACCATCTAGAACACATTCTTCCACTTGTCCAATCTGCTTTGAAAACTGCTGGAATAACCCCAGATGAAATTGATTGCCTTTGTTACACCAGGGGTCCGGGCATGGGAGCGCCACTGCAAGTTGCTGCTGTTGTTGTCCGGGTTCTATCTCAGCTGTGGAAGAAGCCAATTGTTGCCGTTAATCACTGCGTGGCACATATTGAGATGGGGAGGATTGTGACTGGAGCGGAGGATCCTGTTGTGTTGTATGTCAGCGGTGGAAATACCCAGGTGATTGCTTATAGTGAAGGAAGGTATCGGATCTTTGGGGAGACTATCGATATTGCTGTGGGTAACTGCTTGGATCGGTTTGCTAGGGTTTTAACACTGTCCAATGATCCAAGCCCTGGATACAACATTGAGCAGGTATGTGAAGATTGGTTTATTCAACATTTTTCTTCTTTTCAGAAGGATTAAATCCATTTAGATTTTATATGTAATTGTAAAACATTTAGGTAAGGAATGATTTAGACCAGTTGAATTTTTAAGTCTATATCTGGGCCCTACCTGTGAAGTGGTTTAAGCATGTGTCTTGCAATTCGAGAATTGTGTTTCTATTACCTGCTTATCTTCTGATCTTCATTCATCATTTCCTGAATCATCATCATGGAAATATATACATGCATTAGGTTATTTATCAAAAATCTTTGGGTACTGGCTTGTGTTTAATTCTTCGGTTGGTAGATTGAGTGATGGGACAGAAGGTCTTCTATTTTGAATTGCCTAATATGATTTTCTTCTTTCCCAGCTGGCAAAGAAAGGGGAAAAGTTTCTTGATCTTCCTTATGTTGTAAAAGGGATGGATGTCTCTTTTAGCGGGATATTGAGCTATATTGAAGCAACTGCTGCGGAGAAGCTCAACAATAATGAGTGCACTCCTGCAGATTTGTGCTATTCCCTGCAGGTTAGTTGCATTTTTTATCCTTTAATCCGTTGGAACAGCATGAGCCATAGCTTTAAAGACTGCAATTATATCTAGCCATTCTTCATGGTCGTTATATGAATCTAATTGGAAATTTACATTTCGCTTGATGATGTGTTACAGGAAACTCTTTTTGCGATGCTTGTGGAGATCACGGAACGGGCAATGGCACATTGTGACAAAAAGGATGTTCTTATTGTAGGCGGTGTGGGTTGTAACGAGCGCTTGCAAGAGATGATGAGAACAATGTGCTCCGAGCGGGGTGGAAGGCTGTTTGCAACGGATGACCGATATTGTGTTGACAACGGAGCAATGATTGCGTACACCGGTCTGCTTGCTTTTGCTCATGGTTCATCAACTCCGTTAGAGGAATCAACCTTTACCCAGCGATTCAGGACCGATGAAGTGCATGCAGTCTGGAGAGAAAAAGAAGATTCAGCTTGCAAGAATGGTAGTCATTAAGGAAGCTAGCTGATTCAGATGGTAGATTTAGAGGTAGGATCATTCTGGCAGTGCCAGCAGTAATTTAGTATTAAGCTTGCGAATGAATTTTGATTAAAGATGTTGTAAATTTAAAGTAGGAATCAAATTATTTTGTGTTCAAGCATTTAAAATAGTTTGTATTTTCTTCTCAGTAATGTACATCCACAATTTTAAGGATGAGTTATATAAAGTACTCTTAATTATAATGAGAGATGGTTTAGCGGACGCTGTTATTTATGTTATCGTATTACCATGGACATACGTTGGTTAATTTACAACTTCAACTCCACTTATGAGATTTTATTAAATTATGCCGATCGAAAGAAGTTGTTCGCTAAATTGTAAATCCGTAAATATGAAAATTTTTATGGGCTAATGGGCTTGTTTAGTTGAGATGAGATGGAGAATGAAGGCCAGGCCCAATTAAGCCCAAAAGATACACAACGCAGCAAACTAAAAGGGCACGATCAATTTCGCAGTTTCCACTTTCCATATTCCTCCACACGACTGACAGAAGAAGAAGAAGCATCGATCGAAAGAGTTAGCGAGTGTTTACAAAATAAGTGAAAGGATGGGGCACACAGGCGAGTTCTTCAGGCGGAGAGATGGGTGGAGAAAGCATCCACTGCTGACGAGCAATCTGCGTCAAGCCACCCCAGGACTCGGCATCGCTCTCGTCGCTTTTGGAATCTATCTTGTTGGCGAACAAGTCTACCATAGGGTCATCGCTCCTTCTCCTTCTCATTCTCACCACACCCACCACCAGCACTCCGCTGCGTCCTCTTCTCACTGAATCTCTTCAGCTCTCCTGCTTCTCTCAGGTCTGTTGTTGAATTGAATTGCCCCCACATTTGACTGCAAAAATTTCTCTTTTTCTTTTCTGGGTTATATTGTTTAATAACATTTTGTTAGGTTTGTTTTCGGTGTGATTTTTTGAGATTTGGGGTTTTGTTGTGGATTTTATGATATGGGTATGTGATAAATTTTTAGGTTTTTCTTAGTTTAGTTTAACAATCTGGTCAGATTCATCCATCGTGCTTCAGCTGCTGACCCTACACATTTGAAAATAAATTCATCTTCTTGCCTGTTTTTGATGGAATTAGCATTCGTCTGTCTTTTTTTTTTTTAAAAAAAAAATTATGATACGTTTGTTAACCATGCGAGTCTGTGTAAAATTTTGGATTTTATGGGTTTTTTGTGAAATGAATATGTCTGAAATTTATGTTTTTATTGATATTAAGATCTAGACGGGTTCACCTGCTCTCTGGCCAGCTGGGTAGTACACTTCATTTCTTTTGCATTTTATGTATTATGCTTATTTCCTTGCTATTGGTGCTAGATTTCGGATTTTCTGGTACTTTATGACGTGTTTGTATATAGTTAGGTTTTTATTTGTATTATGGCCACATTGGTTTCATTGCTCTCATCATTTCTGATTGCTAAGTCATACTCATTTGACGTGCATCATATGGTTATTGTCTTGTTTATTCACATGATCTTTAGTTGAGCCAAATGTGTAGAGTTGTTACTGTTCAACAGGGGTTTCTATTTAGTAATCACTCCATGTGAAGCAGTCCCTCTTTTTCCTTATGCAATGTTGCTGCTATTTCATTCAATTTGACTATGATTTTGTTGTTTATAGCTAATTGATCATCATTGATGGAGGAATGTTATGAAATTAAGTTGTATTAAATACTAAATATAGACAATTTGGGTAGGCATAAGACGAATGGAAAATGTTTGTTCTTAGATGCTGGGCAGTAAGTTATTTACTTACACTGATGAAGTTATAACTAACACTAGTTTCATATGGCTGAGTGATTTACTTGTATGGTTATGTTATCTGTTGGGAATGCAGTTGTGGGGATTAGCTGGTTCCACCGGCAAGTTCTTTTTCACTTTGATGGGGTGTGTTAGGAATGAATGACATTCAAACTGTGGATTTGATGCCAGGGGCTTTTCAACTCTATGGAGGGCAGGGGATAAGGGTCGCAAAGAACACCTTGGAGATTGTCATTTCTAGGATGAGCAATAATACCCTTCTGAAAATTCATTGGTTTTTCAGTGTTTGATTTATGACCATCCGATTTCTGATCCTACAATTTTTTGGGCTAATTTAGAAATCATATGGTGTTAAATACTGTATCTTATTTGGTAGTATTTTACGAAATAATATACGAAATAATATTTGCTTATGATTGACTTTACAAAACAATATCCGGTGTGCTTGTATTAACCCTGCTGTGTTTTCGGAAGGCTTGCAAGTAATTTTACAGTACAGAGGGCTGCTTTGTTATTCTGTTAGTTGGTTATTGATGTAGAACAGTAGCTTGGACAGTTTTTTCTTTATTTGTTCTTTATTTTAAGTTTTTTTTTTTTTTAATTCTGTCTGTAGAACTTTATTGTGTTAAAATAATTTGAATTTACACAGTTTGGTAAATTCACGTTATTTAGTGTTTTAGTATAAAAGGGAGCTGAACCCTATTTGTTTTGGTTGGTTGATTCATAATATTAAAAAAAAAATCGTTTTGAGAAGATTTGTTCTTTCTTTACTTTCATGTTGTGTCAGTTATCCCCATTAAAGTTTACAATTGCCCTTTATTATTCTTTGACGAGGAGCTTTTGCGAATCTGTGATTTAAGCTGACAGAATTGTTACATGCAAATTTAATATGATCAAACAGATCCTCTATCTAGCCCTCCTAGTTATGTATCTATCTTGATTATTTTCTTAATAGGTGGCTGAAGATGGTGGTCACATGTTGGAAGAGGATTGAAGTTTGGACCTGTTTTCATTTCCCATTTTGTTATTTGATTTAATAAGATCAACTTTGCCATGTTTAGTGTTACTTTGTTGTGTATTAAGTTTAGTGTGTTAGACTTGATCTGATATGTAGATGTTTAATCTTTTGCTTTTGATATCGTTATGCATTCAATGGCTCTACATTTGGTGCCTGAAATGTTTCGAATAAAGAAGTTTCCTTATATAAATATGTTGTCTTATTTATATATTTTTTGATCAAGTTTTCTATTTTTATGCATGACGTTTTTATGGTTCGTTTCCTTAATTTAATTTTTTTGTACCAGTCATTGAAAAAAGGAATGTAACTTAAAATGATGACTTAAATTTTCATTCGTTTCATTTCATTCAATCTAAAGGTGTATATTTTTTTGTCAAAAATCTGCAATGAGTCACCTTTATTCTTGTATTATTGAAATGAATAGATCAGCCGAATGAAAGTTTAATTAAAAGATTGAATAGATTAAATGGATGAAAATTGAAGTAAAATGTTGAAGTTAAGGAGCCCTAAAAGTTATAGAAGAAACTCGATGAGAGTAACGTTGAAAATATGTTATCTGTTATGGTTGAAAATATGTTATCCGTACTTTAAGAACTTTCGGATTTTTTTGTATGTGTGTAGTTCTTTTCTAACGCAAGTGTCTTCATTTTTTTTATGCAAGACACATTTTTTAAATCATAAGATTTAAGAGAGTTAGGTTGTGTTTGTTTTTTTATTTGAAATTTGAATATGTATGAATTTAACTGAAGTCTGAATAGGTTTGAATGAAAATATCTTAGTGACATATTTGTTTTTTTGTTTTCAACATCTAAAGAGAAAGATTTAAAAGATAAGAGTTTGACATAAATATCATTTTAAGTGGTGCATATATTTGTTCTTCACAATTTATGATTTTCACAGGTTGATTAATTTGGTAGCATTAAAAAAAAAATATTATCATTGTTGATCTTAATTTAATTTTTTAATAAAAAAATGTAATAATAACATCAAATTTTATTATAAAATCAAAACTGTTATTTTATTTTTTATTTATCACAATGGACATAATTTGATTTGTTTAATATTTCAGTTTAGTTAATGTTATCATATGAATAAAAATTTAAACCAATTAAAAAAATAACTTCAAGAATAATATAAAAATATTAAGGTTATACATAATATTGAAAATACATGAATTATTAAGGGTATTTTTGAGATTTGAAATTGAAATTTTACATTTAGACTTCACACTTCAAATAAAAGTGGAATTTTTCTACTTTTTCTATTCAGATAAAATTGTTTGATAATAAGTGATAAGTTAAAAAAAAAAAAACCTAAAATAAATAAATATCTGAAAAAAAATTAAATTCAGACTTCAAACTAAAAAATAAATAGTATCTTATTTTAAATCATATAATTTAAGAACGTGTCTGCATTATAAAAAAAAATATAAACGCTCGTACTTAAAAATAATTATACAAAAGAGTATGCGTAGAGTGGAAGGATATAATTATTATATCCTGAATGAACAAACCACCAGGCCAGCTCGATTTTTATTATGATAATTCCTAGAGCCGTTAAATAAGAAATTTACAGTTTATGGCGGGGCCTCATAATAAAAAATTATTATTTTAACTAGTGGAAAAGAACAATATATTTAAATTGGTCTTGGAGAATGGTCGGTGAATGAAGCCAAATTAAATTTGCACGAAAAATCCAAGAACATGTGAGACTTGCTGCAATTATTGTATTATGTGTCCTCCGCTATAATTCAAGCAAATGAAATCCGTGACAATATATATGTAATCAAGTAGCTGGTCCAAGGCGCATTAAAAAAAAAAAAAAAAAAAAAAAAGGGGTAGCTGGTCCAAGGGCAAGTTGTGAATTATTCCAATATAAAATTATTTGATTGTTAACGACGTTTTTTTATTTAAAATTATAAAATTATTTTAATAGATAAGTATATTAAAATTATATTATTAAAGGAATGAAATAAATAAGAATATTTTAAAAAAATCTATTTTTTTAATATAAAAACTCTACAACTTCAAAAGTCTAAAAACTTAAACTTTTGTTAATAAAAATAAAATAATTTATTTAATCTCTAAAAATTCAACTCAAAATTCGATCAAACAATACTAAAAATTTTGAAAAGATCTTTAAAAACGAAATAAATATTTTTAAGCATTAGAAAAGTTATATTAAACATGCACTTATTACATATATAGACGGATTAAACACGCACTTATACGAGGAACATTATCCAACCCCTGGGGACTTGGAACTCATATCCTAAATGTTGAGGGCATGCGTTCTCACCTATGCCCCTAGAGGGAAGTCACTTATCTATAACAGTTACTTTGCCATAAATATCTGTTTACGGAAGAGCAATATTCACCATACAAAACCTCTAGTTGGATTAGCCCTCTCCTTTTAACTTTTTTTTTCGATTTTTTGAATATACACACACACACACGCGCGCACACAAATCATAATTGAAGCGCCATCGATATAATTAGGAGAACTTGCAACGAGAGAAGCTGCTGGCATCTCCCAAACAAGCTTGAAAAAGTAGTCAGTAAGAGTTGTGCACAGGAAAAAAAAAAAAAAAAAAAAGCATGGGAAATAATAATGTGATGGGATTGGGAGGTGGTGTCTTAGCAGCGATCATAGTTATGATGATACTCTTCTTCACCGCGAATCAATCTTGTGCTGCAGGCAACGGCACCAACATTACTAATTTCCATATTGATCCTGATGTGTTGTTCTTTTATGATGATCCAGAATCGGAATTGGCTGCTGCCGCGACTGCAACAAACGTATTGAATATGAAATCCTTGAAGCGGCCTCCGGTGTTCGATTGCGGAAAAGGCCAAGGCCCAGCCTATCGCTCTTGTACCCCTCCTCCCCAGGGTTCCAAAAGGGGTGAACATTGCCCACCTAACGGCGCGTACAATCGAGGGTGCCATTATTAAGCCTTAAGTTTGTACTGCTGCATCCATGCATATGCATTAATAAATAAATTAATTGAAACTTCTAATTTGTTTAGCACTAATTAATTCGTTGTTAAATTAGCTAAGGTTACTCCATCTTGATGCTATCGTTCATGTTCACTCATTTCAATTCTACCATACTCGTCCTGAATTTATTAACTTTCCATGTGCGTGCGTATTAACAGCCTGGAGAAGTAATTAATTAATTGATTAACCATTGATGGCATTTTGCATCGAGCTGGACCTACTCTTAATTACCGGCCTCTCGAAGGGAAACCCGCTACGATATAAATCAAACAACTGAACGTACAACTTCATTACATTTCCCGCAATAATGTCCCTAACATTCAATGATTTATCTGCTCCCTCCCATCATGCCTTAATTAATTGTTGCCACAACATCATCCCGAATGTTGTAATTACAATTAATTATATATGTTAGCTATTTTTTCTTTTTAATAACTAATTTTACAGAGACAGATACAATTAGTGTGGCGCATGGGAGGATGTTAGTTGAAACTTGGAAGCGATATCAATTAATCCATCACGCTTTTGTCCAACTTCTATATATCTTCACGATTGTGAAATCTATTATTTCTTTTCCATTCACTTCTTGTGATACATTGTCCGCCCCGCGTGTTAGCCTTGACTTAAGCCATCTTGCAACCTAAGCCCATTGTTTGAGAATTAATCTCAGTTAAAGGGGCAGCTGAGACTTGAACCATGAACTTTGAAGGTCACGTAGGTGGTGTCGTCCATGTGCCAAGTATACGTCAATCAAACTTTTAAGTAATTATTGGTTGGGCGAAAATGAAAGCAAAGTGCATATTTATGACTAGCTGTAGAAGAGAGCGAAAGGGCAGAACGATCGTATATAGGGAGCTTTTGATGACTTGGCTCAAATAAAGGCAGTTCTATATTTATACACGGAGAAATTATAAAAGTACAAGTCGTTTTTTGTCACCTTGATTTTTGTCCCAGATCAAATTTTTTTCAAATAATTTTATTTAAGTGGTCATTCAAATTCAAATTCATGGGGAGATTAGTATAATAAAAAAAGAAATTTAGCCTTTACCCACTCCCCTTATTTTTTTCAGAATGAGACTAATAAGTTCATTAAAACTTATCAGATAGAACAAATTCGGAATATTTTGAAGAATGACAATTACAATGAAGAGTACAAATAATGATGAATGCACCTCCTACTCCTCTTCGTGACACAAGGCAATTAGGTTATGATTTTTTTTTAATTAAAGAAAAAAAATAAAAATCAAGCCTTACCTAAAAGCAATTGGTAGTAAAATTTTAGTGGAGAATCTAAAGAATGACATATCCGTCATTTTCTATGATTTATGTGAGGACCACTTTTTTTTTAAAAAAAAAATTTCACGCTCTCACAAGTTGATTTGTTTTGTCATTTGTGATTGCGGGGTGTGTGTCTTCTTTTGGTTTGATGCCTTACTGATCTGATCCGCAATCTTAAACTTTATTCAAATTCAAAAAAATTATCAAGTTATATGGTTTAATTTACAATTTTTCTCTATTTCTCTACTCGTAAATTTTACATTTTTTAATAAAAGTTATTAAAGTCTCGGAGCTATTAAGGGTATTTATGACATTTTCCTACTTGTAATTAATTTGATCATTAAAAATATATAAGTTATTTTCTCGATTTATATTCAAACATATTTAAATTTTACAAAACATAAATTAATGTCTTAGTTAAGTTTTCTAATTTTTTTTTCTGCTCGACGAATTTATAAAGACGTCGTTTTTAAGAAGGAAATAATTTCTCTTTATCTTTTTACTGCTTGATTGGAACTCGGGGATTGAAAAAAAGGAACGGATCGATGTTGAAGGAAAGAGTTGGGTATGGAAATAAAATTGTGTCCCTTTATAAACTCATTAAAAATAAAATTGAATGCATTTAATTATTAATAATTAGGTTGCAATATAAAATGAAATCTTAACCATTCAATTTTTTTTCCTAGAAATTAATTTTATGATTAGATTATTGAAAGCAAAAGAAAAATTAGGAGCGGGAAAGCTAGTAGGGAATCCAAATCCTATTCTTAGACTACGTTTGGTCTTTTTAAATAGAAATTTTATTAGTAGAGCTTTTGTAAAGGGAGATTGTCAAGTTCTCCCTACAGTAATCAACATATACTATTTTCTCCCCTGCTATTTTTATAATGGCCAAAAACCCCCCTGATAGTATAAGTTTACAATATTACCCTTATTTTCAACTACTTTTTTTATTTATATTTATTATAAATTAAATAAATAGCATAAATAGAAACTAAATAAAAAATTAAGCATTAAAAATAAGAAATATATGTTTTGATATGAGAAAAAAATTAATAATAAATTTTTTTCTTGTACTTATTTATTTTGTGCAAATTTTCTTATAATAAATATATAAGAAAGTTATTATAAAATGATAAAAAAATTATAATAAGAAAATTTGAATGACAAATAAAAATTTATAATAAGATAAATAATAAAATATTTTGCCTATACTTTTTACATTTAATTTTAAAATATTACAAAATGTTTATTATAAGAAAATGTTCAATAATAAATAATTACAAAAAATTATTATTAATTTTTTTGCTCATATCAAAACATATATTTCTTGTTTTTAATACTTAATTTTTTTATTTTGTTTTTATTCATGTAATTTATTTAATTTATAATAAATGTAAATAAAAGAGTAATTAAAAATAAGGGTAATATTGTAAACTTATGTTGTCAAGGGGGTTTTTGGCAATTATAAAAACAGAAGGGGGGTAAGTGGTATATATTAATTACTGTAGAGGGAAAAGTGGCAATTTCCCCTTTTGTAAATAGAGCTTTTACTAAAAAAAGTTTAGTTGTTTGGTTGTCAATAAGTACTTTTATTAAAAATTTATGAAATTACTTTAATAGGTAAGTTTTTTAAAGTTATATTATGTAAACAATAAATAAGATTGTTAAATAAGTAAAGAATATTTTAGATATTTTGACATTTAAAAAAAAAATTTCAACCTCTACTTTCAAAAGCTAAAAATTTGAGCTTTTGTAAGTAGAGGTAAAATCAATTATTTAAACTTTAAAAACTCTATTAGAAAAATAACCAAACAATAACAAAAATTATGATAAGAGCTTATGAGATTAAATAAGCACTTATGCCCATTAATTATAAGCTCTATTTTTTTGAATCAAGTCCAAAATTTTCCTTTTTTTTTTTCTTTTTAAATACGCAAAACTAAAAAACAGGGCATGCACTCTGTTTATATTTCCATGAAATCGTTGTTCATTAAGCAAATTTCTTCCTCTAAGTTCAGAAAATTTCATGATTTGTCACTGACTGCACCCAATAAAAAGAAAAAGAATCAAAAAGACATATTTTATGTGTAAATACACATCAAATCTCTTTTATCAATCAAAATTTTATTATTATTAATAAAATAGGCTGTATAGCATATTCTATTTTCTCCCTCAGCAAAAATACTAATATATTACCAAATTAATTCGTAAACGGAAATTAAGAAAGTTAGATCTCCAGTGATTGTCCTTGCAATCTCTGACTTGGCGGCACTGGATTTTATCAATGCTTCATTGTTAAAATTTCCCGTGAAGGACGTATAAATTGCTGCCATGGTGATCTTTGCAAAGGATGTGACCATTGCTGCGCTGGATAATACTGCTGGGGATGTGAACATTGCTGCGCTGGGTATAAAATGCAAGGGATATGAATGTAATTGGATATCGTTTTCAATTTTGTTTGTCGTTTTCGCTTTTTCAAGGTTGGTAAATGGAGAGTGAAGAAACAGCAGACCACCGAGGAGGATTCACTAACTTTCGTGAATTTAGGGGTTTCCTTGAGATTATGTGCCTGTCTGCTACAATTTATTTAATGGTCACAAAGTCAAGTATTTATTTAATTTCATCAGCTCTTATTTTAATTTTTGTTATTGTTTGGTTGTTTATTTAATAGAGCTTTTGAAACTTAAATAAACTATTTTGTCTTTTCTAACAAAACCTCAAATTTTGTTGGGCATAGGACGAATGAAAAACATTTGTTCTTGAACACCTTTTCCTAGTTTCAAATAAAAGTGAGAGAGAGTTGATGCTAAAAAGACCGCCAAACTTATATTTTTCCATGAGAATTATGTGTTATGTGGAACTAATTTTAATTTACTTTCGTGATCTTGTTACAATGTTAGCTCTTTGTTCATGAATTGATTAATACGTGTTTCTTTTTACTCAAAAGTCTTCATCTTATTAACTTGCATTATCTTTTTCTTCTTCTTTTTCTCCGCGTGGTCTTCAATCACCTAGTTTCTCTCCTACAGGATGAGCAATAATACCCATCCGAAAATACATTGGTTTGTCGCTGTTTGATTTATGACAAGCGGATTTCTCGTCCCACAATTTTTTTGGTCCAAATGAGAAATAATATGGTATCAACTACTGTATCTTGACTGGTATTATTTTAAGAAATAGCATTTGCTTACTATTTGACTTAACAAAACAATATCCAGTGCGCTTGTATTAACCCTGCTGCGTTTTTTTCACAATATCTATTTCTATTCTTTGCTGAGGACTTTTGTGAATCTGTGATATAAGCTGGCGGAATCGCTGCATCCAAATTTAATATGAGAAAACATATCCTCAAGCTAGCCCGCTTAACGCGTAGCGGATATTAGTAATAAGAATGACCATAGCACAGCCACAGAAACGGCGCAGCCCCATTCTATCATTTTTGTGCCCCCTCCTCAAACTTTTTTGATAATAATTTTTTATATCACTCTTTATTTCACCATACTCAATTTTGATTAATTCGATTTATTTCTCAAATTACTCCCATTAAAAATATTTTATCTCTATTGTTTCTCACTTGCTCTTCTCATTATATTTCAACTAATGGTACAACAATCGAAATGGAAATTTTAGAATCAGAATCAATGACATGTTTACTTGCAAAATTAAGGTTTGGGATTGGAATTGAAGTAGTGTCGGATCCACAAATTTAAGAATCATTACCATAGTTGTGATTCCAAAGCGAGGGATTTGGAATCTGAATTCGATTTCTATAACTACCCATTTTATTCCCATTAAACTTTTATAATCTCTAAATTACTCACAATTAAGTTGTCATTTTTTTCTTTTTGGTTCCCATGGAATTTATCAAAAAAACTCAAATTTCTTGAATTATTTGCAAATAGGTCCTTTATTGTTTATAATAATGTAATAATAATATTATATTATTATCATTATTATATTTAAAATTTATTTATTTTATTATTTTAATTATTATTATTGTCATTAATTTCATCATCATCATCATTATTATTAAATTTTTATTTTATTTTTCTTTTAGGAAAACATGGTACACATAAATAGCTAGACAAAGAGAATCTCTTGTATATATCAAGAGATCTTACAAATTAAACTGAACCAAACTGAGACCATCATACAATTGACGGGTAATAACAATACCCATACTTTTATTTTCTTAAACATAACCTAAGAGACTAATACTGCATATTCTTAACCAGTGTGATAAAGATTTCTTCCATATTGCGGGACCACAAGAAGATCAATATTTCCATTAATTTCATCATCAGCAATAAGTGAAAAAAATGGGGGACCTACACCCTCCGACCAATCGGTATAACCTGAAAAATTCATTTTTTTTTTTTGGTTTTGACCATGAGGTATCCTGAGGAGGGCCCCAACTGTGGGAGGCACCTTTAAGCCTGTACCACAACCTAGACTAGAAGTCCCCGCTCGAACCGAGAGGCACATGTCCTCCCACTCCAGCGTTTACTTACTTAAAATGGGGAGGGATTGGGAGTCCCACTCCGTGGGCCCCACCCATTTTTGGAGTGGGGAGTGGGAGTGGGACTCCCATTGGGGGAGGTGGGAGTGGGAATCCACTCCCACCTCTCCCATTTCTACCCCTTTTTTATTTTATGTTTTATAATTAATAAAATAAAATAAATAATATTATATTTATTTAAATAATAATATTATATTTAACTAAATAATAATTTACATTGATTCTAACTTAAAATTATTTTAAAATAATAATCTTATATTAATAGAGAATTAATAAATATAATATTATTATATTTATTTTAAAAATAATAGTACTATATTTATTTAATAATAATAAATACTTTATTCTAAGAAAATATTAATTTTGTACTAAATAATATTATATTATTATTTTATATAATAATAAATTTAATATAATTATATTAAATAAAATAAAATAACATTTCATTTTATATTAAAATTACAATTAATAATTTATTGTTCATAATTAAGAATATTAATAATTATAATAAATTTACAAATATAATAAAATAAATATTATTCATTAAATATATTTTTTATTAGTTTTGTAATTAAAAATTATAATTCTTTAAATAAGGATAAAATTGTAATTTGAAACTATTTACTCCCAATCCAAGACAAAGTAAACACATAAATTGGATTCTGATCTCCATTCCATGCTTCCATTCCAGTGTAAGTAAACAACCTACTCCCACTCCCACTCCACACTCCCAATCCTAGGATTCCCACTCCCCAGGATTCCCAATCCAATCCAAAAAGTAAACGCTACCTTATTTGAAAATGCATGGCCTATGTATAAACCTGCGCAAGGAGTTCCCATAATCTTCAAATCAGGAAGGCAAAAGATTTCTGCTGGCTTCGACTGAACCGTATTCAAAACTCAAAAGGTAAGTAGTTGTGCTTGAGCGAGTTCTTATTTCTGGTTTGATCTGATATATATAGATCAAGTAGCCGACACTACGGTGCCAACGTGGCAAAGTAACAAGTTGTGCATGGTAAAGATAATGGATCAGTGGTTCTAATTTAATCGTACAATAAGTAGGGAAGGTCAACAGCTCTATATGGTTAAGTTAGTGCATGTGTGATACATGATTCAAAAAATAAATAATTCTAAATACGAAGGACGAGCAAATTAAGTAATAAATGCCATTACCAAATAATAGTGTGTGCTATACTATAGATAACGGATCAACGATTCAAATTTCATCCTAAAATAGTAGGTAAGATTAGTGGTTAGTGTTAAAAATCATTGCATGTGCGAAACATGGTCCACAAAATAAATAATAGTAAACAAGAAAGACGAACAATGTAATCAAATACCATGTCATCAGATAAAAAAAAAAAAAAAGGTATAAATAACATTACCAAACAATTGCTTGGTAAAGATAACAGATTTACCGCTGAAGTCTGATAATTGTAAGATTAACCGCTGTATATGGCTCAACTGCGTGTGTAAATAAAGTATGAATCAATGGGTCCACGAAATAAATAAGAAGACCACAAGCATAGTGGTCCAAAAAATAAATAAGAAGCGAATAGACGAGCAAATTAAGTAATAAATGCCTTGATCTATTATGTAGATGTTTAATCTTTTGCTTTTGATATCGTTATGCATTCAATGGCTTTACATTTTGGTGCCTGAAATGTTTCGAATAAAGAAGTTTCCTCATATAAATATATTGTCTTATTTATTTATTTATTTTTTGGTCAAGTTTTCTATTTTTATGCATAACGTTTTTATGGTTCGTTTCCCTAATTTGAAATTTTTGTACCATTCATTGAAAAAAGAAATGTAACTTAAGATGATCTACTTAAATTTTCATCCGTTTCATTTCATTCAATCTAAAGGTGTATATTCTTTTGTCAAAAAGCTGCAATGGGTCACCTTTATTCTTCTATTGTTGAAATGAATAGATCAACCGAATGAAAGTTTAATTAAAATATTGAATAGATTAAATGGATGAAAATTGAAGTAAAATGTTGAAGTTAAGGAGCCCTAAAAATAATAGAAGAAACTCGATAAGAGTAACGTTGAAAATATGTTATCTCGTATTTTAATAATTTAAGGATTTTTATATTAGAAAATTGCTTTATATATATATATATATATGTGTGTGTGTGTGTGTTGAAAATATATTATTCCTTACTTAACAACTTAAGAGATTTTTTAGAAAATTACACACCCACTCCTTCTAATAAGAGAATTACTTAATTTCATGCAAAGTAAAGGATAAATTAAAAGTAAAAAATACATATTTTAATATACCAAAAAATAAAATATACTGTTTTGGAGTGTGTTTTGTAAACTTTCAATTTGTCTTTTACTTGATTGAAGTAAGTGATCCCTCAGTGTAAAATTACTTCATATATATAATATAATACACTATATTAGAGTGTGTATTTTAATTCTCTTTTAGTTTATCCCTTATCTTAATGATTTAAGAGATCGTTTACTAGATAATGACTCGTATATTTTATTTTGACTTAAATTTTTTACATAAATATTGAGTTATTGGTTTTTCACAATTTAATCGTAGGTAAATTGGTATAATTAGTGGTAGTTTATATGTGTGTTCAGTTTTTTTCTAATGCGGGTGTCTTTATATTTTTTACTTAGACATATTTTTAAATCATGGGGTTTAAAATCATATAGTTTAACCGCACTTGAAAATAATTAAATAGAAGAGTATGCATGGAGTGGAAGGATATAATTATCATATCCTGATTGAACAAACCACCAGGCCAGCTCGATTCTTTCTGCTAACACTAAATAATTAATTAATCATGTTTCATTTTTATTATGATAATTCCCAGTTTATAATCATGCCGTTAAATAAGAAAAAATATATGGCGTGGCCTCATAAAAAAAAAAAAACTTTATTATAAGTAGTGGAAAAGAACAGTATATTTAAATTGGTCTCGGAGAATGGTTGGTGAATGAGGCCAAATTAAAAAATCCAAGAGCATGTGAGACTTGCTCAATTATTGTATTGTGTCCTACGCTATAATTAAAGCAAATGAAATCCGCGACAATATATATATATGTATATATATATATAAGGCGCATCAAAAAAGAAAAAAGGTAGCTGGTCAAGGGGCAAGTTGTGAATTATGCCAATAAAAAAAAGTTGGATTGTGACAGACAGTACGTATACTGAGAGGATGGATTAGGCCTTTTTAAGTGTTATAAAATTATTTGATTGTTAATGACGTCTTTTATTTAAAATTATAAAATTATTTTAATAAATAAATATACTAAAAATTTATTATTAAAGAAATGAAATAAATAAGAGCATTTTAAAAAAATTAATTAAAAAAAACTCTACAACCTTAAAAGTCTAAAAATTTAAACTTTTGTTAATAAAAGTAAAATAATTTATTTAGTCTCTAAAAACTCAACTCAAAATACGATCTAACAATACCAAAATTTTTGAAAAGATCTTTAGAAACGAAATAAATATTTTTAGGTATTAGATAAGTTATATCAAACATGCACGTATTACATATATAGATGGATTATAATTTAATATCAACTCCCATAATTATTAGAGTTAAATCTTCTCTTATACTAGGAACATTACCCACCCCACCCTTGGGGACTTGGAACTCATATCCTAAATGTTGAGGGCATGCGTTCTCACCTATACCCTTAGAGGGAAGTCACCATAAATATCTGTTTGCGGAAGAGCAATATTCACCATACAAAGCCTCTAGTTGGATAAGCCCTGTCCTTTTTAAGTTTTTCGTTTTTTTGATTACCCACACACACACACAAATCATAATTGAAGCGCCATAGATATAATTAGAAGAACTTGCAACGAGAAGCTGCTGGCATCTCCCACACAAGCTTGAAAAAGTAGCCAGTAAGAGTTGTGCACGGAGGGCAAAAAAAAAAAAAAAGCATGGGAAATAATAATGTGATGGGATTGAGAGGTGGTATCTTAGCAGCGATCATAGTTATGATGATACTCTTCTTCTCCGCGAATCAATCTTGTGCTGCAGGCAACATTACTAATTTCCATATTGATCCTGATGTGTTGTTCTTTCATGATGATCCAGAATTGGAATTGGCTGCTGCTCCGACTTCTAATAAAGCATTGGATCCCAGTCAAGCATTCGGTTGCGGCAGACCCGGAAGCATTCGCTCTTGTCCCCCTCATCCCAATGCCCCCAAAAAGCCCGATCATTGCGCACCTGCCCCCGGCAGCACGTATGCCCCAGCCAAACGAGATTGCTAGCTAGTTTATGATACATCTTTAATCTGCAATCTTCATCTTTATCCTCAACTATGCCATGATGTGGGTTTATTCTGCATATGCATGTTGTATTTAATTTATATAAGTAGCTATAATTAATTAATAATCTCTCTTTCCCATCCCTTCTTAATTCTATCTGTCTATATATATTATTAATAATTAAGCCTTAAGCTTGTACTGCTGCATCCATGCATAATTGCATATGCATTAATAAATAAATTAATTGAAACTTCTAATTTGTTTAGCACTAATTAATTCGTTGTTAAATTAGCTAAGGTTACTCCATCTTGATGCTATCGTTCATGTTCACTCATTTCAATTCTACCATACTCGTCCTGAATTTATTACTTTTCCATGTGCGTGCGTGTTAACAGCCTGGAGAAGTAATTGATTAATTGATTAACCATTGATGGCATTTTGCATCGAGCTGGACATACTCTTAATTACCGGCCTCTTGAAGGGAAACCCGCTACGATACAAATCAAACAACTGAACGTACAACTTCATTGCATTTCCTGCAATAATGCCTAACATTCAATGATTTACCTGCTCCCTCCCATCATGCCTTAATTAATTGTTAGGTTATGATTTTTTTAATTAAAGAAAAAGAAAAAAAATCAAGCCTTGCCTAAAAGCAATTGGTAGTAAAATTTTAGTGGAGAATCTAAAGAATGACATATCCGTCATTTTCTATGATTTCTGTGAGGACCACTTTTTTTTTTTTTTTTTAAAAATAAAAATTCACGCTCATCACAAGTTGATTTGTTTTGTCATTTGTGATTGCGGGGTGTGTGTCTTCTTTTGGTTTGATGCCTTACTGATCTGATCCGCAATCTTAAACTTTATTCAAATTCAAAAAAAATTATAAAATTATATGGTTTAATTTTCAATTTTTCCCTATTTCTTTACTCGTAAATTTTACATTTTTTAATAAAAGTTATTAAAGTCTCGGAGCTATTAAGGGTATTTATGACATTTTCCTACTTGTAATTAATTTAATCATTAAAAGTATATAAGTTATTTTCTCGATTTATATTCAAACATATTTAAATTTTATAAAAATAAATTAATGTCTTAGTTAAGCTTTCTAATTTTTTTTCTGCTCGACGAATTTATAAAGACGTCGTTTTTAAGAAGGAAATTATTTCTCTTTATCTTTTGACTGCTTGATTGGAACTCGGGAATTGACAAAAAAAAGGAAAGGATCGATGTTGAAGGAAAGAATTGGGTATGGAAATAAAATTGTGTGCCTTTATAATAAACTCATTAAAAATCAAATTGAATGAATGAATTATTAATAATTAGGTTACAATATAAAATGAAATCTTAACCATTCAATTTTTTTTTCTAGAAATTAATTTTATGATTAGATTATTGAAATCAAAAGAAAAATTAGGAGCGGGAAAGCTAGTAGGGAATCCAAATCCTATTCTTATTAATTAATTATAAGCTCTATTTTTTTGAATCAAGTCCAAAATTTTCCTTGTTTTTTTTTTTTTCTTTTTAAATACCCAAAACTAAAAAACAGGGCATGCACTCTGTTTATATTTCTATGAAATCGTTGTTCATTAAGCAAATTTCTTCCTCTAAGTTCAGATAATTTCATGATTTGTCACTTACTGCACCCAATAAAAAGATAAAGAATCAAAAGGACATCTTTTATGTGTAAATACACATCAAATCTCTTTTATTAATCAATTTTTTTATTATTAATAAAATAGGCTACATGGCATATTCTATTTTTTTCTCCCTCAGCTAAAATACTAATATATTACCAAATTAAGAAAATTAGATCTCCAGTGATCGTCCGTGCAATCTTTGGCTATATTAAAGTTAAGAAAATTGTATTAAATATTGAATATAGAAAATTTTGTGGAACTAATTAAGAAAGTTGTTATGAAAGTTCATATCAATTATTTCTCTGAGTAATACTATGCATGCATAGCTAGGATAACAATAAAATATTTAAACTTGTGTGATCAGTTAAATAAAATCTTGTAAAAACCTCTTGGGCAAGTCATCGAGCTGTTTGAATAGACTTTATTTGTACACCATTAATGTATTTTTTAGGGGTGGGCATTTTCCGGTTTGGTTCGGTTCGGGCTCCAAACCGAACCGAACCAGAACCAATTGGTTCTAAAAAATTCAAACCAAACCGAACTGAAATATTTCGGTTCGGTTTGGTTTGGTTTGGTTTGGTTTGGTTTGGTTTGGTTCGGTTCGCACATATTTATAGATTTTACAGTTTTAACCAAATCTTACTACATTTTACTGCATTTTACAATTTTCCCCTACATTTTACAGAATATAAGTTCACAACAAGAAAAATAAAACACAATAAGTCTACAATACACAATCAACAACTTCAAATACAAAGCCTTCAAGTAAAAAACAAAATAACAAAAGTCCTAATACAAAGCCATCAAGTAAATAACAAAATAAGAGAAGCAACAATTTCATCCACCACCCACATCATCTACATGAAAATCCCATACTCTAAACAAAACAAAATAAGAGAAGCCTTCAACTTCAATACACAAGCAACAATTTCATCCGCCACCCACATCACCTACATCAAAATTCAAACTTTCAAAATAAGCCAAAGCACTCAATAATTAAACTAAATAAAATAAAGCGATTTAATAATTAATTAATAAATATATATCAATTTAATTACCTAAAATGGTTTATGTTCAACCGCAATTTTCATGTTGACCTACAAAGTTGGTCGACTGTTGTTGATTTGCGAAGTTCTACATACAAAAATTGGACAAATTGAACAAGGTTAGTAATACTTAAAAAATAAACTTAGATTAAAATTAAACAAATTATATAATATTGATAATACTTAAAAAGTAAATTAAAATTAAAATTTTACAAAATATACCTTCCGCAAGTTGATCCATAAACTCATTGTCTTCAACTAATTTATTTAGGTCCGTCGTTGTATCCACGAAAAGAGAAGTCCGCAACCAATTCTGTAACAATACCAATGCTTCCACCATGTCTGGAGTCAAAGAGCTTCTATACTGATCTAATATACGACCTCCAGTACTAAAGGTAGACTCAGAGGCAACAGTAGACACCGGAATAGCAAGAACATCCCTTGCTATACTTGACAAGATTGGGTAATTGGCACTATTCACCCTCCACCACAATAAAATATCAAATTTAGTGCCCAAATTACTTTTTGCAATTTTTTCAGTCTTCTCCATCAAGTAAAGATCCAACTCATTTGATAACTCCGGGCTACCTTCACTAACCGCAACCGCTTTACTAAATTCGGAGAAAGGATCCTCAATCATAACATCATCATCATCATCCAAATCCCAAAAATGCGAACCACTTCCACTTCCACTAGTTAAATTTTGGCTCTCGCTTGTGCTTCCGCTTGCACTTCCACTTGTACTCCCACTTCCACTCGGTTTGTATTGTGCATTATAAGACTCATAAAGCTTAATCAATAAATTCTTGATCATTTCCTTCATCTCAACACATTTGGCACTATCCTTGCCATATAATTTCTCAAAGCAATGTGTTGCGAATTTCATTTTTCCTCTTGGATCAAGTACGGAAGCAACAATCAACAACTTATTTATCTTGAAACAACCATCCCAATACTTATTAAATTTTTCCTTCATTTTAATTGCCATGAAACTCAAAAGACTATCGTTACTAGTGGACAATGATCCCAAAGATTGTTCAATTTGACATATCAAATTGTAACAAATATTTGATGTCACCTAAAAAAAAATAATGTTAATAAAGCTAAAATAAACTTCATCATATTATTATATATCAAAAATTAAAAAAATATAGCTCATAAAAAAAATATAGCTTATAGAATTTTTTTAATTATCTTTTATATTCTATTATATAAATAAAAACAATGTTAATAAAGCTAAAATAAACTTCATCAGATTATTATATATCAAAAATTAAAAAAATTTAATAAAGATTTAATGTTACCTTCAAAGATGAAGAAAACTGCAAAGTCGCATCATGAAACGTCTTTAAAAACTTAACTATACGTCGAGTATTTTCCCAATCACTGTACAATGGCGGTCCCTCCCTTTTCTTCTTTCCACCCTCTTTTTCATTGAAATAAGCATCATAAAGCTTATCTTCAAGTGCCATTCGATCAAATGCCGGCTTAAATTTTAATGCCGTATTCAACATGGAATATGTTGAATTCCACCTAGTGGGACAATCCAAAATCACACTTCCTCGACATTTAATCTTCTCTTGTTGCACACGAATTTGAAATGCTTGCATCCTAGCAGTGGAAGATCTCACATACTTCACCGCATTCCGAACACTAACTATACTCTGCTCTAATTCCTTCAACCCTTCAGTAACGATCAAATTCAATATGTGTGCACAACAACGAACATGCAAATAATCTCCATTCAACACTAAGCCATCATCCCTCCAAGTCTTCACTCTATCAATCAAGTACCTAAGAGCACCCTCATTTGGACTTGCATTGTCAACACTTACAGTAAACACTCGCTCGATACCCCAATCAATTAAACATTTTTCAAGTTGCTTACCAATGGTCTCTGATGAATGATCATTAACAGTGTTAAAACTGATAATCTTCCTATGTAAGTTCCAATCTCTATCAATAAAGTGAGCGGTGATGACCATGTAGCTAGCTGTTGTAATGGAAGTCCAAATATCCGTGGTCAAAGATACTCTCTGCTTATTCCCCGCTAATAAACTCTTCAACTTAACCTTTTCCTCCAAATACATCTCAAGAGTATCCATACTAATGGTTCTTCGTGATGGGAGAAGATATCTCGGAGTTGCAACACTATAGAAATGCCTAAAACCCGCATTCTCCACAACAAAAAAAGGCAATTCATCAAGAACAATCATTTTCACGGTTGCCCGTCTACAAGCTTCTTGACTAAATCCCCTTGCTACAACTTCATCACTACCAACATCTTGAGTTAATATTGTTTGGTTTTTTTGCAAGTCCTTGAACTTTTGACATCTTTCACGATTATGAGTTCTCAAAGTGCTAGTCCCGTACCCGACCGTCCCACATTCAAATTCTTGACCACAGTAGTTGCATTTACACTTTGTATGATCATTTGGAACTCTAGTGAAATGTTGCCACACTGGTGATCTTGGAGCCATTTTTTTCCTTGGTAGTGGTGGTTTGGATGAGGATGACTTTTTTCGCTTGTTTCCACCAGTGACAATTGTTGCCGAATCATTTTCATTATCATTAACTTCAACTTCATGTTCCAAATCATCGGCTACACAATCAAGGTTGTCTTGAACTCTTGAATAATTAGACATCTAAAATAAATCAAATAAAAAGAAATAAGAAAAATGATTTATTTAATAATTTGAAGTATTGAACTGAATTAAGCACATTTGGATAATCTCAATCTACTTTCCCAAGCCATTACAGAAATGTTAAACATATCACTATTACTTGCACAAAATCCCAATTTACATACATGCCTAGAGATGTTCAGATATATGGTGCAATAGGTGCATTCCAGGAAAAATTAGTTATCTTTTAACTACATAAGTTCTGGCTAGTCACAGTTTACCCATCAAAGTTAGATATTGTAAGTGTTCACTGTTGCATATCAACTCATAGTAACAAGCTAATTTAAAAATCTATGATGCCATTGCGATGAAGATCATAATTTTTAGGCGACCAAGTCAATAAAAAAACAGTACATAAAAATATAAAATGGCAGGTCATGCTAAGCAAAGATGTCCGAAAGGAAACATTCTCATTTTTCTGTATCCAAATTCCGAATTCATATCAATATTCTCACAATATACAATTACACAACTATTTTACTTGTACAATTCCACACTGCCAGCAACCGATATACACAATCACCAACACCTCCAAAAATTTAACCCCACATAAGCTTCAATTCAAACACAGAGGCCACAACATAGATTAAACAAAATAACCTGCAGCAGTGAGGGGAAGGGCTGTGCTGCTACTGAGGGGCTGTGCGAGGAAGAGATCGTGAGGGGCTGAGCCGAACCGTACCGTGCACGCGCAGAGGGGGAAGATACTACCGAGGGGTGGTGTCGCCGTTGAGGAGTTGCGCTGTGAGGAGGGAGAGACGCGAGGGAGAGGCGCGAGGAAGAGATCGTGAGGGGCTGAGCCGAACCGCACCGTGCACGCGCAGAGGGGGAAGATACTGCCGAGGGGTGGTGCCGCCGTGAGGAGCTGCGCCGTGACGAGAGAGAGACGCAAGGGAGAGGCGTGAGGGAGAGAGGCAAGGGCAGCAGTAGTATGCAATCGTGATTTAGGCCTTAGGGTTTTGAATTTTTATTACTGAAATTGATTTTAAATTTATTATTTCACTTTAATTTTTAAATATTTTGTTAAATTGAACCGAACCGATTGGTTTTTCGGTTCGGTTCGGTTTAAAACCGAACCGAATAAAAACCAATCGGTTCAGGATTTTTTAAACCATTTGGTTTTTGCTCATAGAACCGAACCGTTTGCCCACCCCTAGTATTTTTATTCAAGTACTAGCTTTGGGTATGATGAGTACCATATTCATTTCCTTATCTTTTGATTTTGTTTTCTTTAATCTTTAGTTAATTTCTTTTTTCTTTTTAATTTTGTTATACACATATTGTTACTGATATTACATCAGACATTACAATTATAATATTTACAATCATACTAAACAACTGAGACCACTGACATACATTAACCCACTGAAGCACTTGTCCAAATACTTTAAACCCTCTCTAATATTCGAGGCTGTCTCCACTCAATTAATTGATAATTGAGAAAGAACTGAAATTAACCTCTATAATACTTTTATGGAGGTTCAAACTCTTACACTCAATATTGTAAGTGCAAGACTTCTCTTATTGGACCAAAGGCCCATGGTAATCTTTAGTTAATTTCACGGAACAACAAAAGCAACTTAAAATCCCACTTTACTCTTTCCACATGGGCCGTCATGATGGTGTTTTTTACTGCACTTGTTACTTCCACTAAACCCTTTTAAAGATTGCAGATCTCTTTGTTTGAGTTAAAGACTTAAAGTTGTATTAAGAAAGTTGTATTAAATATTGAATATAGAAAATTTTGTTGGGCATCGGACAGACGAATGAAAAACCATTTGTTCTTGAACATCTTTTCGTAGTTTCAAATAGAAGTGAGAGAGCGTTGACGCTAAAAGGACCGGCAGGCTTAACATTTTTCCATGAGAATTACGTGTTATGTGGAACTAATTTTAATTTACTTCTGTCATCTTGTTACAGTGTTAGCTCTTTGTTCATGAATCGATTAATAAGTGCGTTTTTTCACTCAAAAGTTTTCATCTTATTAACTTGGATCATCTTTTTCCTTTTCTTTTTCTCCTTGTTGTCTTCTATTACCTACTCTCTCTCCTCAATCCTTTCTGAAAATTCATTCATTTGTCAGTGTTTGATTTCCTACAAGCGGATTTCTCATCCTACAACTTTTTTTGGGCCTGATGGGTCCATCTCATTGGGTGGCCCAAGCTCAAGCTTCACTAATTTTAAAAATTTAAATAATTAAAGAAAATCAGTGGGGCTAAGTGAAATTAGTTAATAGAAATCATTAGAAATTAATCAATAGAAATCATTAGATAAAGAAGAGCAAAAGCAAGGGACTGGTAAGGATGGTAACGGGCACCGTTTGCAATGGGTTTGTTATTACCAAATTTATATTCACATAAAAATTAAATTATCAAACTCAACTCGAAATCTATTGCAAGTTCTATTTTTTTTTTAAATCCACCCGCTGCAAGTTTTGACAAATACCAAATTCGTAATGGTATTCAGTGGATTTTTTTTTTTTTGCAGGTTTTCACATTTAAAATCACAAATATTCGATATGAAAATTTATAATAATAACGTAAAATTCCACATAATATACTTAATTTTAAATTTAACCAATGTAAATGGAAAATTAAAATTTCAACATCAATCCAACACAAATTCTCAAATTAAAGTATGAAATACACAAATCAGTATCTAAATATAACAATTATTATCATTTTATATTATCATTCAACACATGCTTCTAGAGAAGTTCTTCATTTTATTCACCACTATTAGCACCCATCCAATATGATTCCTACAATTATGATTAAAATTAATATTTTCTAAAGAATAATACATCGAGCTACTTCAAAATCACTGGTTCCAACTGAACAATTGCACTATCACAATCTTCAAGAACACCACCCGTATGGCTTCCCCTGTTCCCATCGTTGCCGGTTTCATAATCACCACTTTTCGATAGGTGCAACAGCCCTAGTGAAGGATCAAACTGTGTTTGGTTTCAGAAACTTCGTCATTTCAATTAATGGTGGCTTTATTTGAACAATTAATTTTGGTGTTATATTAGTGTATTATTGTTACTTTATTTGAACAATTAATCTTAGTGTGTTATATTTTGAAACTTTGAACGTATTATTGTAGTTTTATTTCAACAATTAATCTCGATGTGTTATATTTTAAAACTATGAATGTATTATTTTATCTTTATTTAAACAATTAATTTGTTTAAATTTTATTCAATTTTAAATTTAATAGGTAGTAAAATTATTTTTATATTAGATTATTTTTATTTCATTAGTTTATGGTAGGGATGTCAATTTTTCCCAATGGGATGGGATCCTGCGGGATCCCAACCCATTTGGGACGGGATTGGGACATATTTTTGTCCCATAAAAAAATTTAGGACGGGAGTGAGATATTTTTTTATCCCACTTGCATACACGGGACGGGAGTGAGATTGGAAAATTCCGTCCCATCCGTCTCATTGCCGACTAAGAATGAGAATTTTTTCAATTGGGATGGGATCCCACAGGATCCCATCTCTTTTGGGACGGGATCGAGACATATTTTTGTCTAAAAAAAAAATAGGGATGAGAGTGTGACGTTTTTTCATCCCACTTGCATATACAGGATAAGACTAGGATTAGTAAATCCCATCTCATCCCGTCTCATTGCCAACCCTAGTTCATGGATTGGAGAGAACTCAAAATTTTTAATTCGGAAACTAATGCGCAAAATGGTGGATTGGATATGGATTAAGTTAAATCCGCATCCGATCCACAAATGTATGGATTGAGTCAAATCCGCATCCGATCCATAGATTTATGGATTGGATTTGGATTGAATTTAATCAATCTGTGGATTGGATTGGATTGAAAAATTATAATCCACAAAATCGTGGATCAGATATGGATTGATGTTGCTAGAGTGCAATTTATGCACTAGTTTTACATTGTTTACTTCCTTTAATATCGATGTTTTGCACTTAATAATAGTGATTTACTTGTGTTTTATTTCTGTAGGTGCAATTCTATTGATTGGTGCTAAAATTGAGCTTCAGAAGAACTTTGTTGATAAGGCGTAGTCGCGTGCTATCAACTACGGACCTGCAGTTTTTAGTTTAACGTGTTTTGTCTTTTTGGTTATTTTTGTAATTACGAATTTAATATTTAGATAATATTTTAGATATTAGTATTTTATTTTAAAAAGAACTCTAGAGGAGAAGAGAATTTAAGAGAGGAATCTATTGTGAAAAGGGGAGATTGTCAAAACCCTAGATCTAAATTTTTCTCTTCTCTCTATGAAGAACTAAACCTATTATTCTGGTTGAAGGTTAATGAAGTTTTAATTCGTCACTACTGTGAGATCTTTCTTATGCTTTAATTGTTTTATTACTTTTTGGGTATTTGTTTATTCTCTGAATTTTTGTCATGATTATGTTTGTTAATTAGATAATTGGCCTCTATTTAATTATCAACTTAATCTATTGTCAATTAAAAGATTCATCGTATGAAGATTTTAATGTTTGTGACAAATAGCATAGCAGTGCGTTGTGTTATGAGAATAAACAATCTAATTTAAATGAATCATCGTATGCGTTTGTTGATTAAGATTTGGGTCTCTCTAGTTTTTCTGACTGTCAATTGATTAAATCCTGTGATCATATCTAGGGTTGTCTATTGATTAGGGAAATAACCTACGGTCGTACCTTGGTTATCGACTAGTTAAGGAGAGATTGGCTATTAGAGGGTCTCAGTAGCTATAACCGGTCTATTCATAAGTAGTAATGATTTATATTTGAGTCAATGATCAGTAGTCGAATCAAGCTGAGTTAATTCCTTCAACCAGAGCTTTTACCAATTTGAATTACAATTTGAATTTGCATTCTTGTTATTTTAATTTGATTTTTATTATTGTCAACAATTCCCCCTTTTTCATTTTACATTTTAAAAGGATTTAAATAATTACCGATCTTTGTGGACACGACTCTGCTCAATCACTATACGCAATTTATTTAGAGTAGATATTTATTTTTGCTGGCTTCGACAACCATCAAATTTTGGCGCCGTTGCCGGGGATTGGTGTCGTTTATTTAATCATTTTTACGTTTTACTTGGTGTATGGTTCGTTCTTATCGTATAGGTACACTTTCATTTGATCGTGAAATTTTAGAAGACAGCTCACCAGTTGAGACAACAGACGAAGCGAGCTAAGCAACGATCCTTGTCGCCTTTGCTTTCTGAAACAGATACGGTACCTGATTTGGTTGAATCATTTAGAAATTCAGAAGAACAAGTGATGGATAGAGGTGAACCTGTAGAAAGAACTCTCAGAGAGTTAGCTGAACCAGACTTGAATCAGCAACCACTCTGCATTCAATATGTAGACTTGGAGGTAAATTTTGAATTAAAGTCTGGTCTTATTCATTTATTACTCAAGTTTCATGATTTTGCAGGTGAAGATCCTCATAAACATCTCAAGGAGTTTCATGTTGTATGTTCAAGTATGAGACCACAAGACGTGACTGAAGAGCAGATCAAGTTGCGTGCTTTTCCTTTCTCTTTAGATGGGCTAGCTAAAGACTAGTTGTACTACATGCCTCCTGGATCGATTATAACGTGGAATGGTTTGAAGAAGCAGTTCATTGAGAAGTACTTTCCTGCTTCAAGAGCTGCCAACATCAGAAAAGACATTTGTTGGATCAGACAACTTCCTGGGGAGACTTTGTATGAGTATTGGGAGCGATTCAAACAATTGTGCGATAACTGTCCTCAACATCAGATTTCTGATCAACTTTTTATTCAATTCTTTTATGAAGGACTGTCATTGATGGATAAGAGTATGATAGATGTTGCTAGTGGAGCTGTATTGGTAAACAAGACCCCTACTCAAGCAAGGGAGTTGATCTCAAATATGGCTGCCAATGCACAATAGTTTGGCAGCAGGCAAGATCCCACTTCAAGGAAGGTGAATGAGGTAAATATTTCTTCTGTTGAACAACGTTTAGATAAACTTACTTCTCTTGTGGAAAAATTTGTGGTAAGTAATGTGCAACAGGTGAAGACTTGTGGCATTTGTTCCAATATGGTTTATTCAACTTATATGTGTCCTACACTTCAAGAAGAACCCGTTGAACAAGCCAATGTAGTTGGAGGATTTCCAGGCATGCTTCAGAAGAGGTATGATCCTTATGCACAAACATACAATCTAGGATGGAAGGATCATCCCAACTTCAGCTATGGAGTTAGGCCGTCAGGATTCACATAACAATATCCACCAAGACAACTAGCACCTTCACAGTCAAACTCCAAGTCAAGTATATCTCTTGAAGAAATTGTTAAATCACTTGCGGCTAACACTCAATAATTTCAACATGCAACTACAACAAGCATTCATAATTTGGAGAACTAAATGAGTCAATTGGCGACTACAATGAGCCGTCTAGAGTCCCAAGTATCAGGGAGATTGCCTTCACAATCTGAGGTGAATTCAAAGCAAAACGCTAATGCTGTCATCTTTAGAAGTGGGAAGGAGTTGTAAGAGCCTGATAAAAAAGTGACAAAGCATGTAGAAGATGAGCTTGAGAAGAATGAATTAATGACTAAATCTCAAGATGCGCAACCCACCAGAGCAAAACCTCTACATGTGGTGATACCTCCTCCTTTTCCAAGCTGGTTTGCAAAATCGAAGAAGGAGGAACAAGAAAAAGACATCCTTAAGATATTTCGCAAGGTTGAGGTAAATATTCCTTTATTAGATGCTATAAAATAAATACTTCAATATGCTAAATTCCTTAAGAAACTGTGCACCTCCAAGAGAAAATTAAGAGGAGATGAAAGAGTTCACATGGGGGAGAATGTTTCAGCAGTTCTCCAAAAGAAACTACCTCCTAAGTGCAAGGATCCATGTATGTTTACTATCCCTTACAAAATTGGTAGTATTAGAGTTGAGAAGGCTATGTTAGATCTATGAGCTTCTATTAATGTCATGCCTCATTCCATTTATTCATCTTTGAATGTTGGTCCATTAAAAGAAATTGGCGTGATAATTCAAATAGCTGATAGGTCTAATGCATATCCAGATGGGGTATTAGAAGATGTCTTAGTACAAGTTAATGAGTTGGTTTTTCCTGCTGATTTTTATGTACTTGATATGGAAGAGGATAACTCCTCTAATTCTATCCAAATTTTGCTAGGAAGACCTTTTCTTAAGACTGCTAGGACTAAAATGGATGTATATAAAGGGACTCTCACTATGGAGTTTGATGGAGAGGTTATAGAGTTCAATGTGAATAATGTCATGAATTATCCTACTGAGGAACATTCGGTATTTTCTATGGATGTTATTAACCCTATAGTGCAGGAATTTTTTTTATTTGGATGTTGAAGATTCATTAGTAGCTGCTTTAAATAACAGTTTGGGCCTCAAATGATTGCAAAAGGATGAAAATGAGTTTGTTTTAAATTCTGTATTGTAAGAGACAATTTATGAATTAAATTTTTTGAGAACTTTAACTCATTATATGTCTTATATTGAATTACCTTCATCTCATGCAAAACTTCTTCTATCTATTTTGCAGGCACCGAAAATAGAGCTTAAATCGTTGCTGAGTCATCTAAAATACATGTTTTTAGGAGATGGTGAGACACTTCCAATGATCATCTCTTCAAAACTTAGTACTTTAGAGGAAGAAAAGCTTATTAGAGTGCTAAAGGATTACAAAAAGGCTATTGGGTGGACAATTGCTGATATTAAAGGGATAAGTCCGTCCACGTGCATGCATAGAATACTGCTGGAGGAGATTAGAAACGAATCCTATGAGAGTTTGCGATTTTACAAGGAAAAGACGAAGACATTTCATGACAGATTGATTTTGAGAAAGGAGTTCTCTATTGGTCAAAAAGTTCTTCTTTTTCATTCTAAACTTAAACTTTTTCGTGGTTAATTACGTTCTCGCTGGGTAGGACCTTTTATTGTTACTAATGTTTTTCCTCATGGTGCAGTTGAGATTCGGAGTCCGACCTCTGACAAAGTTTTTAAGGTTAATGGTCATCGCTTAAAACCTTTTTATGAAGGTTTTTCGATGAATATTGTAGAGGGAGTGGCTTTCGAGAGTCCAATTTATGGAGATTGATGCATGAATGTGTCTAACCAAAAATATAAAACAAAGGCGCATTCTGGGAGGCAATCCAAATAATTTATTTATTTTGATTTTTGTTATATCTTTAGTTTGTAATTTTGATTCAGATTGTTTAAATAATGTTTTTGCTTATTTTGACAAGAAGAAAATTTTTGGTTAGGCGTGCCCACGTTTTAATTAATAAGTACTTATGTGATTTTAAAGTAAAATGATTTTAAGGCTTGCCCATATGCTTACTAAAAAGGTACTTTTGAAATTTTTAGTGTCTCCTAAAAAAAAAGTTTTTTTAAAAATTATTTTATTTATTTATTATTATTTTTTAACCAAAAAAACAAAAAAGAAAAAAAAGATGTTTTTTTTTATTTAAAAAAATAAAACCAAGAAAAAAGTTTTTTTTCTTTCTTTTATTTTATTTGAAAAAAAATTTAATTAGTAAAAAAAAATTCACTGTTCACAAAATCCCTAATTCACAAAAATTTATTTTCTCTCCAGCAGCATCCCAGCCATCCCGCAGCACCAGCGTCACCAGCAGTCGTGTCTACACCAGCCGCGCGCGCAAGCATCTCGCGTCTGCACCAGCATTGCGCGTCACTAGCCCACCAAGCACCAGCAACCAGCATCCCACGTCTGCACTAGCCGCACAACTAGCAACCAGCATCCCGCTGCACCAGCCCAGCAAGCGCTAGTCCAGCAATCCGCACAGCCTCACTTTCCTCTATTCAAAGAACCGACGCTTTTCGCATTCAAAGCAAACTTGTGAGTGAAATTACGGTAACAATGCCGAAGAGGAAAGCATCAACTTCCAAGTCATCAACGTCTAAAAAGAAACCCGTCGCAAAGAAATCCAAGATTGCCGCTCCCACTACGGTCCCATGGAACACAATTTCAGATTCATGTCAAGCCGTGATAAAAAGATTGAAACATGGAAAAGGCATGAGTGTTTTGCCACTTGCTGAATCCAATCTTGGAGGTTGCATGACATTCACGACTCAATAAGAGAAAGAAAGGTGTGGTCGAATTCAAGGAGGGGAGATTTCAGTTTACTGAACCAGGACCCACTCAGCTTCCAAAGAAGCTTTATGCTATGAGTGGTATTACCTCTGATGATGAGTTTGACGACGAAACTACTGCCCCACCAACTATTCCTTCTACATCCACCACCTTTGAGCCTTCAGTTAGAGAAAATGGAGCACAATCTGAATAAGATGGAGTAGAATTTGGCCGCATACTTCGAGAGTGTGGGATTTATCCCACCATTTCCACCAAGCCCATAGACGTTATGTGGATCAAAGCTCACAATTCAGGGAAGTTTTGCCTTTAATCTTTCATCCTTATCCTTTTTTTTTTTATATGTGAGCTTTGATTATCTTACATTGGAGACAATGTGAGTTCTTAGTGTGGGGGAGGGATTTTTGCAATATTGATGTCTGGAAATATTATTTTCACTCTACTCATCCTTAAATGATTTTGGAGTTAGTATGCTTCATATATATTTTTTTCTTTTCTTTCTCACTACTCTTTTCCCATCTATCTCAAATTATTTACATCTATTTTTATTCTATCATACTCTTTCATCACTCACATTTTATCTTTCGCTTTTTATATTACTACATACATCTTTCTCGCTTCTTATCCTTTTTACCTTTCCTTTCATATATCAATCATACCTTCTTCTCATTCTACACCACTATTGATGATTGATTCATTTAAAGAGTGTACATGATTTGATGGCAAATTTACCAACTTTTTGAGGATTTGAACCTATAAACAACCACTTTGCTCTAATTATTTTTGTTATGTGAATATCAATCTTAGTTTGTTTATTCTAGAACTTGCTTTGTTATGCATGTTAAAGCTGTATTACGGGATTTTATGCATTAAAATGATAAGGGCAAACCACTTTCCATTTTTCTATTTTCGCATTTTTCTTCTTTTTCTCCACCCGAAGATCTTTATTTGTTATCTTTGTTTGAGCCTTAACCATTACCCATCTAATTCTCTCCATCTACTTACCCATTTTCCTTCTTTTTGAGCCTCAATTTAAGGAGATTTTTGGACTCATTTTTTGGATATATTTTGTATATATTTTGTTGCTCTTGCTACCTTGAATTAAAGTTTCTCAATTAGATCAACAAGCATTATGCTTGAATTAAATTGTGCAAGGTTCATTTCTTTTGTTTGATTCATCAAAAACAAAAAATAAAAAAAACAAAAAAAATCGAAAAAAAGAAAACAAAAGCAAAAGAAAAAAATGTTTACATTCTTGGCAACTTGAGTAGAAATAAGCGTTTTGATATCATAAGGTTCATTCAATGAGTTCATTCTTCTCATTTTGATCTCTTTTTCTTTTATAGACCTTTCTTTGTTTTATTTAACCCATTTAACCCCGTTACAACCTTTTTAATACCGTTAGATTTTTGTAGTTAATTCATGTTTTGTGGATTGAGATGTGCTAGATAAGCAAGCTTATGGTAATAGCATTCTTTGATTTGATTTGAGTGCATAAATGATACCCTAAACACTTTGAGTGCATGGAGTGAAGTCAATGAGAGTTATATTAAATCTTGTTGCACTTGAATTTTGAATGGATCTTCTTGGTGGTTGAATGTTTTTCATTTATATTAGCTTATGAGATCCTATGCTTTAAAATCCTTATCTCTCGAATGTTGATCGACTTAAATTCTTGAGGTATGCTTGCTTAAGATTGTTTTCAGATGAGTTGAGATGAGAATTGAGTGGAGATTTGGGATTAGTCTTGAGTTATATACTTGAGGACAAGCATCATCTTGGTGTGGGGGAATTTGTTAGAGTGCAATTTATGCACTAGTTTTGCATTGTTTACTTCCTTTAATATCAATGTTTTGCACTTAATAGTAATGATTTACTTGTGTTTTATTTCTGTAGGTGCAATTCTATTGATTGGTGCTAAAATTGAGCTTCAGAAGAACTTTGTTGATAAGACGTGGGCGCGTGTTGTCAACTACGGACCTGCAGTTTTTAGTTTAACGTGTTTTATCTTTTTGGTTATTTTTGTAATTACGAATTTAATATTTAGATAATATTTTAGATATTAGTATTTTATTTTAAAAAGAACTCTAGAGGAGAAGAGAATTTAAGAGAGGAATCTATTGTGAAAAGGGGAGATGGTCAAAAAGGAAGGAAACCCTAAATCTAAATTTTTCTCTTTTCTCTGTGAAGAACTAAACCTATTATTCTAGTTGAAGGTTAATGAATCTTTGATTCATCACTACTGTGAGATCTTTCTTATGCTTTAATTGTTTTATTACTTTTTGGGTATTTGTTTATTCTCTGAATTATTATCATGATTATGTTTGTTAATTAGATAATTGGCCTCTATTTAATTATCAACTTAATCTATTGTCAATTAAAAGATTCATCGTATGAAGATTTTAATGTTTGTGACAAATAGCATAGCAGTGCGTTGTGTTATGAGAATAAACAATCTAATTTAAATGAATCATCGTATGCGTTTGTTGATTAAGATTTGGGTCTCTCTAGTTTTTCTGACTGTCAATTGATTAAATCCTATGATCATATCTAGGGTTGTCTATTGATTAGGGAAATAACCAACGGTCGTACCTTGGTTATCGACTAGTTAAGGAGAGATTGGCTATTAGAGGGTCTCAGTAGCTATAACCGGTCTATTCATAAGTAGTAATGATTTATATTTGAATCAATGATCAGTAGTCGAATCAAGCTGAGTTAATTCCTTCAACCAGAGCTTTTACCAATTTGAATTACAATTTTAATTTGCATTCTTGTTATTTTAATTTGATTTTTATTATTGTCAACAATTCCCCCTTTGTCATTTTACAATTTAAAAGAATTTAAATAATTACCGATCTCTGTGGACATGACCCTGTTCAATCACTATACGCAATTTATTTAGAGTAGGTATTTATTTTTGCTGGCTTCGACAACCATCAGATGTGTAATCCGTAAAATCAATCTGTGGATTGGATTGGATTGGATTGAAAAATTATAATCAATAAAATCGTGGATCGGATATGGATTAATGTCTAATCCGTAAAATCCGATCCTTGGACACCCCTAACAAGTACTTATTTAATCTCATCAGCTCTTATTTTAATTTAATTATTGTTTGGTTGTTTATTTAATAGAGCTTTTGAAACTTAAATAAGCTATTTTGTCTTTTCTAACAAAACCTCAAATTTTGTTGGGCATAGGACGAATGAAAAACATTTGTTCTTGAACACCTTTTCCTAGTTTCAAATAGAAGTGAGAGAGAGTTTATGCTAAAAAGACCGCCAGACTTATATTTTTCCGGGAGAATTATGTGTTATGTGGACTAATTTTAATTTACTTCCGTGATCTTGTTACAATGTTAGCTCTTTGTTCATGAATTGATTAATACGTGTTTCTTTTTACCATATCATCAGATAAAAAGAAAAAAAGAAAGGTATAAATACCATTACCAAACAATTGCTTGGTAAAGATAACAGATTTACCGTTGAAGTCTGATAATTGTAAGATTAACGGCTATATATGGTTCAACTGCATGTGTAGATAAAGTATGAATCAATGGGTCCACGAAATAAATAAGAAGACCACAAGCATAGTGGTCCAAAAAATAAATAAGAAGCGAACTGATGATACATATAGATCAAGTAGATCAAGTAGCCGACACTACGGTGCCAACGTATCAAATAAACAAGTCATGCATGGTAAAGATAATAGATCAACGGTCCAAGTTTAATAGTACAATAACTAGGTAAGATTAAGAGCTCTATATTGTTAAATTATTGCACGTGCGAAATATGGTCCAAAAAATAAGTAGTTGTAAATAAGAAAGACGAACAAATTAAGTAATTAGTACCACTACCAAACGAACAAATTAAGTAATAAGTACCACTACCGAACACAGTGCATTGGAAGGACTGGCTTTCTTCCTTTTTATGAGAGCAAAGAACGAAATTTTGTAATAGTTTTACTTAACAGCTGAAAGTTAATTTCATTTTTATATCTTTCTTTTCCTTCTTTATTTATTATATTTTTCTGTTATTATTATAATTTTTCGTTTATGTCAGTACGAGAGGCGTGTAATTTTTTTGGTTTACTAAACCCTTAATTCTCTTTCTATTCAACATCAAATCTAACTATCCTCGTAAAGCTTTAAAATAGTCGATTATAGTTAATTATTTGAAAAATAATAACCAAAGTAAATAAGTATTTTATTTTTTTCAGTGTATTAAACTATCTGGTATCTAAAGACTATATTGAGCCCCGACTAATTTAGATTCGAGACAGATAGGACCATTGAGGCGGCAAAGCTCTCCCAACAAATATTTAACGCAACTGTACTCCTAAATTTTGAACTGAGGACTTTCATTAAGTTAAAACAACTCCATGCCAACCAATTTACGCTCTTGTTAGAAGTAAATACGCATTTTAGTTATCATAATTAAACTCTTCTTTAGCATTTAATATAAGTAGTTCTATGAGCATGGGTTTCGAGAGAGCATGGCGGTGCGAAAATGTTCGTGCGTTTACAGTCCCTATGTTTTTAGTCATAATTTATTTAGATATAGACAAAGACCCCTAATGTTTAAAAAATAGACACACAAATGGCCCTTTTGATTATTTCACTCTTTGGTTCTATTTATCCAACGAAAATTAATTTCAATCTATTGTTCTATAATAAATATAAATATAGTATTTAAATCAGTGTAATAAATAAATACATTTTACAATACATAAACATTATTTTAGTTCTTTGCAAGAATTAGCTAACCACTATGCGAAGTTTGTTTAAGAAAAATATTGAAGAAGAGACAGCATAATTAAGCTGATAGTAGATATATAGCTAGACAAAGTTAATCGACGTTAACAAACTGATGCACAATACTTTTTTTTTTTTTTAAAAGGAAAATATGGTAAACGTAAATAGCTAGACAAAGAGAATCTCTTGTATATATCAAGAGATCTTACAAGTTAAACTGAACCAAACTGAGACCATCATACAATTGATGGGTAATAACTGTACCCATACTTTTATTTTCTTAAACATAACATAAGAGACTAATACTGCATATTCTTAACCAGTGTGATCAATGTTTCTTCCATATTGTGGGACCACAAGAAGATCAATATTTCCATTAATTTCATCATCAGCAATAAGTGACCAACGTGGCGGTGCAATCCCCTCCGACCAATCGTTATAACCTGAAAAATTCATGTTATAAAACTCAATCACAAATACACATATTAAAATAAGAATTATAAATGACATTTATTTGAAAATGCATGGCCTATGTATAAACCTGCGCAAGGAGTTCCCATAATCTTCAAATCAGGAAGGCAAAAGATTTCTGCTGGCTTCGATTGAACCGTATTCAAAACTCAAAAGGTAAGTAGTTGTGCTTGAGCGAGTTCTTATTTCTGGTTTGATCTGATATATATAGATCAAGTAGCCGACACTGTGGTGCCAACGTTGCAAACTAACAAGTCGTGCATGGTAAAGATAATGGATCAACGGTCCAAGTTTAATCGTACAATAACTAGGTAATTGATTTAGGCTTATTTTATTTTAATGAACTAACGAAAAATACAGGTCTCGTTGGTTATACTGATGCAGGCTATTTATCTGATCCCCATAAAGCTCGTTCACAAACAGGATATGTTTTTACTTTCAATGGTACAACAATTTCTTGGAAGTCTATAAAACAGACTCTCGTTGCAACATCCTCCAACCATTCTGAAATTCTTGCACTAAATGAAGCCAGTCGAGAATGCATATGGTTGCGATCTGTAATCCATCATATTCAAAATACCGGTAGAATATCTTCAAGTTCAGATATCCCAACAGTGATATATGAAGATAATGCTGCATGTATAGCTCAACTCAGAGGAGGAAACATTAAAGAGGATAGAACAAAACATATTTCGCCGAAATTCTTCTACACTCATGAGCTCCAACAGAACAAAAAGATTGATATCAAACAGATACGCTCCACAGAAAATTTAGCTGATATGTTTACAAAAACTCTACCTACATCTACATTCGAAAAAATCGTATATGGCATTGGCATGCGTCGTTTTAACAAACTGTTAAATTAAGACATGTTGTCTTTAGGAAGAGCACTCAACAAGAGGAGCGTGATCTTACAAGAGAGGGATTATAGTAATATTGGACACATATGTACTGTACTTTTTTTTCCTTTTGACCAGGTTTTCCCACTGGGTTTTTACTGGCAAAAGTTTTTAATGAGGCAGTATCCAATGTCATCAGGGGGAGCACATCTAAAAAATAATTGATGAATCCAAGGGGAAGTGTTGTAAATCATGGTGGATTCCACCAAAATAATGCCCTCCCACCAAAATAATGCTCTCTCATTATCATCTTATTGCTCTTCCCATTATCCTTTTTTATAATTAATAATTGTGAATAACTCCACCTTGTAATGCCTATATAAACCCTTTCTTTGTTAATGAATGAAGACAATTTCAATTCCTCGCTCAAGGCACTTTACTTGTTTTCTTCAATCTTCATTTGAGTATTCCTTACTTACATATTCCCAATTAAATAATTATTTACATACAATCCCTTTAAATTATAACATCTATTATCTCCAAATTTATAACAAAAACTTTATTTTAAGTAGTGGAAAAGAACAGTATATTTAAATTGGTCTCGGAGAATGGTAGGTGAATGAGGCCAAATTAAATTTGCGCGAAAAATCCAAGAGCATGTGAGACTTGCTCAATTATTGTATTGTGTGTCCTGCGCTATAATTAAAGCAAATGAAATCCGCGACAATATATATATAATCAAGTAGCCGGTCCAAAGCGCATCAAAAAAGAAAAAGGGTAGCTGCTCTGAGGGCAAGTTGTGAATTATTTCAATAAAAAAAAGTTGGATTGTGACAGACACTACATATACTAAGAGGATGGATTAGGCCTTTTAACTGTTATAAAATTATTTGATTGTTAATGACGTCTTTATTTAAAATTATAAAATTATTTTAATAAATAAATATATTTAAAATATATTATTAAAGGAATGAAATAAATAAGAGTATTTAAAAAATCTTATTTTTTTTAAAAAAACCTCTACAACTTTAATGGCCTAAAAACTTAAACTTTCCTTAATAAAAGTAAAATAATTTATTTAATTTCTAAAAGCTTAGCTCAAAATACAACCAAACAACACAAATTTTTTTTAAAAGAGCTTTAAAAACGAAATAAATATTTTTAGGCATTAAAAAAGTTATATTAAACATGCACTTATTACATGTATAAATGGATTATAATTTAATACCAACTCCCATAATTATTAGAGTTAAATCTTCTCTTATACTAGTAACATTACCCACCCCCGGGGGACTTGGAACTCATATCCTAAATGTTGAGGGCATGCGTTCTCACCTATACCCTTAAGAGGGAAGTCACCATAAATATCTGTTTGCGGAAGAGCAATATTCACCATACAAAGCCTCTAATTGGACAAGCCCTCTCCTTTTAATTTTTTTTTTCGTTTTTTTGAATATATATATATATATATATATATATAGACACACACACACACACACATATACATACACACAAAAGTCAGAATTGAAGCGCCATAAATATAATAAGAAGAACTTGCAACAAGAAGCTTCTGGCATCTCCCAAACAAGCTTGAAAAAGTAGTCAGTCAGTAAGAGTTGAAAAATTAAAAAAGAAAAAGAAAAAAAAGCCTGGCAAATAACAATGTGATGGGATTGGGAGGTGGTGTCTTAGCAGCGATCTTAGTTATGATGATACTCTTCTTCACCGCGAATCAATCTTGTGCGGCAGGAAACGTGAAAGGGAGTCCTTGTCACTTTTTTTTTTTAAAAAATTTCACGCTCATCACAAGTTGATTTGTTTTGTCATTTGTGATTGCGGGGTGTGTGTCTTCTTTTGGTTTGATGCCTTACTGATCTGATCCGCAATCTTAAACTTTATTCAAATTCAAAAAAATTATCAAGTTATATGGTTTAATTTACAATTTTTCTCTATTTCTCTACTTATAAATTTTACATTTTTTAATAAAAGTTATTAAAGTCGCGGAGCTATTAAGGGTTTTTATGACATTTTCCTATTTGTAATTAATTTGATCATTAAAAGTATATAAGTTATTTTCTCGATTTATATTCAAACATATTTAAATTTTATAAAAATAAATTAATGTCTTAGTTAACCTTTCTAATTTTTTTTCTGCTCGACGAATTTATAAAGACGTCGTTTTTAAGAAGGAAATTATTTCTCTTTATCTTTTTACTGCTTGATTGGAACTCTGGCAATTTGAAAAAAGGAAAGGATTGATGTTGATGGAAAGAATTGGGTATGGAAATAAAATTGTGTGCCTTTATAATAAACTCATTAAAAATCAAATTGAATGAATTTAATTATTAATAATTAGGTTACGATATAAAATGAAATCCTAAGCTTTCAATTTTTTTTCTAGAAATTAATTTTATAATTAGATTATTGAAAGCTAAAGAAAAATTAGGAGGGGGAAAACTAGTTGGGAATCCGCATCCTATTCTTATTAATTAATTATAATCTCTTTTTTTTTTTAAACAAGTCCAAAATTTTCCTTTGTTTTTTTTTTTCTTTTTAAATACCCAAAACTAAAAAACAGGGCATGCACTCTGTTTATATTTCTATGAAATCGTTGTTCATTAAGCAAAAAGATAAAGAATCAAAAGGACATCTTTTATGTGTAAATACACATCAAATCTCTTTTATTAATCAAATTTTGTTGGGCATCGGACGAATGAAAAACCATTTGTTCTTGAACATCTTTTCGTAGTTTCAAATAGAAGTGAGAGAGCGTTGACGCAAAAGGACCGGCAGACTTAACATTTTTCCATGAGAATTACGTGTTATGTGGAACTAATTTTAATTTACTTCCGTCATCTTGTTACAGTGTTAACTCTTTGTTCATGAATCGATTAATAAGTGCGTTTTTTCACTCAAAAGTTTTCATCTTATTAGCTTGGATCATCTTTTTCTTTTTCCCTTTCTTTTTCTCCTCGTTGTCTTCTATTAACTACTCTCTCTCCTCTATGATGAGGAATAATGCTATCTGAAAATTCATTGATTTGTCGGTGTTTGATTTATGACAAGCGGATTTCTCATCCTACAACTTTTTTTTGGGCCTGATGAGTCCATCTCATTGGGTGGCCCAAGCTCAAGTTTCACTAATTTGAAAATTTAAATAATTAAAGAAAATAAGTGGGGCTAATTGAAATTAGTCAATAGAAATCATTAGATAAAGAAGAGCAAAAGCAAGGGACTGGTAGGGATGGTAAGTTAACGGGTACAGTTTGCAATGGGTTTGTTATTACCAAACTCATATTCACACTAAATTTAAATTATTAAACCCAATCCGTAATTTATTGTAGGTTCTAATTTTTTTTTAAAAATCCACCCACTGCGAGTTTTGACAATTACCAAACTCGTAATGGTATCCAATAGATTTTTTTTTGCAGGTTTTCACATTTAAAATCACAAATATTTGATATGAAAATTTATAATAATAACGTAAAATTCCACATAATATACTCAATTCTAAATTTAACCAATGTAAATGGAAAATTAAAATTTCAACATCAATCCAACAAAAATTCTCAAATTAAAGTATGAAATACACAAATCAATAAAAAAAACCACAAATTAGTATCTAAATATAACAATTATTATCATTTTATATTATCATTCAACACATGCTCCTAGAGAAGTTTTTCATTTTATTCACCACTATTAGCACCCATCGAACATGATTCCTACAATAATGATTAAAATTAATATTTTCTAAAGAATAATACATCGAGCCACTTCACAATCACTGGTTCCAACTGAACAATTGCACTATCACAATCTTCAAGAACGCCACCCGTATGGCTTCTCTTGTTCCCATCGTTGACGGTTCCGTAATCACCACTTTTTCGATAGGTGCAACAACCCTGGTGAAGGATCAGACTGTGTTTGGTTTTAGAAACTTCGTCATTTCAATTAATTGTGGCTTTATTTGAACAATTAATTTTGGTGTTATATTAATGTATTACTGTTATTTTATTTGAACAATTAATCTTAGTGTGTTATATTTTGAAACTTTGAACGTATTATTGTAGTTTTATTTCAACAATTAATCTCGATGTGTTATATTTTAAAACTATGAATGTATTATTTTATCTTTATTTAAACAATTAATTTGTTTAAATTTTATTCAGTTTTAAATTTAATCGATAATAAAATTATTTTTATATTAAATTATTATTTTTCATTAGTTCATGGTAGGAATGGTAATTTTTTCCAATGGGATGGGATCCTGCGGGACACTACGGTCAAGTAGCCGACACTACGGTGCCAACGTATCAAGTAAACAAGTCATGCATGGTAAAGATAATGGATCAATGGTCCAAGTTTAATCGTACAATAACTAGGTAAGATTAAGGGCTCTATATTGTTAAATTATTGCACGTGCGAAATATGGTCCAAAAAATAAATAGTTGTAAATAAGAAAGACGAACAAATTAAGTAATTAGTACCACTACCGAACACAGTGCATTGGAAGGACTGGCTTTCTTCCCTTTTATAAGAGCAAAGAACGAAATTTTGTAATAGTTTTACTTAACAGCTGAAAGTTAATTTCATTTTTATATCTTTCTTTTCCTTCTTTATTTCTTATATTTTTCTGTTATTATTATAATTTTTCTTTTATGTCAGTACGAGAGGCGTGTAATTTTTTTGGTTTACTAAACCCTTAATAAAGCATTGAATCCCAGTCAAGCATTCGGTTGCGGAAGAGGCCGAAGCATTCGCTCTTGTCTCCCTCATCCCAATGCCCCCAAAAAGCCCGATCATTGCGCACCTGCCCCCGGCAGCACGTATGCCCCAGCCAAACGAGATTGCTAGCTAGTTTATGATACATCTTTAATCTTCAATCTTCATCTTTATCTTCAACTATGCCATGATGTGGGTTTATTCTGCATATGCATGTTGTATTTAATTTATAAGTATAGCTATAATTAATTAATAATCTCTCTTTCCCATCCCTTCTTAATTCTATCTGTCTATATATTATTAATAATTAAGCCTTAAGCTTGTACTGCTGCATCCATGCATAATTGCATATGCATTAATAAATAAATTAATTGAAACTTGTAATTTGTTTAGCACTAATTAATTCGTTGTTAAATTAGCTAAGGTTACTCCATCTTGATGCTATCGTTCGTGTTCACTCATTTCAATTCTACCATACTCGTCCGGAATTTATTAACTTTCCATGTGCGTGCGTGTTAACAGCCTGGAGATGTAATTAGTTAATTGATTAACCATTGATGGCGTTTTGCATCGAGCTGGACCTACTCTTAATTACCGGCCTTGAAGGGAAACCCGCTACGATATAAATCAAACAACTGAACGTACAACTTCATTACATTTCCTGCAACAATGCCCCTAACATTCAATGATTTATCTGCTCCCTCCCATCATGCCTTAATTAATTGTTACCACAACATCATCCCGAATTTTGTAATTACAATTAATTATATATGTTAGCTATTTTTCTTTTTAAAAAATAATTTTACAGAGACAGATACAATTAGTGTGGCGCATGGGAGGATGTTAGTTGAAACTTGGAAGCGATATCGATTAATCCATCATGCTTTTGTCCAACTTCTATATATCTTCACGATTATGAAATTTATTGTTTCTTTTCCATTCACTTCTTGTGATACATTGTCCGGCCCACGTGTTAGCCTTTAATTATGCCATCTTGCAACATAAGCCCATTGTTTGAGAATTGATCTCAGTTGAAGGGGCAGCTGAGACTTGAACCATGAACTTTGAAGGTCACGTAGGTGGTGTCGTCCATGTGCCAAGTATACATCAATCAAACTTTAAGTAATTATTGGTTGGGCGAAAATGAAAGCAAAGTGCATATTTATGACTAGCTGTAGAAGAGAGCGAAAGGGCAGAACGAGCGTATAAAGGGAGCTTTCGATGACTTGGCTCAAATAAAGGCAGTTTTATATTTATACACGGATGGTGCAGTCAGTGACTTGACTATATGTGTATTTCCTTGTTTTTTTTTTTCTTTTTAAATACGCAAAACTAAAAAACAGGGCATGCACTCTGTTTATATTTCTATGAAATCGTTGTTCATTAAGCAAATTTCTTCCTCTAAGTTCAGATAATTTCATGATTTGTCACTGACTGCACCCAATAAAAAGATAAAGAATCAAAAGGACATATTTTATGTGTAAATACACATCAAATCTCTTTTATCAATCAAAATTTTATTATTATTAATAAAATAGGCTGTATAGCATATTCTATTTTCTCCCTCAGCTAAGATACTAATATATTACCAAATTAATTCGTAAACGGAAATTAAGAAAGTTAGATCTCCAGTGATTGTCCGTGCAATCTCTGACTTGGCGGCACTGGATTTTATCAATGCTTCGTTGTTAAAATTTCCCGTGAAGGACGTATAAATTGCTGCCATGGTGATCTTTGCAAAGGATGTGACCATTGCTGCGCTGGATAATACTGCTGGGGAGGTGAACATTGCTGCGCTGGGTATAAAATGCAAGGGATATGAATGTAATTGGAGATCGTTTTCATTTTTGTTTGTCGTTTTCGCTTTTTCAAGGTTGGTAAATGGAGAGTGAAGAAACAGCAGATCATCGAGGAGGATTCACTAACTTTCGTGAATTTAGGGAGGGGTTTCCTTGAGATTATGTGCTTGTTTGGTACGATTTATTTAATGGTCACAAGTCAAGTATTTATTTAATTTTATCAACTCTTATTTTAATTTTCGTTATTGTTTAGTTGTTTATTTAATAGAGCTTTTGAAATTTAAATAAGTTATTTTGTCTTTTCTAACAAAATCTCAAATTTTGTTGGGCATAGGACGAACGAAAAACATTTGTTCTTGAACACCTTTTCCTAGTTTCAAACAGAAGTGAGAGAGAGTTGATGCTAAAAAGACCGCCAGACTTATATTTTTCCATGAGAATTATGTGTTATGTGGAACTAATTTTAATTTACTTTCGTGATCTTGTTACAATGTTAGCTCTTTGTTCATGAATTGATTAATACGTGTTTCTTTTTACTCAAAAGTCTTCATCTTATTAACTTGCATCATCTTTTTCTTCTTCTTTTTCTCCGCGTGGTCTTCAATCACCTAGTTTCTCTCCTATAGGATGAGCATTAATACCCATCCGAAAATGCATTGGTTTGTCGCTGTTTGATAAATGACAAGCGGATTTCTCGTCCCACAATTTTTTTGGTCCAAATGAGAAATAATATGGTATCAACTACTGTATCTTGACTGGTATTATTTTAAGAAATAGCATTTGCTTACTATTTGACTTAACAAAACAATATCCAGTGCGCTTGTATTAACCCTGCTGCGTTTTTTTCACAATATCTATTTCTATTCTTTGCTGAGGACTTTTGTGAATCTGTGATATAAGCTGGCGGAATCGCTGCATCCAAATTTAATATGAGAAAACATATCCTCAAGCTAGCCCGCTTAACGCGTAGCGGATATTAGTAATAAGAATGACCATAGCACAGCCACAGAAACGGCGCAGCCCCATTCTATCATTTTTGTGCCCCCTCCTCAAACTTTTTTGATAATAATTTTTTATATCACTCTTTATTTCACCATACTCTATTTTGATTAATTCGATTTATTTCTCAAATTACTCCCATTAAAAATATTTTATCTCTAAATTTTGATTAATTCGATTTATTTCTCAAATTACTCCCATTAAAAATATTTTAATTATTATTATTGTCATTAATTTCATCATCATCATTATTATTAAATTTTTTTATTTATTTTTCTTTTAGAATAACATGGTACACATAAATAGCTAGACAAAGAGAATCTCTTGTATATATCAAGAGATCTTACAAGTTAAACTGAACCAAACTGAGACCATCATACAATTGATGGGTAATAACTGTACCCATACTTTTATTTTCTTAAACATAACATAAGAGACTAATACTGCATATTCTTAACCAGTGTGATCAATGTTTCTTCCATATTGTGGGACCACAAGAAGATCAATATTTCCATTAATTTCATCATCAGCAATAAGTGACCAACGTGGCGGTGCAATCCCCTCCGACCAATCGTTATAACCTGAAAAATTCATGTTATAAAATTTAATCACAAATACACCTATTAAAATAAGAATTATAAATGACATTTATTTGAAAATGCATGGCCTATGTATAAACCTGCGCAAGGAGTTCCCATAATCTTCAAATCAGGAAGGCAAAAGATTTCTGCTGGCTTCGACTGAACCGTATTCAAAACTCAATAGGTAAGTAGTTGTGCTTGAGCGAGTTCTTATTTCTGGTTTGATCTGATATATATAGATCAAGTAGCCGGAACTACGGTGCCAACGTGGCAAAGTAACAAGTTGTGCATGGTAAAGATAATGGATCAATGGTTCTAATTTAATCGTACAATAAGTAGGGAAGGTCAACAGCTCTATATGGTTAAGTTAGTGCATGTGCGATACATGGTTCAAAAAATAAATAATTTTAAATACGAAGGACGAGCAAATTAAGTAATAAATGCCATTACCAAATAATAGTGTGTGGTATACTATAGATAATGGATCAACGATTCAGATTTCATCATACAATAAGTAGGTAAGATTAACGGTTAGTGTTAAATCATTGCATGTGCGAAACATGGTCCACAAAATAAATAGTAGTAAACAAGAAAGACGAATAAAGTAATCAAATACCATGTCATCAGATAAAAAGAAAAAAAGAAAGGTATACATACCATTACCAAACAATTGCTTGGTAAAGATAACAGATTTACCGCTGAAGTCTGATAATTGTAAGATTAACGGCTATATATGGTTCAACTGCATGTGTAAATAAAGTATGAATCAACCAAAACGGTTGTGGCTCAGTTGGCAACGCAGGCTGGGTAAGTGGGAAGAGCTCTCGGGTTCGATCCTCACTAAACACACCATTTGGGAGGGGTAAAGAGCCTTAACTGTGACTACACCCCGAATCCGAATTAGTCGGGGCTCAATGCGGTCGCCGGAAATCGGGTGGTTTAAAAAAAAAAAAAAGTATGAATCAATGGGTCCAGGAAATAAATAAGAAGACCACAAGCATAGTGGTCTAAAAAATAAATAAGAAGCGAACTGACGATACATATAGGTCAAGTAGATCAAGTAGCCGACACTACGGTGCCAACGTATCAAATAAACAAGTCGTGCATGGTAAAGATAATGGATCAACGGTTCTAATTTAATCGTACAATAAGTAGGTAAGATTAAGGGCTCTATATTGTTAAATTATTGCACGTGCGAAATATGGTCCAAAAAATAAATAGTTGTAAATAAGAAAGACGAACAAATTAAGTAATTAGTACCACTACCGAACACAGTGCATTGGAAGGACTGGCTTTCTTCCTTTTTATGAGAGCAAAGAACGAAATTTTGTAATAGTTTTACTTAACAGCTGAAAGTTAATTTCATTTTTATATCTTTCTTTTCCTTCTTTATTTCTTATATTTTTCTGTTATTATTATAATTTTTCTTTTATGTCAGTACGAGAGGCGTGTAATGTTTTTGGTTTACTAAACCCTTAATTCTCTTTCTGTTCAACATCAAATCTAACTATCCTTGTAAAGCTTTAAAATAGTCGATTATAGTTAATTATTTGAAAAATAATAACTAAAGTAAATAAGTATTTTATTTTTTTTTTGGTGTATTAAACTATCTGGTATCTAAAGACTATATTGGACCCCGACTAATTTAGATTCGAGACAGGCAAGACCATTGAGGCGCCAAAGCTCTCCCAACAAGTATTTAACACAACTGTACTCCCAAGTCTCGAACTGAGGACTTTGGTTAAGTTAAAATAACTCTATGCCAACTGATTTACGCGCTTGTTAGAAGTAAATAAGCATTTTAGTTATCACAATTAAACTCTTCTTTAGCATTTAATAGAAGTAGTTCTATGAGCATGGGTTTCGAGAGAGCATGGTGGTGCGAAAATGTTCGTGCGTTTACAGTCCCTATGTTTTTAGTCATAATTTATTTAGATATAGACAAAGACCCCTAATGTTTAAAAAATAGACACACAAATGGCCCTTTTGATTATTTCACTCTTTGGTTCTATTTATCCAACGAAAATTAATTTCAATCTATTGTTCTATAATAAATATAAATATAGTATTTAAATCAGTGTAATAAATAAATACATTTTACAATACATAAACGTTATTTGAGTTCTTTGCAAGAATTAGCTAACCACTATGCGGAGTTTGTTTAAGAAAAATATTGAAGAAGAGACAGCATAATTAAGCATATAGTAGATATATAGCTAGACAAAGTTAATCGACGTTAACAAACTGATACACAATACTTTTTTTTATTTATTTTCTTAAACCTCGTTCACAAACATGATATGTTTTTACTTTCAATGGTACAACAATTTCTTGGAATTCTACAAAACAGACTCTCGTTGCAACATCCTCCAACCATTCTGAAATTCTTGCACTACATGAAACAAGTCGAGAATGCATATGGTTGCGATCTGTAATCCATCATATTCAAAGTATCTGTAGAATATCTTCAAGTTTAGATATCCCAACAGTGATATATGAAGATAATGTTGCATGTATAGCTCAACTCAGAGGAGGATACATCAAAGAGGACAGAATAAAACATATTTCGCCGAAATTCTTCTACACTCATGAGCTCCATCAGAACAAGAAGATTGATATCAAACAGATACGCTCCACGGAAAATTTAGTTGATATGTTTACAAAAGCTCTACCTACATCTACATTTGAAAAAATCATATATGGCATCGGCATGCGTCGTTTTAACAAACTGATAAATTAATGCATGTTGCCTTTAGGAAGAGCACTCAACAAGAGGAGCGTGATCTTACAAGAGAAGAATCATAGTAATATTGGACACATATGTACCATACTCTTTTTTCTTTTTGACCAAGTTTTCCCACTGGGTTTTTACTGGCAAAGGTTTTTAATGAGGCAGTATCCAATGTCATCAGGGGGAGCACATCTAATAAATAATTGGTGAATTCAAGGGGGAGTGTTGTAAATCATGGTGGATTCCACCAAAATAATGCCCTCCCACCAAAATAATGCTCTCACATTATCATCTTATTGCTCTTCCCATTATCCTTTTTTATAATTAATAATTATTAATAACTCCACCTTGTAATGCCTATATAAACCCTTTCTTTGTTCATGAATGAAGACAATTTCAATTCCTCCCTCAAGGCATTTTACTTGTTTTCTTCAATCTTTATTTGAGTATTCCTTACTTACATATTCCCAATTAAATAATTACTTACATACAATCCCTTTAAATTATAACATCCATTATCTCCAAATTTATAATAAAAACTTTATTTTTAGTGGAAAAGAACAATATATTTAAATTGGTCTCGGAGAATGGTTGGTGAATGAGGCCAAATTAAATTTGCGCGAAAAATCCAAAAGCATGTGAGACTTGCTCAATTATTGTATTATGTGTCCTACGCTATAATTAAAGCAAATGAAATCCGTGACAATATATATGTAATCAAGTACTCTACAACCTTAAAAATCTAAAATTTAAACTTTTGTTAATAAAAGTAAAATAATTTATTTAGTCTCTAAAAACTCAACTCAAAATACGATCTAACAATACCAAAATTTTTGGAAAGCTCTTTAAAAACGAAATAAATATTTTTAAGCATTAGATAAGCTATATCAAACATGCATTTATTACATGTATAGATGGATTATAATTTAATATCAACTCCCATAATTATTAGGGTTAAATCTTCTCTTATACTAGGAACATTACCCACCCCTTGGTGACTTGGAACTCATATCCTAAATGTTGAGGGCATGCGTTCTCACCTATACCCTTAGAGGGAAGTCACCATAAATATCTGTTTGCGGAAGAGCAATATTCACCATACAAAGCCTCTAGTTGGATAAGCCCTGTCCTTTTTAAGTTTTTCGTTTTTTTGATTACCCACACACACACACAAATCATAATTGAAGCGCCATAGATATAATTAGAAGAACTTGCAACGAGAAGCTGCTGGCATCTCCCAAACAAGCTTGAAAAATTAGTCAGTCAGTAAGAGTTGAAAAAAGAAAAAAAGAAAAAAAGCATGGCAAATAACAATGTGATGGGATTGGGAGGTAGTGTCTTAGCAGCGATCTTAGTTATGATGATACTCTTCTTCACCGCGGATCAATCTTGTGCGGCAGGCAACGGCACCAACATTACTAATTTCCATATTGATCCTGATGTGTTGTTTTCTAATGATGATCCGGAAATAGAATTGGCTGCTGCTCCGCCTGCAAAAAAGGCAGTGGATCCCTCCAGTCAACCATTCGGTTGCGGAAGAGGTCGAAACTATCGCTCTTGTACCCCTCCTTCCAATGGCTCCAAAAAGGGTGAACATTGCAAACAATATAAAATGAAATCTTAACCATTCAATTTTTTTTCTAGAAATTAATTTTATAATTAGATTATTGAAAGCTAAAGAAAAATTAGGAGGGGGAAAACTAGTTGGGAATCCAAATCCTATTCTTATTAATTAATTATAAGCTCTATTTTTTTGAATCAAGTCCAAAATTTTCCTTGTTTTTTTTTTCTTTTTAAATACGCAAAACTAAAAAACAGGGCATGCACTCTGTTTATATATCTATGAAATCGTTGTTCATTAGGCAAATTTATTCGTCTAAGTTCAGAGAATTTCATGATTTGTCACTGACTGCACCCAATAAAAAGAAAAAGAATCAAAAGGACATCTTTTATGTGTAAATACACATCAAATCTCTTTTATTAATCAAATTTTTTTTGACTATTAATAAAATAGGCTACATAGCATATTCTATTTTTTCTCCCTCAGTTAAAATACTAATATATTACCAAATTAAGAAAGTTGGATCTCCAGTGATCGTCCGTGCAATCTTTGGCTTGGCGGCACTGGATTTTATCAGTGCTGCTTTGTTAAAATTTCCCGTGAAGGACGTATAAATTGCTGCCATGGTGATCTTTGCAAAGGAAGTGACCATTGCTGTGTTGGGTATAAAATGCAAGGGATATGAATGTGAACGGAGATCGTTTTCATTTTTGTTTATCGTTTTTGCTTTTTCAAGGTTGGTAAATGGAGAGTAAAGAAACAGCAGATCACCAAGGAGGATTCACTAACATTGGCGAATTTAGGCTTAGGCAATTAAGTTGTATTAAATATTGAATATAGAAAATTTTGTTGGGCATCGGTCGGACGAATGAAAAATCATTTGTTCTTGAACATCTTTTCGTAGTTTCAAATAGAAGTGAGAGAGCGTTGACGCTAAAAGGACCGGCAGACTTAAATATTTTTCCATGAGAATTACGTGTTATGTGGAACTAATTTTAATTTACTTCCGTCATCTTCTTGTTACAGTGTTAGCTCTTTGTTCATGAATCGATTAATAAGTGCATTTTTTTCACTCAAAAGTTTTCATCTTATTAGCTTGGATCATCTTTTTCCTTTTCTTTTTTCTCCTTGTCGTCTTCTATCTATTACCTACTCTCTCACCTCTAGGATGAGCAATAATACTATCTGAAAATTCATTCATTTTGTTGGTGTTTGATTTCCGACAAGCGGATTTCTCACCCCACAACTTTTTTGGGCCTGATGGGTCCATCTCATTGGGTGGCCCAAGCTCAAGTTTCACTAATTTGAAAATTTAAATAATTAAAGAAAATTAGTGGGGCTAAGTGACATTAGTCAATAGAAATCATTAGATAAAGAAGAGCAAAAGTAAGGGACTGGTAGGGATAGCAACAGGCACCGTTTATAATAGGTTTGTTATTACCAAATTCATATTCATATAAAATTTAAATTATCAAACCGAACCTGTAATTTATTGCAGGTTCTAATTTTTTTTAAAAAATCCACTTACTGCGAGTTTTGACAATTATCAAACCTACAATGGTATCTAGTGAATTTTTTTTTGTAGGTTTTCACATTTAAATTTTAAAATCACAAATATTCGATATGAAAATTTATAATAATAACTTAAAATTCTATATAATATACTCAATTCTAAATTTAACCAATATAAATGAAAAATTAAAACTTCAACATCAATCCAACACAAATTCTCAATTTTAAGTATGAAACACACAAATCAATTAAAAAAAACCACAAATCAGTATCTAAATATAACAATTATCATTTTATATTATCATTCTACACATGCTGCTAGAGAAGTTCTTCATTTAATTCACCACCATTAGCACCCATCCAACATGATTCCTATAATAATGATTAAAATTAATATTTTCTAAAGAATAATATGTTTTAGATACTAATATGAAAAACAAAATTGTTATAATGAAATAATCTATTCATCGAATTGAAGAATAATAGCTCATTCAAAATTATAATAAGTAGAATTTAAATATGTATATAATAATTCATGCATTAAGTTAAAGACAATTCAATCAAAATTACAATAAGTATAATTTTAGATTTAAATATGTTTCTATTAAAATTAAATTAAAAAATAATTAAAAAAGTTGAGGGTTGGTGAATATCCATACGGGTATTTGTCGGATATTTGACTAATGCCAAACCCACCCACAACCTAGTGCGGGTTTCAATTTATAATACCAAACCGGCCCGCAACTCACAAAATTACCCACAACAGGTGGGTTTTGGCGGGCAAGTTTAGGCGGATTTGTGGGTACCATTGCCATCCCTAGCGGCAACCCTAGTTAGAAAACTAAAAAGGAAGAGAGGGGGAGAGAGAGAAAAGAGACAATGGGGTGAGCTTGGACTGGGGGTAAGGGTTTCAATTTTTGATTGGACAATCGGAAGATGATTTTAACTCTGTTTTCTCCCAAATTTGAAAGGTAAGTTTCTGGCATCACCTTCTATAATCTTACTGGTTTTGATTTTTATTTTATCCTCTCGTTAGTTATTATTTGAGATACCCACTTGTTAGAGAGACAGTTAATAGGCTGTTATGTTAACCAAGATTATTGAGATTCTTGATGTCATTAATCTCTAGTGTTATTTAGATAAGAATTTTATGCTGTAATCTCATCAATATAGTGAAATATTATATCAGACTGCAATCCTATGGTTTTTCCCGCTTTGAGTTTTCCACGTAAAAATTTATGTTTCTTATGATTGATTTATTACTTCAAATTTTGTTGCTTTATTTTTTTTACTTATTTATTTTTCATACACACCTTATTTTAATCACACACAAAAGTAAAAAGTTTATTTCTGATTAATTTGCAATTATTTGTGTGTTTCTCTTTCCGCCGAATGAAAAATGATATGGTATTGACTACCCTATCTAACTGGTTGTGTTTTAAGAAATCGCATTTGCTCATGATTGGACTTAACAAAACAATATGCAGGGCGCTTGTATTAACCCTGCTGTGTTTTTTCACAGTATCCGTTTCTATTCTTTATAAGCTTTTATGTCAAATTACACATGCAAAATACATAATAAGAATCTTTTTTTCCCATATGTATGCATTTTGGAGCAGACCCGTTAGAGTCCATCTCTAAAATCGAAATGGGGTGTGGAAAGTGTATACAAGTATTTGCCCATAGCACAGCTACAGAAACGGCGCAGCCACATTCTATCATTTTTGTACCCCCTTCTCAAACTGTTTGATAATAATTTTTTTATATCACTCTTTATTTCACCATACTCTATTTTAATTAATTCGATTTATTTCTCAAATTACTTCTATTAAAACTATTTTATCTCTATTGTCTCTTACTTGCTTTTCTTAACATATTTGAACACTAGTGGTGTGTTTATTTACTAACAATTAAAGTGAGAATTTTTTAATCAGAATCAATGACGCGTTTACTTACAATATTTAAGGCTTAAAATCGGAATCGAAATAGTATCGAACCCAAAAATTTGAGAATCACTACCATAATTCTAATTCCCAAGCGAGGAGTTTGGAATCAGAATTTGATTTCTATAAATACCCTTTTTACTCATTAAATTTTCATAATCTATAAATTGCTCCCAGTTCTATTATTTTTTCTTTTTGGTTCCCATGATTTATCAAAAAACTCAAAATTTTAAATTATTTACAAATAGGCCCTTTATTGTTTATAATAATAATAATAAATAATAATAAGAAGAAGAAGAAGAAGAATTGCTTGGTAAAGATATCAAATTTTCATAATCACAAGATTAACGGCTGTAAATGGTTCAACTGCGTGTGTAAATAAACGCATGTGGGAGTATGAATCAATGGGTCCACGAACTAAACAAGAAGACCACAAGCACAGTAAGTCCCATGAATTTCTTTATAAAAATAAAATACTGTGTCCCGTTATACATATTACTAATTTTTCTTTTATCTCTTCATTTTAAACACCTTTCTCGTTTTAGTTATCACAATTAAACTCTTCTTTAGCACTTAATAGAAGTACTTCTATGAGTATGGATTTAGAGAGAGAGTGCGGCGGTATTAACAGGTGGCATATTGTAATAGGCTAAGAGCAATATCTGTATAAATATTCTGAGTTCATTCATTAACTAATAAGATTCTTCTAGATCCATAATCAATTTTTTCTCTCGTTTTCTCTTTAACCAAACAAGTCCTTCAAATCTAATATCGTACAATAAGTTGGCAGGTTTAAGTGCCATGACTAAATTACTGCATGTGCGAAGAGCGGCCCGAAAAGTAAATAACTGTAGATAATAAGAAGACGAACTGACGATCAAAGCAATAATACCAACCAGGCAATAATGCATGCTGAGGATAAGATAACATGTCTACGGCTGAAGTTTGATTGTGAGATTATGGGCTATATATATACAGTGGCGGACCCAGAAACTAAAATGAGGGAGGGCTTAGTTCAAAAAATTTTATTTAATTTAAATTTTTTTAATATTCACTCGAATATATTTTAAGTCTTATAAACTTAAATTTTATTACTTTTTTTTAATTCTAAATAATAATAGTAATAAATTATTATTTTTAAATGCGTGAAAATATCATTTTTTGAAGTAGTATTTTAAATGCGTGAAAATATTATTTTTCGAAGTAGTTTCCACAAAATATTTAAAAAAAGAAAATAATGTGGCTAATGGGATTTGAACTAAGGTTTCAAAATCATTAAATAACACTCTTATCATTGAATCACAAATCTTTTAATATATAAACAATGTGTCCAAATGTTTTTATCTAACTTTTTTAGAAGGGTCTTGGAGTACATTTAAAAAAAAAATTAATGGTCCGGGGGGGCTGAAGCCCCTCCTGGGCCTTAATTGGGTCCGCCCATAATATATATATATTTCAATTGATGGGTCCACGAAATCAATAATTGTTCATAATAAGTTAAGCAAAGTAAATATTCTTTCCGTGTCATCTGGTAAAATGTGTTCCCATGGACAAAACTAATGACTGAGAGTAATTTGGTAGTAATTATGGGGGGATAAGGATAATTACACTCCGTGGTTAAAACATAATCACATAGATGGCCCTTTTCACTGTTTTACTCTGACTCTATTTATCCAACAAAGAATAGTACATTTCAATCCAATATTTTATAACAAATAAAAGTATAATATTTAAATCAATGCCACAAAAAAAAAATGCATTTTAAGTTAAATTTAATATAAATAATCTGTTAAACATATTTATGCAAATTCCTATCCTATTAGAGATTCGTGATACCCAAAAGCAAAAAAAATATATTGAAAAAAGGGTTGGGGATATTTACACTCTAATATATATTTTAGACTTTTATACTACTAAAATACTATTTAGGACATTAATATATTTTAAGAAAGCACTCCTAAAACTCACTATTATAGAAGAATTAAATCTCAATTTTTTTTGCCATTATCATTTAACTTAGGGCCCGTTTCAAAAGTGATTTTAAAAAGTTAAAGCTAATTTTGATGTTGGAACATTTAATCGATTCTCTTCACAGCTGATTATTTTTATAGTACAGATAATAATAATTATTTTAAAAACTATAACATTAATGAAGTGGGCCTTAATCCATTGTAAAAAACAAAATACTTAGTTCTACATGATCAAGTCATCAAGAGGCTGCACACTCTTTACTTCAATGTGACAAAATAATGAAAAAAAAAACCTGAATAAATGAAGTTTGATAGGGGAAGATCAAATTTCAATACGATTAACAAATTGCAACATTTATATAGAGGGACATCAAATGCAAAGTTAAGTTGAGTCAATCGATTATAGCATTCTTGGGCATTATATATGAGTTATGACATAGAGAATGATGAGATGAGATATTTTTTTGGGTGTAAAATGAAATCAATAATTATTCGTGCGAGTTTAATAAAAGACTAGTTTTGTGTTGGAAAGAGTGTGCGAGTAAAAATTATTTTTAAAATTTTTTCAATGAGTGTGCAGAGTAATAAAGTATTCAAAATAAATTTTAAATAACAAATAGTCCACCCTTAAAAAGCTAAGGTTATGTATGTGGTGCTTTACACGTTCATTACACATTTTAGTGAGATCATTCAATCTTCAATGAAATCATACTTGTTAATCACTGTCATGATTGGTTAATTCAAAATTGAATATATTTATGGAAAGATTTTATTACTTTTACAATTACACAAATGATGTGGTGGACATCCTCCATTTTGCCCACCATACAGCCAGTGGAATATGAGCCTCCCTTCTTTAGTGCCGCCTATAACGATGAAAGCTTACAATCGATGGACGAAATATCCTTATCAAACGGATGTAAGATATTTTGTTTGGTTAAATTAAAATATGGTGATGAGTTAATACTTACAAGAATGATTGAGGAATCAAACCCGACAAAAGATTAATAAAAATATATCCAAAACGATGTCATTTTGATTATGTTTTTGTCAGACTTTAGTTTAAATGTCAGCACTCCAGTACTTAATTAATATTTTTGTTTCAAAAATTTAATTAATCTCTATTTCTTTTTAATTTTATTTTATGGTGATCATTTATAGATATAAAAATAGGCGTTATATTTGTGAAGAGAAAAATGGCAATATTAATATCAGTACATCTACGAAAAAGAAAACAATTAGCAGGGTGATTAACTAGTTAAGCTCCTTGTTATCTTACAACAGAAAATTAATCATCATATGGTGTTATTTTTTCTTTTTAATTAATAGCTTATTATTTGTGGATTAATATAATATTATTGTGTTTTATTTTCAGGAAAATGAGAAGCTCTCATGGCTGTGCTCTTCGGCTCTTTCCTCTGGGCCCTCTTCTGGGCTCGCGCGAGGTGGAGGCCCGTCATTCTATACAAATGACCGATTCTTAAATAAAAAGAAATAAATGTTTTAGTTCAGCTTTTAACCTTTTTTACTGCTTGTCAAACTTATTAGGGCCTCCTTTTTTAGATAGAATTAATTTCTCCTTCTTTTTCTGAAGTTTGTCATTTTTTTTTGGTTGTTGAATGTAAATAAACATACACTTATTATTAAAAAACAAACAACTTTATTTTTGAAGCAGTGCTATGGAGTAATATGAAATATTTAACTTGTTTCATTATTTTGGTGATGAGTGTAGGGTCCATCTTACTTCGGTGGACTAAAAAGCCCAAAGTCCAAAATAATTTACTTGATGTGTAATTGTTGTAAAATTTTAGACTTTGATGAAATTAATCATAAAATATATGAAGGAAATAATTGAAGAATTGCGAGAGCTGCAAACATTTCACAAATTGGGAAGACACTGCGAGAGAGAAAAATGTATTTTTTGGGTTCAATCTTTAATTAAACGATCAGAAGGTGATTTTAACTCCGATTTCTTCCAAATTTGGAGGGTAAGTTCTTGAAATTGCCCTCTACATTTCTATTAGTGTTGATTTGTATTTTATTCTCTCGGTAATTGTTATTTGAGATAGGGATATTATCATTTTACTACCAAAGTTTTACTGACATATCACGTCAGTACCAAGGTTTTCCGAAAAGTGCATTTTACTACCAAAATTTTGCGTCGTTATCAATTCACTACCGTTCCGTTAACAACGTTAAAAATGTACTGATGTCATAAGGGCATCAAAGACATTTCCAGTTGTAAGAGTAAAATTGTCTGTTAATTTGATAGATAAATTATCATTTTACTACTAAGTTTTAGGGGAATTATCATTTTACTATCAAATTTTTAAGGGAATTACCATTTTACTACCAAACTTTTGGGGGTAAAATTGACTTTTAACTCAATTTCCGTTAAATATTAACTTTTTCTTAACGGAATGGTAGTGAATTGATAACGGCGCAAAACTTTGGTAGTAAAATACATTTTTCGGCAAACCTTGGTACTGACATGATATGTCAGTAAAACTTTGGTAGTAAAATGATAATTTCCCTTTGAGATACTCAATTATTGGAGAAATAGATTTTAGATCTATTATTGTAAGACAAGATTGTTGAGAATCTTGATGTTGTTAGTCTCGAGTGTTATCTGGAGAAAAATTCATGCTGTAATCCTATTAATATAGTGGAAGTTTATATTGGACTACGGTCCCGTGGTTTTTTCTGATTTAGGTTTTCCACATAAAAATCGGTGTCTCTTGTGGTTGATTTATTGCTTTGGATTTATTGGTTTATTTTTCTACTTTATTTGTTTGTGGTGCACATCCTATTTTAATCACATAAAAAGGGCAAAAGTTTTGTTTCTGCTTAATTTACAGCTGCTCTTGTAAGTCACTTTCCCAATAGAGTGGTATCAAAGTGAGGTTGTGCTGTTTTTATTACTTGTGTGGTTGAGATGGAGTAGTCTTCGGTGTTCATGATTAAATTAAAGTCATGGAATTATAGTATTTGGAAGTCTAGAATGGAAGATCTGCTCTACATGAAAGACTTACATGAACCTATTAAAGGCGACGAAGCTAAACCCGCTGATTTAAATGATAAGAAATGGACTCAATTGAACCAGAAGACCATAGGTACTATTAGGTCATGGATTGATCAGAGTGTGTACCATCATGTCGTGAAGAAATCCAAGACTGATGTTCTTTGGAGAAAACTAGAAACAATTTATGAGCAACCGACAGCACAAAATAGAGTCAATCTGATGAAAAGACTTGTTAACTTGAAATATAAGGAGGACCGCAGTATAACTGAATGCACTAGTGAGTTTCAGGGTTTGGTTAATCAGTTGACTACTATGAAGATAATTCTAGATGATGAGTTATAAGCACTGTTGTTGCTTAGTTATTTGCCTGATAATTGGGAGACATTAGTGGTGTCAGTCAATAATTTAGAGCCGAAGGGCAAATTAACCTTGGATATGACTACAGATAAACTGTGGAATGAAGAATCTCGAAGAAAGAATGCTGAAGTAGTTCCCTTTGAGTTAGCTGCACTTGTTTCAGAAAACCAAGAAAGATGAGAAGAAGTTAAAGTAGAAATTTTCGTCAACAGAATAACAATAACCTAGAGGGAGATCTAAGTCCCAGAGGAGAAGTATCAAGTGCTTTCATTGTCGGAAAATGGGCCATGTAAAAATAAAGTGTAGATTGTGGAAAAGAGAACAGGCAAAAGAAAAAGGCGATGGTTAGAAAAATGACAAAGAGAATACTGCAGTTGTAGTTGATGGTGATATGAGTATTGTTTATAATGATAGTTCTATAAATCTCACTTGCCATACAAGTGATTGGGTAATTGATTCGGGTGCTTCATTTCATGTTATTGCACATCGTGATTACTTCAAATCCTATGTTAATGGTGGTTATGGTCATGTTCAGATGGGAAATGATGGAGCATCCAAGATTGTGGGCATTAAAGATATTTGCTTAAAAACCAATGTTGGCTGTAAGCTACTTCTTAAAGATGTCAGACATATACTAGATATTCGCCTTAATTTGATCTTTACAGGAAAACTTGATGATGATAATTATATTAACCAATTTGGTGAAGCAAAATAGAAGCTCAACCAAGGCTGTCTAGTGTTGGCTAAAGGAAAGAAAATGAACACTTTGTATGTAATAGAAGCCAAGATCAAGAAAGAAGATGTGAACGTGGCTGTGAAAAAATCTAACATTAAGATATGACATAAAAGGCTTGGTCACATTAGTGCGAAAGGGTTAGAAACTCTTGCCAGAAAAGAATTTCTACCAAGTTTTGCAGATACATTCTTCAATACTTGTGTTTATTGTTTAGCTGGAAAGACACACAAAGTAACTTTTAAAAGTTTTTCTCCATCTAGAAAGTCACAAATTCTTGATTTGATTCATACTGATGTTTGTATAATGCAAAATAGATTAGTAGGAGGTACACTTTACTTTGTGACTTTTATTGATGAATGTCTTAGAAAAGTGTGGGCTTTTGCTTTGAAATCTAAAGATCAAGTGCTTGATATATTTAAGTTCTTCCATACTTATGTTGAGAGAGGGACAAGAAGAAAATTAAAATATGTCAAAGTAGATAATTGTGGTAACTACAGAGGACCATTTAAGTAGTATTGCAGATCCCATGAAATTAAATTTGAGAATATTGTACCAAAAACCCATTAGCAAAATGGTGTTGCAAAAATGATGAATATAACAATTGAAGAAAATATTAGGTGTATGCTTTCTAATGTCAAACTTTCTAAATCATTATGGGCAAAGGCTATACGTACTGTAGTTGATTTGATTAACCTTTCTCCTTCAGCTCCATTAGATAGTGATATACCTGAAAGAGTTTGGATTGGGAAATATGCTTCTTATAAACATTTGAGAGTGTTTGGGTACAAAGCATATGTTCACATCCCTAAAAATGAGAGATCGAAGCTTGATAATAAATCCAAGGAATACATTTTTTTAGGCTATTAACATGAAGAATTTGGGTACAGATTATGAGATTCAGTAGCAAGAAAATTGATCAGAAGTAGAGATGTTGTGTTCCTTAAAAATCATATAGTTGGTGATATAGAGAATAATGATGAGTCTCAATCATCTCCCGAGATTCTTATTATTCTAACTTCAATTTCTCCACTTGTTGTTCATGATGATCATGAGGGAGTTGGAAAGGATAATAATGATGGTTTAGCAGAACCAATTGAGCAAGCACCTCCAGAACCACCAGCACTACCAGTTGAGTGATAATTGAGAAGATCCACTAGAGAACGACGACTTTTCACTCAATATCCTCTAAATGAATATGTGATGCTTACAAATGGAGGGAAACCAGAATGTTTTGAAGAATTCATGTCTCACCAGCATAAAAATGAGTGGATGAAAGCTATGCAAGAGGAGATGAAATCCTTGAGTGAGAACCACACTTATAACTTAGTAAAGCTTCCTAAAGGAAAGAGGGAACTGAAGAACAAATGGGTTTATAAGTTGAATATTGAAAATAACTCACAACAACGGATAAGACTAGATTCGTTATGAAGGGTTTCGGTCAAAAGAAATGTGTTGATTTTGAAGAAATATTTTCTCCTGTAGTGAATATGTCTTCTATCCAAATTGTTCTGGGATTAGCAGCTTGCTTGGATTTAGAGATTGAACAACTTGATGTAAATACAACTTTCTTGCACGGTGACTTAGAGGAGAAAATATACATGGAGCAACATGAAAGGTTCAATGTCAAAGGCAAAAAAGAAATTGTGTGCAAATTGAAGAAAAACTTGTATGGATTGAAACAGGCACCAAGATGGTGGTATAAGAAGTTTGATTCTTTTATGGAGAATCATGATTTCAATAAGATTATGTCTTACCATTGTGTTTTTGTGAAGAAGTTTGGTGATAATGATTTTATTATTCTTTTGCTTTATGTGGATGACATATTGATTGTTGGCAAAGATGCTAGTAAGATTGACAATCTGAAGAGAGAGCTCAGCAAGTCTTTTGCAATGAAGGACTTAGGATCAACGAAACAAATTCTCAGCATGAACATTTCCTGTGACAGAAAAATAAGGAAGTTATGGTTATCTCATGAAGCATATGTTGAAAAAGTTCTTGAAAGATTTAACATGGATAAGTCAAAATCTATTTGTTCTCCACTTACAGGCCATTTCAAGCTTAGTTCCGAACATTGTCCTACAAGTGAGAAAGAGAAGCAAGAGATGAGAAAAGTTCCTTATGCTTTAGCAATTGGTAGTTTGATGTACGCCATGGTTATTACAAGACCAGATATTACTCATGCAGTTGGTGTAGTCAGCCGATTTCTCTTCAATCCCAATAAAGAACACTAGACAACAATAAAATGGATTCTAAGATATCTATTAGGCACTTCCAAAGCATGTTTATGTTTTGGTGGTGATAAACCTGTGTTACATGTGTACACAGATGCAGATATGACAGGAGATGTTGATTCTAGAAAATCTCTATCAAGATATTTGCTCACTTTTACAGGGGGAACAGTCTCATGGCAATCTAGACTTCAGCAGTGTGTTGCTTTATCTACCACAAAAGCAAAGTATATTGCAGTCACCGAAAGCTGCAAAGAAACCTTTTAGATGAAGATTTTTCTACAAAAGCTGGGTGTTAAACAAAACAGCTACGATGTGTATTGTGACAGTCAAAGTGCCGTCCACTTGGTAAAGAATTCAACATATCATTCGAAATCGAAGTATAGTGATGTGAGATATCATTGGATAGAGACGTACTTGAGCAGAAACAGTTGCAGTTTGAGAAAATTCACACAACGAAAAATGAGTCAGATGTGATGACAAAATCATTACCTAAGGACAAGCTGGAAAGTTGTAAGCATATAGTAGGCTTAGTGGTGCCTCTTAGATGAGATGGAGGGGGAGATTTGTAAGGTCCATCTCACTTCAGTGGACCAAAAAGCCTAAAGTCTAAAATAATTTACTTGATGTGTAATTATTACAAAATATTGGACTTGGATGAAATTAATCATGAAAGAAATATATATAGGAAATAACTGAAGAATTGCCAGAGTTGTAGCCATTTCACGAACGGGGAAGACGCCGCAAGAGAGAAAGAGGTATTTTTTGGGTTCAATCTTTGATTAAATAATCGGAAGGTGATTTAACTTTGATTTCTCTCAAATTTGGAGGGTAAGTTCCTAACATCACCCTCTACATTTCTATTAGTGTTGACTTGTATTTTATTCTCTCAGTGGCTGTAATTTGAGATACTCACTTATTGGAGAAATAGATTTTAGATTTATTATTGTAAGCCAAGATTGTTGAGAATTTTGATGTTTTTAACCTCTAGTATTATCTGAAGAAGAATTTGTGCTGTAATCCCATTAATATAGTGGAAGTTTATATCAGACTATAGTCCTGTGGTTTTTCTTGATTTAGGTTTTCCACATAAAAATCAGTGTCTCTTGTGATTGATTAATTGCTTTGGATTTATTGGTTTATTTTTCTACCTATTTGTTTGTGATGCACATCCTATTTTAATCACATAAAGAGGAAAAAAGTTTTGTTTCCGCTTAATTTACAACTAGTCTTGTAAGTCTCTTTCCCAACAATGAGACATTTGTGGGGCCTTGGAGTAACAGAAGAAAGGAAAGGATATATATATTTTGAAGGAAAGGAGTTGCGAAGGGAAATAAAATTGTGTGGTTTGAGAAAGTGTATTAAATGCCAAATGGAATGAATTTATTGATTTATTGATTTATAATTGATCAAATATCTTTAATTTTATTAATCAACTATTTTTTTCAGTGCATTAAATTATTTGGTATCTGAAAACCACATTAAACCCCGACTAATTAATCAACTATTTTTTATTATTATAATAGACTATTAAATATACGTAGCACACTTCTATTTTATCGATCCCTCAGCCAAAATACTATTAATTACCGAACTAATTTGTTAAAATTTCCTGTAAAGGACGTATAAATTGCTGCCGTGGAGATCTTTTCAAAGGATGAGAACATTGCTGTGTTGGATATAAAATGCAAAGGATATGAATGTAAATGGAGATTATCGTTTATCGTTTTTGCTTTTTCAAGGTTGGTAAATGGAGATAAAAGAAGCAGCAGATCACCGAGGAGGATTCACTAACATTGGTGATTTTAGGGGTTTCCTTGAGATTACATCTTTTGTATTGTGTAGCAGAACCATAAGCAGCATTAGTCTCCTTAATGAGCTGCTTGAATTCAATCAACGCTCGCCGCTGGATGTAATTGTATTTTTCCAACTCTTTACAATGATCTTCTGTAGAATATATTAATTCTGTTTCACAGGCCTTGTTAAGAACGTCAATGAATGTCTCCAGCTTTGATGTCTCCTCAGGAGTCTCTTTCACTAAAACTCCATCATGAGAATATTAATTTAACCAGCGTTGTATCAGAAAGTTTTAGTATTGAGTTTAATGTTTTTCTGTGCCTAGTATGATAGTCTTATATAGAGAAGATTTCCTATTTCCGTTTTGACACCGGTTTGAGGACATACGATTCCTAATTCAATAGTAGTCTCCTGAGAATTTTGATAATAGCAAACCGAAAGGCAGGGGATAAAAGCAAGGATGCGGCCCTTCAAATTGGATCAAAACTCTTTTGCATTAAATTTTCATCTATAAAGCCTTCAGATTTTAATTATGTTTAATTATAACATAAAAAAATATAATTACATCGATATTTTGTTAAATATGCTTAACCGAGTTATTATGGATAAAGCAATGCACCTCATAGTAAATAACCTAAAGAAAGTCCTAAGAACCAGCCCAACGGAGGAGAGGATAGATCATAGAAGTTGGATCTTGGGTGAGAGAAAATTGAGGGAGGGATAGGAAGTAAAAAGAACAACATATCTCTTCGTAAATATCAAGCCTACTTACATCAAATAAAAACAGGGGGCCTATTTATAAGCAAGTTACAAGTATAGCCCTAAACAGCAAATAAGTGGGGGGAAAAAACAACAAGGTCCCCTAATAAAAACATGAACAAACTAGCAACAAGATAACTCCTAAACCCTGTGAAAAATTAAAGAAATTGCATCACATTAGAATCAAAATATTTGAACAAACCCTTACTCACACTTGATTGACTTGTATATATGTCGAACAAAGAGCAGTGAAGCACGGAAACCCACTGTGCCCAGCATAAGGAAGAAGCCATAACAGACGCAAGCCATGTACCCAAAGAAAAATGAGGTCTGCATAAAACCTGACATATCTGATCGTGCATAGTAGTAGTACAAGCAGTAGGCATAGATGAAAACACCAGTAGATCCACCACAAAGAAAAGACCTGTGAAAAATTCAAGACCCAAAATTAGTCCAAAAAGTAAACATGAAGGTAGCAATTGACAATTGATCCAAGTTAAATTAATTTGGAAAGCCAACCAACGACATAAATTTGTAATGTATTAAATATACACTTGTTTTATACCCAAAAACACCTCATTCTCTCAAACCAGTTCATCAACTTCTACAGCTATGGGCTATTGTCAAACACTGGAACTTGATAGCCCAGAAACTTGTGGGATGTGGTATGTCTCAACTAGACTGCCCAAACTGATCCCTGAACACTTGGTTGAGAACCAAATATCTTAACCACTAAAAATTAATTAATATGCTAACGGTATAACATAATATACGTGGGTAAGTGATCGTCTGTATATAAAGAGGATATAAAAGTGCAAACCTAATAAAAAATTGAGATAGCAACCAAAAGAAGGCTTAATTATAGAGTCTGCAGGCAACATTAAATTCACGGCTAATAGAAAGACACCTGGTGATAGCTATTTATTCCACACAAAAGAAATTTAATTATGTGAACATCCAGCAGCTCAAGGCACACTAGCCTATTTATGTCATAATAATCCCAAAATGTTCCTCAGAAGTCTAACATCCAGGAGAGACAAAATGTAACCTTTTCAGACACTGCTGCCACCTAAGATATTCTAGAACATGAGGTCTTAGAACTGAATGTCACCCATTCATAGTAAAGATAGCGTCTAGTTTACCTTCAAGGAAGGGAGGGAGAAAAGGTAAAACAGAAAGATGTTCAAGTACAAAAATAATCGGAGTTTTTAATATTTTTGCCAAAAGTCTATTTTTAAGCAGTATATGCAATACATATTGCATGGAAGCTTACTTAATACGTTTTCAGCATCAAGTATCAACCTAAAATGATAATAGCTAAAATCCACACAACACAACAAAATATGCGTCCCTCCCAAATACAAATAGTTAACGAATAAGACCAATGTGGAAAACAAAACCAGACAATAAGAACAATAAGTCGCTAATGTTTAAACCATCAAAAATTAAGAAGCTTAAGTGTGCCAAACAGCAAAAGCGGGCTGCGTATAACCACTAAAGTTACATCTAAACTTCAATGAACATACAGCAATTAGAAAGCACCTTATATAGTAAGTAGTCTCAGTATGGGTGAATGAATGAACCAGAATAAAATTCGGTAATCTCCTGGGTGAACACAACAGTCTAAAACCCAAAACAAGTAATAAGCTAAGCCATAGAAGAAAGTAGATGTGTCCCAAGGGGCAGTCTAGCTAACCACAATCTTATTCTTATTGGAATATGAATTTGCTCAATGCTATGCAGTGGGATGATATTTTATAATAAACTCCAACTTTGGTGAAGTCAAAACAAAATTGATCTAACATTCAATCACCAATTATGAGACACCACATTTTGATTAAAAGAGGGAAAAGCTTGCCGAGAGAAATAAACTACCTCAAGTTATCAAACCAAAAACAGAAACAAACATTCAAAAAGAGACCCCAAAAAAAAAAACTACAAGAAATAACAAGTTCAAAATTTCACATTGTGATTATTAAAGAGATGAAAAGGAAAATAAAAATCAAAATAGACAAGAGAGTTTACATACCTCCACCACCATTCATGATCTTCAGCAGCAAGTTGGAAGTAAGTCAAAGCCACAGTTATGAAAGCAGTAACAATCAACAGAATGATAAAGACAATAAAGAGAATGCTATATATTGTGTAAATCCTGTGGCCCCAAACACTGGCAAAAATATAGTAAAGCTCAATGTAGATGGCACTAAATGGCAGGAAACCTGCCATTGCCATCTGAGGAATAGCACTCCTATACCAAGGTAGTGGTGGGATCTCTCGAGGGTACTTGGTCGTACGACAAGGAGCTTGGAACTCTGCCTTGCTGTTTTTACCAGCAATACCTCCCAACACAAGTAGAGGTGATGTGACTAATGTCCATATGAGGACTATCACCACAATTGTACCAAATGGCAGTGCTGCTGTCGCATTGTACGCAATGGCAACGGTGTTCAGGAAGCAGAATGTCAGAAACAGAGGACCACAGAAAAGGCATCCAGTCAGCAACAGATTCCTCACCTGTCAAACCAACAATTTGAAAATAAATTATTTCACAACATCCAGTTTTTAGAAAGATCATGCCTAGAAGTTATAATAGCCCAAGACATAGTTAATTCAAGCATACCCAGTTTGTTCCTTCTAGCTGACAGTAGAAAGAGGCAGCTGTATATCCCGCAATCCCAGAAGTGAGTGCATATATGACCACCAGTGCTGTAAATAGAGCTCCTCGGTTGTATGGATAAAATACACCCACTAGCGCAAGCATAAAAATAAATACAGTGCTGGAAATGAATGCAATTCAATCAAAAATCAATGGTTGGCATAAAATGGCATCATAACAAACTGAATGAAATTTGAACAAACAACAGTGTAACATCCTTACAGAGTAAACAACTGGCTGCCAGAACCAAGGGCTGCAGCAAACAAAGATTTGTATTTGGGGAACCGGAACACATCACCATGGATGTACTTCCATCCTGTCTCTTCCTGGTCATCAGCAGCTTCCTCATCTTGGGCATACCTATCAATAAATTAAACATATGTGGTAGAACACTTGAGGAAGAAAAGATATATCAGTAGATAAGCAAATGAAGGTAAGAAATTTAAAATACAAAACTCACTTCACAAAATCATTCTTCAGAACTCGCATGAGAATCGTGGCAAGAAAACCAGTCAAAAGCAAAACCGTCACACAAGAATTTATAATTGAAAACCAATGAATTTCCAAATGATGTGGCAACGAAGAAGAGAGTGAGTACTTCTCCATCCTCTTCTCAAAAGGGGTGTCAGTTTCCTTCCATTTCACACTGTACATGAACTCCACATCAACCTCCTTATCCTCTGTCAAGTCCACCAAAGAATGAGGATCCATTCGAGCACTGATCTCAATAACACGGTCTTTGTTATAAAGAATGTCAAACTGGATATGCTTGTAAAGGAAATACTTATACTCGCTCGGATGAGTCTTTCCTTCCTTGTCAACTTTACCAATGAACCCCCAGATGGGTAAGTCATCATAGTACATTTGGAAATAGAAGTCTTTTTCCACTGCACTTCGGAACTGAGCAACATCTTGCTCGGACAACTTCTTTCTACACGCAAGAGCAGAGTCCTTCTCGTCTCTGAAGTTGAGTTTATAAGGAGCACTAACAAGTCGGTCCCCATTCAACACCTCACCAAGTGCTTCCCTTTTCTCTTTTATTATTGCATCTGCCATAAAAAAATAAACCCGAAAATCATTCTAACACCTACATAACGCAGTATCGGAATAATTCCATTGACCCTTCCCCGAGCTTTTACTAATATACAAAAATTAGAGCAAAAGGGGTAAGAGGAAGAACCTGGGGAGCAGAATGGTAGATCAAAATATCGATAAGTTTCACTGAAATCACAAATTATAATAAACAAGAATTAGAATCAAAGCATAGAATTCTTGAGGGCGTGTTTGGCAGGATTGATGATAATCTACTGTAAACACCCGAATGCATGAATCGCATTTGCATCCTTGGCAAAGAAGGATCTCACGGATCCAATTCCAGATCTTAAAACCAAAAGAATAAAAAATGATAAGAGTTACCTGGGGTTGTGGAAAGGGCCAACCTTATTGGCGTATAGAGGGACAGGGTCACCGACCTTGAAGCGGTGATCGGAAGAATCAGATCTCACATGGGTCAAGCAACAGGCGATCAGAACCCCGACAACAAGAAGTGTGATAGGGGAATCGCTCATTGTTTGACTAATTTTCTGAGAACGTGAAGACAAGTGCAAGTTTCAAGTGACAATGAACCAGACACAGGCCTCTTAGAGGGAGCTGGAGGTCGTGCAGGTTATATATATATCTATTAAGCGAGGCCCCGGAGATCTGAGTAATTTTTTTTCTTCTTTTACTCTACTTTTCGTTTGACTTTCGATGCTTCTTCTTATCAGTTCGTCTTTTGGGGTAAATAAATTCATCCCTTCATTAATGTTTGATCCGGCTTGATCTGGTTCGATAGTTTAAGAACCGACTAGGTTTTTATTTTTTTAATTTTTTTAATTCGGCTCGGTTTTGGACAAACTGACAGTACCCGCATGCCCGCATCTAATTTGACCATACAATTTTGCGAGTCCATGTGATCTTATTATCATGACATTGACACCCCAATTGTAGGGAGCTGGCTAAGTTACGGATTCTGTAACTTACAGATCCAGCTTTAGCCAACTCCCGTACACACCCATTTGCTGGCTTTTCTCTCCCCTTAAGACATGTGTACTCCTCTCATTTGGTGCATATGTTACATATTCTTTTTTTTTTTTTTATTACATGAGACTATTGCTCAGATTACAACTCATATACATGAGACTATAACTGATATTTACAAAGCAGACTAGTACTGGGACCAACTTATATAATTGCTGATGGAGCTCTGCCCAGATTTTTGACCCTCACAAATATTTGAGGGATGTCTACTCCTCACTCATGGGTAAGGGAGAAGACTACCTTCACTCAAATTAATTGAGGAAAAAAATACCCCAACAATACTTTTGTGGGAGTTCGAACTGCTGCCCTCCAAGTTGGAGGGCAGCAGCCCTGGCCACTCGGGCTGAGCCGAATGGTTGTATGTTACAGATTCTGTAACATAAGCAACCTCCCAATTGTAGATGGGTCGACAGATCTACTCAACTTCATATTTAAATTCATAATAAAAATTTAAATTTGTAGTTACTCCATATCCATCCTGAATTTATATTTTTCACTCTATATCCATATCTATATCCGAAATTAAGCATCTTTATTTCGGATCTAGATATGAAACGATTAAATAAATAAGCCATTAACTAAGCACTAAGGTTGTGTTTGTTTTTTTATCTAAAATATGAATAGGTCTGAATGAAAATATCTTAATGACATGTTTGTTTTTTCTTTTTCAACATTTGAAGAAAAAAATTTAAAATTTAGTAATTTGACATAAATATCCTTTTAAGTGATTCAATATTTGTTCTTAACAATTTATAATTTTCACAGGTTAATTAGTTTGGTAGCATTAAAAAAAACTATCATTATTGATCTTAATTTAATTTTGTAATAAAAGATGTAATTACAATATCAACTCTTATTATAAAGTTAACACTATTTTTTTTTTTTATTCATCATAATGGACATAATTTGATTTATTCAATATTTCAGTTTAGTTAATGTTATCATGTGAATAAAATTTTAAAACAATTAAAAAAATAATTTCAAGAATAATACAAAAATATTAGGTTTATATATAATATTGGAAATACATGAATTGTTAAGGGTATTTTTGAGATTTGAAATTAAAATTTTTCATTTTCACTTCAGACTTCAGATAAAAGTGATTTTTTTTTTTTACTTTTTCTATTTAGATAAAATTGTCTGACAATAAGTGATAAGTTAAAAAAAACCTAAAATAAATAAATATCTAAAAATAAAGTTAAATTCAAATTTCAGACTAAAAAATAAGAATAATGATATAGCCACAAACTCTTGTACAAACTTATTTTGTACAAACTGATGTGGCATGATAAAATTGGTTGAATTAAATATCACTTGGCCCACATGATTTGTTTTTATTATTTTATATTTTTATTCAACCAATGAATTAATGCCACGTTAGTTTGTACAAAATAAATTTGTACAAGAGTTTGTGGCTGTATCATTACTCAAAAAATAAACATCACCTAAATATTGTAACTTCTACTTTTACACCAAAACAAACAAATAAGAAAGATAATAAAATATTCATCAAAAGTAATTGTAGGAATAAGATCATTGTAATTTAGCAAGTAAATGGGTTTTTGATTTCGATTCTCGTTGCAGAAATGTAAACACACCATTAATGTGTTAGATTCTTTGTATGTTACTCAGTTTATCCAAGGGCAGTAAAGTACGCAAACTAATCTTTTTTGGGTTATAGTTGAAATAAAACAATTCATGGTGCCAAAGTCATAAGCATGACTTCAGGATTTAATATATCTCAAAGAACTGCAGTCAAACTGCGGATACTTTACCTAAGTTTAATTTGAACTTCATTTTAGTAATTCTTTTGTATTAATAGAAGATTTCCCTCTGGAACTATCTTGTTATCTTTGAGTTTTTTGGATCCTGATTTTATGAGAATTTCTTTTTCCAAAAAAGGAAAATGTTTATGTGAAATCTCAAAATTGTGTAATCTATTATTCGAGTTATTGTATTCATTCATCTTAACATAAATTCCAATTTAAGAAAAAAAAGTAAAGAAAAATAAACAACCCTACAATACCATTTGGGGTCTGGTACAAAAAATCTGGCACTTCTTTAAGCTTGAGTTTAAGAAGTTTATAGCAACTAATAAAGAGTGAAGATAAGAGCATAGTTTAACATGGATAACGACTGTTACTGACGGGGGTGAGGATAAGAGCACTATCTATTGCTGCAAGGCTTTGATGTAGCTCTTAAGGAAATTTTGATGGCTAGTTATGCCTTGTTTTGTTATGAGATATTATTACTTTTAAAATACAATTGTTGTGAAAAAAATTATAGTTAAAAAGTAAAGGTTTATAATATGTGAAAATATGTTAATAATTTTAATTAAAAATAAAAATATTATAAATTTTTCATCACACAATTATAAAATCAAATCAATCTAACTTATAAATCACAATAGTAAGTGTTTGCCTAATTATAATTTAAAACTTAAATTATCCTATCACACTATCAAATAGGGTCTAAAAATACTTGAAAGAAAATGAATCGAAAGATCGTACGGGCAATTATGGACCCAAAAGCAACTAAATCCTTGGACAATTTATGCAATTGCTCAATGCCTCTCCTAAAATTAAGGCTTCATCATACCTTTTCTACTTACAAATTATTTTATATTTAATTTATTATTTAAAATTGAATTATTATATTTGTATCTCTTAAAAATAAGGCCCCATCTTTTGCTATTTATTTTTGTTTTCTAAAAATATAGAGGGATAAATAAAGTCCAAATCAATTTTTTTATTCCCTACCATCCTAGAATTTGAACTTGGGTGGCCAAAGAATTAGTTTATATTTATTTTCTTGTTTAAAAACTTGAATTTCAATATTTGCCTGTAGTTAACAATTAAACTGGACTAAGATTTAGTTAAGGATTACTCTCTATTTTGGAAGTGAAATTTCCATCACTAACCTCAATTTTTGTTTCTTTCCTACTACAACACATCCTCTTTATTTTTTATAAGGCAGATCAGCAGCCCCTAAAATAACACCTATTTTTACACTTTTTTTGAGCTATTAAATAAACATAAATGAATCGCTCCAATTACATTGATCAATTAGCTAAAATTATTAATCTTACACAATAATTTCCAAGATTTTTCTCTCTAGATATCCTCTTTCTTCAACACTTTTACTCTTTTCTTTCTCCTCACTCCAGTGTTACGTGAAAATACTATTATCGAAATAATAATTTGTTAGCCACGTTAAAATTCTTATATAATGTGAGCACTGAAAAATGATTTTGCAACATTTTTTTATGCTCAACCAATAATATATCAAGGAATAAAGTTTTTGAATTGCTTAGCTGTTATAATTCAAAGCATGATTGATAGTAATTTGAATGATCTAAAATTGGTTGAAATTTTGGGTTATTTGAACAAGAGTAACAATAGAGTTAAAACTCCTTTATGAACTTATTTTGTACAATTTGATGCGACATAATTCAATTCGTTAGATTAAATATCTCTTGACTCGCATAATTTATTTTTTATTAATTTGTATGATCATCCAAGTAATAAAATTATACCACATCAGTTTGTACAAAATTAATTTATACAAGGTTTAATATCATAGAGTTGCTAATATACCCTCATTCTTTGTAATCTCTCAAAATTAAACATATTTGGACATAATCCCAAGAAAAAGCAAATCTTAAAAGATAATAATAGTTGTAAAAAAAAACCGTTAAGGATTTTCTATCTAAAAAACTTAATCTTAATACTTATTTATTACAAAAATTCCCATCAATATCATTAATTTTAAATTAAATAAAAATGCCTACTTAATTTAATTGAGCCGGCGAGACAGAAATTTCATTTAGATAGGACCACCAAATGCATTTATTTTATAATGTTGGCATAATTTGAAGAATATATATAAATACATTCTTTTCTTATTTAAAGCAATCCTGTACAAAAGTTGTATTGATTTTGTGGACCGACATGATAACTGGTCGCATTTTTTTCTCATATTCTTTCGTGTATCGTTGTTGACCGACCGTCCATGAAGTGACTCGTGAGTAGGATCTCCACTTCCACTGCAAAATTTCCTTCTACGTCTCTGAGCCTTTCAAATTTCTTATTTAAGCATATATTTCGACTTTTCTCTATGTCGGTCCTTTTCGAGTTTCGCCAGTTTCTGTGAAAGGTTTGTTAATGAAATCAGTAAATTGATAAATGTACCACCAAAAACAGCTAATTATGTAAATTTTATGATATTAACTCCCCCATTTTTCAATATCTTAAAAAATTAAAAAATAGAAGGCCAACATTTTTACCCCTACAGGATTTTAATTTTACCTTTTTTTATATAACTTTCGTGATAAATCATCAAATATTTGAGATTAAATTTTTTAAAAAATTATTAATTATTTGTAATTGGGATAAGAGGAGATTTTCAATAAAAGTTTTTACAATAGGGATAACTGGATATTGTAAAAAGTATAAATCATAAGTCACCTATATCAACTTGAAAACTGTAAGGGAAGAAGTCATTTTCCGAAAATAAGAATTTTAATAGTAATTTTAGCAAAATAAAGAATAAAACAGTAAGATTAAAAAAAAAGGAACTCTAAGATTGAAACAATTTTTCATTATGAAAATCACCTAACCTTGTAAATGCAAAAAAAAAAAAAAAATCTCTTCCATTATGATTATAAACTGCATTATCATAAAATCAGTGCATAAATATGGTAATTAAAATGCTTTTGCTAAGATCAATTTTGATTCTCGTGGAGGTCATTAAGGCCCAAAGAATGAACTAGATAACATAAATCTAGCTTCTATGTAATTAACTAATATGCTTACTTATGTTATTTGAAGAATCATTTAATAATAAATAGGTAAAAACCAACAACATGGAAAGCTGACGAAACAAAAACGTAAACGAAACACAAGTTTATGAATAACAAACTTTTATTGAATAAATCTCAATTGAAAAAATTAGGGTTTTCAACATTTTATATAATAACACTAAATATTAAGAATTTACCAAAATATGTAAATTTAAAATATTATTTTATAATAAAATTCTCCTAATCTAAATAAGAAAAGAAAAATAAATGGTGTTCAAATTTGAATTTTAGAAAAAAAAAATTCCTAAGAGAATCAAGAAAAATAGAAAAAAATCTTAAAACTGAGAACGACTAAGAAAGAAGCGGAATTTCTAGCTCGACCACGCGGTAAAATGGCACAACCATTATGGGTTTGGTTTGTTTGACCGCAAACTTCAAAATGGTATATAATACGCGAAAAACGAACACTTATAACTTAAATTATGCCCTCAAAAAGATACCCCGCTCACACTACACAACCATCCTACATCAAACAGTAGGGATATATACAAGAAAAAGAGAAAACATAATACTTCAAGGGTCTGAATGTAAAAATTCTTAGTACTTGTTTTCCTGATATAAATAAAGAGCATTAGAAGAGTCATCGTGTTGAAAGTAAAGCGCCCAGCGTGGAATCATTGTGGTAATTTAGCTAGGCAAATACTGGATAGGAGGAAAATGAGGACGGCCATTCCAGAAGAACCCTTGGGCTCAACAGGGAAATCGATTCCTCTTGTAGGCTTTGGAACCGTTGAATATCCATTGAATGAAGCCTTTAAAGAACGCGTTCTGCATGCAATTAAGCTGGGGTATAGACACTTTGATACTGCTGCAGCTTACCCATCCGAGCAACCTCTTGGCGAAGCATTAGCCGAAGCTTTACGTCTTGGCCTCGTTCAATCCGGCGACGAGCTTTTCATCACCTCAAACCTCTGGCTCACCGACTCCTATCGCGGCCGTGTCATCCCGGGCCTACAAAAAACTCTCAAGTAATTTTAGGACAGCCGTAACTTAAAAATTATAATACTAGGTTCGATAAGCGCTAGCTATTATGGTTTTAAAACTAAATTATGTGATCCACTACTTCCAACTTCCATGATAAAAAAATTATAATATCATTACTATTTTTGTTAAAATTATTATTTAAAAATCATATTTACTATATATTATTAATTTTTATTTTATAACTATAACTTCTTCTTTTTCGTTATTATTGTAATTTAAAAACTACAGTATCTTAATATCAAACAAACTTTAATCTAATGAGCATGCCTAACTTTTGTGACTTTCTTAATAAATTTTATTTATTTGTTCATTTTTTTCCCTCTTTGTGTAGGACTCTTGGATTGGAGTACCTTGATCTCTATCTAGTTCATTTTCCGGTAAGCTTGATTCTAGAGGCGACGTATCCGGTGAAGCCGGAGGATATTCGTTCATTTGACTATGAGAGTGTTTGGGAGGAAATGGAGAAATGTCAAGAGCTAGGTCCTACAAAAAAAAAAGGAGTAAGTAACTTTACATACAAGAAACTTGAGAGGTTACTTGCTACAATGCTACTGCAAAAATTCATCCTGCTGTCAATCAGGTGAGTGAATGAAATTAAAATATTGGGACGAAATATTGTTTTATGCCTCTATATATAAAATGCATTTTGTTTGGTAAGCTGGAGATGAATCCGATTTGGCAGCAAAAGAAGCTGCGAGAGTATTGTAAGGAGAAGGGATTCATTTTTCAGCTTTCTCACCATTGGGAGCGGTAGGGACTAACTGGGGACACAATCGAGTTATGGAAAATGAGGTGCTCAAACACAGTCTTTCCGTTAGCTTCTGCGATCTGTTTGATGAAGGTTAACAAGAAGGTCAACAAGAAGGTGTGCCTAGTGAAATGGAAGAATCAACTCCATTACGAAGGTCAACAAGAACCCGAAGGCCAAATCCCAAATACGCTAATGCAGCCATAGTTGAAGAAGCAACTGGAATAGAACCTGAGACGTTCGAAGAAGCGTCACAGAGTTCTGAGTGGATGACAGCTATGAAAGACGAGATCACTGCACTTGAACAAAATCAGAACTGGGAACTCGTGCCAAAGCCAAAAGATGTGAAACCCATATCCTGCAGATGGGTTTACAAAATAAAGCACCGTCCAGATGGGTCAATCGAGAGGTACAAGGCTCGATTGGTAGCTCGTGGTTTCTCTCAACAATATGGACTAGATTATGACGAAACGTTTAGTCCAGTGGCAAAACTTACAACCGTCCGAGTCTTACTTGCACTTGCAGCCAACAAAAGCTGGAACTTGTGGCAGATGGACGTGAAGAATGCCTTTCTCCATGGAGAGCTGGATAGAGAGATCTACATGATTCAACCGATGGGTTTTCAGAACCGAGGTCATCCTGAGTATGTGTGTAAACTGCGAAAGGCTCTCTACGGACTAAAACAAGCACCCAGGGCGTGGTATGGCAAGATTGCTGAATTTCTAACTCAAAGTGGGTATTCAGTAACATCTGCAGACTCCAGCTTGTTTGCTAAAGCTAATGGAGAAAGGATAGCTATTGTGCTCGTGTACGTAGATGATCTAATCATCACTGGAGATGATGTTGAAGAAATTTTCCGAACAAAGGAGAACTTGTCAGTTCGTTTTCAAATGAAAGAACTTGGACAACTTAAGCATTTCCTTGGGCTAGAGGTTGATCAGACGAAAGAAGGGATATTTCTTTGTCAACAGAAATATGCCAAAGATTTGTTGAAGAAGTTTGGGATGCTAGAATGTAAGCCGATCTCAACACCGATGGAACCAAATGCCAAGATGTGTGCACATGAAGGCAAAGACCTGGAAGATGCATCGATGTATCGACAATTAGTGGGTAGTCTAATCTACTTAACCTTGACTCGACCTGACATTTCTTATGCTGTTGGCGTGATGAGTCGATACATGCAAAATCCGAAGAAGTCTCATTTAGAAGCGGTTCGGCGAGTACTCAAATATGTGAAGAGTACAATAGACTATGGTCTTCTATACAAGAAAGGTGGAAATTGCAAACTAGTTGGCTACTGTGATGCTGACTATGCAGGAGATCACGATACTCGCAGATCAACTACTGGGTATATGTTTACCCTTGGATCTGGAACGATTTCTTGGTGTAGCAAGAGACAACCGACTGTGTCCATGTCAACTACGGAAGCAGAGTATCGAGCAGCAGCAATGGCAGCTCAAGAAAGCACGTGGCTGATACAACTAATGAATGATCTACATCAACCAATAGATTATACAGTTCTGTTGTACTGTGAAAACCAATCGGCAATTCGGCTGGCGGAGAATCCTGTTTTTCATGCAAGAACTAAACATGTGGAAGTGCATTACCACTTTGTTAGGGAAAAAGTTCTGCAAGAAGAGATTGAGATGAGGCAAGTCAAGACAGATGAACAAATTGCTGACTTGTTTACAAAAAGCTTGAGTGTTGGAAAGTTTGAACATTTCCGTCGTCAGCTTGGCGTGATTCAAAGAATGGGGGCTAGCATTGAGGGGGAGTGTTGAGAAGTCAATATTAGCCCAAATAAGTCCACACCTAAATTAATTTGATGTCATTGCTTACATCAATTTAGTTAGGTGAATATTAGCCCAAATAAGTCCACACCTAAATTAATTTGATGTCATTGCTTACATCAATTTAGTTAGGTGAAAATTAGGTATTTTTCCCATGTTTAATTTCAATGGTTTAAATTAGTTTGTGGTTATTTTAATGAGTGGTTTAGATTGTTTCTTGTAACCTATAAATACCTCATTTGTATTTGAGTTTTATCATTAAACAATCAAAGCTTTATTATAAGCATTTGAAAGTTTTCTTAAGAGTTCTTCTCTTTTGCAATTTTGTGAGATTATTCTAAAGAGAGTTTTTCTTCTTCTTGATCAATTAGAGTTTTTACTCTATTTTGATTCAACAGACTGTTGCTCAGTTATTTCATAATTCATTTTTCCTTTCAACTTGAGAATTAAAATACAACAACGAAACCTATCAATCACTTTCATCTGCAGTGTTAAATTGAATGCTAACAGTATTTATTTTGTTTCAAAAAAGTTTTTATATTTGAGAAATAATTCTTTTTAGAGGCTTAATTAGAAGTTGAAGAAATGTAAAAGATTATTCCGTTCATTGCTGCTCAGTAAATTCAATAAAAATGAAAGTAGGCAAAATTGTATTATTATATGAACCCATATATCTATCTGTAAAATCTCACAAGTTCAAACAAGAGAGTTAGGATTTGAACCCTACTCAGATGGGTGGGAAAAGTGTTTAATTACCAATATACTATTCATTAATAATAGTAATAATAAGAAGCTATGTTTTAAAGTTGTATGACATATCTAATTGCAAGTTATGAAATTTTATTATTGAATAGATGAATGAACATCATACATTAATTGAGATGATTTCTTGTAATAGAAGCGACAGAACAATACAAACATCCTATATATATAGAGAGAGTCATTCTCTAGTGTGGGTACTCGTTTTAGAATGCAGATTTGAAATTTCACAATAGTGTCAACATGCCTGAGAATAATTACATATTTTCTCATAAATAATTGATTTTTTTTTTCCTCTTTATTTTTTCTGGTGCATGTAAAGGTTGCTATTAGGTGGTTTTACCAGCAAAGGGTGAGTGTCATTGTAAAGAGCTTTAATAAAGAACGAATGGAACAAAACCTTGACATATTTGACTGGGAGCTAAGTGCGGAAGAGCTTCAAAAGATAGAACAAATTCTGCAGTACAGAGGAAGCCGTGCTGAGGCGTACCTATCAGAGAATGGTCCTTTCAGAACTGTGGAGGAAATATGGGATGGAGAAATTTAATATAATAGTATGCCTTTGTTTTTCTATTCTGTAATGCCTATTCTATTTACATTATGTAATTCTTGTTTCTAAAATAACTCTTCACATTTTAGGCTTTTCTTTTTGGTGTGTGTGTATGGTTGGGGGCGCCGGGGGGATTCAGCCTTGAGCTTGAGAAAAATAAAGTTACAGAAGTACACCAAATATTCTTAATTCTAGTTTCTTGTGCATCACAACACCAGTAGCAAACATGATAGATTTAGCTCCCTTGCAATCAACAAGTTCTTTTGCATGAGTACACAAGGAAGTAAGAAACATACAGACACATGAAGGATTTCTGATTAAACAAATGACTTTAAGAATAATAATAATAATAATCATATCGTAGTTGGACAAAACACGAAACAACATCAGCATCTCCCAAACTGTTTTAACACACCTTTCACTCAATAAATTAAACATAAAATAATAGTAATCACAAACTTAGCTGAAATATCAGCAATATACCAGCTACAGTTTGTTTACAAGAACAAAGTACAACAAGGAAACATTGACAGATTTCTGTAAAATTTTGCACACTACAAATGAAGATACGCAATAAATAAAAACAACTGCAAAGAACAGAAAATTAATTTTCATTTATCAAACAGAGCATAGTAGAAAGTATCAAGAACTAAAATAAAGCATTACCCACACTGCAAACTTACTCGTTTGATGCACATTGTCCATGTACTTGTGTTGGAAACCCTACAAGCCAACAGTATTACAAATACAAATTAAATTGCATGTAGATGATACCAAATGCTCAATCTAAAAGAACCCCCCGCCCCTCCTTCCAAATTACTCAAACCAATAGTCTAAACTTAGCCTAACAAACGTTACTTATGTCAAAGTTGGCTGCATCTAGAAGTGTTTGGCATGGCTGCATCTAGAAGGGTTTGACATTTGAAAAAAAAGAAAATGGTGCAGCCGGCCAAAGAAAATGGTGCCATCCAAATGGAGAAAAAGAAGAAGTTGGTAACTACATTTGAAATATATACATATATATATTAATTTAATAGCCATTTTTTGGCTATAAAAGGAAGTGCTCACTCATTCATTTGCATTCAATTCCATCGAGAGAGAAGCATTGCTTTCTTGAGTGTTGAGAGTTTTAAGAGTTTAATAAACTCTTGAGTGTCTAGTGAGTTAGAGAGTTTGGGTGTATTGGGGTTTTGGGAAGTGAGCTAAAATACTACAATACTTGTAACTCCTTTTCACTAGTAAAATATTTCCTTCTGTCTTCGCCCGTGGACGTAGGCTAAAAGCCGAACCACGTAATTTTCTAGTGTCCTCTATTGTGCTTGTTCTTTATTTTCTTACAATTTCACTTTAGCTGCGTGTCTGCTTCACCCACCAATTTCCTAACAGTGGTATCAGAGCTATTAGTTGTATTTTTTGGAGTCGGGTACTATTCACGTAAGGGGTACTATTCACGTATACGGCGTACGGTACTATTCACGTATACGGCGTACAGTACTATTTACGTATACGGTATACGGCACTATTGATGTATATGGTACTATTCACATATACGGTACTATTCACATATACGGTACTATTTACGTGAAACGGTGGAAGCGATCCAAGAATTTTGCGGTGCAAAGCAGGGAATAGTGGTGTGAGTAAAGCAACTGTGTGGTTTTGTACATGTCTAGGAAAGTTCTGTCACAAAGGCGATAAGAGCTTAAGGAGTCTGGGTTTTAAGTGGGACCATTGTGACCCCTCCAGTCTTTCCTGGGAACTTTCCTGGTGTGCATTCTCACACATACTCACAACTATTCAAGGTGGTACACTAGCTTGTGTGCAATATTATCAACAAAATGGCGGCAAAGTATGAAATTGAGAAGTTTAACGGAAATAATTTTTCGTTGTGGAAAATGAAGATGAAAGCTGTATTGAGGAAAAATAATTGTTTGGCAGCAATTGGAGAAAGGCCCATGGAGATAACTGATGACAAGTGGAACGAGGTAGACGGCAACGCTATTTCTGATCTACACTTGGCACTTGCGGATGGAGTATTATCCAGTGTGGCAGAGAAAAATACGGCGAAGGAAATTTGGGATACTCTCACAAAATTGTACGAGGCCAAGTCACTACACAATAAAATCTTCTTGAAGAGAAAACTCTATACTCTTCGAATGGCGGAATCTACAATGGTGACCGACCACATCAACACATTGAAGACTCTATTTTCACAACTCACAACGTTGGGTCATAATATAGAGGAAAATGAACGTGCAGAGCTTCTACTTCAAAGTCTACCAGATTCGTATGATCAACTCATCATCAACCTGACGAACAACAATCCAGTGGAGAGTCTAGTTTTCGACGATGTTGCAGCCTCCGTATTAAATGAGGAGAGCAGGCGGAAAAATAAAGAAAACAGACAAGCAAGTTTGCAGCAAGCGGAGGTGCTATCGGTGACGAGAGGGAGATCAACAGAACGTGGCCCCAGTGGGAGTCAAAGTCATGGTAGATCAAAATCCAGAAGTAAGAAGAATGTTAAATGCTACAACTGTGGTAAGAAAGGGCACGTCAAAAAAGAGTGTTGGAGTAACCAGAAGAGAAAAGAGGGCAAAGAACCTAAGTCATCAAATGCTCAGGGTTGTGTAGCAAATACCTCAGATGATGGTGAAATTCTCTACAGCGAGGCAACAACTGTTTCAGAAGGCAGAAAACGACTATCTGATGTCTGGCTTATAGACTCAGGAGCTACCTGGCACATGACCTCTAAGAGAGAATGGTTCCACACATATGAACCTATCTCAGGAGGATCTGTATATATGGGAGATGATCATGCCTTGGAGATCGCTGGTATTGGTACTATCAAAATAAAAATGTTTGATGGTACAATTCGCACAATTGGAGAGGTACGACATGTCAATGGCCTGAAGAAAAATCTATTGTCTTTGGGACAAATGGATAGTCATGGGTTCAAAACTCATGTGGAGAATGGAATAATGAAGATCGTTAAAGGTGCGCTTATATTGATGAGGGCAGAAAAGATCGGTGCTAATTTATTCATGCTTAAAGGAGAAACACTACAGGAGGCTGATGCATGTGTCGCATCAAATGGAGAAGAATCAACGATGATGTGGCATCTCAAACTTGGCCACATGTCAGAACAAGGCTTGAAGATTCTCTCTGAGCGAAAATTACTTCCGGGGCTCAAATCGGTAAGTTTACCATTTTGCGAGCATTGTGTTACAAGTAAGCAGCATAGATTAAAATTAAGTAAATCTATTGTTAGAAGTAAATGCATGCTAGACTTGATTCATTCTGATGTTTGGGAATCACCGGATATATCCATGGGAGGTGCAAAGTACATGGTGACTTTCATTGATGATTATTCCAGAAGATGTTGGGTGTATCCAATTAAGAAAAAGTCAGATGTATTTCCTGTGTTTAAAGAATACAAAGCGCGGGTGGAACTTGAATCTGGTAAAAAGATCAAGTGCTTGAGGACAGATAATGGTGGAGAATATATAGACGGCGAGTTTCTTGCTTTCTGTAAGCAAGAAGGTATTCAGAGGCAGTTCACGGTGGCATACACTCCTCAACAAAATGGAGTGGCGGAGCGGATGAACAGAACTCTTACAGAAAGAATAAGAGCTATGTTGAAAACTGCTGGTCTACCCAATTCATTCTGGGCAGAAGCAGCCAAAACTGCCTGTTATATAGTAAATCGGTCGTCATCTACAGCAATTGGGTTGAAGACGGCGATGGAGATGTGGACTGGAAAGCCAGCTGATTATTCCTACCTACATGCATTTGGATGTCCTGTGTACGTGATGTACAATGCCCAAGAAAGAACAAAGCTGGATGCAAAATCTAGAAGATGTATCTTCTTGGGGTATGCTGATGGAGTAAAGGGGTATCGTCTGTGGGACCCCACTGCCCAGAAGATCGTCATCAGCAGAGATGTTATTTTTGTAGAAGATCAACTGCAAAGGAGAGATAAGGATGATGGCACTACAAAAGAAAAGTCAGAGATCGTGCCAGTATATGTGGAAAATAATCTAGAAGATTCAGATTCTTCTGAAGCAGCACCAGAGCACGAGGAACAAGAATCAGTCGAGTCCGAGGCTCCAGAAGTTCGTTGGTCAACTCGTGAGAGACGACCACCAACATGGCACTCGGAGTATGTCACAGAGATCAACGTTGCATACTGTCTTCTAACGGAGGATGGAGAGCCATCAACTTTCCATGAAGCTTTAGAAAGCTTAGATATTGCTTTGTGGATGACAGCAATGCAAGAAGAAATAGAAGCTTTACACAAGAACAAGACATGTGAACTTGTACCACTACCACGTGGAAGAAAAGCCATTGGAAACAAATGAGTCTACAAGATCAAGCGTGATGGCAATGACAAAGTAGAGCGGTATCGTGCAAGATTGGTGGTGAAAGGATATGCTCAGAAAGAAGGTATTGACTTCAACGAGATATTTTCTCCAGTGGTTCGACTCACAACAGTCAGAATAGTCTTGGCGATGTGTGCTACATTTGACCTACATCTTGAGCAGTTAGATGTGAAAACTGCATTTCTTCATGGAGAACTTGAAGAAGAAATATATATGCTCCAACCAGAAGGTTTTGCAGAAACAGGAAAGGAGAACTTGGTTTGCAGGTTGAACAAATCTCTATACGGTCTCAAACAGGCGCCGAGGTGTTGGTATAAGAGATTTGATTCTTTCATTATGAGCCTTGGATACAACAGACTCAGTTCAGACCATTGTGCATATTACAAGAGGTTTGAAGATAATGATTTCATCATTTTGCTGTTGTACGTGGATGACATGTTGGTAGCAGGCCCCAACAAAAATCGAGTCCAAGAATTAAAGGCACAGTTGGCTAGGGAGTTTGAAATGAAGGACTTGGGACCAGCAAACAAGATTCTGGGGATGCAAATTCACCGAGACAGAAATAACAGGAAGATTTGGCTTTCACAGAAGAATTACTTGAAGAAAATCTTGCGGCGCTTCAACATGCAAGATTGTAAGTCAATTTCTACCCCACTTCCTGTTAATTTCAAATTATCCTCAAGTATGTGTCCTAGCAATGAAGCAGATAGGAAGGAGATGTCTCGAGTACCGTATGCATCAGCAGTGGGAAGTTTGATGTTCGCTATGATATGTACTAGACCGGACATTGCACAAGCAGTGGGAGCAGTCAGTCGATACATGGCGAATCCTGGTAGAGAGCATTGGATAGCTGTGAAGAGGATTCTGAGATACATCAGAGGAACCTCAGATGTTGCATTATGTTATGGAGGATCAGAGTTTACTGTCAGGGGTTATGTGGATTCAGATTTTGCTGGAGATCTTGATAAAAGGAAATCCACTACTGGTTATGTGTTTACACTTACGGGAGCAGCTGTAAGCTGGGTTTCGAAACTGCAGACCGTTGTGGCTTTATCTACAACAGAAGCAGAATACATGGCAGCTACACAAGCTTGCAAGGAAGCTATTTGGATACAAAGGTTATTGGAGGAGCTCGGGCACAAACAACAGAAAATTCATGTGTTTTGTGACAGTCAGAGTGCCTTGCACATTGCAAGGAATCCAGCCTTTCATTCCAGGACAAAGCACATAGGAGTTCAGTATCACTTCGTTCGTGAAGTAGTGGAAGATGAAAGTGTGGATTTACAGAAAATCCATACCAAAGAGAACCTAGCAGATGTTTTGACCAAGCCGATAAATACTGATAAGTTTGTCTGGAGTAGATCCTCTTGTGGCCTAGCAGAAACGTAGGCAACATGATTATGGCGAAGCAGAAAGGATTGTGTGGAGATTGATTGTTTTTCAATTTAATCTCCAAGTGGGAGAATGTCAAAGTTGGCTGCATCTAGAAGTGTTTGGCATGGCTGCATCTAGAAGTGTTTGGCATGGCTGCATCTAGAAGGGTTTGACATTTGAAAAAAAAGAAACTGGTGCAGCCGGCCAAAGAAAATGGTGCCATCCAAATGGAGAAAAAGAAGAAGTTGGTAACTACATTTGAAATATATACATATATATATTAATTTAATAGCCATTTTTTGGCTATAAAAGGAAGTGCTCACTCATTCATTTGCATTCAATTCCATCGAGAGAGAAGCATTGCTTTCTTGAGTGTTGAGAGTTTTAAGAGTTTAATAAACTCTTGAGTGTCTAGTGAGTTAGAAAGTTTGGGTGTATTGGGGTTTTGGGAAGTGAGCTAAAATACTACAATACTTGTAACTCCTTTTCACTAGTAAAATATTTCCTTCTGTCTTCGCCCGTGGACGTAGGCTAAAAGCCGAACCACGTAATTTTCTAGTGTCCTCTATTGTGCTTGTTCTTTATTTTCTTACAATTTCACTTTAGCTGCGTGTCTGCTTCACCCACCAATTTCCTAACAACTTAAATATCTCGTCCAATTCGCAGCTGCACAATAAAGTGGTTACACGTCATCAGACAAATAACCTTGCTTTCATGCATACCCACAACCAGGAGAAGGCCATTCCTTACAAGTCTGTGGGCTTCTTGTAAAGAACATTCCAGTGTCACTAAAATCATAGTATAAGTGGAATGCAAAACGCCAAACACATTACAAAGAAGGATAATGAGCCTCTCAAGCTCTCGTGAGCTTTTAAAGATCTTATACTATGTGTTTTTAAGTCATAGTGTATGAGTAGGATTTAACTTCTTCATTTTCTTTATTTATTATTAATTACCAATCATATTTTTGCTTATGAGAATATCAAATCATGAGAAAATCCTAATCCACAAAAGAAATATCTGCAGAACCAAACACACTTAAACTATTGTTTTAATATATTTATTATTTAAAATGAAAAATTATAAGTTTATTTTTGTATTTTTGAAAATCACGAAACTACCTTCCCATTAGTATAATATTTTTGTTTCTTAACTTCTTCTCTCCAAGGGCGTAAGCCGAAAACTTTTGTTACGAGGGCAACATGAATAATGTACAATAGTTAAGTTAAGATTTCAAAGAGTGAAACGATAACAAATTTAGAGGCGAGCTATTAAAGCTAGCTTTTGAATTGAATATCGAATTAGAGAAGAAAATTATGATTGTTTTACCACCTATTAAAAAAAAAGTTATAATGAATACGTAGGATTTTTGGTATTGTGAATGGTTAGACCATTTACCTTAAATATTAATAATTACGTCAGAGATATTTTCAATTTCAATTGTAATTTAATACATAACATGAATACTGGAAAAAATTAAATTCTGAAATTTTTTCAAGGTCGTATATCATGTCCGTTACGCTCTGCCGACAGCCGCTCAGCCATCTTTTTTAATTAGCACGAATCATTTTTTCATCTATTTGTCTTTTCTTTCTTTTTTTTTCTTTTTTTTTCCTAAAAGCAATGACCGATAATGCGAGGAAAGCATGCTGCAACATGCAAATATTGTGTATCAGAATTCATAATTTAATTTTCCCTTTAACCAGTTTTAATGTGCAGGAACTTTACTCTGTCACATTGGGAACAAAGGTAGTTATCGGCTGAGATTGAATAGTTGGAAAATGGGTAACCAGCTGAAGCTGTAGTACCGATGAAACAAAAACAAAAAAGATAATCCAGATCTAAATTCACAGCTCTCTCTCTCTCTCTCTCTCCGTGAATAATCTTCTTCTTCATCCACAATTGGCTGTCACAACTCTCTCTCTCTCTCTTCGTAATACTCTTGTTCTTTAACCACAATTGACCATCACAGCTCTCTCTCCATCACAGTTCTTCAAGCAAAATGGGCTACTGTGTTGAGAGAGAAAGTTGCTACTGTTGCTGCGTTGAGAGAGAAAGTTGCTACTGCATCTCAACTTTGTGTGCTGTTGCTGTCGTAATTGAGGATCGATTGCTGCGTTGAGAGAGAAAGCTGTTGCCACTGCGTCTCGGCTCTGTGTGGTGGTGCTGCGTCTCTGCTCTGATTCGGTTGGTGATGGTGCTACTGCTGCTGCTGCGTCTATTTCGGTAAATTTTGTTGCGTCTATTTTGTTCATATGAATGTTAATTGATTTTTTTTTTCTGGGTTTTTTTCATATGATTTTAATTGATTTTTTGTTTCTATGTTTTGTTCATACGATTGTTAATTGATTTTTTTTATTCTTTCCTTTATTTGCTATGATTTCGTTTCTCTTTGGGATAAATTTAGGAAGTATGAGTCTAATTTTTATTGAATGTATGATATGTGAAGGCCCTACCTACTGTTATTTTGGGCTAATGTGTCAGCTACAGGTTGATATTTTGGGCTAATGTGGAGAGTAGGGTAGAATAGTTTATGAATAAATTGAAAGGATGGTCATATAGATGGTTAAGGCTGAAATTGCATAAAAGTTCTCCTCAGCTTTTACCCAACAAGTAAGTGTGATATTTTTGAAACCAAGGTTAAACACAAGAGTTAGGATTATGGTATTGCATGTTCTTTCTGGAACTTTAATTGCTATCTCCATTATGGTTCTCTTATATCTTTTTGTTTACATCAAAGAAAGATGGGTTATGGAATAGGGACTTTCAGGTTTTTCTGTGAACTTCCCTTGTGTTCACTTGTTTATGCTTCACTCTATGCTTTCATTATTTCCTCATTTTATTTTTCCACTTTCAATATCATTGGTTCATCATAGTTTCAAGGATTTTGCAATGAAATTTGCTTATTGATGCATTCGCAACCTTTTCTTTTTATGTATTTCTTATTGCCAACTCCTATGCTCTCATTCGATATAATGATGTTGACTGCAGAGACATAAACGGGGGAAGAAAATATTTGTTGTGACGCATGAGGAGCTAAAGGTGATTCATTAAAATACTCTCAACCTTGAACCACATTCAATTTCTATTTTCCAGTCTGATTTATATGTGCATATTCTTATATTGTAGCATCTTAGGCGGAGGATAAAAGACTTTGCATCTACATACATGAAGAATTGAAGATTAATAACTATACTACTATTCTTGTGATGGGGTTGCTACACAGCAGGGGGCAAAATGTCTAAAAGCAAACAGCGGGGGGCAAAAAGTTTAAGTGGCTTTGCTCTCACTCCTGTAAAATTATGGAAGTATTTCGAATATTTTCAATACATCAAAAGATAATGTTAAAAGATTTGGGAATTAGATTAAAAAGGCAAGAATGTAGCACTAATGCAGATTATTGAGAAATGATTCAATTTTTGGGGGTTTAATTGAATCATTAACCTTCTTGACATTCCTCAGTTAAGCATGATATAAGTAGTCAATTTTACAACGCAGATGAACTCAAAAATTGGCTAATCAAATATGAACTTCCTCGTCAGTAGTGAGTTTTGGTCGTGGAAGGGTAAAAAAGTATCAAGAGTACGCAGCCATGCAGGGCGAGGATTTGATGTTTTGAGAGCTGTTAAAGTGTCGTCTCCCTCTCAGCAAACTCTGACGGTAATTTTTGATAAATATTTTATTTAAATCATGTGCTGTAAAATACAAAAAAAAAATCATGTGCTGTAATATATATTTTAATTATAGGGTAAAATAATGAAAATGTGAAACTTTCTTTTTTAATAAATGTTAATACCAAAATATTTATGGTATGTCTGTGTATGTATTAGTTAAAACAATTACTTTGTAGGTATAAGTATGACTTAAATATTTATGCATAAGTTAGATATTATTTAATTGTTTCTTAGATTTTCATTTTAAATTTTTTGCATCTATTTAAGTGATAATCCTATTTTGCACAAAATGAATTATAGAGTAAACTAAGTATAAATTTATGGAATGATTTTTTGGGTTATTGTTTAAAAATAGGAATAAAATAAGCTAAAATTTAAAATAAAAGAATGAAATGCGTTATTGTATCAAATCTCTTGGGTGAAAACAAACTTTTCCCTTAATTTTCCAGCTTTTATTGAGGCAATGTATTACCTGATCATTTGCAAAAATTTTGGACACTATTTTGGGAAATTTCATGTTATTCTTAGCCTAACTCATACTTGCAGGTAGAGCTGGCAAAATTTGACACGACCCGATTACCCGACACGAACACGACATAAATAAATGGGTATGGGTCGTCAAATTTAACACGATTATTAAATGGGTCGGGTCCGGGTCAACACGATTTTTTTCCGTGTCGGGTTTGGGTTAAAATTCTTGACCCATTTACCCGATCAATGACCCGATTATATTTTCTATTTTAAAATAATTTACATATTCTTATAATTAAAACTTAAATATTAGAGATGATTTTCTTTTTTTTATTCTTTAAAAGGGTGAATATAAACACAATGTTTTATTTATAAAATTTTACATACATTTAGAGCTTCAATAGTGTAAATGTGTAAAAATTAATAGACATGTATATTTTATAATATTGATATATAATATTTTATATATATATATATATATATATATATAATTAAAACCTCAATAGTGTAAATGTGTAATATATTGGTAGATATGTATATTTTATAATATCGATAAATTATGTATGTATGCATGTATGTATGTATGTATTTATGTACATATGTATGTATGATAGTGTGTAAATATTTGATATAACTTTTATTCAATATATAGATATTAAACGGGTTATTGGGTAACCCGATTATTTTTCCGTGTCGGGTTTGGGTCTCAATATTTTGACACGATTATTAAATGGGTCGGGTTTGGGTCGACCTAAATTTGACACGACACGAAGCTGACACGACACGAACACAACCGGATGACCCGTTTTGCCAGCTCTACTTGCAGGCTTCAACAAGTTGTATTAAACCATTAGTTGCATACACCCGTTCACTGTTTGTTAAAATGCATTAAATGTGTTCTTTTATCAGCAGGTGACCGGCTCATAGCCTTTTCCTTAGGTTTCTTCCATTTGTCTTTGTGTCTCATCTACAGCCGTCAGATCAAATCCAATGCTCACTTTGCTAAGAGACAAATGACTGGGGTGCCAGAGGCAGGACGCAATGTAGTTATGCCCTGTGTTTATACATATTGCATATTCTTTAGAATTATTTTGTTATTAAGTCATCTCTAGTTCATTAAATTTATGTAGCAAGTCAAATGTTTTTTAATTGTTCCCAATTTTTTTTTGCTTTAAAATGGTTTCCATTTATTCAACTGATCTTCCTATTATGGACAACATGAACTATTGGGTAAACTTACTGTAAATTCATGGAAGAATCTGTTTTAGTTATTATTTGAAACATAGCATTGAAATGAAGTATTGTGTAAAATACAAGGATGAATTGACGTATCCAACCTTCATAGTGACAAGGATTTTTTTCCCTTATTTTTCAACCAATTATTTAGGGAACGCATTGCCTGATTTTGTAATAATGATATTTCAGACACTATCTTCGAAACTTTCATATGGATCTTACCCCAACCGGTACTTCCACACTTCCAACAAGACGTTTTCAACCATTAGCTGCATACGCCAATTTGTTGTTCCTTTAAATGCGTTGGTTGTTAACAAACCTCCTTTCTATTACATGTGTTCTTTTATCAAACACTTGTTTCCCTTACAGGTGACTGCCGCATTACCTTTTCGTCAGGTTACTCCCAATTGTCTCTATGTTCCTTCTGTGACAGTCAAATCAAATCGATCGATCGCTTTTACTAAAAAATCTCTAACATACAATAAAAATTACAACTCGTACAATCTGATTAAAACACAAAAGAGTTCACATAGCTTGTACACATCCTTTCCTCCATCTATTTTTCCCCTTGCTAAATGTTTTTTCGTCCATATAGCTAGATGACAACTAAGTGTGGTTTGTAACTACTGATGCAACATAGATGCAGCCTGTTCTTGAACACCTTTTCCTAGTTTCAAATAGAAGTGAGAGAGAGTTGATAATGAAAAGACCGCCAGACTTATATTTTTCCACGAGAATTATGTGTTACGTGGAACTAATTTTCATTTACTTTCGTGATCTTGTTACAATGTTAGCTCTTTGTTCATGAATTGATTAATGCGCATATGTTTTTTACTCAAAAGTCTTCATCTTATTAAGTTGGATCATAATTTTCCTCTTCTTTTTATCCGTGTTGTCCTCTATTACCTAGTATCTCTCCTCTAGGATGAGCAATAATACCCATATGAAAATTCATTGATTTGTCAGTGTTTGATTTATGACAAGCGGATTTCTAATCCTACAACTTTTTTGGGCCAAATGAGAATTAATATGGTATTAACTTCTGTATCTTGACTGGTAGTGTTTTAAGAAGTAGCATTTGCTCATGATTTGACTTAACAAAACAATATCCAGTGCGCTTGTATTAACCCTGCTGCGTTTTTTCTCAATATCCGTTTCTATTATTTATTAAAGACTTTTGTGAATATCCAAATTTAATATGAGAAAACAGATCCTCTAGCTAGTCGGCTTAACACAAATCGAATATTAATAATAAAAATGATATTTGTAAAAAATGTGGGCTTTATTCTTTCTAGAAGAGATGGAATTCTAGAAGAGATGGATTTGCACGGTCAAAAAGAAAGAAAAAAGAAAAATTGAATTTGGTTGCTGCAAAGTTTGAAGGAAGCAAACAACTTTGACAAGGAAGAAGAAAAAGGAAGAGTTGAAGAAGATAATGTCGGTGGAAAATATAATAATATTTTAATAGCCAATTTGGGTTATAAAAAGGGGTGCTGCTCATTTGGTTTGTGCATCCAGTTTTGTGAAGAAAAAAAGTTGAGAGCTTGAGTAATTTTAAGGAATTAAAATTATAAAGTTCTTGAGGGTGAGAGAAAATTATTTCTGAGAGTGTGGTTGTAATAATTTTCTACATAGTGAATATTTTTCTTTGGTTGTCTTTTTGACAACGGCCGTGGTTTTTCTCCTGATTTGGAGTTTTCTACGTAAATCTTGTGTTGTGGGATTGATATTATTTTTCATTTAATTTTTCTTGTTAATTTGTTACTTGACAAATTGCTTGGAGAGATCCTGGGAGGAAGCTCAATTTCCTAACAGTGGTATCAGAGCCATTGATTTAAGTTTTGGTGTCGGGTACTGTTCACGTATACGGTACTGTTCACGTATATGGTACTATTCACGTGAAGCAGTGGGAGCCAATCCAAACAGTCCGTGGTGAAGAGTAAAAGCTGATCTGCAAAGCAAATATGTCAGGATTGAAATTTTCAAGTCCGGTGAAATTTGAAATAGAAAAATTCGATGGGAGAATTAACTTTGGCTTGTGGCAAGTTCAAGTCAAAGATGTGTTGATTTAATCTGGGTTACACAAGACATTGAAGGGGAAGTCATCCCCTGCTTCCAGTAGTGGCTCTGGAAAAGCTAGTATAAGTGATGAAGATTGGGAAGAATTAGATGATAGAGCTGCAAGTGCCATACGACTGTGTCTAGCAAAGAATGTTCTTGCAAATGTAGGAAAAATTCCTACAGCGAAAGAACTTTGGGAGAAGCTAGAAAAGTTGTATCAGACAAAGAGCATCTCAAATCGATTGTACCTGAAGGAGCGATTTCACACACTGCGAATGGCTGAAGGTACAAAAATTTCCGATCACCTCAGTGTTCTCAATGGAATTGTGTCAGAACTAGAAGCCATTGGAGTTAAAATTGAAGATGAGGACAAGGCGCTTAGGTTACTATGGTCACTTCCAACTTCCTACAAACACTTGTTACCTACTTTGATGTACGGGAAGGAGACAGTAGATCTTGAAGAAGTTACTAGTACTTTACTCTCAGAAGAAAGAAGACTGGGTGGTGAAAGTACTAAAACTACAGATGTCTCGGCTTTGGCAGTTGTAGGGAATTGGCAGAAAGATAAATCTAAGAAGAAAGGAGTCTGCTGGGGGTGTGGACAATCAGGGCACTTAAAAAGAGATTGTCATAGTAGAAATGGAGCAGGATCGGCAAGTGGCTCCAGATCAGACACTGATAGTATTGCTAGTGGTAAGTCTCTCATCATCGTGGGAGACGATGATCCATTGTAAAATGGATGATGATGACATCCTCATGGTATACCGCTAGTACCATGAAAGGGGATATGTTACTACTAGCGGGTCCACAAGATTTACACACAAGGCATGGTTGGCATTGATGCAGGGTGTGTGGTGGAATTTATGTCGATGGCTGACAAACTTCCAGGAAGGCCAACATGGAAGTTGCACCATAAATTTCAGCAGGATATTTCGACATGTGCCGATGTAAAATTCTTAGAATTGGTAATTAATTCTAAGTGGTATATTCTTTATGGTGGAGTATGATAATTCTCTATGACGAGGATTATGACTTAGGTGAAAACAGTAAGGACGGTGTGGAGATTGATTGGTTCTTAATCAAATCTCCAAGTGGGAGAATGTAAAAAATGTGGGCTTTATTCTTTCTAGAAGAGATGGAATTCTAGAAGAGATGGATTTGCACGGTCAAAAAGAAAGAAAAAAGAAAAATTGAATTTGGTTGCTGCAAAGTTTGAAGGAAGCAAACAACTTTGACAAGGAAGAAGAAAAAGGAAGAGTTGAAGAAGATAATGTCGGTGGAAAATATAATAATATTTTAATAGCCAATTTGGGTTATAAAAAGGGGTGATGCTCATTTGGTTTGTGCATCCAGTTTTGTGAAGAAAAAAAGTTGAGAGCTTGAGTAATTTTAAGGAATTAAAATTATAAAGTTCTTGAGGGTGAGAGAAAATTATTTCTGAGAGTGTGGTTGTAATAATTTTCTACATAGTGAATATTTTTCTTTGGTTGTCTTTTTGACAACGGCCGTGGTTTTTCTCCTGATTTGGAGTTTTCCACGTAAATCTTGTGTTGTGGGATTGATATTATTTTTCATTTAATTTTTCTTGTTAATTTATTACTTGACAAATTGCTTGGAGAGATCCTGGGAGGAAGCTCAATTTCCTAACAATATTACTTTTTAAGCTTTTATGTCAAATTACGCATGCAAAATAATAAGAATTTTTTTTCCCATACGCGTATGTATTTTGGAGGAGACACGTCCTCGAGTTCATCTCTAAAATCGAAATGTGGTATGGAAAGTGTATACAAGTATTTGCCCATATCACAGCCACATAAACGGCGCAGTCTCATTCTATCATTTTTTTGCCCTCTTCTCAAATTTTTTTGATAATAATTTTTTATATCACTCTTTAATTCACCATACTCTGTTTTAGTTAATTCTATTTATTTCTCAAATTACTTTCATTAAAAATTGTTTATCTCTATTGTTTCTCATTTGCTCTTCTCAATATATTTGAAGACTATTGGTATGCTTACTAACCCGCAATCGGAATGAGAATTCTAGGATTGGAATGAATAATGCATTTACTTGTAAAATTAAGACTTGAAATCAGAATCAAAATAGTGTTAAATCCACAAATTTGAGAATCACTATCATAGTTCTAATCCCCAAGCGAGGAGTTTGGAATCAGAATTTGATTTTTATAACTAACCATTTTACTCTCGTTAAATTTTCATAATCTCTAAATTGCTCCCAATTATGTTCTGTTATTTTTTCTTTTTGGTTCCCATAAAATTTATCAAAAAACTAAAAATTTTGAATTATTTGCAAATAGGTCCTTTATTGTTTATTATAATAATAATAATAATGACAATAATAATAGTAACCAAATCCTCCCAGGATCCTCCACCAAGATTAATCAAGATGCATTCAACAAATAAGATCAGGTTTAAAGAATCAATTAAACCTAACTAGACTTGATACAAAAGATTATTCACCAACACAGAAAACAAGCAATAAGAAGAAACCAATAACAATGAACAGAACGCAGAGCTCTTAACGTGGTTCAGCCATTAATGGCTTACATCCACGGGTGAATTCATCAGCAGGCTTTATTGAAGGATTCAAGAAGCTTATTACAGAGACTTTGAGAACAAAGAACAAGTATTCACTTTCTCTCAGAATTCTCTCAATCTCTCACTCACGTTACCCCTCATCCCTGAAGGCCAGCAGCTTATAAACCAGTTTCTTTAACAGTTTAGCAACCCAGAACGCACAGCTTTTCGACACGTGTGTGTTGAGTCTGTTTATAATGAACTTGGCTTCAATCGATGGTCACGTGATTGCTCCGTGATCTAACAAAAACCAAGTGTTATCAAAACGATCACACACAATGCCGTTTCGGTTCAATGACGAGCCGTGCTTGTCATGTGAGTTACTTAAGGCTTGAAACAACTGAAAAACGCTGCCGTTTGCTGAGAGGTGTTTGTATTCACCTTACAGCCAACAAATTTTTTGTTAGGTTTGTTTTCGGTGTGATTTTTTTAGATTTAGGGTTTTACTGGGGATTTTATGAAATGGGTATGTGATAAAATTTTAGGTTTTTCTTAGTTCAATTTAACAATCTGGTCAGATTCATCCATCGTGCTTCAGCTGCTGACCCTACATATTTGAGGATAAATTTATCTTCTGCCTGTTTTTTTATAGAATTAGCATTCGTCTGTTCTTTTTTTTAAATTATGATATGTTTGTTAACCATGCGAGTCTGTGTAAACCATTCATTGAAAAAAGAAATGTAACTTAAGATGATGACTTAAATTTTCATCCGTTTCATTTCATTCAATCTAAAAGTGTATATTTTTTTGTCAAAAAGCTGCAATGAGTCACCTTTATTCTTCTATTATTGAAATGAATAGATCAACCGAATGAAGTTTAATTAAAATATTGAATAGATTAAATGGATGAAAATTGAAGTAAAATGTTGAAGTTAAGGAGCCCTAAAATTTATAGAAGAAACTCGATAAGAGTAACGACCGTTGAAAATACGTTATCCTTTATTGTAATAATTTAAGGATTTTGATATTAGAAAATTGCTTTATATATATGTGTGTGTTGAAAATATATTATTCCTTACTTTAACAACTTAAGAGAATTTTTAGAAAATTATACACACACACCCCCCTTCTAATAAAAGAATTACTTAATTTCATGTAAAGTAAAGGACAATTTAAAAGTAAAAAACACATATTTTAATATACCAAAAAATAAAATATACTATTTTGGAGTATGTTTTGTAAACTTTCAATTTGTCTTTTACTTGATTGACGTAAGTGATGCCTTAGTGTAAAATTACTTCATATATAATATATAATACACTACATTAGAGTGTGTATTTTAATTCTCTTTTAGTTTATCCCTTATCTTAATGATTTAAGAGATCGTTTACTAGATAATGACTCGTATATTTTATTTTGACTTAAATTTTTTACATAAATATTGAGTTATTGGTTTTGCAAAATTTAATCATAGATAAATTGGTATAATTAGTGGTAGTTTATGTGAGATTTTTGAGTAATGAATTTTGTAACTGTTTTATTCAATCTGACAATGTACAATGCTGCTGATTTATATAGCTGATCAGATTTCTCGTACAGCTCAGCAACTCAGATTTACGATTAATGAAAACAAGTAATGTGTGTGTGTAATCTATTTTTAATCTCAGCCACACATCTATAACTAATTTGTTACACACATAATAGCTGAGGGATCTCTGTGTAATTGTTCTGCCAACTGGGATATCTTTCTTCTTCACGTGTGTGTTGCATCACCTTTCTGGTATGAGCATCACCCTTGGTAATCAAGTAAACTCCAGCTGGTAGTCCCACATGAGCTGATCCAAGTTCAGCTTCATCCTCAAACTTAACATTCCTTCTCAAACTTAAGTCTCTAGGAGAGACTTTAAGTTTGTTTCTAAAGAAGCTGAACTTTGAATAAGTGAGTGGTTTAGTTAACACATCTGTTGTTTGATCACTGCTGGACACAAAAGCAATTTCGATCTCTTTCTTTTCAACTTTGTCTCTGATAAAATGAATGTCTATCTCTATGTGTTTAGTCTTAGAATGAAGAACTGGATTTGTAGCAATGGCAGCTGCACTTGTACTGTCACTTAACAATAGAGGAGTACAGTTGAGTTTCAATCCCAATTCTTTCAGTAACGAGCATATCCAAGTTACTTCTGCACTAGCTAATGCCATGGCTCTGTATTCAGATTCAGCTGAGGATTTAGATACCACACTTTGCTTCTTAGAACTCCAGCTGATCAAATTGTCACTCAAGAAAACACAATAACCACTGGTGGATCTTCTATCATCAGGGTCACTTCCCCAATCAGCATCTGAGTATGCTACAAGATCAAAAGAGTCAGACTTCTTGAATGTCAAACCATAGTCAATTGTTTCCTTTAGATACCTGAGTACCCGTTTACAAGCTGTCCAGTGTGGCTGCAGAGGATTGGACATAAACTGACTTAACTTGTTGACTGCATAAGCAATTTCAGGCCTGGTTAATACAGCATACTGCAGTCCTCCAATGGCTCTCCTGTATTGAGTTGAGTCAACATGTTTTTCTCCCATATGTTTGCTTAACTTCTCTGTAGTTGCTAGTGGAGTATCTGAGCCTTTACAGTTCTTTAAATTGAACTTTGTAAGTAGTTCCTTCAAGTATTTTGATTGTGACAAAACCAGAGTATCTTCATTTCTTGTAACTTCAATACCAAGAAAGAAGTTAAGCTGACCTAAATCTTTGAGAGCAAAAGTTTTTCCCAGATTACAAATAAGTTTCTCTATTTCAACATTATTACTCCCTGTGACTATGATATCATCCACATAAACTAATAAGATGACCAGCTCATTTCCATTTTGTTTGAAGAACAGTGAAGTATCTGATTTTGCTCGACAGAAATTCCATGATTCAAGCACTGATCTTAACTTATCAAACCAGGCTCTTGGTGCCTGTTTCAAACCGTAGAGGGCCTTCTTTAGCTTACACACATATCTTGGGTGATCTGTATCCACAAACCCTTCAGGCTGAGGCATATACACAGTTTCAGTTAACTCCCCATTTAGAAATGCATTATTAATATCAACTTGTCTCAACTTCCAGTTATTGATCACAGCCATGCTCAGAGCAATTCTTATTGTGGCTGCTTTCACTACAGGGCTGAAAGTCTCCTGATAATCCACACCTTCAGTTTGCAAGAAACCTTTTGCAACTAATCTGGCTTTGTATCTATTTATTGTTCCATCTGAGTTTTGTTTTACTCTGAAAATCCATTTGTTTCCCACAAGTTTCATATGTTGTTCTGGTGGAACCAAACACCAGGTCTGATTTCTAATCAAAGCATTGAACTCATCCTGCATAGCTAGTTTCCAGTTGTTATCACTTAAAGCTTCAGCAACACTTGATGGTGTTTCCAGGGACAAGGCCTTTTTAGTGTTGTAAGCTTTGGGCTTAAAAATGCCAGCTTTGGCTCTAGTAATCATGGGATGTGAAGGGTTGATTTTAGGAGTGGTTTGAGTTATTTCAGTGTTTTGATTTTGGGTTTCATTATGTTCAGGTGCACTAGAATACTCTGAGGTATCTTGAATTTCTGTGTGTAGGTTTGAAGTAATATTTTGATCTGGAAGAATTTGGTTGTGATTGTTGTCAGAATCTTGATCATTAGGGAGAGTGAGATCATGAATTTCATTTTCAGATGAATTTGTTCTTGCTGCTGGTGCCTCATGATTGTGACTTTCAGAAGGAAAAGTCACTGTGATGAATTTGCTAAAAGAATTGAAAGACTCAGATGATTTGTTCTGGTTTGACTTTATGAATTTTGGATATGTTTTGAGAGGAAAAGAATTTTCATTGAAGTTTACATGTGCTGCTATGTAAACTCTTCCATTTGGATTTAGACACATATAACCTTTGTGATATTGACTGAAACCTAGATTTACACAAGTGGAGGTATGAAAATCAAGTTTGTGTTTATTGTAAGGTCTCATGAAAGGATAGCACTCACAGCCAAATATTTTGATGAGAGAGTAATCTGGTTTCTTTGAATAAAGGAATTCAAAAGGAGTTTTGTCATTTAAAACAGGTGTGCTGATTCTGTTTATGAGATATGTGGCATTTGAAAAGGCTTCCCACCAGAATTTCAAGGGTAATCCAGATTGAGCAAGAAGAGTCAATCCAGTTTCTACAAGGTGTCTGTGTTTCCTTTCTGCTTTCCCATTTTGGTGATGGGTGTATGGACATGAGTATCTCAAAGAAATACCTTCATGCTTTAGATATGGTTCAAAGATTTTGTATTCCCCTCCCATGTCACACTGTAAGGTTTTAATTTTCAGTTCAAGGCTTTTCTCAACTTGATTTTTGAAAGATATGAAAGTTGTGAGTGCTTGAGACTTGTGAGTTAATCCATAAATCCATGTGTATCTGGTTTTATCATCAATGAAGGATATATAATATCTGAAATTTTGATTGGATTCAGTAGGTGCAGGACCCCAAAGGTCACTGTGGATGATCTCAAGGGCTTTTGAGGTTTTTGTTTCACTGTGTTTGAAAGATAATCTATGTTGTTTTCCATACTGACAGGCTTTACAAAATGATAAACCAGATGTTTTATTTCCAAAAGAGATATTACAAGCAGATAAAGTTTTCACAAGAGCACTGACACTAGGATGGCCTAATCTCATATGCCAAAGATCAAGCACTTTGTTGCTTGTATAATTGTCATTACAACTGACAGACAACATAGACTCAGGACAAGATGTTTTATTTACTGTAAGTAGACTAGGAGTAGTACTTGAAGACAATAGAATTGACTTGAATTTACTGGAATCATGAGGCAAACTCAGCAGCTTGTACAATCCATCTTTAGCTATTCCTTTCAAAAGAACACTCCCCCTTCTCTTGTCCTTGACAACACAACAAGTTTTATGGAATTCAATAGAGACATCATTATCATGCAATAGTTGTGAAATACTAATCAAGTTTTTGGTTATCTCTGGAACATAAAGAATGTGGTTAAGTTTAATATGAGATAATGTGTGTGAATCAAGTGTGCTGAGTAGTGAGTGACCAACAGAAACTATTTTGAGTTTAGTTCCATTACCTACTGCCAGGTGATCACTTCCCTTGTACTCAGAGCTGATGTTGAGATTGTTGAAGTCATTTGAGATGTGGTTGGTTGCACCACTGTCAAGATACCAAGCTCCATCCCTTTGACCTCCATTTTCAGCTATATATGCACTCCTCCTGTTAGGTGCTTGATTAGGTACATAATTCTTCTTAAACCTATACCAGCAGCTGGCAGCAGTGTGATTTTTCCTGAAACAGATCTGGCATGGTCCCTTAGGTTCTTCTTCATCAGCAGGATTCTTGCCTTTGAACTTGTCTGATGAGTTCATATTCTGATTGAAACTGTATCCACCAGGTTGTTTTCCATTTGAGCTTCCAGCTGGCCTTCCACCATAGTTGTTGTTTGGCTGCCAGTTCCTCCTTTGATTTCCTCTGTGATAAGCCAAATTAGCTTGATAATCCACATGATTGACAGAGTGTTGATATTCGATTCTATGTTCATGACTCAGCAGCATGCCATACACATCAGAGGGAGATGTGCCTTCAGGTTGTGCATTAATTGTTGTAACAATTGAATCATATTCAGATCCAAGACCAGCAAGCAAGCACAGCACAAAATCTTCATCAGTCATATTATTTCCAACAGCTCTCAAAGCATCAAGAGTGGTTTTCATCTTCGTGTAGTACTCATGAATGGAAGTAGATCCTTTCCTGGTGGTCTGAATTTGAGTTCTCAAGTGCAGAACTCTGGCTCTGGATTTGGCTCCAAACTGAGCTGCAAGAGTTTGCCACACATCCAGAGAAGACCTTGCTCCAACTACAGCACTAAGAACTTCTTCACTTAAAGTTTAGAGTAACCAGCTCATCAGCTGTTGATCATTTCTTCTCCAGATTTGGAACTGTGGATTTGGAGTTGTGATAACAGTTTGATCACTGTCAATGTTGATCATAACTCGATTAGGTGGACTCTTTGAGCTATCAATCAAATCCTCCAGATCGTTTGCATTGATTGTAGCTATCACTTGAGATCGCCATAGCAGGTAATTGTTAATAGTAAGCTTTATTGGCGTGTTGAAAACAAGTGAGGTAAGAACATAGGTGCTAATGTTTGAAAGATGATTAGTGTTTGTGGTTGAGCTTGAAGCTCCATTACTGTTGGTTTGATTTTCATTACTCGCCATTATTGCTTCTCAAAGCTCTGATACCATGTGAGATTTTTGAGTAATGAATTTTGTAACTGTTTTATTCAATCTGACAATGTACAATGCTGCTGATTTATATAGCTGATCAGATTTCTCGTACAGCTCAGCAACTCAGATTTACGATTAATGAAAACAAGTAATGTGTGTGTGTAATCTATTTTTAATCTCAGCCACACATCTATAACTAATTTGTTACACACATAATAGCTGAGGGATCTCTGTGTAATTGTTCTGCCAACTGGGATATCTTTCTTCTTCACGTGTGTGTTGCATCACCTTTCTGGTATGAGCATCACCCTTGGTAATCAAGTAAACTCCAGCTGGTACTCCCACATGAGCTGATCCAAGTTCAGCTTCATCCTCAAACTTAACAGTTTATATGTGTGTGTAGTTCTTTTCTAATGCAGGTGTCTTTATTTTTTTCACCTAGATATATTTTTAAATCATAGGATTTAAAAGAATTAATTTTTAATTCTTTTAAATCATATAGTTTAAGAGCGTGTCCACATTATAAAAAAAAAATAAATGCCGGCACTTGAAAATAATTATATAGAGGAGTACGCGTGGAGTGGAAAGACATAATTGAAATACTAACTAGGCAACCCAAGAGGGGGGGTGAATTGAGATTTTAAAATTTAAGCTAAGCAAACCACACAATAATTTAATCTATTGCCTTAATCAAATTGAAAACAATAAATTCAATCATGCACAATATTAAAAGAGTAAGGGAAGAGAAAACGAACACAATGATTTTTACGTGGTTCGGCAATCCCCGCCTACGTCCATACCTCCAAGCTCATCGGGCTTGAGGATTTCACTAAGCTAGCCTCCCAAGGCTTCAAACGCTTACAATTGACTTCCAAGGTGTCAATGGACCTTTACAACAAGAGATTATCCCCAATCTCTTAACCCAAGTGTATCCCAACACTTACAATCTTTTAACTTGATTTTACAAAAAAGATTACAAATGAATCTCTCTCACACAATGTATTTGATCACAAGTGAAAGCTCAATGTGTGAATGAATGAGATGAATACAAAGATTTAAAGCTCAATGAAAGTTGTATTCTCAATATTTTGCTCAATGATGATCGTTGGAATTCTCTTTGTTTGAATTGGATTGAGCTTATTTATAGTTGGAGCTGAAAAACTAGCCGTTATAGACTGTCTGCTCGAAAACGGTTCGCCGTTACCCATTAACGATTAACCGTTTAGGCCGGTCAAAGTTACCGTTGGGCCAATTTTCAAATAAACGGTTAGCCGTTTAGGCTTACCCTTTCGCCGTTAATTTCCAGAGACCTGCAAAACAAATTTGGTTTAACCGTTCTTACTAAACGGTTCAAGGTTAGCAATCTGGAAATAATCGGTTAACCGTTTTCAGTAAACGGTTAACCGTTTTCAGTAAACGGTTCAACGTTAGTTTCCAGAATCATCATTTTACCAATACTTTGCAGAACATGCTTTCTGGAAATTATCGGTTAGCCGTTTTTAAATAAACGGTTAGCCGTTTGCTACAGTATTTGCTACAGTGAAATTATTTTCTAAATTTATGGTTTGACCCCAAAATTTTATAAAACTATATTACGGCCCAAAACGTTATGAAAGTTGGCAAATATGTCCAATTTCAGAATTTCTAAATAATGCTTTGTTAATCTCAAAATGTTCTGAAATTATGGTATAGCCCAAAATGCTATGACACTTTTCAAATAAGTCCTTCTCCAAAATTTCAAGCAATACTTGTTTATTTCAAAGTTTTCAAAATTCTTTCAATTAAACTATAAACTTTGAAAAACAACCAATTTCATAAAATCATTTTTCCATTAAATATGAAACATTTATAATGTGAAAATAATGATTTGTTTAAAAAGAATAGAAACAATCAATTTCAAAAAATTATTTTTCCATTAAATATAAAACATTTATAATGTGAAAATAATGATTTATTTAAAAAGAATATTAAATAATTTGAGCTTAAAAGATTAATCATTCTTAAACTTATTTGTTATCATCAAAATCAATATTATAGAAACATATATGTTAACAATAATTATCATATCCTGATTGAACAAAACACCAGGCTAGCTCGATTCTTTCTGCTAACACTAAATAATTAATTAATCATGTTTCATTTTTATTATGATAATTCCCAGTTTATAATCATGCCGTTAAATAAGCAATTTACATTATATGGCGGGGCCTCATGACAAAAAAAAAACTTTATTTTAACTAGTGGAAAAGAACAATATATTTAAATTGGTCTTGGAGAATGGCAGGTGATTGATCCCCAATTAAATTTGCACGAATAATTAATCCAAAAACATGTGACACTTGCTCAATTATTGTATTATGTGTCCTACGCTATAATTAAAGAAAATGAAATCCGTGACAATGTATATGTAATCAAGTAGCTGGTCTAAGAACCGCTAGAGCCACTCACTCCTTCACACATTTGTGAAGTGGTTCGAGCTCCCGCAGACGTATTGTAGGGAGCTTAATTTAATTTTTTTTTTTTAGTCCCAGAGCTTGAGTGAATGTAGTCTTTCTCTCAGGAGGGGAGTTGACGTTCCTCAAATATTTGAGAAGGTTAAAAATCTGAGCGGTGTCATATCAAAATTGATATAACAAAATTAATATAAACAGATCTTAGTATTTATATGATTGTAAATATCATGAGTAATAATTCTCATTTAAAAAAAAGTAATTGGTCCATGGCGTATTAAAAAAAAAGGGGGGTAGTTGGTCCAAGGGCAAGTTGTGAATTATTCCAATAAAAAAAGTTAGTTCTCATTCAAAAAAAAAGTGGGGGTAGTTGGTCCAAGGGCAAGTTGTGAATTATTCCAATAAAAAAAGTTGGATTGTGACAGACACTACATATACTAAGAGGATGGATTAGGCCTTTTAACTGTTATAAAATTATTTGATTGTTAATGACGTTTATTATTTAAAATTATAAAATTATTTTAATAGATAAGTATATTAAAAATATATTACTAAAGGAATGAAATAAATAAGAGTATTTTAAAAAAAATTATTTTTAAAAAAAATCTACAACCTTAATGGCCTAAAAACTTAAACTTTTGTTAATAAAAGTAAAATAATTTATTTAATCTCTAAAAGTTCAACTCAAAATACAATCAAACAGCACAAAAAATTTTAAAAAGAGCTTTAAAAACGAAATAAATATTTTTAGACATTAGATAAGCTATATTAAACATGCACTTATTACATATATAGATGGATTATAATTTAATATCTACTCCCATAATTATTAGGGTTAAATCTTCTCTTATACTAGGAACATTACCCACCCCTTGGTGACTTGGAACTCATATCCTAAATGTTGAGGGCATGAGTTCTCACCTATACCCTTAGAGGGAAGTCACCATAAATATCTGTTTGCGGAGGAGCAATATTCACCATACAAAGCCTCTAGTTGGACAAGCCCTCTTCTTTTAATTTTTTTTCCTTTTTTTGAATATATATATACATACACGCACACACACAAAAATCACAATTGAAGCGCCATAGATATAATTAGGAGAACTTGCAACAAGAAGCTGCCGGCATCTCCCACACAAGCTTGAAAAAGTAGCCAGTAAGAGTTGTGCACGGGGGAAAAAAAATGGGAAATAATAATGTGATGGGATTGGCAGGTGGTGTCTTAGCAGCGATCATAGTTATGATGATACTCTTCTTCACCGCGGATCAATCTTGTGCAGCAGGCAACGGCACCGCCATTACTAATTTCCATATTGATCCTGATGTGTTGTTCTTTTATGATGATCCGGAATCGGAATTGGCTGCTGCTGCTGCAACAAACGTATTGAATTTGAATCCCTTGAAGCGAGGTCCAGTGTTCGATTGCGGAAAAGGCCGAGGCCGAAGCTATCGCTCTTGTACCCCTCCTCCCCAGGGTTCCAAAAGGGGTGAACATTGCAAACCTGCACCCGGCGGCACGTACAATCGAGGGTGCAATTATTAAGCCTTAAGTTTGTACTGCTGCATCCATGCATATGCATTAATAAATAAATTAATTGAAACTTCTAATTTGATTAGCACTACTTAATTCGTTGTTAAATTAGCTAAGGTTACTCCATCTTGATGCTATCGTTCACGTTCACTCATTTCAATTCTACCATACTCGTCCTGAATTTATTACTTTTCCATGTGCGTGCGTGTTAACAGCCTGGAGAAGTAATTAATTAATTGGTTAACCATTGATGGCATTTTACATCGAGCTGGACCAACTCTTAATTACCGGCCTCTTGAAGGGAAACCCGCTACGATACAAATCAAACAACTGAACGTACAACTTCATTACATTTCCTGCAATAATGCATTAGATTTCCTACAATAATGCTAACATTCAATGATTTATCTGCTCCCTCCGACCATGCCTTAATTAATTGTTACCACGACATCATCCCGAATGTGGTAATTACGTACAATTATATATGTTAGCTATTTTTCTTTTTAATAAATAATTTTACAGACACAGATACAATTAGCGTGGCATATGGGAGGATGTTAGTTGAAACTTGGAAGCGATATCAGTTAAGCCATCATGCATTTGTCCAACTTCTATCTTCACGATTATGAAACCTATTGTTTCTTTTCCATTCACTTCTTGTGATATATTGTCTGCGCCACGTTTTAGCCTTTAATTATGCCATCTTGCAACCTAATCATTAATTATCAGTTAAAGAGGACAGTTGAGAACCTAATCATTAATTATCAGTTAAGAGGGCAGTTGAGACTTGAACCATGAACTTTGAAGGTCATGTGGGTGTGTTTGTATACATCAAGCAAACTTAAGTGATTATTAGTTGGGTGAAAATGAAAGCAAAGTGCATATTTATGACCAACTGTAGAAGAGAGCGAAAGCGCCGAACGATCGGATATAGGGAGCTTTTGATGACTTGGCTCAAATAAAGCCAGTTATATATTTATGCATGGAGAAATTATGGAGAAATTATGAAATTATGGAGAAATTATGAAAGTACAAGTTGTTTTTTGTCATTTTGATTTTTTCCCGAGGTGTAGTCAAATGTTTTTCCAATAATTTTATTTAAGTGGTCATCCAAGTTCAAATTCATGGGGAGATTAGTGATCAGAAAAGAAATTTAGGTTTTACCCACCCGTTATTTTTTTTAGGAAAAAAATGAAATTATAATGTGACTAAATACGTTAAAACTTATCGGAGAGAACAAATTCGGTATATTCTGAAGAATGAAAATTACAATTAATAGTACAAATAATTATGAAACTCTCTTTGCAAGTGTAGATATCTTTTGAAACATGGATCTCAATCGAATAAGAATACACCTCCTACTCCTCTTCTGACTCCTATCAGATATTTGCAACCCGAGCGAACACACCACACTGCTCGAGTTATCACACCGGTGTCGGTGCACAAGGCAATTAGGTTATGATTTTTTTTAATTAAAGAAAAAAATCAAGCCTTACCTAAAAGCAATTAGTAATAAAAGTTTAGTGGAATCTAAAGAATAACATTACTAGCTGGCTACAACTCCTTGGTCGTGCATATATGCATCCAATATATGCTGTATATGGTCCATATCCGTCATTTTCTTATGATTTCTGTGAGGACTACTTAATTTATTATTAATTACTTGTGGATGACCAACTAAGGATGATGATGGTGATGATGGTATGAAAATATTAAAGCGCTAAAACTATAAACAAATATAGTTAAAAGACAGTAATTTCATTTGAAGAGTAAACATGATCTATCTAGTCAATGCAGCAAAGGTATTCAAATCAAGCCCAACAGGATGATAGCCTACATGGTCTAGAGCTCAACATCTGCATTTTCCAAAAGACTGCTATATGTATGTATGTATGTATGTATATATATGCAGTGTTAGTGCACCGCTCCTGAACCTGTCATGTGTATATGTTTCTTTGTGTGTGTGTGTGACTTTGAGCAGGTATGTGAAGATTGATTTATTCAATATTTGCATTTTCTAAGGACTGTTATATGTATGTATGTATGTATGTATGTATGTATGTATGTATGTATATATGTATATACAGTGTTAGTGCACCGCTCTTAACCTGTCATGTGTATATGTTTCTATAAATATGTGTGTGTATGTGTGTGTGTAACTTTGAGCAGGTATGTGAAGATTGATTTATTCAACATTTTTCTTCTTTTCAGAAGGATTAAATCCATTTAGATTTTAGCCACTGGGCTTTAACCAGTGGTTAGAACTCATAACTCACAATTGTGAGGTCATGGGTTTCGAGCCCCACAATGGATTGTGCGAATTTAATTTTCTTCCTCAATTTTAGTGAAGGTAGTGTCTTCTCCCTATCGAAATGTGAGTGGAGTAGACGTCCCTCAAATATTAGAAATGGTAAAAATCTGGGCGGACTTCATAAGAATTGATGTAAAATAGTCCTAGTAATAATCTGATTTGTAAATGTCAGTTGTAATCTCATGTAATATGAGTTTTACTCTTGAGCAATAGTCTCATGTAATTAAAAAAAATCAATTTAAATTTATATGTAATTGTAAAACATTTAAGTAAGGAATGATTTAGAGCAGTTGAATTTTTAAGTCTATATCTGGGCCCTACCTGTGAGTAGGTTTAAGCATGTGTCTCGCAGTTCAAGAATTGTGTTTCTGTTACTTGCTTATCTTCTGATCTTCATTCATCATTTCCCGAATCATCATGGAAATATACACTTGCTTTAGGTTATTTATAAAAAATAAATTATGCATATAGTTTTGGCTGCTGGCTTGTGATTAATGCTTCAGTTGGTAGATTGAGAGATGGGATAGAAAGTCTTCCATCTTGATTTGCCTAATATGATTTTCTTCTTTACCTGCTGGCAAAGAAAGGGGAAAAGTTTCTTGATCTTCCTTATGTTGTAAAATGGATGAATGTCTCTTTTAGCGGGATATTGAGCTATATTGAAGCAACTGCTGCGGAGAAGCTCAACAATAATGAGTGCACTCCTGCAGATTTGTGCTATTCCCTGCAGGTTAGTTGCATTTTTCATCCTTCAATCCATTGGAACAGCACGAGCCATAGCTTTAAAGACTGCAATTATATGTTGCCATTTCTTCATGGATCGTTATATGAATCGTGTGTTAACGTAATTGGAAATTTACATTTTGCTTGATGATATGCGTTATAGGAAACTCTTTTTGCAATGCTTGTGGAGATCACGGAACGGGCAATGTCACATTGTGCCAAAAAGGATGTTCTTATTGTAGGCGGTGTGGGTTGTACGAGCGCTTGCAAGAGATGATGAGAACAATGTGCTCTGAGCGGGGTGGAAGGCTGTTTGCAACGGATGACCGCTATTGCGTTGACAACGGAGCAATGATTGCGTACACCGGTCTGCTTGCTTTTGCTCATGGCTCATCAACTCCATTAGAGGAATCAACCTTTACCCAGCGATTCAGGACCGACGAAGTGCATGCAGTCTGGAGAGAAAAGAAGATTCAGCTTGCAAGAATGGTGTCATTAAGGAAACTAGCTAAATCGGATGGTAGATTTAGAGGTAGAATCATTCTGGCAGTGCCAGCAGTAATTTAGTACTTAGCTCGCGAATGAATTTTGATTAAAGATGTTGTAAATTTAAAGTAGGAAGCAAATTATTTTGTTTTCGTATGAATTTAGTACTTAGCTTGCAAGAATGAATTTTGCTCTTAGTAATGTACATCCACGATTTTGCCAGTCGAAGCTTTAGAATTTACATTATTGAAGAAAATTCTAGGGATGAGTTATATAAAGTACTCTTAATTATAACGAGTGATGGTGTAGTGGACGATGTTATTTATGTTTTCGTATTATCATGAACATACGTTGGTTAATTTACAACTTCAACTTGTGCCGATTGAAAGAAGTTGTTCGCCAAATCGTAAATCCGAAAAAATATTTTATGGGCTAATGGGCTTGCTTAGTTGAGATGAGATGGAGAATGAAGGGGGGTTTTTAATTAAATATTCTTTAATAGTTGTAAAATTATTTAAATACTTCTTTTTTTTTTTTTATAAATACCCTAACAAATACGTGTGAAGTCTAAAATGCCCTTAATGAATGCATGTAATCCACTCTTTTTCACTATCTTCTTAGTTCTTACACTCAAATCTCTTCTTACCAAAATTCTTTCAAAATTATAACCTCTTATGCAAATACAACTATGTATTCACTTCTTCTTTTTTTAATAATTTTTGTTGACATTTTTTGCATAGCAACAAATATAAATTCTTAACACAAATTAAGTCTTTAAAGAACTTAATTATTCTAATGAATAATGAAAAAAGTCGTGTAATACATGAAGCCGTGTAATACATGAAGGTCTTGTAATAGTCGTGTAATACATGAATGTCATGTAATAAACAACTAAAGGTCGTGAAAGTCCTGTAATACATGATTCAAGATTGCGTAATAATATAAAAAGTCACGTCATATACAACTAAGGGTCATGTATTACACGACCTTGAATCCCATGTTACGTGATCTTACACGACTAAATCGTACGTTACGTGACTTTACACAACTGAATTATAATTGGCACAATCCATCAATTTTTCACCATTTACATGGAGCAAACGGTTGGAAATTTGTATGTTATAAGAGACCCACAACTAATTTAATCTATTTTTACAATATAAGATCCTTTTTTTCCTTAAATATAAAAAAGAAAACTAATTACAAGGAATTATTTTCCTCAAGTAGTTAGATTCCGACAATTTTACAACAAAGAATTAGCTTTCACTGACAATTGTACAACAACGAACCAAGCTTCTCTTTCTCAGTTGCAGCAATTTCCTCTTCTCAGGCTCGGTTTGCTCATGTGTTGATGTCTGGTTCAATATATATGAGTGTTTATTTGAGTCATGCCATGTTTGAGTTGTGTAAGTGTTTTAAGATAAGAGTAGTTTAGTAATTTTATGTGAGTTTTTAGAGAGTATTGATGAAAATTTTGGCAAATTCTATTTTTAGAGTATTGAGATAATTTTGAATGTATCAAGGTGTATCTAGGGCTGAGTAAAATAACCGATCCGACTCAAAAAATATTGGGTTTGAATCAGATCGTATTGTTAACAAAATCCGATCGGGTGTAACTTTGCCAACCTGATCGGATCGTGATAGGATTGGAGGAAACCTAATCCGATCCGATCCGAAAACCCGATCTGGTTGGCTTCACAAAAAAAAAAAAAAAACTAATGAAACAAACTAACAAAGTGGCAAACAAAACAAAATCGGATTCACACTTCACACAAAGCAAATATTAGATCTAAATTAAAAAAATCTGTAAGCACACACAGACACTCACACCATACACAGTCACACACAAATAGAGGTTGGGCCTCGGAGATCGGAGATGTCAAGATGCCAAATAGTGAAGCAGCAGCGAGCAGATCGGAGATGCAACCGCGAGAAGCAGCAGCCAGTAGATCGGAGATGCAACCTCGTGAAGCCGTGAACCAGCAGCCAGTAGTCGCTGAAGCGATCGTGCGAAGCCAAGCCATCAGAGATCGGAGATGTCAGCGAAGCAGCGGCGAGCAGATTGGAGACGCAACCGCAAGAAGCAATAGCCAACAGATCGGAGATGCAACCGCGCGAACCAGCAGTCAACAGTCACCGACGCGATCGTGCGAAGCCAAGCCATCGCTGCAACCGTGACATGCCGATGGAATCTGCAGCACCTCGACTGCTACCGCTTGCTGCCGCTGGCTTCACCGATTACCACAACCGCTGCAACTTAATTCACCTCCACATTTACTGTCACCAAGTTTTTCATGGTATTGACTATATTGTTTTAAAAATTTTAATTTAAAAAGCTTACAACAAAATTTATCTTGAGATAAGGTTGATTGTTTTGCTTGATTGTTTCTGAAATTAACCCATAGATATAGAATGGATGTATAACCCGAATGCTTTTAAATCTGAATCCGATCCGAATTAATCCGAATTTTTTATCTGATCGGACCGGATCGGATCGGATCGGATGGGATTGATAATTTGGGTTGAGTTCGGATGATTTTTTTCCCAATCTGAGTGACCTGAAGTCCGATCGGATCAATCCGAACCTGATCCGAATCCGATTTTGCAACCCCTAGGTGTATCTGCTGCAATTACCTCAAATGAAGGCCAGGCCCAATCAAGCCCAAAGATACACAACGCAGCGAACTAAACCAAAAGGGCACGATCAATTTCGCAGTTTCCATATTCCACCACACGACTGACAGAAGAAGAAGAAGAAGAAGCATCGATCGAAAGGGTTAGCGATCGTTGACAAAACAAGTGAAAGGATGGGGCACACAGGCGAGTTCTTCAGGCGAAGAGATGGGTGGAGAAAGCATCCACTGCTGACGAGTAATCTGCGTCAAGCCACTCCAGGCCTTGGCATCGCTCTCGTCGCTTTTGGAATCTATCTTGTTGGCGAACAAGTCTACAATAGCGTCATCGCTCCTTCTCCTTCTCATTCTCACCACACCCACCACCAGCACTCCGCTGCTTCCTCTTCTCACTGAATCTCTTCAGCTCTCCTGCTTCTCTCGGGTCTGTTGTTGAATTGAATTGCCCCCACATTTGACTGCAAAAATCTCTCTCTCTCTCCTTTTTTTTTTTTTTTCTCTTATGGCTTATGTTCTTTTCATAACTTTTTGTTAGGTTTTGTTTGTTGTGTGATTTTTAGAGATGGGTATGTGTAAATTTTTAGGTTTTTCTTAGTTTAGATTAGCAATCTAGTCAGATTCATCCATCGTGCTGCAGCTTCTGACCTGCATATTTGAAAATAAATTTATTTTCTTGCCTGTTTTTGAAGAATTAGCATTGGTCTGTCTTTTTAAAAAAAAAAAAATTATGACATGTTTGTTAACCATGCGAGTCTGTGTAAAATTTTGGATTTTATGGGTTTTTTTGTGAAATGAATGTCTGAAATTTATGTTTTTATTGATATTAAAATCTAGTCGGGTTCACCTGCTCTCTGGCCAGCTGGGTAGTTCGCTTGATTTCTTTCGCTTTTTAGGTGTTATGCTTATTTTCTTGCTATTGGTGCTAGATTTAGGATTTTCTGGTACTTTATGACATGTTTGTATATAGTTTAGGTTTTTATTTGTATTATGACCACATTGGTTTCATTGCTCTCATGATTTCTGGTTGCTAAATCATACTCTTTTGACGTGCATCATATGGTTATTGTCTTGTTTTATTCACATGATCTTTAGTTGAGCTGAACATGTAGAGTTGTTACTGTTCAACAGGGGTTTCTATTTAGTAATTGCTCCATGCGAAGCATTCCCACTTTTTCCTTCTACAATGTGGCTGCTATTTCATTCAATTTGACTATGATTTTGTTGTTGTGGCTAATTGATCATCTTTGATGGAGGAATGTTAGGAAATTAAGTTGTATTAAATACTAAATAAAGACAATTTGGTCAGGCATAAGACGAATGAAAAACGTTTGTTCTTAGATGCAGGGCAGTAAGTTATTTACTTACACCGATGAAGTTACAACTAACACTAGTTTCATATGGTTGAGTGATTTACTTATATGTTTATTTTATCCGTTGGGAATGCAGTTGTGGGGATTAGCTAGTTCAACCAGCAAGTTCTTTTTCACTTTTATGGGGTTAAGAATGAATGACATTCAAACTGGGGATTTGATGCCAGGGGCTTTTTAACTCTATGGAGGGCAGGGGATAAGGGTCGAAAAGAGCACCTTGTAGATTGTCATTTCTAGGATGAGCAATAATGCCCTTCTGAAAATTCATTGGTTTGTCAGTGGTTGATTTTTGACCATCCAATTTTTTATCCTACAATTTTTTGGGCTAATTGAGAAATCATATGGTGTTAAATACTGTATCTTACTTGGTAGTATTTTACGAAATAATATTTGCTTATGATTGACTTAGCAAAACAATATCCGGTGTGCTTGTATTAACCCTGCTGTGTTTTCGGAAGGCTTGCAAGTAATTTCACAGCACAGAGGGCTGCTTTGTTATTCTGTTTAGTTGGTTATTGATGTAGAACAGGCCGTAACTTGGACAGTTTTAAGTTTTTCTTTATTTGTCCTTTATTTTAAGTTTTTCTAAAATTCTGTCTCTAGAACTTTAATGTGTTGAAATAATTTGAATTTACGCAGTTTGGTAAATTCACGTTATTTAGGGTTTTAGTATAAAGGGAGCTGAACCCTATTTGTTTTGGTTGGTTGATTCGTGATATATATATATCTTTTTGAGAAGATTCGTTCTCTCTTTCGGTTATCCCCATTAAAGTTTACAATTCCCCTTTATTATTCTTTGATGAGGAGTGTTTGTGAATCTGTGATTTAAGCTGACAGAATTGTTGCATGCAAATTTAATATGATCAGACAGATCCTCTATCTAGTCCTCTAAGTACTATCTATCTTGATTTTTTTTTTGTTCTTAATTGGTTGCTGAAGATGGTGGTGACATGTTGGAAGAGAATTGAAGTTTGGACTTATTTTCATTTCCCATTTTGTTGTTTGAGTTAATAAGATCAACTTTGCCATGTTTAGTGTTACTTTGTTGTGTATTAAGTTTAGAGTGTGAGACTTGATCTGTTATGTAGATCTTTAATCTTTTGCTTTTGATATGGTTATGCATTCAATGGCTCTACATTTGGTGCCTGAAATGTTTCGAATAAAGAAGTTTCTTGTTATAAATATATTGTCTTATTTATTTAATTTTTTTTGGTCAAGTTCTCAATTTTTATGCATAACGTTTTTATGTTTCGTTTCCTGATCTTAAATTTTTTGTACCATTCATTGAAAAAAGAAATGTAACTTAAAATGATGACTTAAATTTTGATCCGTTACATTTCATTCGATCTAAAGGTGTATATGTTATACCTTACTTTAAAGAACCTAAGGATTTTTATATTTGAAAATTACTCCGTGTGTGTGAGTTGAAAACATATTATCCCTTATTTTAATAACTTAAGAGATTTTTTTTAAAATTTTATATTTATCTCTCTCTCTCTCTATATATATATAGCCCTTCTAATAAGAGAATTCCCTAATTTTATTCCAAGTAAAGGACAATTCAAAAGAAAAAAAATACGTATTTCAATATACTAAAAAATAAAATATACTGTTTCGGAGTGTGTTTTTCAACCTTTTAATTTGTCTTTTGCTTGGATTAAAATAAGTGATTCCTTATTGTAAAATCACTTCATATAATCAATATAATACATTATATTAGTGTGTATTTTACTTCTCTTTTAGTTTATCCCTTAATTATTCAACAGTTTGCTTACTAGATAATGACTCATATATTTTATTTTGACTCAAATTTTTGACATAAATATTGAGTTATTGGTTTCGTACAATTTAATGGTAAATAAATTGGTATCATTAGTGGTCTTTGTGTGTGTGTATCTTCATTTTTTTTTATGGAGATATTTTTAAACCATGAGATTTTGAAAGAGTTAGTGTACGCATTATGAAAACAAAAAGATATAAGCGCCCGCACTTGATAACAATTATTTAAAGGAGTATGCGTCGGGTGGAAGGAACAATTATCATATCTTGATTGAACAAACCACTAGGTCAACTCGGTTCTTATCTAAGGACACGAAATAATTAATTAATTATGTTTCATTTTTACTATGATAATTCCCAGTTTATAATCATGCCGTTAATTAAGAAATATACAGTTTACGACTGGGCCTCATAAAAAAAAAACTTTATTTTAACTAGTGAAAAAGAACAATATATTTAAATTGGTCTTGGAGAATGGTAGGCGAATGATGCCAAATTAAATTTGCATGAAAAATCCAAAAGCATGTGAGACTTGCTCAATTATTGTGTTATGTGTCCTACGCTATAATTAAAGCAAATGAAATCCGTGACAATATATATGTAATCAAGTAGCTGGTCAAGGCGCCAACAAAAAAAAAAGTAACTGGTCCGAGGGCGAGGACGGATTAGACCTTTTAATTGCGACAGACATTAATTTTTTTTAAAAAAATAAAATTATTTGGTTTATTTTATAATTATAAAATTATTTTAATAAGTAAATATATTAAGAATATATTATTAAAAGAATGAAATAAATAAGAGTATTTTAAAAATTTATTTAAAAAAAAATCTACAGCCTCAAAGCCTAAAAACTCAAACTTTTGTTAATAAAAGTAAAATAATTTATTTAATTTCTAAAAACTTCATTCGAAAAACAACTAAATAATAACAAAAATTTTAAAAAGAATTTTAAAAACGAAATAAATGCTTTTAAGCATTAGACAAGTTATATTAAACATGCATTTATTACATCTATAAATATATTATAATTTAATATCTACTCCCATAATTATTAGGGTTAAATCTTGTCTTATAGTAGGAACATTACCCAACCCCTGGGGACTTAGAACTCATATCCTAATGTTGAGGGCATGGGTTCTCACCTATACCCCTAGTGGGAAGTCATTTATCTATAACAGTTTCTTTGCCATAAATATCTGTTTACGGAAGAGCATTATTCACCATACAAAACTTCTAGTTGGATAAGTCCTCTCCTTTTAACTTTTTTATTTTTTTGAAGGGTAAATGTTTATTTAGTTATTATATTTTAAGATTAGTGTCTATTTAGTTTTTATATTTTTAAAAATACTTTGAAATATCCCTACTGTTAAAGTATTGATACCCCTACCGTTACTTTTTATTTCTTTTGGTTTACTTTTACAATATTACCCTTTTATAATAATTTTTTTAGACATTAATAAAAATTAAATTATTAAATTATTAATTTAACCCTAAAAATAAAAAAAAAATATATATATATATATATTAATTTTTTTGCAAGCACCATTTGCACACTTGGTAGTTTTCATACAATTGTTGACAATTTAATTTTTGACAATTAAAAATTAATATAAATTTTTTAGGGTTAAATTGATAATTTAATTATTTTCTCGTTATTAATGTCCAAACAAAAAAATATTATAAAATGATAATATTATAAAAGTAAGACAAAAGAAATAAAAAATAACGATAGAGGTATCAATACTTTAACGGCAGAGAGATTTCGAGATATTTTTAAAAATATAAAAATTAAATAAATACTAATCTTAAAATACGGAAGTAAATGAGCTTTTACCCTTTTTTGAATACACACACAGATCATAATTGAAGCGCTATAAATATAATTAGAACAACTTGCAAGAAGCTGCTGGCATCTCCCGAGCAAGCTCGAGAAAGTAGTCAGTAAGAGTTGTACACAGGAAAAAAGCATGGGAAATAATAATGTGATGGGATTGGGAGGCGGTGTCTTGGCAGCGATCATAGTTATGACGATACTCTTCTTCACCGCAAATCAATCTTGTGCTGCAGGCAACGGCACCGACATTACTAATTTCCATATTGATCCTGATGTGTTGTTCTTTCATGGTGATCCGGAAATGGAGTCGGCTGCTGCTGCTGCAGGAAAAGGCGTGGTGAATTTGAAACCCCTGATCCGCCCTCCAACATTCGATTGCGACAGAGTCGTTTATCGGCCATGTGTACCTAATCCCCAGAATTCCAAAAAGGGTGAACATTGCGCACCTGGTCCTGGCGGCACGTATGCCCCAAATCGAGGGTGCTAGTAGCAAATGATACATCTTTAGTCTCCAATCTTCATCTTCATCTTCATCCTCAACTATGTCATGATGTGGGCTTATTTTGCGTGTTGTATTTAATTTATAAGTAGCTAAAATTAATTAATAATCTCTCTTTCCCTTCCCTTCTTAATTCTCTCTATCTGTATATTATTAATTATTAAGCTTTAAGTTTGTGCTGCTGCATCCATGCATATGTCCTAATAAATTAATTAAGATTCCTAATTTAATTAGTATTAATTGATTTGTTGTTAAATTAGCCAGGTTCCTCCATCTTTTCATATTCTCTTTTTTCAATTATACCATAACCTTCCTGAGTTTATTGCTTTTCCATGTGCGTACGTATTAAAAGCCTGGAAATTAAAAGTAATTATGGCATTTTATATTGACCGGTACCTACTCTTAGTTACCAGCCTCTTGAGGGGAAACCGGCTGCGATATAAATCAAATGCTTTTGTAAATAACATTCATTGATTTATCTGCTCCCTCCGACCCGCCTTAATTGATTGTTACGACAACATCATCCCAAATGTTGTAATTACAATTATATATGTTAGCCTTTTTTTTTTAAATAAATAATTGCACAGAGACACAGATGCAATTTTTTATCACAAAGTAGACCTTTCATTGCTCGCAACACATCAAATACATTTTGCACTTCAGTTGGTATTGAATCAAGCCAAATAGCACCTGATTTTTGGGAACATACTGAAAAATAATTTTATGAAGCTCCTTACTTTGTTTTTGGATCTCTGAAATTACCCAGAAAATTTCTATTCTGCTACCCTTAGTCTTGTTAACTAACTCGACTACCTCCACACAGTCCGACTCTATAATGCATGAGGTTATGCCTGCTTTTCTCGCCACTTGGATGCCCCACTGGACAGCTTCAGCCTTTGCAAAACTTACACTTCCTTTAAATTGAGACTGATAAAAACTAGCTGCAACCACCTTGCCAACCGAGTTTCTTACCAAAGCTCCCAGACCTACCCTGTGATCCTTGCTACTTATGGCTGCGTCAACATTGATCTTAGACATGTTTTCAGGAGGGGCGACCAGTTTTGTAGCTTCTCTCTTCTAGAAATGTCAAGATGCGATGCATTAGGATTCCTTACTCTTTACACCCAGTCGAGATTGTTACATCTTTAATCTGCAATCTTCATCTTTATCCTCAACTATGCCATGATGTGGGTTTATTCTACATGCTTGTTGTATTTAATTTATAAGTATAGCTATAATTAATTACTAATCTCTCTTTCCCTTCCCTTCTTATTTCTATCTATCTATCTATATATTATTAATTATTAAGCTTTAAGTTTGTACTGCTGCATCCATGCGTATGCATTAATAAACTGATTAATTAAAATTTCTAATTTGATTAGAACTAATTAATTCGTTGTTAAATGAGCTAGGTTAATTACTCCATCTTGATGATACCGTTCATATTCACTCATTTCAATTCTACTATACCCTTCCTGAGTTTATTACTCTTCCATGTGCGTACGTATTAACAGCCTGGAGATGTAATTAATTAATTGATTAACCATTGATACTTAGCTTTCACAGTCAACAAGCTTAGTCAGTTTTTATCAGCTCCCACCATTCTTCATTGGCAAGCTTGCAAGAGGGTGTTACGGTATCTTCAAAGTACAGCTGATTATGGTCTTCAGTTTTTCAGTTCTGGTTCTTTAAAGTTAACTGCCTACTCTGATGCTGATTGGGGAGCAGATCCTGATGATCGCAGATCTGTTGGAGGTTATTGTGTGTTTTTAGGTTCCAATCTCATCTCTTGGTCCTCTAAGAAGTAGCCCATTGTGTCCAGATCATCAGCTGAGTCAGAGTATAGAGCTCTTGCTATGGCTACCTCTGAAGTTCTCTGGATTACATACTTATTTCAAGAGCTTAACATATCTTTTGATCAGATTCCTCTTCTGCATTGTGATAACAAGAGTGCTGAAGCTTTGGCCAGTAATCCTAAATATCATGCTCGTACTAAACATATTGAGCTTGATCTTCATTTTCTCAGAGAGCATATTGCTCAACAGCAGCTTTCAGTCACTTATGTTCCCAGTTCAGATCAATTAGCAGATGTTCTTACTAAGCCCCTCTGTTTTGATCAGTTTGCTTATTTGCGCAGCAAGCTTGAGGGGGGATGTTAGAGTTATAAATATAAAGAATATTTTTGTAATGATTCTGCTGATGTGGCCGCTGAGTAAGCAAGGCTGTTATTGTTAGTTTGTAAGTTTGTTATAGAGCTGAGAAGTTTGTTAATCACAGCTCACTCTCAACACGTGTGTGAGCAATACAGAAGGTTCTGGATCTTAGTATATAAGGTCAACCTCTGTATTCATAATTCATTGAATAAGATTCGATCTATTTCTCTTATAGTTTCTCTTATTACTCATTGAATTTTCCTTCATTTTCTCTGCAACCAAACAAGCATAAATAGCTTGCTGGACCTACTCTTAATTACCGGCCTCTTGAAGGGAAACCCGCTACGATATAAATCAAACAACTGAACGTACAACTTCATTAGATTTCCTGCAATAATGCCTAACATTCAATGATTTATCTGCTCCCTCCGACCCGCCTTAATTAATCGTTACCACAACATCATCCCGAATGTTGTAATTACGTACAATTATATATGTTTTTTAATAAATAATTTTACAGAGACAGATACAATTAGTGTGGCATATGGAAGGATGTTAGTTGAAACTTGGAAGCGATATCACTTAATCCATCGTGCTTTTGCCCAACTTCTATATTCAAGATTATGAAATTTAGGAGAAGTCTATGTTACAGATTCCGTGACATACATCCCCCACTCCATGCACTCCACGTGTCCCTGCATGTGGAAACAAAGCAAGCAAATGACAATCTTGGGGAGCTGGCTAACCTGGTCTGTCTGTTAACGAAACTGTACCGTAGCCAGCTCCTGAAATCTATTGTTTCTTTTCCCTTCACTTCTTGCGATATATTGTCCGCCCTACGTGTTAGCCTTTAATTATGCCATCTTGCAACCTAAGCCCATCTTGCAACCTAATCATTAATTATCAGTTAAAGGGGACAGTTGAGAACCTAATCATTAATTATCAGTTAAAGGGGACAGTTGAGAACCTAATCATTAATTATCAGTTAAAGGGGCAGTTGAGACTTGAACCATGAACTTTGAAGGTCATGTGGGTGTTGTTGTATACATCAAGCAAACTTAAGTGATTATTAGTTGGGTGAAAATGAAAGCAAAGTGCATATTTATGACCAACTGTAGAAGAAAGCGAAAGCGCCGAACGATCGGATATAGGGAGCTTTTGATGACTTGGCTCAAATAAAGCCAGTTATATATTTATACATGGAGAAATTATGGAGAAATTATGAAAGTACAAGTTGTTTTTTGTCATTTTGATTTTTTCCCGAGGTGTAGTCAAATGTTTTTCAAATAATTTTATTTAAGTGGTCATCCAAGTTCAAATCCATAGGGAGATTAGTTATCAGAAAACAAATTTAGGTTTTACCCACCCCTTATTTTTTTAGGAAAAAAAATGAAATTATAATGTGACTAAGTATGTTAAAACTTATCGGAGAGAACAAATTCGGAATATTCTAAAGAATGAAAATTACAATTAAGAGTACAAATAATTATGAAACTCTCTCTGCAAGTGTAGATATCTTTTGAAACATGGATCTCAATCAAATGAGAATGCATCTTCTACTAGGGGTGGGCATGGGTTGGATTGGATAGGGTTTGTAAAAACCCAACCCAATCCATTATTAAATGGGTTGAGATAAATTCAACCCAACGTAATTAAATAAACATGTTCAACCCAATCCAACCCAACCCTTAAATTATTAGGTTGGGTTGATTAGGTTAAAGATTTAAAGTCAAATTAAAATTAAAATTAAATTAAAAAAAAGATACGAGAGTTGAAATAAAACTTATTGAAATCAAATATAAAAATATTATATTATGAAAATTCTATTCACTATCTAGTATTTGATAAAGAAAACTAAAAGAATATATAATGAATAAATCAGAAAAGTACCTTAGTTGATTGAAAATTGAGATTTAAGAGAGTGATTTTAGTTTTGGAATTAGAATCTAGAGTAGTAGACATAAGAACTAGATAATCTCTTTTATAAAAGAATAAAAAGAGGATAAAAAATAGATTAGCCGTTTCGATTTTTAGGATTTTACAATTGAAAATTATCTTCTTCTTCTTCTTATTATTATTTATGTGGGTTGAGTTGGGTTATATGAGTTCATCATAATTAATCCAAGTCAACCCATAATAACTCACTCAACCCGTTAAAATTAAATTAGGTTAAATTGAGTTGGGTTGGGTCAATCGAGTTGGAATAGATTTGCCCACCCTTACCTTCTACTCCTCTCCTGACTCCTATAAGAAATTTGCAACCCGAGAGAACACACCCACTGCTTGATGACATGGTATTTGATTACATTGTTTGTCTTTCTTGTTTACTACTATTTATTTTGTAGACCATGTTTCGCACATGCAATGATTTTTAACACTAGCCACTAATCTTACCTACTATTGTAGGATGAAATCTGAATCGTTGATCCGTTATCTATAGTATAGCACGCACTATTATTTGGTAATGGCATTTATTATTTAATTTGCTCGTCCTTCGTATTTAGAATTATTAATTTTTTGAACCATGTATCACACACAGTGGCGGATGTAGACAAATAATTTACTGGGGGTTAAATTAAATAATAATTAGACATAAAAACTGAAAACTTGAATATAATTTTTTTTATTTACCGCAATCTCTAGTTAAAATGTAGCACCTACAATTCAATAATTAAGAATTATAAATATTTTGGGGTGTAGGCTTTGATTTTTAAGTCAAAGTATAACTTTTGTAATTAATAAAATAATAATTTAAATTTTAAAGGATGGGACTATCTAATAATTTGACAAAACTATTTAGAAATATGTTAACTTTTTTTTTATGAAATAGAGATTTTTTTTCTAGTGGGGGCTTGAGCCCCCAGTGGTCTATGGTGAATCCGCCTCTGATCGCACATGCACTAATTTAACCATATAGAGTTGACCTTACCTACTTATTGTACCATTAAATTAGAATCGTTGATCCATTATCTTTACCATGCAAAACTTGTTTCTTTGCCACGTTGGCACCGTAGTGTCGGCTACTTGATCTATATATATCATATCAATCTGAAATAAGAACTCGCTCAAGCACAACTTCTTTTCTTTTGAGTTTTGAATACGGTTCAGTCCAAGCCAGCATAAATCTTTTGCCTTCCTGATTTGAAGATTATGGGAACTCCTTGCGCGGGTATAAATATAGGCCATGCATTTTCAATTAAATATCGTTTATAATTCTTATTTTAATATGTGCAACTGTGATTAAGTTTTATAATATGATTTTTTCAGGTCATAACGATTGGTCGGAGGGGTTTCCGGACCCCTTGTGGGGTTTAATTATTACGGTCGATGAAAGTAACAACAATCTTGATTTTCTTGTGGTCCCTCAATATGGAAGAAATCCTGACTACACTGGTTAAGTGCATGCCATGTTTGTCTCTTATGTTATGTTTAATTAAATAAAAGGATGGGTACTGTTATTTCCTGTCAATTGTATGAGAGTCTCAGTTTGATTTAGTAACTTGTAAGATCTCTTGATATATACAAGAGATTCTCTTTGTCTAGCAATTTATGTGTACCATGTTTTCCTAAAAAAAATAAATAAAAAATTTAATAATAATGATGATGATGATGAAGAAAATAATGACAATAATAATAATTAAAATAATAAAATAAATAAATTTAAAAAAAATAATAATATTATTATTATTATAATAAACAATAAAGGACCTATTTGCAAATAATTTAAAATTTTGAGTTTTTTGATAAATCTATGGGAACCAAAAAGAAAAAATAACAGAATATAATTGAGAGCAATTTAGAGATTATGAAAATTTAATGAGAGTAAAATGAATATTTATAGAAATCGGATTCTGATTCCAACTTCTCGCTTGGGAATCAGAACTATGGTAGTGATTCTCAAATTTGTGGGTCTGACACTATTTCGATTCTGGTTTCAAGCCTTAATTTTGCAGGTAAATGCATTATTGATTCCTATTCCAGAATTCCCATTTTGATTGCTGGTAAGTAAACATATCATTAGTGTTAAAATACATTGAGAACGGCAAGTGAGAAACAATAGAGATAAAATATTTTCAATAGAAGCAATTTGAGAAATAAATCGAATTAATTAAAATAGAGTATGGTGAAATAAAGAGTGATATAAAAAATTATTATAAAAAAAAATTGAGAAGGGGGCACAAAAATGATAGAATGAGGCTGCGCCGTTTCTGTGGCTGTGCTATGGGCAAATACTTGTATACACTTTCCATACCCGATTTCAATTTTAGAGATGAACTCGTGGACGTGTCTCCTCAAAATACGTACATATGGGAAAAACAAAATTTCTTATTATTTTGCATGCGTAATTTGACATAAAAGCTTAAAAAGTAAAATCATTCTTATTATTAATATTCGATCCGTGTTAAGCGAGCGGACTAGCGAGAGGATCTTGTTTTCTCATATAAAATTTGGATGCAACGGTTCTGTCTGATTATATCACTGATTCACAAAAGCCCTCAACAAAGAATAGAAACGGATATTGTGAAAAAACACAGAAGGGTTAATACAAGCGCATTGGATATTATTTTGTTAAGTCAAATCATGAGCAAATGCTACTTCTTAAAATACTACCAGTCAAGATACAGTAGTTAATATCATATTATTTATCAGGCTTTTGTTACGTTACATAATCATGTAACATATTATGTAACAGTCGTTAGATTTTCATTTAACGGTTGTGAAAATGACATGATTTTATTATTTTATATTTACATAACCGTTTGATGAAAATTTAACGGCTGCTATATAATTATGTATGATAATGATTATAGAATATAACAATCTCCTATTTCTCATTTGTCCCAAAAAAAATTGTAGGATGAGAAATCCACTTGTCATAAATCAAACACTGACACATCAATGAATTTTCAAATGGGTATTATTGCTCATCCTAGAGGAGAGAGATACTAGGTAATAGAAGATAACGCCGAGAAAAAACAGAGGAAAATTATGATCCAACTTAATAAGATGAAGACTTTTGAGTAAAAAAATACACGTATTAATCAATTCATGAGCAAAGAGCTAACATTGTAACAAGATCACGAAAGTAAATTAAAATTAGTTCCACATAACACATAATTCTCATGGAAAAATATAAGTCTGGCGGTCTTTTTAACATCAACTCTCTCTCACTTCTATTTGAAACTAGGAAAAGGTGTTTAAGAACAAATGTTTTTCATTCGTCCTGTGCCCAACAAAATTTGAGATTTTGTTAGAAAAGACAAAATATCTTATTTAAATTTCAAAAATTCCATTAAAAAAAACCAAACAATAATAAAAATTAAAATAAGAGCTAATAAAATTAAATAAACACTTGTGATTATTAAATAAGTTGTACCAAACAGGCACATAATCTCAAAAAAAACCCCTAAATTCACGAAAGTTAGTGAATCCTCGGTGATCTGCTGTTTCTTCACTCTCCATTTACCAACCTTGAAAAAGCGAAAACGACAAACAAAAATGAAAACGATCTCCAATTACATTCATATCCCTTGCATTTTACACCCAGCACAGCAATGTTCACATCCCCAGCAGTATTATCCAGCGCAGCAATGGTCACATCCTTTGCAAAGGTCACCATGGCAGCAATTTATACGTCCTTCACGGGAAATTTTAACAATGAAGCATTGATAAAATCCAGTGCCGCCAAGTCAGAGATTGCACGGACAATCACTGGAGATCTAACTTTCTTAATTTCCGGTTTACGAATTAATTTGGTAATCTATTAGTATCTTTTTTTTTAATACTAATATATTAGTATCTTAGCTGAGGGAGAAAATAGAATATGCTATGTAGCCTATTTTATTAATAGTCAAAAAAATTTGATTAATAAAAGAGATTTGATGTGTATTTACGGATAAATATGTGGTGCAACTGTGGTACCGTGCCACAGTTGCACCCAACCGTTGGATTCCCACTTATTTAAGTGGACCCCACTCATTTGAGTGGATCCAACGGCTGGTGCAACTGTGGCACGGTACCACAGTTGCACTGTAGCCTGACCCGTGTATTTACACATAAAAGATGTCCTTTTGATTCTTTTTCTTTTTATTGGGTGCAGTCAGTGACAAATCATGAAATTTTCTGAACTTAGAGGAAGAAATTTGCTTAATGAACAACGATTTCATAGAAATATGAACAGAGTGTATGCCCTGTTTTTTAGTTTTGCGTAGTTGAAAAGAAAAAAAAAAGGGAAAAATTTTGGACTTGATTAAAAAAGGTAGAGATTATAATCTATCTATCTATCTATCTATCTATATATATATATATAAAGTTGGGACTACAAGAGGTGATGTGACATCACAATTTCTCATCATTTCATATTCTCTATTATCTAATAAATTAGTTGAAATTAAAAAAATAATTACATTACAAAATATTAAAATAGAAAATAATTATTAGATTATAAATGATTACATGTCTTTTCCTCTTTCTATTTAAATTCAACAATATGTAACCATTAATAATAATTAATTATAAGTCTTGAAAGATTCATTTATTTTATTATGCCAACAATTAAATTTTAGTGGTTTAAAATACATCAATTAATTAATATAGGAAGGAAGGTTCCTTCATCTTCTCTCAACAATGCCATTAGAGCCTAATTTTAATGTCATAATTCCATATTTAATTATTCAATCTTTTGTTTAGTGCCTTTTGGCTTCTTCAAACTCTATAAACATTAAATATTTAAAATTTGTGGCATCATTATTTCTCATCTTTTTTTATTCTTTATTATCTAATATATTGGTTGAGATTAAAAAATAATTACATTACAAAATATTAAAAATCTATATCTATCTATCTATCTATATCTATATATCTATATATCTATCTATCTATCTATATCTATATATATATATATAAATCTGGGACTTGAAGAGGTGATGTGGCATCATTATTTCTCATCATCTTATATTCTTTATTATCTAATAAATTGGTTGAAATTAAAAAATAATTACATTACAAAATATTAAAATAGAAAATAATTATTATATTATAAATGAATACATGTCTTTTCCTCTTTGAAGAGAAAAGTTTTCTTGGTGAGAGCTTCTGGGGGTAAGAAGGTAGCCATGGAGATAATCGGAAAATGGTAGGTGGTGGAAAACAGGATGAGAGGGTTTTCTGGTTTGGAGAGTCTGGAGAGCATATCAGGGATGAGATTCTGGAACCCCTTTATATGCTTAACCGAAAAATCATATTTAGAAAACCAATCTTTTAATCTGAGTAACAATATGTAACCATTAATAATAATTAATTATAAGTCTTGAAACATTCATTTATTTTATTATGCCAACAATTAAATTTTAGTGGCTTAAAATACATCAATTAATTAATATAGGAATGAAGGTTCCTTCATCTTTCCTCAACAATGCCATTAGAGCCTAATTTTAATGTCATAATCTCATATTTAATTATTCAATCTTTTGTTTAGTGCCTTTTGGCTTCTTCAAACTCCATAAACATTAAATATTTAAGATTTGTGGCATCATTAGTTCTCATCTTTTTATATTCTCTATTATCTAATATATTGGTTGAGATTAAAAAATAATTACATTACAAAATATTAAGATATATATATAAAGTTGGGACTAGAAGAGGTGATGTGGCATCACTATTTCTCATCTTCTTGTATTCTCTATTATCATTAAAAAATAATTACATTACAAAATATTAAAAATAAAAAATAATTATTAGATTATAAAAGATTACATGTCTCTTTCTCTTTCTATTTAAATTCAATAATATGTAACCATTAATAATAATTAATTATAAGTCTTCAAACATTAATTTATTTTATTATGCTAGCAATTAAACTTTAGTGGCTTAAATATATCAATTAGAGTAATGATACAGCTACAAACTCTTGTACACACTTATTTTGTACAAACAGACGTGGCATTAATTCATTGGTTGAATGAAAATATAAAATAATAAAAACAAATCATGTGGGCCAAATGAAATTTAATTCAACCAATCTTATCATGTCATATCAATTTGTACAAAATAAATTTGTACAAGAGTTTGTGGCTATATCATTACTCTATCAATTAATTAATATAGGAAGGAATATTCCTTCATCTTCCCTCAACAATGCCATTAGGATCTAATTTTAATGCTATAATATCATATTTAATTATGCAACCTTTTGTTTAGTGCCTTTTGGCTTCTTCAAATTCTATAAATATTAAGTAGTTAAGATTTGTGGCATTATTATTTCTCATCTTTTTATATTCTCTATTATCTAATATATTGGTTGAGATTAAAAAATAATTACATTACAAAATATTAAAAATAGAAAATAATTAGTAGATTATAAAATATTACATGTCTCTTCTTCTTTTTATTTAAATTTAACAATATGTAACCGTTAATAATAAATTAATTATAGTTTTGAAACATTCATTTATTTTATTAAGCCAACAACTAAACTTTAGTGGTTTAAAATACATCAACTAATTAATATAGGAAGGAGGATTCCTTCATCTTCCCTCACCAATGCCACTAGGACCTAATTTTAATGCCATAATCTCATATTTAATTATGCAACCTTTTATTTAGTGTCTTTTGGCTTCTTCAAACTCTATAAATATTAAGTATTTAAGATTTGTTATGTTTGGATTTTTTTTATTATTTAACCAACATCTTCTTTAGAAATGTTCTTGTGTTTTTATTTTTTGACTTATTTAAATTTTTGTATTGTGTGCTTCATGGAGTATTCTTTTCTTCATGAGTTAAACAATGATAAAGATAGTTGGATGATAAGTGTTAGACTTTGTAAGATGTGAGAGTCTGTTAATACCAAAAATAATAGAGAGTTGATTAGTGTGAACATAATTTTTATCGATGAAAAGGTTGTGTACACTTAACTATACACATTAATATATATTTTTAAAGTTAACAACAAAATAATTAACTTTCATAAATAACATTAGTTTTATAAGGCTGCGTCATCTTTAAAAAAAAAATCAATTCATATTTTTTATCAATTTCATCAAGTGCAAAGTAATAAAAAAAAGATAATACTTTTTTTTTAAAGCCGCACGAAGTGCGGTTCTATTTACTAGTATATATATAAAGTTGGGACTTGAGGAGGTGATGTGGCATCACTATTTCTCCTCTTCTTGTATTTTCTATTATCCAATAAATTAGTTGATATTAAAAAAATAATTACATTACAAAATATTAAAAATAAAAAATAATTATTAGATTATAAAATATTACATGTCTCTTCCTCTTTCTATTTAAATTCAATAATATGTAACCATTAATAATAATTAATTATAAATTTTGAAACATTTATTTATTTTATTATGCCAACAATTAAACTTTAGTGGCTTAAATATATCAATTAATTAATATAGGAAGGAATGTTCCTTCATCTTCCCTCAACAATGTCATTAGGGTCTAATTTTAATGCTATAATATCATATTTAATTATGCAACCTTTTGTTTAGTGCCTTTTGGCTTCTTCAAACTCTATAAATATTAAGTAGTTAAGATTTGTGGCATTATTATTTCTCATCTTTTTATATTCTCTATTATCTAATATATTGGTTGAGATTAAAAAATAATTACATTACAAAATATTAAAAATAGAAAATAATTAAAAGATTACAAAAGATTACATGTCTCTTCCTCTTTCTATTTAAATTCAACAATATGTAACCATTAATAATAAATTAATTATAAGTTTTGAAACATTCATTTATTTTATTAAGCCAACAACTAAACTTTAGTAGTTTAAAATTAATCAACTAATTAATATAGGAAGGAATGTTCCTTCATCTTCCCTCACCAATGCCACTATGACTTAATTTTAATGTCATAATCCCATATTTAATTATGCAACCTTTTATTTAGTGTCTTTTGGCTTCTTCAAACTCATAAATATTAAGCATTTAAGATTTGTAATGTTTGGATTTTTTTTATTATTTAACCAACATCCTCTCTAGAAATGTTCTTGTGTTTTTATTTTTTAACTTATTTAAATTTTAATATTGTGTGCTTCATGGAGTACTCTTTTCTTCATGAGTTAAACAATGATAAAGATAGTTGGATGATAAGGGTTAGGCTTTGTAAGATGTGAGAGTCTGTTAATACCAAGAAAAATAGAGAGTTGATTAGTGTGAACATAATTTTTATCGATGAAAAGGTTGTGTACACTTAACTATACACATTAATATATATTTTTAATGTTAATAAAAAATAATTAACTTTCATAAATAATATTAGTTTTATAAGGCTGCGTCATCTTTAAAAAAAATTCATATTTTTTATCAATTTCATCAAATACAAAATAATAAAAAAAATAATACTAAATTCTTTTTTTAAAGCCGCACGAAGTGCGGTTGTATTTTCTAGTTAATTAATAAGGATAGGATTTGGATTCCCCACCAGTTTTCCCCCTCCTAATTTTTCTTTAGCTCTCAATAATCCAATTATAATTTAATATCCAGAAAAAAATTGAAAGGTTAAGATTTCATTTTATATTGTAACCTAATTATTAATAATTAAATTCATTCAATTTTATTTTTTATGAGTTTATTTTAAAGGCACACAACTTTATTTCCATACCCAATTCTTTCCTTCAACATCAATCCTTTCATTTTTTCAATCCCCGATTTCCAATCAAGCCGTAAAAAAATAAAGAGAAATTATTTCCTTCTTAAAAACGACGTCTTAATTTATAAATTAGTCAAGCAGTAAAAAAAAAAATTAAAAACCTTAACTAAGACATTAATAAATGATAATAAATTAAGTAGTCCTCACAGAAATCATAAGAAAATGACGGATATGGACCATATATAGCTAGCTAGTAATATTATTGGATGCATATATGCATGACAAAGGAGTTGTAGCTAGCCAGTAATGTTATTCTTTAGATTCTCCACTAAACTTTTACTACCAATTGCTTTTAGGTAAGGCTTGATTTTTTTTTTAATTAAAAAAATCATAACCTATTTTTTTAATTAAAAAAATCAAGTTCAATAAATTTCGGGATAATTCACAAAGAAACCACAAAATCTCATCTGATGTTGAATTAACATCCGATAATCAAATAACAACTTTGCTTCTACTCCGTTCGTGATCAGGAGTATTTTTAAGAAATGACAACCACATCTTTAATGCAGAAAGATTGAGAAAATAATCAAATCCCAAACCACCTTGAGTAGTTGTTTCACATAGTCCAGAATAATATGTTGCCTGGAAAAGAAGAGGACATTTTAAAGTGAGGTAATGCTTGTTCGATCTTAACCATAATAACAAGGCCAAGACAAAATGTTGAGTTTTGATTGTGAACCGAAAAGCACACAATTAAACCACAATACTTACATCTTTAACAATTGTTACAATGTTTGGATGAGGAGCATGCAATATCTCATTCACCAAAATGAGATATAATAATGCATCCTTGTCAACATATTAATTGAAGTACTTGCAACAGGAACACTTCATGTTGACAACTAGCTGTAACAAAGTTTACAAACATATCAAGAATAATTGTGAAGTTGAATATTGCTTTCAATTGCAAATTAGTCAGTTTCCTCCCCACATTAACTTGAGTCAAATAAAATGACAGTTTATCAACCCAAACAAAGAATAATCTCAACCCAAGCACGATATGAAAAACACAATAAAATAATTGAACCCAACCAAATGACAGTTTATCGACCCAAATAAAGAATAATATGAATCCTGTTTGAAATGTTGTTGATTTGTTTGGTAGATAAGAAAACGATAGAAAGAGAAAGAAAATAACAGAGAATATACTTGTATTAATGAGTTTGTATTCAATCAAAAGTTAATGAAAAAGATTACAAGTGTTGGTTTATGTAGTAGCTTAAACGAATCTATCTAACTAATTAATGAAGCTTCTGGAATCTGTTTTACAACTAAAATCAGTTTGTTACAAAGCAAGCAACATGCATAACGAATATTGACACGTCAGCTCTTGAGCTGGAATCCCCTGCTCTGTTACTCACATATGCTAACAAATCCAAACATAATATGAAAAACAGAATAAAAAAATTTAACCCAAACAAAGAATAATATCAGCGAGCCAATGTCGATCCTCAAAATTTACCCAAATAGACACAGCACCATCAGCCGTCGATCCTCAACGCAACAGCAGAAGCAGTAGCAGTTGATCCTCAATGCAGTAGCAGCAGTCAATCCACCACTAGCTGAAGTAGAGCAGAGATGCACCACCACCACCCCCACCAGCAGCCGAGATGGAGCCGAGATGCAGCAGCAGCAACAGCAGCAGTCGATCGCCAACGCAGCCAGCAGCAACAGTCGATCGACCACCAGCCGAAGCAAAGCAAAGACGCACCACCAACACCACCAGCAGTCGAAAGAGCCGAGAAGCAGCTGCAATAGCTAATTTTGCTTGAAGAACTATGACGGAGAGAGAGGGCTGCGATGGTGAATTGTGGTTGAAGAAGAAGAGTATCCATGAAGAGAGAGAGTTGTGAATTTAGAGAGCGAAGTGAGTGTGGTTGAAGAAGTAGGGTATCTGAGGTTTTTTTTGTAATTTATTTTGGAGTTTGGATTGCGATTCATTGGGAACGTGTTAAACACTTCTCAGTTTTATAACCATAAAGTGAAATCTGAATTTTTTATTTCATAATTTGTTCTTCAAATTCAATCTACTAAACATGTATAATATCTATACTCTCAAAACGAAAATGAAAACACCACTCTAAAAATGGTACCGAATAGGTCATTATTATCTATAAATTTATTGAGTTATTAATCTACTGGCCTCAAGTCAAGACAAATAAAAATTACTATTTAGTCTAGGTTATTGTTTTATCAAATGTTAAATTAACTAGGTTCTTCTGTATGTGAAATTTACATTTTGGCTCGTGGCTTCTTCGGTCAAAATAAATGAAAGTGTGATTAAGTAAGCAAAAGAAAGTTTACTTAAAAAAAGAAAAATGATATGAAAAAGTCAGTGAATCCCACCACGATTCCATGAAGTCTAATTTTTTGGACAAGTTATTTAGGAATATTTTGTCATTAATTCAACTTTTATATACTCACGCGTGACCCAACCGGAGTCAATGCTAGAATTTTGGAAAGATTTAATAAGTAAAATTCTGAGATATTATTGTACTTTATAAGTCTAGTATTTTTTTATTATTAAAAGAATCTATTTCTTATTCAAATTAAAAAAATTTCCATGTTGAGTCAAATTGTGTTCGTTTTGGAGACACAAAACCTAAAAATAGGGTTTAAGTAGAAGAAGGCACAAAACACCATCAGCGTAAAAATAATGGAGACACAGAAGATTCCCCAGATTGAGATTTTAGACCTTGAAGAAGAAGATGAAATGATTTTCTTCAATCCCACTTCACAAAATGGCAAAACAAAGAGAATTGAAATTTCAGTTGAGCATTATTGCAATGACGAGAGAGGCCCTACCAAAGCTTCTCAAAACATTATTAATCTTGAAGACTACTACGATGACAATGACGATTTGCATGTACTTAACTTTGTGCCTAACAACACTCCTTTTGGTAAAAGAAAGAGGCCCTTTACAATTCATTCAATGACTGAAAATGGGCAGTCTTCAAATTCCGAGAAACCCCAGCCCGGTTTTGTTTGCGAGATTTGCGTGGAACCCAAGTCACCAAATGAGTCCTTTATAATCAAGGGTTGCTTTCATTCATACTGTACCGACTGCATAGTCAAGTACGTGGCCTCAAAGTTGCAAGAAAGCATTACAACAATCGGCTGCCCTGTGGCCGGTTGCCAAGGCTTGTTAGAGCCCGATTACTGTCGGAATATTCTCCCACAACAAGTGTTTGATAGATGGGGGAATGCTTTGTGCGAGGCAGTGATTCGTGGGGATCAAAAGTTTTATTGCCCTTTCAAAGATTGCTCTGCCCTTTTAATTATTGATAATAGAGGATCTAGAAAGGCCATAAAGGAATCAGCATGTCCTCATTGTAACAGAATGTTCTGTGCCCAGTGTAAGGTTCCTTGGCATATTGGGATTCAGTGTGCGCAGTTTCAGAAGAAGTTGAATGTAAATGAACGTAACGACAATAAGTTGATGAAATTAGCGGAGAAAAAGCAATGGAAGAGGTGTCTTAATTGTAGGTACTATGTTGAGAAGACATACGGTTGCGATTATATTAATTGCAGGTCAGGTTTTATGGCTTTAATTTCTTGGATTAATTTTTCTTCATTTTTTGGTTCTTACTTTGAATGTGAAAATTGTTAATTGTTAATTGTTGGTTATCAAACTGTTAATTGTTAACAGTGCAAATGATTTTGGGTTTTCTCCGATTAGTTTTGAATTGACTAATGACTATGATATGGCATGTAATGTAAAAAGAAAACAAAAACAAGATGAAAACATTCAATAATGGTGATGTAAAAAAATGAAATAAAATAAAATAAAAACTCTGAGTTTCTCTATCAAATTGTCATTTTCTAGTTGAACAATATTATAATGTCTTAGGGTTCATTTGATTCAAGTTCTAACGTAGTAATTTGATTCAAGTATTATATTTGAGTCAGATGTGCCCTATGATGTATTTTATATATATACAGTCTTTCTCTAGTGTCCTGTCGCCCTCATTTTTTTTCATGCCTGTTAAATTATGTGGTTTAATAGAGTTATGTGTAGATACACTGTTAAATCAAGCGGTTTAATAGAATTATGTGTAGAAACGCAATTAAACCAAATGGCTTTATAGTAAATTGAAAATTGACTCTATTAAACCACATGATTTAATAAAGTGTACGCACTAAAAAAAAAAAAGAGAGTGTCTACATTTGAAAATGATTGTACGCACGTGCACACATAAACTACTACTTCCTCTCTCACAGTTATTTTTTCCGTTGTATTCCCTTGTACTGCTATGTTCCCAGGTGTGGAGCAACATTTTCCTACAGGAAAGGAACATTATTGGCATGTTGCACCTGTAAATCCCATGTTCCCAAGGTATGCTAATGCTGCAGATTTTGCACGCAGACTATAAATCGATTGGTATCAATCGTCTTAAGTACCCTACCCAACTAATTAAGTATAGCATTATTGAAAACAAATTGTTGTTAACGAATGCTGCAAATTAATTTTCTGCAATACAATTAGCTGTTATTGCTTTATGTGATTTTTTCTTTTCTAGTCTGATCACGTGGTCTTGAAATTAATTTCATGTACATAATAGATTATTACTGACTGGAAGTAATCTGCGCATTGCTTTCTCACAGCCGATTAAGTGAAAATAATAATTATCTTAATCTATGTTTTGAGAATTTGCGCTGAAGGGGCTTCAAATTGGCCTACATCATCCATGTCAAGCTACATCAGTGATTGTGTAATTGGCACTGCCTTGTGGTTGATGTATACAGACTTCAAAATGAATGATGCTGTCTCCAATCCATCAGTTGAAATTTTCGAGATTAATTTACACAAATAGTCTTCACGGATTTCATATTTGTTTTTATCACATAAAATATCTTGTATATTTATTTTAACATATTTACTAATTAATTTATTATATTTATTTAATGCTAATATTTTTTTTTTATCAATTAGATGTAAGTGGTGTAGAGTTTGCCAAAGTGTCTCCCCAGTTATAAAACGGAACTCAGTCCAAAAGTCAATTTTTGAGTTTGTAATCAAAGGGTAAACTGGTAATGACACCCTAAAAGGGATTTTCCCATCCAAATAAATGAAAAAGGAGCATAATATTCCAAATCGCTCTTCTAGTACAGTAAAGCAAGCAACTTCTAGAATCATAGTCTCCAGTAAATGATTCAAGTAATATTGAATTTCATAATGATAAACATATTGATTCTAAAAATTATCGATTATTAAATTACTATTAAGGTAAATAATGTTACGTACCCCTCTTTCCAGAATTCTTCTAAAATATAAATTAGCTAGTCTTCTAAAATATCCTTGAAATAAATTTAAAAAACTAAGGGTGTTCACCAAAATTTAGAAAATATATTTATGTGAAATTTAAGTTTTGGCGTTGGCTCCTTATGCTAACAAAAAATAGAAAAATGAAGAGAAAATAAAATACAATTAAAGAGGAAGTGTGATTAAATTTGCAGAAGAAATTTTACGGGAGAAAAGAATAAAGAAGATAAGGCTTTATTTATATTTTCAGATGTGGATGGACAGTATAATTGAAGAGAATGTATTAAATTATTTTAAAAAATTAACTAATTTTTAATTTTTAATTAAGGTCAATATTAGAAATATGAAAGTTTAAGAAGTAAAATACTGAAAGATAATAATTTGAAATTCTAGTTTTTTCTTATTATACAAAAGAAAAAATTATTTTCCTTAATCAAATTAAAGGTTTTTCTTTTTGAATCAAATTGTATTGGTATTAGAGAGTTTTTGCACTTACAATGTTGAGAGTAAGGGTTCGAGCCTTCATAAAAGCATTTATATGGTTACTTTCAATCTTCCCTCAATTATCATATAATTGAGTGGAGACACAATTCCCTCGAATATTTGAGAGGGTTTGAAAAATTAGGGTTAGTTTCAATCCTCCCTCAATTATCATATAATTGAGTGGAGACACAGTCCCCTCAAATATTTGAGAGGGTTTAAAGAATCTGGGCCACGCTTCAGAGGAGCTTCAGAAGAGTACATGCCATGACGAAAAGTCCCAGTTATATTATCTGTTTGTAAATACTAATTGTAATACCTGATATAATAGCAGTAACAGTCTTGTATAACAATATTAAAAAAAAAAGGCCAAAAAAGAAGGCAAAAAACACAATCAGCGGAACCCCATATTGAGATTTTAGACCTTGGAGAAGGAGATGAAATTATTTTCTTCAAACACTTTACAAAAGGGCAAAACAAAGAGAAGTGCAATTTTAGTTGAGCTATACAATGAAGAGAGGAGCCCCACCAAGGCTTCCCGCTTCATTAATGCTGAAGACTACTACGATGGCGATGATGATTTGCACTCTTTTCAAATCATTCAATGACTCGTGAATGCGGGTAGTCTTCAAGTTCCAAAACAACGAGCCTAGTTTTATTTTTGAGATTTGCGTGGAACCGAAGGGCCCGTTTGGTATTGTTTCTGAATCTGTATTTTCTAAAAATAAAAATGGTGTTTTGCATTTACTGTATTTCAAATTTAAATATGCGTTTGGTATTATTTTCTGTATCCTGTATTTTAAAACTGAAAACAGTAATATGCGTTTGGTAGACAAAGTTGAAAATGATAAAAACAGAGAATATGCATTTGGTAATATTTATTTCAAAAATAGTTTTTACTAAGCATTTACATTATATTTATAGTTATAAAATAATTATTTAGCTAATACATACACAAATACAACAAAATAATTTAAACAAATTTATTATAAAAAAATTACATGATGATTGAAAAAGATAAAAACTGAGAATATGTGTTCGATAGTACTATTTTCAGAACAATTTTTACTAAATATTTAAGTTATAGTTAAAGAATAATTGTTTAATTAATTAATACATGCACAAACATACCATTAATAATTTAAACAAAAAAATAATAATAAATTACATGATGACAGTTTTAGTATTAGCATTAATGAAAAAAAGTTTTATATCGTCATTGTTTTTACATTATAATTAAGCTATATATTGTAACACATATAAATTAAACAAAATAATAATTTTAAAAAATACATGATAGACATCATGCTTTAACAAGTGCTGGAGATAAATCAAATTCAACAGTGTACAAGGTACTTGCAAATTACACTTATTTTATGAAAATAAGCTCTAATGACAACAATGTCAATTGCGAGCCTACACTTTCGCCGTGCAGCAAAAATGATTATAGTATGTCGACAGAGTTTGACAAAATTTCAGCATGTAGTTTCTTTACCAACACAAACCATAAAACTGTTACTACAGAAATAGAGAACAAAAAATATGGATAGAAGAAAAGCAAGTGCCATGCCAAAGAAAGGATGAACTATATTTGTTTGTCCTTGAATCTGACTGATCCCAAACAAAATTGCAAAAACCATAAGTCCAAGTTAAGCCAAGAATCCATATTTCCTGCATGTGAGTTATTAAAAATGAAATTAAATACATATATGAATCATCAAAATTAACTGAGATTGCTCCCCTAAACTTAATAACCAGCAAACCCAACAATAAAACTGGTAAGCTAATAATGTATACATTGATAATTGATGCTACTTTTCAATTTGGTGACTAGTAGTATATTTTCAATAAGTAAGTTCAAATGTGTGACCTATCTAAGCAAGTAAAGTAGTAATCTAGTGAGGGTTATTCACCCAGCTAAACAAACATAATTTTGTTAACAAGCTATCATCTTGAATTGCTAATTCAAATTCGACACATGTATGCACAGATGCACAAGAACAAACAGAATTTTGCACACCATTTATTATAATAATTGAGCAGATTATTTTGCTTTTATTATTATTATTATTTTTTCATATAACCAAACACTTCTCAATCAAATTCATACGATTGTAGTCAATGCGAATATAAGTAAGAGAGCTCATAGAGGAAATAAGAATTAGGATTCAAGGGTTGCTCTCATTCATATTGTACCGACTGTATGGTCAAGTATGTGGCCTCAAAGTTTCAAGAAAGCATTACAACAGTTGGCTGCCCAGTAAGCACCGGTTGCCAAGGCGTGTTAGAGCCCGAGCACTGTCGCAATATACTCCCACAACAAGTGTTTGATAGATGGGGGAATGCTTTGTTCGAGGCTGTGATTGATGATGATCAAAAGTTTTATTGCCCTTCAACAGTTTCTCTGCCCTTCTGATTATTGATGATGGAGGATCTAGAAAGGTTATAAAAGAATCAACATGTCCTCATTGTAACAGAAGGTTTTGTGCCCGTGGTGCAAGGTTCTTTGGCAAAGTTTCAGAAGAAGTTGAATGTTAATGAAACAGACCATGATGACATTAACTTGATGAAATTAGCGGAGAAAAAGAAATGGAAAAGGTGTCCCAATTGTAGGTACTATGTTGAGAATTGTACGGTTGCGATGTTATTCTTTGCAGGTCAGTTTTCTTTGTCTTAATTTCCTTGGATTTATACTTTTTTATCCTGTTGGTTCTTATTTTGGAGGGTAAAAGTTTATTTAGTCCCTATATTTTAATATTAGTATCCATTTAGTCCCTGTATTTTTAAAAATGCCTCGAAACATCCCTACCATTAAAGTATTAATACCCATACCGTTACTTTTTATTTCTTTTCGCTTACTTCTACAATATTACCCTTATATAATAATTTTTTGTTTGGACATTAATAAAAAATAAAATAATTAAATTACCAATTTAACCCAAAAAAATTATATTAATTTTTAATTATAAAAAATTGTATGCAAACTACCAAATGTACAAATGGTGCTTACAAAAAAAATTAATATAATTTTTTTTTAATTTTTTAGGGTTAAATTGGTAATTTAATTATTTTCTTTTTATTAATGTCCAAACAAAAAAATTATTATAAAAGGGTAATATTGTAAAAGTAAGTCAAAAGAAATAAAAAGTAACGGTAGGTGTTAAGTACATGAAAGCACCAGGTCGGCCATACTACTATTTCCGCCCCGGCATGGATCACCTCAGCCAAACGGTATGAGCAGAACACGGGGATAAACATGAGCCAACCAGAGACGAGTACCGGCCAGGATAATGTACCGACTAGAATCATATACCGAGCCGACACCAATTCCCCAAAAAAGCGGGAACACGATCCCACAGAATCACAGTAGTTGCGCTTTTCCCAGAACCATTGCGGGAGATGCGAGATCCCACGTTTGCCCACAATGTAGCAATTAAAGTCCCATGAGGGGCTACCACTACCCGAGAAAGGGGGGATGAAGGGTAAATGAAAACGTGGGACAGTGGCTATAAAAGGAGAAGAAATCGATGAAGAAGGGCATAGAAAAATTGAGAGAGGGGAAACGCTGCCAAATTGCAATTAGGCCACTTTCTTACAAACCTAAACTTCGAATACATTAGAAACCATTCTTGAATCCATATTGCACTGTTTTCCCGTAAACATCTTGTGCTAACTTAGGCATCGGAGGGTTTACGCCGGCAAAACCACCGGCGTCTCTGATCCGTTTCTGGTGAACGCAGGTCTAGCGAGAGAAAGGAGGACGATTCCAACCTCAGTGGTTCAAGCAACAGTTGATAACACAAACGTTGGTGAAAGAATCTGGTCGGTCAAAGGCGAGCAGATTTAAGCATCAACATTTTGGCGCCATCTGTGGGGAGCTGGATAAAAAGCTACCACCGAATTAGTAGTTACCGGAGAAACAGCGAACGGCTAGACATGGATGTGCCAAGGAAGGACGCTTTGAGGGAAGATAACGAAGCTGGGGAGACAATCACTCTTCGGAAAATTGCAAATGAAGCCCGGGAGAGGATGATGCAAGATCGATTAGATCAAATAGAGAAACAAATGGAGACTCTCGCAACCATACTGTACGAGCTGAGGGATGAGCGAAGAAGGGATTGTGAAACCCCCGTGGGAAGAGATGATGTTGGAGCAGAACCCAGCCGCCGGAGGCGTCAAGTCGAGGAAATCCCTCTGCCGGCAGACCAACCTAACGGGGTGCGTCCCCACAGAAGCACTGATCGGGTTCCAGGAGAACGAATAGATGAAAGGAGGGACCAACCTCTCCCCGGACGGGTACTGGAAGTCAACGGCCGAGGGGGCAGTGTTGATGAAGGAGAGCTCAGACAGCGGTTGCACAATGCCGAGCTAGAACGAGATCAGATAGCTACAAGTAATCCTGACCGTGCAGTAGAATTGGAGGGGGAGGTGCGCAGATTGGCGCAGGTAATAGAGGAGATACAGGGTAAGAGAAAGCCCCCGAGCTGGAGGATAATGTTGGATGGAGAATCTCTGTTATCTACCGAGATCATGGGTACAGTAATCCCAAGAGATTTCCGCTTCCCCGACCTCAAATACTCCGATCGAAGTGACCCGCTGGTGCATATTGAGTGTTTCAACGACATGACGGGAGTGCAGGGGTTGACACCAGCCCAGAGGTGCAGGGTGTTCCCATTGACACTCGAGGGGCGAGCCCGAGAATGGTACCGCAAGCTGCCCTGAGGAGGTATAAAAGGGTACAAGTAGATGTGCCAAGAGTTGGCCGAACAATTCCGAGGAGCAGTAGCCCCAGAAGATGACATGATGGAACTAATGAGGATGAAACAGGAGGAGCATGAGTCCCTTCGGGATTTTGTAAAGCGATATCACCGAGCCGTGCTAGATTTGGGAGCTTTTAATCACCCACAGGCGTTGAGGGGATTAAAAGAGGGTGTAAAAATCGGCCGATTGTGGTATAACTTAAGAAGCCCCCTAGTGCAGAATTATTCGGCGGGGTACGAACAGGCGAGGCGAGATATAGAAATTGAAGAGGAGAAATCGGCAAAAATAAAGAGTGAACAGCTTGAAGAGTTGAGGCGAAAAGAACGGAGAGCCCTAAACGGGAGCGGATCGGGAAAGCGAGGTGGGGAATCCTCAGTTATGGGCGGAATGTTAGCTCGGTCCCGCCCTTACCCCGTAGCTCAGAAAACACAACAGTTCCAACACAGCCGAGCCCAACCTCCGCGCACCTCGTTCCCGGAGCGGCAGCAAGAATTCAGGCAGATGGCTGCCCACCCTTATCACAACACTCCCAGAGCGTTACATGCAAATGGTTCCAGGGCTGGACGACCGGATCAGCTAGCGCCTATACCAGCCCGAGATGGCATTCAGGATAGCCGAGCAGTTCAGTTGGTAGACCAGAGCTTGGCATATAGACAGTACACTCCATTGAAGATCTCCATGGAGGAATTGTATGAGAGGATCGAAGGACGAGGCCTGCTGTACCCTCCAGCCCCTATAACAAAACCGGCTCACCGACGGGATAAGAGCAGATTCTACAAATTCCACGACACTCACGGTCATACTATCAGCCAATGTCATGACCTGAAGATTCAGGTGGAGGATTTAGTGAGGAACCGATACTTGGATGAGTATGTAAATGGAGTGTCTCTTGTTATTGAATCACAGTACACACGGGATGAAGGAGTTGAGAGGGGTCTGGAACGTGAACAACCGACCATCCGTGTGATAGCAGGAGGGCCAACATTGGCCGAGGATTCGAATAGAGCACGGAAGAACTACGGGAGATACGCCATGACTAGCAAAGAAGTGCTTTTCAGTTTGCCAGCAGCCATGAAGGCAAAATTACGGCAAGTTCCCATTATGTGGACAGATGACGATGAAGAGGGTATCTTGTATCCTCATGAGGATGCACTGGTAATTAAGGCAATGGTGGCTGGTACAGAATTGCGACGAATACTGGTAGACACGGGCAGCTCGGTGGACATCTTGTTTAAGTCGGCCCTAGATGATATGGGAATTGCAGACTTAAAATTGGAACGGACAAATACATCCTTAAAGGGATTTGGAGGGGGATGGCTAACTCCCATGGGGATCATCGAACTCCCAATTACTGTGGGGACAAAGTCGTTTGAAAGAACGATGATGTTGGATTTTGTCGTAGTAGAGGAAAGAAGCCCCTACCAGATGGTACTGGGGAGACCTTTCATGAGGATAAGCCAATGCGTTGTATCTACGCATTATCTGGCACTGAAATACAGAGTAAATGAAGTGGTTGGCGTAGTAAAAGGCGACCAGAGGATGGTAAGGAGTTGTTATGCTACAGCGGCCAAGGAGACACTGCAGGTTACTTCTCTAGATAATCGAGGAGAGTCTAAAAAGGGCCGCCAAGAGCCTGTTGAGAAACTGGAAGAAGTTGCGGTAAGCAAAAGCAACCCGAGCAGAGTAGTGAAGATCGGGTCAGGATTAGTTGGGGCAGTAAAAGGCGAGCTGATAAATTGCCTACAGACCCATGCAGATATATTCGCCTGGTCTCATGAGGATATGCCAGGAATTGATCGCGGAGTAGTTTGCCACAAGTTGGCCATCAAGAAGGGGGCGAGGCCGGTGAGACAGAAGAGGAGATGCTTTAACCAGGAAAGGTACGAGGTCATAAACGCCGAGGTAGAGAAACTGTTGAAAGCAGGGTTTATAAGGGAGGCCAGGTACCCGGAGTGGATTTCCAATGTAGTACTGGTAAAGAAGGCCAACGGAAAATGGAGAATGTGTGTGGATTTCACAGATCTTAATAATGCATGCCCGAAGGATAGTTTTTCGCTACCAAAGATAGATCAATTGGTGGACTCAACAGCGGGTCACAGTCTGCTCAGCTTCATGGATGCCTTTTCAGGATACAACCAGATACCCATGGACGAGCAGGACGAGGAAAACACCACCTTCATAACTAACATGGGTTTGTTTTGCTACAGGGTGATGTCTTTTGGCCTGAAAAATGCAGGAGCTACCTATCAAAGGTTGGTGAACAAGATCTTCAAGCCCTTGATCGGTCATACTATGGAGGTATATGTGGACGATATGATCACAAAGTCCAGAGAACCGAGGGATCACGTGAAACACTTGGAAGAAACCTTTGAATTACTGAGGAAGTATGAAATGAAGCTAAACCCGGAGAAATGTGCGTTTGGGGTCAGCTCGGGCAAATTTTTGGAATTCCTAGTGAGCCACCGGGGGATCGAGGCCAACCCGGAGAAAATACGTGCAGTAACAGAAATGAGATCCCCCCGAACAGTTAAGGAGGTGCAGAGCCTTACAGGAAAAGTGGCAGCATTGAACCGATTCATCTCGCGGGCCACGGATAAATGCCACCCTTTCTTCCAAACCATAAAGAAATGGAGGAAGATGGAGTGGACATCAGAATGCGATGAGGCATTTGGGCAGCTGAAGGAGTATCTGGCCCATGCCCCATTACTATCAACTCCGAGGGAAGGTGACCAGCTATTTTTGTACTTAGCAATCTCAAAATGGGCTACCAGCTCAGTGTTAGTCCGAGAAGAAGAATGGAAGCAACACCCCGTATATTACACTAGTAAAGCCCTGGTAGACGTAGAAACTAGGTACCCATTGATGGAGAAATGGGCACTGACTTTAATAACAGCAGCACGGAAACTACGACCATATTTTCAAGCCCACCCGATAGTTGTGATGACTGACCAACCCCTTCGGCAAATGCTCCAAAAACCAGATGCATTAGGGCGGTTAGTGAAGTGGTCCGTGGAACTGAGCGAATTCGACCTATCCTACAGACCCCGAGGAGCAATCAAGGCCCAAGCCCTGGCTGATTTTATGGTTGACTGTGTTGAACTAGGGGAAGAGGTCCACGAGGAACAACCAGCAGAGCAGGAGGATAAAAAAGGGATATGGCTGGTAATGGTTGATGGATCGCGTGGTGAACATGGATCCGGGGCAGGAGTTATAATACGAAGCCCAGAAGGTGTCGAGGTATCCTATGCTGTAAAGTTCGAGTTCCAGCTTACGAACAACCAAGCTGAATATGAGGCCTTCATTACTGGGCTCGGTCTTGCACATGCACTACAAGCAGAAATAGTAGAAATCCGAGCAGATTCCCAACTAGTATGTAACCAGCTCAGCAATCAATTCCAAGTAAAGGAAGAGAAATTAGGGCTTTATTTGAAGAAGGCAAAGCAGATGGTTGAACTCTTCAAGGAAGTAAAGGTGAAGCAGATATCCCGGAATGAAAATTACCGAGCTGATATGTTGGCTAGAATGGCTGCAACTGCAGATCCGAAATTACCTAAGTCGGTCCCACTAGAGGTAAGGACCTTGCCAAGTATAGGGGAGGATGTAGAAGTGATGAGAGTAAGCACTGGAGAATCTTGGATGGACCCGATTCGCTCATATGTCCGCGATGGAGTTTTACCAGAGGACAAAAGACAAGCAAGAAAATTAAAATGCTGAGCAGCGAGGTACACGCTGTTAGATGGAGTGCTGTACCGCCGAGGGTTCACCTTGCCCCTTTTGAGATGTTTGGATGAGGAGGAGGCAGATTATGTACTGAAGGAGATTCATGAAGGAATATGCGGCAATCACTCAGGAGCAAGAACTCTAGCCTTCAAGGCACTCCGCCAAGGATACTTCTGGCCGACCATGCACCAGGATGCGAAAAGGATGGCAAAGAACTGTAAAACCTGCCAAAGTTTCTCTGAGATTCCTGCACAACCCCCAGAAAAGCTTACCACTATGGCATCCCCGTGGCCTTTCGCTCAATGGGGAATCGACTTAATTGGTCCGCTACCTAAGGGCCGAGGAGCGGCGACACACGCAATTGTGGCAATAGATTACTTCACCAAGTGGGTAGAAGTGGGAGTCCTCAGCCAAATCACAGAGAGAAAGACAACGGATTTTATTTGGAAGAATATCATCTGCAGATACGGGATCCCCTATGCCATCATTACAGACAATGGGAGGCAATTTGACAACAGCAACTTCAGGGAGTTTTGTCGAAATTTGGGGGTGGACCTGAAGTTCTGCACCCCCGCACACCCCCAGGCAAACGGACAAGTGGAAGCAGCCAACAAAGTGATAAAGAAGCCCTTGAAAACTAGATTGGGAGAGAAGAAGGGAGCTTGGGTTGACGAACTACCAGGAGTATTATGGGCCTACCGGACAACTCACAAAACCGCCACAGGGGAAACTCCGTTCGCTTTAGCCTTTGGTCATGAGGCGGTAGTCCCAGCAGAAATTGGAGTGGGGACACATCGAACGGAATATTTCGCTGAGGAGCAAAACGACGAGCAGATCTGCTTAAGCCTAGACCTGCTTGAAGAGAAAATGGAAGGGGCCTCACAGAAAGTGGCCCAGTGTCAGCAAAGGGTCATGCGTTATTACAACAAGAATGTACGCGTGAGACAGTTTCGAGCAGGAGATTGGGTACTTAGGAAGGTGAACCAAAACACTAGGGATCCCAACCACGGCGCTCTTGGCCCGAAATGGGAAGGCCCGTATAGGGTGATACGAGCCACTGGACCAGGAACTTATAAGTTGGCGTACCAAGATGGACGAGACGTGAAGAGGTCGTGGAACGCCAAGCACTTGAAAAAGTATTTCCAGTAAGCAAAGTGCTATACTAAATCCTCATTTTGATAAGTTATCTTTGTTAACTGCATGATGGCTTGTTACAACATGCATATATTCTGTATTTTTGTAATACATACAAATTTCAAATAAAGATGAATTCAGCATGAAATCCCCCCGCTAACAAGCTCAATACAAATTTTACTAAGGCAAGTAAGTACCGGTTTCTGCTCGGTCAACGAAAGACTAGCAGCGAATTTTGCCAGAATTTTACTAAGGCAAGTAAGTGCCTGTTTCTGCTCGGTCAACGAAAGACCAGCAGCTAATTTTACGAGAATTTTACTAAGGCAAGTAAGAGCCTGTTTCTGCTCGGTCAACGAAAGACCAGCAGCTAATTTTACGAGAATTTTACTAAGGCAAGTAAGAGCCTGTTTCTGCTCGGTCAACGAAAGACCAGCAGCTAATTTTACGAGAAGTTTGCTAAGGCAAGTGCCTGTTTCTGCTCGGTCAACGAAAGATCAGCAGCTAATTTCACGAGAATTTTACTAAGGCAAGTAAGTGCCTGTTTCTGCTCGGTCAACGAAAGACCAACAGCTAATTTCACGAGAATTTTACTAAGGCAAGTAAGTGCCTGTTTCTGCTCGGTCAACGAAAGACCAGCAGCTAATTTCACGAGAATTTTACTAAGGCAAGTAAGTGCCTATTTCTGCTCGGTCAACGAAAGACCAGCAGCTAATTTTACGAGAATTTTACTAAGGCAAGTAAGAGCCTGTTTCTGCTCGGTCAACGAAAGACCAACAGCTAATTTTACGAGAATTTTGCTAAGGCAAGTGTCTGTTTCTGCTCGGTCAACGAAAGACCAGCAGTAAATTTTACGAAAATTTTACTAAGGCAAGTAAATGCCTACACCAACTCAGTCCACTAAGGAACCAGCAGGCAAAACCAGATAAGTTGTGCAATTATTTTGTAGAAACAGTCTATGAATAAAAATCAGACAAGGAAGCCAATAGAGAGCATCTAAAAATTTGTAAATGTTCAATTGTGTACAAAACAAATGCGAGTTTATACAAAAAAATAGACTTAAAGATTAGGAGAGTCAACGGCTCCAGCTGGTGAAGGATCAGCAATCTCAGGAGGTGGGAGATCAGCAATCTCAGGAGGTGGGAGATCAGCAATACCGGGAGGAGGAGGCACGGACCCCTGACCCACCTCGAAAGCACGTCCCCCAGCTCCCCCATCCTGCACCCCATCCAAAGGAGCATCCACCTGATCCTGCTCACCCTGCTCCTTCTATCCCTGGCCGGCCTCAACCATATATCTTTCCACTCCAGCCTCCAGCTTGCTCATGTCCAGCTCGGGGTATTCTTCCTTAAGCACAGACATGATGCACTTATAGCTGAAAGCAACCCCGGAGTTATACTCGGCATCCAGCCGATCATCCACGTCAGCGGATTTGCCTTTCTCCTCAGCCAGCTGTTCATTCAGTGATTTGATCTCTCCCTCAAGGGCGGTCCTCAGAGTGTCTCTTTCACTTTGAGTAGCCTGAAGATCGGACTTCAGGTCACTCAACTCACCCTCAAGTTTGGAGGAAGTAGACTCAGCAACCGCAACTTTCTCCTCTAGCTCCGTAATCTGCCTGTTCAGATCGGCCAGCTTCTCCTTTATGCGATCAGCAGACTCAACCCTCTTCTTCAAGTCCTGGTTCTCAGCTTGGAGCTTCCTCTCCTGGCGCGTGATCCTATTCTTGTAACAAGATACTATGGTGGCCAACTTGAAGGAGACCCTTTGGACAGAACCAGCTAGTTCATTGAGATTCATGCTCTCAATGTCCTAGACCATCTTCGGTCCCACCGACTTCCCATAGTCCCTCTGATACGGGGTCAGGTAAACACCCTGATCACGAGCCGGAAGAGGAGAGGATCGGTCCCCAGAGCGTGTGCTGACTTCAGAACTCTTGTCAGTAGTTTTCTCCCCGACACTCTTACGAAGTGGAGGAGGGGGCAGAGCAGGAACATAAGCCTTAGAAGGGCCAACACCGACTTTCTTCGGAGGTGGAGGAGGGTTGTTGAAGCTGCTCGGAGCCCGACCGCGCTTTCTGGTCATCGCACTGAGGATCTTGTTATCCATTCCAGCTGCTATGTCCACTAAACCCGAACCGACCAGGCTTGTTGGTGACAGAAGGTCTTGACAGGTAGACGCGTTCACCAGAGCAGTCTCCACCTGAAGCAAAGGTCGGTCCTCAAGCCCCCCGATCAAACCCCACGACTCTGAAATAGCAAAAAAGGTTAAAGAACCCAATAAGTGACAATTTGATTAAGAATTTAGGCAAAAAATGAACGACCTGGGGTGACAAAATGTGTTGGAAGGTAAATATCACCACCCAACGAATGAGCTGCAGGACACCAGCTTCCCCCAGCAAAGAAGAATTTGTTCTTCCAATTTTTGCACGAAGAGGGGAAGCCGGTGATTGGTTTCCTCTTCGTAGAGCTCGACATGAAATAATACCAGCCTGCTTCCTTCGGGCTGCTCCTCAGCTGATATAGATGCTTCACTTCAACAAGGGAGGGCTCCTCTGATCCACACTTCTCCCACAACACATACATAGCTGAGAGAACCCTCCACCCGTTGGGATGTAGCTGACCTGGGGCTAGGTGCATACCACCCAGTATCTTCGCAAAATAGCGTTGAAGGGGCAGCCGAGCTCCTAATTTGAAACTCTCCAGGTGCATCGTCACATACCCCCGCGGAGGCCGACTAGGAACATCACCTTTCCCAGGAACCACCAGGAGAACCTCCTCAGGAATGTTGTAAAGGTTCCTAAGCTTGAACAGATCAGTTTGGGTGGTGGCACAAGCTATGAAGTCAATAGGATAAGAATCCGCCTCTACCATATGACCAAGGTTCCTTCTCCGAGGGGGTCCGCTCGGTCCGGAACTGCTCCCCTCACCATCACCAACTCCTTCGGGGACCCCAACCCCACCGAGGCTATGGTCCTCACCAGAGCCCGACGCAAGTCCACCTCTATTCCCTACTAGCTCAAGTTCGGGGGAGGGAGAAACAGCCAAAGGGCGTGGGTACTCAAGGATATCCCCACCATGGGAGGGGCCTACACTACTAGAGGGGTGTAAAAAATTAGTGGGTATGGACAAGTTAAGGTCTGAATCCCCTACTTCTTCGTCACTCTCATTAACAATTAACTTCCTCTTCTGATTTGACATACCGGAATCCCAAAAGAAAACAAAGAAAACTCGAGTATATGGATACAAAAAGGGCAACACAGAACCCAATCAACAACAACCAGAGGAGAAGTTAAAGGCAATACCTGGATTGAACTGGCACTGATAGCGCGGCCGTGATAGAGAAAAATCCAGCAAGTGGATACTCCAGACACGAGAAGTGTAAGCAAAGTTCAAAGAAAGGGTTAGTTAACGACGAAGAGATGAATAACAAAGCGATGAAGATGTAAGTCTAGGGATTTGAAATGAAAAGGGGAAAATGAAAGCATTTAAGTGATGGGGATGCCAGCTCATTCACCGGATATCGAGGACAGATAGCCCGTCGTTTCAAATTTCAAATACGAAGAGTCTGGAGATGCCACATCACTAACCATTACAAGAGGCCAGGATAGATATAAGCCCAGATATGCAATGGACATGCTCATTTAGGCCCATGCTCAGGTCGGAGTCTCTCCAGAAGAAACATGGTACCTCAGGTCCGTTTCAGTAAACAGAAGACCAGATGAGAAGCTCCCCGGGTTGGTGAGATTTGACCATCAGTTTCTACTCTTAACTCATTTCACTCGCCAGACCAGAAACTGGGGGACTGATGTTAAGTACATGAAAGCACCAAGTCGGCCATGCTACTATTTTCGCCCCGGCATGGATCACCTCAGCCAAACGGTATGAGCAGAACACGGGGATAAACATGAGCCAACCAGAGATGAGTACCGGCTAGGATAATGTACCGACCAGAATCATATACCGAGCCGACACCAATTCCCCAAAAAAGCGAGAACACGATCCCACAGAATCACAGTAGTTGCGCTTTTCCCAGAACCGTTGCGGGAGATGCGAGATCCCACGTTTGCCCACAATGTAGCAGTTAAAGTCCCATGAGGGGCTACCACTACCCGAGAAAGGGGGGATGAAGGGTAAATGAAAACGTGGGACAGTGGCTATAAAAGGAGAAGAAATCGATGAAGAAGGGCATAGAAAAATTGAGAGAGGGGAAACGCTGCCAAATTGCAATTAGGCCACTTTCTTACAAACCTAAACTTCGAATACATTAGAAACCATTCTTGAATCCATATTGCACTGTTTTCCCGTAAACACCTTGTGTTAACTTAGGCATCGGAGGGTTTACACCGGTAAAACCACCGACGTCTCTGATCCGTTTCTGGTGAACGCAGGTCTAGCGAGAGAAAGGAGGACGATTCCAACCTCAGTGGTTCAAGCAACAGTTGATAACACAAACGTTGGTGAAAGAATCTGGTCGGTCAAAGGCGAGCAGATTTAAGCATCAACAGTAGGTTTATTAATACTTTAACAGCAAGGATGTTTCGAGACATTTTAAACAATGTAGGGGCTAAATTGACACTATTCTTAAAATATAGAGACTAAATAGGCTTTTACCTTATTTTGGATATGGGTTTAAAAAAATCGTAAATGGCTGAGGATTTTCGATATTTGGTTCTTTTTTGTTTAATAAGTCAATAGTGCAAATGATTTTGGGGTTTCTCTTATTAGTGTAAAAGCAATTATAATGGGAAAAAATTTCAGTATGCAAAAATTCAATCATGAATATGAAAAAAATTACTTCAAGTTTCACATCGAATTGCCACTACTCCTAGGGTTCATTTGAGTCAAGTATGGAGATTGCCATTCACCAAGTTAACTAGTTTTGAGGGTTTGGCCTTATTATTGATCAAAAATAGCAAGAAATTTTAGGAATAACAATTTTAACAAAAAAATTCAATAAACACTGTAGTTATTTATTGGAAATTATTTTAGCTTAATCCCATCCTCGAAAGACCTTCAGATATCATGCGGTTGCCGTTCAATAATCTTCCCCTCTTGTAGCAAAATATAGATCCGCACCTACGAACAGTATCAGCCTAATGGAATAAAAAGAAAAAATAGTAGTGACAGAAAGTAATATTATATATATATATATATATATATATATATATATATATATATATATATATATATATATATATATTGATTACTGTTTGAATATTATTTACTTTGTTAGGGTTTTATGATAAATTTTCTAAAAATTACGGTGTGTAAGAGGAATTTCCAGAGGCTCTGCTATACTGCCACTAATTGCATTAAAAAATACTATTAAGAGTGAATGATAGCATTTTAATTTTTAGGCAATGCTAAGTTAGTCAACGTTAAAAAAAGAAAAAGAAATGGGTAATGCTATAGCTACTTAATTTGTATTCCAGTTAATCGACCGTCTTATGCATCGTTCATTAATTAATTTTATTAGTAAAAATAAACTAAATTAATTGATATCGTGCATGTGGTAATAAATAACATCAAATGTAATGAAAATTTCAATATCCCAAGTCCCAACTGATTTATCGTAGCATTATTGAAAAAGAAATTACTTTGAAATACTACAAATTATACAAAGCTTTGAATTACCACAATTTCATATACCAGATGGATTAATTACTGAATGGAATTAATCTGTGCATTCATTTCTCAAAGCCAATTTAAGAATAAAATTAATTCTTTTAACTTTTGTGGCATTAATTGTAAAATTGATTATCTAAGCATAGGACTATTTGGATCCTAAAAATTACTCTAAACACTCTAATTTAATACTTTTAAGGACAATTTATTATAAATCAAATATTATATAATTACTTTAAACACCCATATAGCACACTCATTATTTAATTTAAAACTTTTATTTCTAATATCTTAATTAATATTTAGATGAACAGCCAAGAAATCAATTTTGAGAACAATTTTGGCTACAAAGTATGTATGATACTTTTTTTAAAAAAAATAAAATGATAACAAAAATATTGTAGAAGAACCTTTTTTTTTTCTTTTGGGCTTTAGTCCTTCTTCTTCAATCTTCATCTTCTTAATCTATTTGTCTTCTTCTTCTCCTTCTTTTTCTTTTTCGTTTTTGGTGTAGTATTTAAGGAATATTTTTTATTATTATGTTCTCATTACAAGTTATTTTAGGTGAAAAAATCAATATTGAGAAAATAAACAAAAAATTAATAATTAAAATGATGTCAAACAATTTGTTTAAAACTTAACGTGATTATATCGTTGTAAGCATATGTTAAATCTCTTAAAATTAATGTGCTTAATAGTTTTATTAAAGTATTAAGTACATAAATTTAATTAACTTAAATATTTTAAGTAAGGTTACTTTTGGAATTTTAGATAGTGTACAAAGTAAAACTTAATTTTTTGAGTGATAATACAACCACAAACTCTAGTACAAACTTATTTTGTACAAACTCCTTTAGCCTTAACTCATTGGTTGAATAAAAATACAAAATAATATAAACAAATAATGTTTATCAATAGATATCTAATTCAACCAATTAAATCATGCCACATTAATTTATACCAAAAAAAAAATTTGTATAAGAGTTTGTATAGAGTAATAGAGTGCTCAAAGTAATAGTTGAAATGCAAATAGGCCCACCATTGTGAAAATTAAAATTTGAAATGTCGTTCCTTTTTTTCTTTTTAAAATTAGATATTGATGGGGTAATGTTACTAAAAGTGATTTTTAAAATTTTTTACCAAACATCCAAATTAGATTTTAACTTCCTAAAATCACTTTCAAACATCTCAACAACAATCGCAAAAAGGCCCTTAGTCCAACATCAACTTTTGAATTTGTAATTGAAGGGTAAAATTGTAGTGATACCTTAAAAGAAAATTTCTCATCCAAAATAAATGGGAAAAAAAAAAGTTAACGGAGTGGTCCTCTATGTATATGTTGTTGAAACATAAAAATCTACATGATCATAATCATAAAATCACAAGGGTGTTGATCTCGATGTTTTTTCCCCTTAAAATATAGTGATATTGTAATGTGTTGCATTGATTGATTGTCACGTTGGATGATACTTTTGAACTATTTGTATATGCTCCGGTGTACAATTTCCTTCAATTTAAGATGATGCTATAGATTTTCTTATTGATAGTCCGAGCTTGTTTGTTTTTTGATCCAATACTAAATAAAATTCAGTTTCCGTCATTAATTTGTTTTAATATTTTTGTTAACTTAATATAAAAAATTTGCTAAATATGTTTAAAGAAAATTAATGCACAGCAGAAATCAGCAACGCAATATCGCAACGTACGTTTTGGAATGGTGATAAAGGCGATGGGCCTCGATGGTATGAGTCAAAAAGCCTAATGGGGGCCCCATAAATTTGGAAATGGGATCAAATTGTCTAAACATTAAAACCCGATTTGTATGAGTATATTTAACAAAAGTTTAAGGGTTTCAATGAAAAAATAGTCTTTCCCGCTCGTTCCGAAAATTCAAAATCCCCAAATTCCCTATCTAAAAATCCCTAATAAAAAAGGAAGAAATTTTCCTAAAATGTTCCTTCATCTTCTACCATTTTAGAATCCGAACTAAAACAATGGGTCGACGTCCATTTTAGAATCCGAACTAAAACAATGGGTCGACCCGTGAAGCGGACGTCGACCCGAGTAGCTGCAGAAGAATCCAACCATTCCAAAGCCAGGAGACGGAAACTAAACTTAGCAGAACAACAACATCAACAGCAAGAGGAACAACGAGAGGACGAGGAAGTGAAAGAGGAGCCGGTCGAGCTGGTGACCCGAGTCAAGAAGAAGACCCAGAAGAATAAGCCCGACTCCGACCTCTTTTTTGTGGGCCCGCCAGTCTCGGCTGATGAAGCTTTGAAGAGATATCCTGACAGATACAAGTACTCCTCAAAGGTTGATTTTTTTTTTTTTTTGCATTTTCATCCTCTTTTTTTCTGAAAGTGTTTTTTGGGTTGTGTTTCCTGAACTTTGTTTTTTGTATTTTAAGGGTCATAAGAAGAAGAAAGTTGCTGCAGGGGTTTCCTCTATTGGGTAACTTTTTTCACCATCCTTTAATGATAATTTATTACATTTTTATTTACTTTCTTTTTTTTGAATATTTGAAATTGTATTAGGCTACTCTTTATGGGGTGTGTTTCTGAATTGTAACTATTGCTTAATTTTGAAAGCACAGCAGCATAATTTTAATTTGCTTAGTTGCTTTTGTTTACTTAGCACCTTCTTATTTTATCCAATATCAACTTTGGTTTAAAAGCCACACAGCCAGAATCCTAAATATACCGATTCTTGTGTTGATTTTAATTGTTTTGTGGGCGTAGAGCTTTGAATGAAGAAGAAGAGGTTCTGCAAGCAAGGTGTCATTACACCCAAGCTTCAGTAGATGGCTGTTTGTACAATCTTGGTGATGATGCTTATGTCAAAGTAAATTTTTATTTCTTTCTCTTGCCATGTTTATTCTCTCTTCATTTAACAATTGTTTTCTAATTCATACTTCTATATTTCGTTTCTTTGTTTGAAGGCTGAGGAGGGAGCTGTTGATTACATAGCTAGAATAGTCGAATTGTTTGAATCTGTAGATGGGGAACCGTACTTTAAGGCTCGATGGTTTTACAGGGCTGAAGACACTGTGAGATTATTCTACAATTACTTAATAATATCTTCACATATTGTTTTGTTGGATAGAACTTGTAATCTTTGGTTTAATTTCAGGTCATTAAGGATCTTGCATATCTTGTTGACCGAAAAAGAGTATTTCTTTCAGATGTCGAAGATGACAACCCATTGAATTGCATTGTATCTAAAGCTAAAATCGCTGAAGTGGCAGCCAATGTATCACCATCATATGCTTGTTTCTTTTGTTTTTTCACCTTTTTTATTGTTAAGTAGTTGCTTTCATATAGATATTAATGACCATAATTAGTTCAATTAACTTTGCAGATGGACCTGGAGGCAAAACAGAAAAATATTCCTCCCTGCGATCTATACTATGATATGAAATACACATTGCCTCATTTGACATTTTCAAACATCAATAATGGTAATTTATGTTGCCCTAATGTAGGAGTTTTACAATGATGAGACAACGTATATATTGACAATTTTTTTTCCTCATGGCATTCAATATTGTGGTTTTCCTTATCACAGTCTTCATTTATTGAACTTTTCTGTTTTACGTTGGTAATTCAGAAAGTAATAGAAGGGATAGTGATGCATCGTCAACTATTTCAAGTGAAACTGGCTCAAATAGTCCAATTGGGGAGCCTGAAATGAGTTTGCTGGACTTGTATTCTGGTTGTGGAGCCATGTCTACTGGTCTATGCATTGGTGCATCCTTATCTGGAGTAAAACTAGTCACTGTAAGTCAAAATCTGAACCTTGATGTTTATTTTCATCAACTTATTAATTAATATACTTGTATTTATGAAAATATTAAAGGCCAATGTTTTTGCTAATTTGGTGTGTGACGTATTTTGTTCATGTAGCGGTGGGCTATTGATATAAATCCTCATGCGTGTAAAAGTTTGAAATTTAACCACCCTGAAACAAAGGTAAAATATCTTAAAGTATTACTTATCTGTTACTACGCTGAAGAGTGAAGATTTATTATTTCTTTTATTTTAATGTCTTCAAAATATCTCCGCTGAATGATGATCAGGTTAGAAATGAGGCAGCAGATGACTTTTTATCTCTACTGAAGGAATGGGCAAAGTTGTGCCAGTACTTTTCTATATATGATACTGATAAAGTACCTGAACAAAGTTTGAATTTCATGAGCGAAGAAGAAGAAGAGGAGGAAGAGGAAGAAAATGATGATGACGCCAATGTTCCTAATGAAGAATTTGAAGTGGAGAGGTTAATAGCTGTCTGCTATGGTGATCCGAACAAAACAAAGAAACCTGGAGTGTATTTTAAGGTATACATATTTGATATAGAAAATGATCAGTCATCTTGGACAACTTTATTTTCCTTTTTGTTGTTTTGCTTGACTTTTGGTTACATTGTATTCTCATCATTGTAGGAGTGTTGCTTGATTACAAGTTATCTCACTTTTGTGCCATTTGATTGATTCATTCTGCTATCTAATTGGTGAATTGGAGCATCTCCTTATAATAGTTTTACTAATTAAAATGCTGGTGGTTGTCACAATAAGGGAGCACTGAAATTAGAATTTTGCTTCTAAAAATTACTGATGAAGCACTACTTAACAGTAGATATGGAATCCATATTTTCTTTTGATAGTGAAAGTGATCAAAGTTTGTAAAATGTCATTGCCCTGATTTCAGTAAAGTTTGCAATTTACTGCAAATTGCAAAATGCAAAGTTTATTACCTCTTTGCATTTTGCAATTTTCAGTAAATGACTGCTCTGAAAATTTGAACTGGTGCTAATAAATTTTACCACCAAGAGTTCTTAAGATAAACTAGGACTAGCTCCTATTCATGATAACTTAAAAGAGTAAAAATTCTTTAGGAGGGTGTATTGTAGAGCAATTAATGAATGACTTTCAGTTATGGTAGAAATTTTACTATCTTGGTGGTGAAACTTGATTAACAAAATGTTTTCATAGTGGGTACATGTACTTTTAGGAGGGAAACTTGTAAGAGGTCCGATTAGGGAATGTGCGGATCCTTTGAGATCTACATGAAAGCATAAGATAATGAGCTCTTATGTGGTGATATGTCTAAAATGAAGATCAACTGTAGCTTCTAGTTTGTAAGAAAACATGTGTATTCTGAGGGTTAATGTACCCATACTATTTTCTCGATCTGCAACATATTGATTTTAGTTTGTTATAAATTTGCCACTGTAATAAATTTCATTATTTAATCACGTTTAGGTGCGGTGGAAGGGTTATGGTCCAAGTGAGGACACTTGGGAGCCGATCGAGGGCTTGAGGTACTTTATTTCATTGCAATTATTTTTTCCTTTTTAAGACGTATGCCAAATGATTTGTCTCACTTTATACGTTTATCAGTAAATGCAAGGAAAAACTGAAAGAGTTTGTGACAAAAGGGTATAGGTCAAACATATTGCCTCTTCCAGTAAGTCTCTAATAATATATCTCATTATGGCTGCATTTTCTGTTTTTAAATTTCTTATATATTGTATGTCCTTGCTTTTGTAGGGAGATGTTGATTTTATTTGTGGAGGGCCCCCATGTCAAGGGGTTAGTGGCTTCAATCGCTTCAGAAACCCACAAGCTGCCTTGGAAGATATTAAGAATCGTCAGCTACTGGTGTTTATGGACATTATTGAGTATCTAAAACCAAAATATGTTCTAATGGAGAATGTTGTAGATATTTTGAAGTTTTCTGGTGGATTTTTGGCTCGTTATGCTGTAGGGCGTCTTGTTTCCATGGATTATCAAACACGTTTAGGGATTATGGCTGCAGGATCTTATGGTCTACCGCAATTTCGTTTGCGAGTATTTTTATGGGGTGCCCATCCTTTTAAGGCAAGTACATTTCAGTTTTATCTTGACGGGACATAATGAGCTATGAGATCCCAATGGTTTTCCCTTTTATTTTCAGAAATTACCGCAATATCCTTTACCAACTCATGAGATTGTGGCCAGGGGTGTCATACCGAATGAATTTCAGGTATGTGAGTTATTGAACCTATGCTTTTATCAGTACCGGAACATATTTAATTAATACCTACCATTCTTTCAGGAAATTACTGTTGCATATGCGAACAATCAACCTTGTCAACTAGAAAAGGGCGTTCTTCTTAGTGATGCAATATCAGATCTCCCACTCGTATGCGTTCCTCTCAAATTAATTCATGCATTCATAAAGCTTGAAGGTTGCTTAAGCTTTAATTTTTCAAAAATTTTCTTTTTCTTGTCATAGGTCACTAACAATGAGAGTGAAGATGAAAGGAAGTATGGGACTGTAGCTCGGACAGAATTTCAAAAGTATATCAGACTCAGAAGGCATGGTGAGCTTATAAGAATATAGTTTGTTCTTTCTATCTCAACTGTTAAAAAGTTTCTTTTATTTGCATTTATTATTTTTTTCTTTCATTATTATTTCAAAATTACCATAGTTTACTTCGTAATACTGAATTTTTGTGACCTCCATTAAGGTAAAATAACTGTTGTAGATAGAAACTTTTGAAGAAAGTTTGTGAGTCTTTAATAACAATGAATATTTGGAAGATGCTGAAAGGATTGCTTAAATGATCGAGTTTTTAAGATTCTTATAGATATGTTTATTAACTGATGAAATTCATGTTATCTGATGCTTCTAATAGTTTCCCCCTTTTTCCAAATATTATTTTTTGGGATGAAATAATATTATCTGATGAAATTCATGTCATCTACTATGCCTTGCTCATCTAGTTTGAACTTGCATAGTGTTCATCAATTATATTCATGTATTGGAAATGTAACAATCGGTGCATCAGTTAACCTTTGTACCCTTGTCTACATAGTTTGAAATATGAATCTCGTAAAAGAACAAACTTATGAATGTTGGAATATGATAATCTCATGCCTCTTTGTAGATGTGGTTAATCTTTCTTCTGCTCAAATGGCATCACGTCCCTCTTTGTTGTATGATCATCGTCCTTTCCAAGTGAACAATGATGATTATGAACGAGTCTGTTGCATTCCTAAAAGGAAGGTTTTATTTCTGTCTGCTCATGGTCTTTGGCTTATACACAAGTGCATACTTTTTTTTAAAAAAAAATTTTGCCTACTTTGTGTTTTTAGGGTGCAAATTTCAGGGACCTACCAGGTGTACTGGTTGGTCCAGACAACAAGGTACGATGGGACCCATCAATGGAGAGAGTGATGCTTAAATCTGGGAAACCATTGGTACTAAATTGCTAAATTGTGCTTAAAACTTTTTTTATTTTGTAAAAATTTCATGTCTACATAATGAAGTTATTGATTTAATTACTTCTCAAGGTCCCTGATTACGCCATGAAGTTTGAACATCAATCATCAACCAAGTAAGAGCGATATATTATAATCTTAAATTTGAGCTGGCTTTAACTTGTTATGACTTCATTTCTAAATCATCATATATGTTGATTAAATATAGACCGTTTGGCCGTCTATGGTGGGATGAAATTGTCAATACAGTAGTGACAAGAGCTCAACCTCACAATCGGGTTAGTATCTGTTAATACACTATTATGCTATATTTATGTTTGTGTTTACTCATACGCCTCTTCATTTTACCATTTTTTGCTAGATCCTTCTTCATCCTTCACAAGATCGAGTACTGACTATCCGTGAGAATGCAAGATTGCAAGGGTTCCCTGACTGCTATCAACTTTTCGGACCTGTGAAGGAGAGGTAAATGAAAATAAATTTGATCGCTTGTTAAAATATTCCGTGACTGCTACTTGCATCTTGTTGACTTGTCTCTGAGAGAGCATGGGAATTATTGAGGTTTCCTACTTGCATTGCCATTGTTTTGTTGAAAATGCTTTTGATCTTTGCGATCTTGCTTCTGTCATGTTGTCACCCATCACTACTTCTATGTTATTTAAAATGGCGTTTTAAAACCTGAAATCAGTCATCAAGAACAGAATTACTGGAGGATTTAGATTGTTATGGGCAAACAATGGAAGCATAACATCTGCAAAGACTTGCTTGTCTTTGATGGACAACTAGCAAGTAAAAACCTTGTTTGATATGGTGCTTTTGGAAACCAATTTGCAATCCAATTTAATATTACTAATCATTTTGCAGGTACATACAAGTTGGGAATGCTGTAGCAGTTCCAGTTGGTATTGCATTGGGATACGCTTTTGGTCAAGCTTGCCAAGGATTAGCCGATGATGATCAGCCATTGACTACACTCCCTTTCAAGTTTCCCGATTGTCTTGCACAGTCATCTTCAACGCTTGCAGAAGAAGATTCTGATTGAAATTGTAAGGAAAACATAAATATGATTCATCAAATTATACTCTTGTTAGTCGCTAGTTATTACCAATTTGATTTTTGATTGGCTATTGATGTACGGATAAGCATGTTCAATGCATTATCTGTTATTGAAGATATTTCGAGGCAGGAATTAGAATATGTTGCATCTTTTAGATAGTGTTTTAGATATACATACGTTATGCTTTTTCATTTTGGGGTTAATTTTGGTATCAATCATAATCGTCTATATCATTATTGAAAGGGTGTTAAAGTAAATGCCAAAAGGATGATTTTTTTTTCTCTTGAGTGAGGGATGTTTATGAAAGTGACACCATCATATGGGATCGTGTCATACTATTAACGTATTGTTTGAATATTATTCACCAAATATCACATAATCATGCCTTTTATACAAGTGTATATATGTAGATGTAGTACATACTCTTATATGTAGCCATGAGATCGAATCATGTCTTAGTAAAGGAAAAGTTGCTTCTTGTAATCTTATACTACGTTCTTTGATAAAGACTTTCGCTTTTTGCTTTGAAATGGCAACTACATAATGAAGTAAAGACTTTCGCTTTTCATTCTTTAGTGGCATTCTATGATGAATTGACACATTTTGTGACCCATGCTTAAACCATGTGGTGCTTTTTATCATCATTGTTCCTATTTCCGTTCTGCATTTGGCTTTTAGGAATTAAGGGCAAGCAACTTGCAAGCTTCTTTTTGTCACCAACCCAAAAGGCCAAAACCAAATAAAGAAAGCAACTCTCATTAGATCGGTGTGCTTCATTTTCTAGTCTATGAGAATAACAAAATATCAAACGTTAGTTGATTTGATAAATTTTCAAAGGATAATGAGGATGGAAATTGCACGAGAATCTATGTGGATAAAAATAAAACGTTTTTTTTTTGGGTTTTTAATTCAAAAGAGAGAAATATAAGTTGTATTTTACTAATTAATAGAAATAGAAAATTTGAAAAAGAATTTATTAGTGGAGGGGAAAAAAATTATGAAAAGATTTAAGACAAATGTCACTAGTATTTTCTCAAATCATGAATGGTTACTACAAATATTAGGCAACAAAGAGACACGTGTAATTCATTGAAATTTCCAATTCAATTATTAGTTTTTCATTTTTATGACATAAGTTTGTCTTAATTTTTTTTTTTTTTTTTTGGTGAATTACATAAGTGGGTCACTTGTCTAAAGCTGCGCAGTCAATAACTACCGACATTGTTATGTACTAGTCTTAATCAAGCAATTATCTAATAAAATCAGATATCATATATTGTTTCAATAATATAATAATAATAATAATAACCAGCAATTATCTTCTTAGTGACGCAATATCGGATTACCCACTCGTATGTGTTCCTCTCAAAATTAATTCATGAATTCATATAACATTGAAGGTTGCATAAGCTTTCATTCTTCAAAAGTTTTCTTTTCCTTATCATAGGTCACTAACCATGAGAGTGAAGATGAAAGGAATGGTGAGCTTAGAAAAATATACTTTGATATTTCTATCTCAACTGTTAATCAAAAAGTTTCTTTTATTTGAATTTATTTATTTATTTTTCTGTCCCAACTATTTCTACATCAGCATAGTTTACTTGGTAATATTGAATTCTTGTGGCATTCACCAATTCTTATGAAATTGTAAACTGTTATGGATAGAAACCTTGGAAGAAAGTTTGTTTGTAAGTCTTCAATGACAAATCATAGTGACTCTTTGTTGTATGATCATCGTCCTTTCCAAATGAACAATGATGATTATGAACAAGTCTGTCGATCGCATTCCTAAGGAAGAAGGTTTTATTGCTTTATCTGCTCATTGATCTTTGGCTTATGCTCAACTGCTCAAGTGCATCCTTTTCTTTTTTTTTTTGGAGTTTTTTATGCTTACTTAGCGTTTCTAGGGCGCAAATTTTAGGGACCTACTACGTGTCCTGGTTGGTCCGGACAGCAAGGTACAATGAGACTCATCGATGGATCAATTAATGCTTTTGGGAAACCATTGCTACTAAACTAGCATTTACATTTTATACTGGATGCGAGAATTCTGAGGGGTATAAATTTTGAAATTTGGATTGTGCAGTAGGAGTATGTTATTTATTTATATTGTAATAAGAGTGTGGAATAGAAATTAGAATCTCATTTATATATTTATTTTATTTTAGATTGAAAATGAATTGTTTTAAATTATAATTATACCATTATTTAATTTTAATTATAAAGTAAATAAAAAATATATTTATAAAAAATAAAATATTTATTTTATAATTAATTTTAATAACATAAATTAATAATTATTATTGTTATTCTCAATTATGCAAATCATAATTTTTTATTAATTTTAATTTTAATTATGTAAACTAAGAATTATTGATAAAGGCAACACAAATGAAACATTATTATTCATTATATATTACAAAAATAATATTTTCTTAGAATAAACAATTTATTATTATTAATTATTAATATTATAATACTATTAAAATTATATACATATAATACTATTATGTTTTCAATAATGATAGAATATAGTGATATTATTAATTCTCTATGAACAAAATAATATTATTTCTAAATAATTTTAACTTAGATTAGATAAATTATTGTTTTTAAATAAGTTTAATATGATTATTATTGATTTATGATTGTCAACCAAGAGTGAACTATATACTGTAATCTTAAATCTAGCTTTTTTTTTAATTTTTTATTTTAACTTGTTATGGCTTCGTCTCTAGATCATCTAATATGTTGATCGAATACAGACCGTTTGGCCGTCTATGCTGGGATGAAATTTTCAGTACAGTAGTGACAAGAGCTCAACCTCACAATCGGGTTAATTAGCATTAATTCTTTTAATACACTATTATGCTATATTCATGTTTGTGTTTACTCACACGCTTCTTCATTTCACCATTCTTTTCCCACATCCTTCACAAGATCGACCGCTGACAATCAGTGAGAATGCAAGATTGCAAGTGTTCCCCCTTCCCCGGCTGCTATATATTGACTTTTCGAACCTGTCAAGGAGAGGTAAACGGAATTAAATTGGATCTCTTGTTAAAATATTCCCCGGCTGCTACTAGCATCTTGCTGACTTTGTCATTGAGAGAACATGGGGCATTATTGAGGTTTCCTACTTGCATTGCCGGCACATTGTTTCGTCGAAATTGAATTTAGATCTTTGTGATCTTACTATATTTGGTTCTTTGCATTCTTTAATCTTTAGTGGCATTCCATGATGAGTTGACACGTTTTGTGCCTCATGCTTAAACCATGTGGCCATTTTATCGTCATTGTTCCCATTTCTATCCATCTGCTTTCGGCTTTTAGGAATTAAGGTTATGCAACTTGCAAGCTTCTTTTGTCACCAACCCAAAAGGCCAAAACCAATTAAAGAAAGCAACTCCTCTTCTTGTTCTATCATTCATGTTTCATTCTCTAGATTGCCGTGCTCTTTGGTTTATGAAAACGACAAAATATAGAACATTAATTAATTTGATAAAATTCCAAAGGATAATGAGAATGAGGGAACAATGCATTGGAAATTGCACTAGAATTGGATGTGGATAAAAATAAAATGCGTTTTCTTTGGGTTTTTAATTCAAAAGAGAGAAATATAAGTTGTATTTTACTAATTAATCGAAAAAGAAAAGTTTAAAAAGCATTTATCCGTCAATGGAAAAAAAAAAACTTAAGAAAAGATTTAAAACAAATTTCACTTAATATTTTCTCAAACCAAGAATGGTTACTATGAACATTAGGCAACAAACAGACAATTTCCAATTTAATTATTAGTTTTATATTTTTATGTATACAAGTTCGTCTTGATTTTTTAATGAATTACGCAAGTGGTTTACTTGTCTAAAGCCAGACAACCAACAACCACCGACGTCGTTATATAACTTTCGTTTTAAAATTTTTAACACCTAATGTGAAATTATCCTCAAGGGGCCCTAGACTTTATAAAATATAATATTAAATCCAGTGCTGAAAAATGCTACAACTTAGATCCATCTTGTACTCTTGTTGTTAGAGGTCAATAAAAGGTCCCATTGTTGCCGTGCAGTTTGGCTTCATAGTAAAATACTACCATTTAGATTTATTTTGATGTTCAAACTAGGTAAAAAATTTATATAAATTATTAGTTGATACAGGTTAATTTTCTGACCAAAATCGTACAAAGAAGTTGAAAGTGTTTATTTTTGTTATTTCATGACATTCTAACAATCTATAAGGGGTCACAGAAAGGTTGAACCCCTGCTTCCTGTCCTTTTTTTTTTTTTGTTTCTGTGTGTGACTCATAAGTCGACTTTAAAGAAATACCAGTAAAAGTGCTTGAAAAAGATATTCCACGTAGACCAAAAGTATCCACTCACCACGCACCACGTGTAAACATATGACCTTTTCTCTTGCTCCGCATCAAAATATTTTAAAAAATAAATATTAAATAAATAAAATAATAGCTGTGTGTATGTATATCTGTGTACACACGCACACGCTCAAGTACCGGGAACGAGAAAACAGACCTCTACTTCCTTCTTTCAATTTTCTAAGCTCACGCTAGCATTCTCTCTCTAAAACTAGGAACCCGTAAATTGAGTGAACGTACGGAATGACGGCAGCGACGGCGACGGCGGAGGCGGTGGAGGAGTTCTTGAGGAAATGCGAGGCGTCGGGTGACGAGGCGTACGGTGCGTTTCGGTCGGTGTTGGAGAAGCTGGAGGATCCGAGTAGTCGGACTCAGGCTCGGGTCTTCCTTTCGGATCTTCAGAAACGGGTCGATGACTCGGACGAGTGTCTAAACAAGTACCATTTCCGGATCCAAGATGTCGTCTTGGACCAATACGAAGGTCCATTACTCTTGTTTCATTTTTTCTTGTTTAATTCGGTTGACCTTTTTTTTTTTTTTGAGCTAGTGGTTTGACTTTCTTTGAATTAGGGACTAAAAGTGATTGTTTGTTTTTTAGTTTGGGGAGTGGTTTTGTGGAAGATAGCTCGGAGGAAAAAGTGCTTTTGAAATTAAGTGATTTTTGGGAAAGTAGTTTAGTGCTTATGTGACATAAGAAGTGCATTGTAGAGAAGCAATTGTGCTCTTCGTATGTTTTAAGTGCTTCTAATAAAGCGTTTTTTACGACGTGATTTATGTTTTTTTTTTTTTAAATTCAAGAAGTGCGTTTTAGGAATTTTTCTTAAAGAAACCCCCAAAAAAAAAACAAATGCTCTTTTTTTTTTTTTTTGGGTAGTTGAGCTGGAAACTTGAAGAATCTGCAGAACTTTTTTTTTTTCCTTTTTTAAGAAGAATATGATTTGATTACTTGAAAAAATTTATGATTATGAGAGCTATTAATTATGTGCATTTTTTTATTCATTAACTTTCTTAACTTAGGGTGTTTATTTTATCACGATTATTTTCATTCAACCATACAATAGACTTTGGTTGGGTCCACCTTAGTTGGGCGTTTCTGAGCAACCAATGAGTGTCTTGAGAAAACTTGGATGGAGTGCCAATCGTTTTCAGGATTCAGTTCCCAAGAAAACAAAAACGAAGCCGTAGTTGTAGTTTTTTTTTTTTGTCTTCTTGTGTGAGCCCAGTGAGCTTTTGTTTTCACTTTGTTCTCTTTTGTTTCTTTCCCTCCTTTTCCTACTGTTTCTTGACAATCAAACAGATCAGGATTTGTTTCATTTAAACGTTTACTTTTGGTGTAATCATTCGCTCTAACTCGAATAATACAGAAGTTTAGTGCTAACAAACTAGAAAGGGAATTAATATCTGAAGCTGACTTGGGAGTGGAATGTATGTTACTAAAAATATACTATATAGTAGATAGAATTTGCTTTTTATGTAACACTGAAATAATAACTGCTGTTAACTTATTTCAATAAGTTTGTAAATCATTTCATAATAAGTCCTAGATTTTAATGGTTTTGTTTCCTGAAATTTTTCGTCAGTGCATGAGCAAAGTTCAATGGATGAACTTCTCTTTCAATGTCACAGCTCCTCATATTAACTGTATGAAACAGTAATCTTGCTCTGTACTTTGGAGCACTTTAATAGTTGATGCTAATTCTGTCGCCATTTTATTCACCTCGTGCACAAATTATGCAATCCATAAGCCAACTCAACTTTCATCTTTCTTCAGTGAAAAATTTGCAAGGCCACTAGGAGGTTTTTGTACATCTTATGTAACTTGGCCGTCGTGGTTTCACCATGTAAATTTTCCCTATTGGAATTCATGATCCCTCATATGCCACTCATGAAGCTGCTTCTGCCGCTTTAAAAACACCAAATTTCAGTTTTATCCTTTCTAGCTTATTAACTTGTCTGCATACGCATTATTATCTTTGTTATTGTACGAAAGTTTCATTTATCATCTTCCCAACATAAACATCCATAGGTCATCGTTCACTTTTTCCCTTTAGATTCATGCCCGATTATGGTTGCTGGATTTTCTGCTCTGACAATATTGTTTCTAAGTATAGGCTACCAAGGGAGAAAAAAATTGACAATGATGGTCATCCCCAGCATTTTTATCCCGGAAGACTGGTCATTTACTTTCTATGAAGGACTGAATAGACATCCTGACTCTATTTTGAAGGACAAGACTGTTGCTGAGCTTGGTTGTGGAAATGGATGGATAACCATTGCCATAGCTGAGAAGTGGTTGCCTTCGAAGGTTTGTTGGTTTGTCGTCCTTTGCCATGTGGGAGCTTTTGTTTACTTCCTTACCAGTGCCTTCAGGAGCTCCATCATGATTTCTCTCCTCATCGTTTTCTATCTCCTTGTTTTGCAAGGCCACTTGTTATTTATAAGTAACAGCGTTGGCACCAGATTATGGTGTTTTAGTGCCCTCCTATTCAGAAAAATTACATATCAATGAACATCTGAATTATCAAGTCTGTCCTTGTCCAAAAGTCTTGATTGGAGAATGTTGAAAATATAACCTTGTAGCAGTTCTTTTATGCTGTCTGAATATTCTTTTGCAGGTCTATGGCCTTGATATTAATCCCAGAGCAATAAGGATCTCTTGGATAAATTTGTACTTAAATGCATTAGATGAAAAAGGTCAGCCCATCTATGATGCGGAGAAGAAAACTTTACTGGACAGGGTGGAGTTTCATGAATCTGATCTTCTCGCTTATTGCAGAGATCATGACATTCAACTTGAACGAATAGTGGGATGCATACCTCAGGTATTATCACTATCTGCAACTCATGATATTTCTCGGGGCTTAAATTTTGGTGAGGTTTGTTTTTCCAACATCATGTTCGAATTTTAGTGTGGCCACATGGATAACCTTTTAACTCCTAGTTTAACTTATTTTGTTTTCTCCATGCAGATTCTTAACCCCAATCCCGATGCAATGTCCAAAATAATCACTGAAAATGCAAGCGAGGAATTTCTGTATTCATTGAGTAACTATTGTGCGCTGCAGGTTAGAAGATATTCTAAATAATTTAATTGTGATTGCAAATTGTGGGGAAGTTAGCAATTAAGTTGACAGGCTTCCTCTACTTTCACATAATTAGAAGTATACATGTTATAATTTTGGTTTGAATCTTGCATAACTTAGGTACGGTTGATGTCTTTAGTTGTTCAATATCAATTGGGAAATAAAGCAAACCAGTGAAGACTGTGGGAAAAGGATAATGTGAGTTTGACAGATGCTGAGAGGAGATAGGGAAACTTGATCTGAAAGATTTTTTTTTCTTTTTCTTTGCCCTGATTTTAGTTTTTTCTTAGTGTTTAACCTCTTTACAATAACATTGATTCCCATAGTTCATGTTTCTAGGTGCACTCAACAACTATCTGTTATGTCTTGTGGATGACTGAGAAAGTTTATTCATTTTGACAGATTGCTTTTTGAATAGAGTACAAGTAGATTGACTAATAATGAATATATTGTATCAAGTTGTTGCATTTGAAAACTGTGCATGACTGCGGTCTTTATCACTTTTATTCTCAAGGTTCATGTTGACCTAAATTTAAAAGCCTTGGACGTTTGGAAAATCTATAGCACTGAGTTTGCGAAACCTTTTAGTGCCCTCAAAGATTGACTGCTTCAATTGTGTTTTCAATATCTTGTTTTTAACATATTTGTATATATTATGAAGGCTAAGCTGTGTAAATGAGAGATAAAACATAAAAGGTCAATACACAGCTGTGTCACCTTTTACTTCTTCTTTATTTATTTATATATTTATTTTCTCTGTATGCAGGGTTTTGTGGAGGATCAGTTTGGCTTAGGTCTAATTGCTAGAGCAGTTGAGGAAGGAATTGGTGTCATCAAACCTTCCGGGATTATGATCTTCAATATGGGTGGTCGTCCAGGACAGGGCGTTTGTAAACGTTTGTTTGAACGCCGTGGTTTCCGTGTCGACAAGCTTTGGCAGACTAAAATTCTTCAGGCAAGTGAACCTTTTTTTGTGGAAATTCATTATCTTTCCCAAATATCCACCTCTTGAATGTGTTTTTGCAGGCTTCTGACACAGATATTTCAGCTTTAGTTGAAATTGAGAAGAACAGTCCTCATCGTTTTGAGTTCTTCATGGGACTTTCTGGTGACTTACCTATTTGTGCTCGAACAGCATGGGCCTACGGAAAGGCTGGTGGACGTATCTCTCATGCTTTATCAGTTTATAGTTGTCAACTCCGTCAACCAAACCAGGTTTACATTTCATTTGGGTTTTATTGATAAAGTGGGTAATTGCTCTGACCAGGGAAGTGAGCTAAAATGATATCAACTTATATTTATGGACAGGTTAAGAAAATTTTTAAGTTTCTGAAAAATGGCTTCCATGAGATCAGCAGTTCTTTGGATTTATCTTTTGAAGATGATTCAGTTGCTGATGAGAAGATTCCATTCCTGGCTTATCTTGCCAGTGTTCTGAAAGAGCGTTCTTTTTTCCCCTATGAGCCACCAGCTGGAAGCAAAAGATTCAGGAACCTGATTGCTGACTTCATGAAAAAGTACCACCATATTCCGCTAAATGCTGATGTGAGAAAACCTTAACTACTCATCTATTTTTGTACTTCTCTGGACAAGTAACTTTTGTGTTGTCTGTCCTAGGTTCTGTTTTCCCTGATGCATTTTTTCAATTTCTTTGCATGTGAACTCCTAGGTTCTGTTTCTCCTGATGCATTATCTCAATTTCTTTGCATGTGAGCTTGGTGCATTCATATTAGTTTAGGAGGGAATCTATTGGTCATTTACTTGTTTGTGACGAATAACGTATGAAACAACCTTGTTATTTTTTGTTCTCAATACGTAGAGCTCTATGGACCAATTGCTTTTCTTCTTTTATCCTCATTAGAATTTCTTCAGACAACTTCTACTTCATGCAATTTGTGATAATTTGTACTGTTTTTGCGGTCATTCTTATGTCTATTGGACAAATACTGTAATGTGAAATTCTGTCTGATGGTATCCCTTATTCCTTTTGCATCCTGTCCCCTCAAGTAGTTAAATGCACTTTTGGATTTGTCAATTTTTTTGGTTTGATGAAATCTTGATTCTTATGTTATCTATCTGTTCATTTAATTTGACAGTGGAATGTGTTGTTGCTGTGAGTTATGCTGCACATGCTTGTTATTCGTCCAGTCTTTTTGTGTAAACATAGAGTTTTGTACGTACTTATATATGTACTGGACCTGGGATATTTGCACCTGACCTACTTATTAATGTACATGAAAAATGAAGAACTTTTTGAGATCTGGAGTGGATCAAGACCTGCAACTTTCTACTTGTAGATTTTCCACTGTCCAGTCCAATTGTAAAATACAGTTTGTGATTGCTGCATGCATAAATTAGCCAAACTTAAAGATGTTGTAGTTGCCTTTTTCTCTTTTTTCGTATTTGAGTAAAACAATCCACATTCTTAACTTTTCTTCTCCGCTTGTTTCTCAAGAACGTTGTTGTCTTTCCTTCAAGAGCTGTGGCAATTGAGAATGCTCTTCGATTATTTTCACCTCGCCTTGCAATTGTTGATGAACGTCTAACCAGACACTTACCAAAGCAATGGTTAACAAGTTTAACAATTAAGGTATGATCTATTTCTGATTTGTTTTCTGTTATTTTTGACATATTTGAAAGTTTCATTTTTGGGCAGATTTTCTTTGCTATTCTTGGAACAAGTAATAGTGCTCATTCCCTTGCTTGAACACATACTAGTTCAGTCGCACCGCAGATTTTTTTAGATGATAAAATATCAGATATGAACTCAGCACATTGTTCTGTTGCCTTTATTCCTCAAGTGACAGTAAAAACTAGTAATTGCAGTAGATGATATATTTAATGAAAATTACTGGGGCGACCAGACTTTTGTGTTGACATTGAAGGGGGAGATGGAGAAAGACCACAGGAACATAGTGAGCAGGGATAGCTTTGTCTTATGTTGTGATGTTTGATTTTCGCAGCCTTGACTAGTGGAGCTAAGAAGTTTATTCCAATCCCTAGTGCACTGAGAACATTTCTTTTATTTGTAGTTGCTGCATTTATTGTCCTGGCTACAATCTTGTTTGAAGACCTTTCCCCAACCCACCTCCTTTGAATTTCTTTGTTGTCAGTAGTCATCTTGTGCTGCATAACTACAAAAACATCCTTCTTGCAGGGTACAGATACTGAAAACTCTTCGGAGCATGAACTAACAGTAATTGAAGCGCCACGCCAGTCAGATTTGATGGTGGAGCTGATAAAGAAGCTGAAGCCTCAGGTGGTAATTTCTGGGATTGGTGATTTTGAGGCTGTTACCAGTTCAGCCTTTGTACATCTTCTAGATGTTACAAGAGAAGTTGGATCTCGTCTTTTCTTGGATATATCTGATCACTTTGAGCTCTCCAGCCTCCCAAGTTCCAATGGGGTCCTTAAATATCTTGCTGGAAATGTTCTTCCTTCACATGCGGCAGTTATTTGTGGCCTTGTTAAAAATCAGGTGATTGTTTTTCATTATACTGGCTACTTGACTGTTATGCTATTACAAGAAGAGATTTCTGTTTTTTCTGATCAAGTCATAAGATGGGTTTCAAGATTCGTTCTCAGTGGTTATCTCTTAGCTTTTTGTTCTTATTTATGGAAGCCAAATTCATCTTTGCAGGTTTATTCAGATTTAGAAGTTGCTTTTCTAATCTCAGAAGAAGAGGCCATCTTTAAGGCCTTGTCGAAGACTGTGGAAGTACTAGAAGGGACTACTGCACTGATTAGTCAAAACTACTATGGTTGTCTTTTTCATGAGCTTCTGGCTTTCCAGCTTGCTGAGCGACATACACATAAAGAGGTTATCCTTCTCTCTTTTTTTGCTGTTTTCGTATCACAGAATCCATTTTTGAATATATGTATTTAGGTACAGAAGCACATGAATATTCATGTTTTTATGAGTATATTTAAGTATATCCAATGTTGATTAACTCTTCCATTTGAGCATGAGATAATCAGATAGTTGATATTTATGTTACAAAATTCAGAAGCAACATTAGCACTGCAGTATCATGCAAGGACTATAACAACCTGGATTCTTTTTCCACCTGGATTTTTTTGTTGATTCACTTGGCATATGTTTATCCAACCTCTGATTTTTCTTAATATTTCTCTGTAGTTCATTTCACGGCACTTTTAGTTGCTACATTGGCATTTTCTGCTATTTGTTTTTATTTGTTGAAGCAAGTTAGCTCATGAAATTGCTATTTGATAAATGTTGTTCAGAGGGATTGCGAAAAGGCCAAATCAACTGAGATGATCGGGTTTTCTAGATCAGCCATCTCTGTCCTCAACAGTGCTGAACTGTCAATTACCGAGACACCAAACTCTGGCCTGATTCATATGGATGTAGACCAAAGCTTCTTGCCTATACCGTCTCTGGTCAAAGCTGCTATCTTTGAAAGTTTCGCAAGACAAAACATGTCTGAGTCAGAAATTGATGTCACCCCCAGCATCCAACAGTATATCAAGAGCAATTTTGGTTTTCCAATTGATATCAATGCAGAATTCATATATGCAGATTGCTCTCAATCTCTGTTTAATAAGCTAGTCCTCTGTTGTATCCTAGAAGGTGGAACATTATGCTTCCCAGCTGGCTCAAATGGGAACTATGTTTCTGCTGCCAGATTTTTGAAAGCGAACATTGTGAATATTCCTACTGAGTCTGAAGTGGGCTTTAAGATGACAGAGAAGACACTTGTGACGATACTCGAGACCGTGAAGAAGCCGTGGGTGTACATTTCTGGTCCAACAATCAATCCAACTGGCTTGCTTTACAGCAACAAAGAGATAGAGAATATATTAACTGTTTGTGCAAAGTATGGGGCAAGAGTTGTGATTGATACTGCATTCTCAGGATTGGAATTCAACTATGAGGGTTGGGGTGGCTGGGATTTGGAAGGCTGTTTGTCAAAGCTGTATTCTTCCACCAATTCATCTTTCAACGTGTCGCTGCTCGGAGGGTTGTCTCTGAAGATGCTGACTGGAGCGCTCAAATTTGGGTTTCTGGTTCTAAATCATCCTCAGTTGGTTGATGCATTTAGTAGCTTCCCGGGATTAAGCAAGCCTCATAGCACGGTCAGATACGCTATAAAGAAGTTGCTTGGTCTGAGAGAGCGAAAAGCAAGAGACTTGATGAATGCTGTTGCAGAACATATAAGAAACTTGGAAAGTAGATCAAAGCGCTTGAAAGAGGTACTTCTATCTGCCCTCTTACAAGAAAATTTGAATTAACCAATTACATGTAGTACATAATCTTTGAATTATATTACTCAATTCCAAATATATGCCCTACCATTTTCTCCATGGTGATCTTTCTGCAACAGGCACTTGAGAATTGTGGGTGGGAAGTGGTTCAATCCTGTGGTGGTGTTTCAATGGTGGCGAAGCCCTCTGCCTATCTCAACAAAACTGTAAAGATCAGCCGGCATTCATCTGGCAGTGGTGAGAAAACTGCTACAGAACAAATCAAGCTTGATGACTCAAATATCAGGGAAGCCATAGCTGTAAAGATCAGCCGGCATTCATCTGGCAGTGGTGAGAAAACTGCTACAGAACAAATCAAGCTTGATGACTCAAATATCAGGGAAGCCATAGTCAAGGCAACTGGTTTGTGCATCAACAGTGGCTCGTGGACCGGAATTCCTGGCTATTGTCGCTTCACAATTGCACTGGAAGAAAGTGAATTTGAACGAGCTTTGGATTGCATAGCTAAATTCGAAAGCATCGTACACGTAGTTAACTAAAAAGTGGTATTGTCATTTGTCATGATTTATTTCTATTGCCTGATGATGATACCCATCACGCCTTAGTTGTCGTGAATAAATCTAAAATCAAATTGAACTGGTTTTTACCGGTTAGCAACAATTGTGACGTTTTGAGATTATAATATGTTGCAGATGTCAGCTGCATTTTACAGCTGTGTGTTGACTATTGTGTAGATGTTAGCTGTATTTTACAGCTGCTATGTGTTGACTTAAATACTAGATTTTAGGAGTTATAATCCCTAATTTTCAGGGATTCTGATTTGCAATATCTTAGCTGTTTTTTTTTACCATTTTGTTCCTAGGGTGTAATGTATATAAATAGGTATTCTTCTCTAATGAAAAATTAAGTGAAGAAGTCTGATTTTTCACATGGTATCAGAGCCACTCTTTTGAACTAAGTCTCTGAATTTTTCTCATCTTCCATTCTAAACTCTCAAGCCTTCTAATAGAGAAGACAACAAACCCTACACAAGAATTTGAGATTTCCTCCAGTTCTGTAACAAGGCAGGACATCTCTTCGGTCTCCTTAGGTACCGAAAACCCCTCCTTGCAAATAACTTTGCACAAGTTAAATGGCAGAAACTTTTTACAATGGTCTCAATCTGTCACCCTATTTCTTCGTGGCAAAGGCCGATTAGGGTATATCACAGGGGAAACCAAAGCCCCTGATGTCTTGGATCTTGGTTATCCGCGGTGGGATGCTGAAAATTCAATGGTACAAGCTTGGTTGATTAACTCAATGGACGTGGATATTGGTAGGACTTATCTCTTCCTACCATCTGCAAAGGAGCTTTGGGAAGCCGTGACAGAAACCTACTCTGACCTTGGGAATGCAGCTCAGCTCTTTGAAATCAAGTCACAATTACGTGACCAAAAGCAAGGGAGTCTTTCAGTGACTCAATATTTCAATTCTCTAAACAATATATGGCATGAACTTGACCTTTACTATGAATTGCAGTGGCATTGCTCTGAGGATGCCATCAAATATAAGAGGATGTTGGATAAAGAACGTCTCTTTGATTTTCTTTATGGACTCAACAAAGAACTTAATGAAGTTCGTGGCAGAATATTGGGAAAGAATCCTCTACCTTCCATCCGAGAAGCTTTTGCTGAGGTGAGGCGTGAAGAAAGTCGAAAGAGAGTCATGATGGGACTAGTGAAGGAACCTAAGGCAGAGAGATCAACGCTGGTGACCAAAAAGATAGATCAGTCAGCTAACCAAAAGGGACAAAAACATGGAGAACGTCCCTATTGCGACTATTGTCACAAGAAATAACATACTCGAGACTCATGCTGGAGGCTTCATGGAAAGCCAGCAGATTGGAAACCAAAACGGCAGCAGGAAGCAAAGGGAATGGTGACAGAGAAAACTAATCAGTTCGCTCTCACAAAAGATCAATTTGAGATGCTGCAACAGCTCCTCATACAAAATCAGCAAGCAAATAGAAATGACTTGACCTTCTCTAGTTGTAATGCAGTCCATACAGGTAACCCATCAGCCCTTAGCATCCAATCCCTTGAAAAAGGTTCTTGGATTGTTGATTCAGGGGCCTCAGACCATATGACAGGGTCTTCTCAATTTTTCTCTAGTTACACTCCATGTCCAAGTAATTATAAAGTGAGGATTGCTGATGGATCATTATCCACTGTTTCTGGAAAAGGAACAGTAGAACTATCAAATTGTTTGACTCTTTTTTCAGTTTTACATGTCCCAAATCTTAAATGTAATCTTCTTTCAGTTAGTAAACTTACCAAAGACACAAACTGTATAGCTAAATTCTGTGGTTCTAAATGTCTATTTCAGGATCCAATCTTGGGGAGGATGATTGGGAATGCGAAGGAATATGAGGGGCTGTATTATCTCGAGAATAAAGGACCCGTGAAAGGACATGCTCAGGTCTCTCAATGTGAATTTGTTTCTTCTGAAATAATGTTGTGGCACTATAGGTTAGGCCACCCTAGCTTTCCATACCTAAAAACTCTGTTTCCTTCCTTATTTAAAAATAAAAATATGAGTTTATTATATTGTGATTTTTGTCTAATGGCTAAACAAACACGTGTTCCATTTCCTGCCCGTACTTATAAACCATCCCAACCGTTCTCTTTGATTTATAGTGATAGTTGGGGCCCCTCAAGGGTTAACAACCTCTCAAAAGCAAAATGGTTCATTACATTCATAGATGACCACTCTAGGACCACTTGGGTGTACCTTTTGAAGGAAAAATCTGAAGCTGGACAAACTTTTAAACAATTCCATGCCATGGTAAAAACTCAGTTTCAAACTGATATTCGTGTACTCCGTACAGATAATGGAACTGAGTATTTCAATTATATTTTAGGGAATTACCTATCACAACAAGGAATTGTCCACCAAAGTTCTTGTTCCGGAACACCACAACAAAATGGGGCTGCAGAACGTAAAAATAGACATCTTTTAGAGGTTGCTAGGGCCATTATGTTTACAACTAATGTACTAAAAATATATTGGGGAGAGGCTATTCTTACAGCATCTTATCTCATAAATCGTATGCCCTCTCGAGTTCTTAAATTCAAGACACCTATTTCTATTTTTCTTGACAGCTACCCACAAAATCACCTTGTTACCTCTAATCTTGCACTCAAAACTTTTGGTTGTACAGCCTTTGTATATCTTCCGAGTTTTCAAAGAACAAAGTTGTCTCCTAGAGCTATCAAGTGCCTATTTCTAGGATATTCTCCTACCAAGAAAGGGTACAAGTGCTATAATCCTCTTACCAGAAAATTATTCATCACAATGGATGTCAAGTTCTTTGAAAATCAGCTTTTTTACATGAGTAATTCTCTTCAGGGGCAGAATTTGAGAGAAGATAATTCTTGGGATCTTCTTGACAGTTTAGAACCTAAGATGCCTAGTAATTCCAGCCTAGAACCCAATATGTCCAGCAGTTCCAGCCTAGAACTCAATCTACCAAATACCTCATCCCTCAGTCCAGACATTCATCCTAACCTACCTAACACCATAGAACTTAATCAACCAATAGTGTCACCAAGGAATGAAGGGATAAAAGTCAATTCACATTTGGAGGAACCTATAGGCGAGTTTCATGTCTATTCACAGAAGAAGAATAAAACTCAAGAGGTATAGCCACTTATAGACCAAGCAGAACCAAAATCTGAACTAAGGGAGGATCAAAACCCACTTACTGAATATGCTGAGAATGAAGCTCAAAAGTCTACAGATTTTCCTATTGCGATAAGGAAAGGGGTAAGAAATTGCACTAAACATCCTATTTACAAGTTCTTGTCTTATGCAAAGTTATCTAAGGAGTATAGGAATTTTGTAGCTAGTCTATCTAATACCACTATTCCAAGAAACATCCATGAAGCCTTAGAGTCAAATGAGTGGAAGAAACAAGAAGAAATGGCAGCCTTAATAAAGAATAACACATGGAAGCTTGTACCAAGACCTAAAGACAAGAGGACTGTAAGGTGCAAGTGGGTATTTACAGTCAAATATAAGGCTGATGGAAGTGTGGACAGGTATAAAGCAAGACTCGTGGCGAAAGGTTTCACACAAACCTATGGGGTGGACTATCTAGAGACTTTTGCCCCAGTGGCAAAGCTTAATACAGTAAGGATCCTTCTCTCTCTTGCTGCAAATTTAGATTGGCCTCTCAACCAACTTGATATCAAGAATGCATTCTTGAATGGAGAATTGGAAGAGGAAGTTTACATGGATATGCCGCCTGGTTTTGAAGAAAAAGGACCTGCTGGAAGAGTTTGTCGGTTAAAAAGGTCTCTCTATGGCCTTAAACAGTCCCCTAGGGCTTGGTTCGACCGATTTGGAAAAGTCTTGAAGAACTATGGTTATTCTCAAGGGCAAGCCGATCACACTATGTTCTACAAACGATCTAAAGAAGGGAAGTTAGCTATTTTGATTGTGTATGTTGACGACATTATACTAACAGGAGATGACAAAGAAGAGCTGGAAGAATTAAAAGAAAAATTAGCATGTGAGTTTGAAATCAAGGATCTTGGACCACTACGTTATTTTTTGGGAATGGAGGTAGCTAGAACAACTAAAGGTATTCTCGTTACACAGCGGAAATACACCCTAGATTTGCTAAAGGATACTGATATGATTGACTGTAAACCTGCTGCCACACCAGTAGAACCAAATAGCAAGTTGGGTCTTGAAGAAAATAGTGCACCCGTGGAGAGGGGGAAATATCAAAGACTAGTAGGGAGATTAATTTATCTTTCCCATACTAGACTTGATATTGCTTTTGCGGTTAGCTTAGTGAGCCAGTTTATGCACTCTCCAAGAGAAGCTCACTTAGTGGCAGTAAACCGAATACTTCAATACCTGAAGTCAACACCGGGAAAGGGACTTTATTTTGAGAAGGGAGAAAAAAGGAATGTAAAAGCTTTTGTTGATGCGGATTGGGCTAGAAACATCATGGATAAGAAGTCTACAACAGGTTATTGTACTATGGTGTGGGAAAACCTTGTAACTTGGAGAAGCAAGAAGCAAACTGTAGTGGCACGAAGCAGTGCAGAAGCAGAATTTCGAGCACTAGCACATGCGGTATGTGAGCTTATGTGGATAGAACGTGTTCTCAAAGAACTACAGTTAATAAAAAACAGTCCTATGCAACTTTACTGTGACAATAAGGCAGCAATTAATATTGCCCATAATCCTGTCCATCATGACAGGACAAAACATGTGGAGGTAGACCGACATTTTATTAAAGAGAAATTGGAAACTGGAGTTATCTGTTTGGTGTATATTCCTACAGGACAACAAACTGCAGATATGTTGACAAAAGGAATACCTGGACACAAGTTTGAAGAGTTTGTATGCAAGCTGGGCATGAAGAATATCTATGCTCCAGCTTGAGGGGGAGTGTTGCAGATGTCAGCTACATTTTACAGCTGTGTGTTGACTATTGTGTAGATGTTAGCTGTATTTTACAGCTGCTATGTGTTGACTTAAATACTAGATTTTAGGAGTTATAATCCCTAATTTTTAGGGATTCTGATTTACAATATCTTAGCTGTTTTTTTTTACCATTTTGTTCCTAGGGTGTAATGTATATAAATAGGTATTCTTCTCTAATGAAAAATTAAGTGAAGAAGTCTGATTTTTCACATAATATATGATAACACTGATTAGTGTTGTCTCCCATGTGAATTGAGACAAATTATTTTCCCAATTGCGCTTTCATTTGAACAATTTCACTGTAGATTTATAAAATAATCACGAAATTGTGTTTTATAATAAGTTACGAGTAATTGGTTCAATATTAATACAAAACTATTTTAAGTAACATGTGCCTATTTTAAGTAACACGTGGCATATTCTAATTCTAGCAAAGTTTCCAACTAAGATTCCCAAATCAAAAGAATTTCAATCTCCAGAACATTCTGCAAAACGTATCTTCTAGTCTCTACGTTGTGCTAGAATTTTCTCTTAAGTTTTTTAGCAAAGACTTCTAAAGAACTATCCAGATATCGAGCTATAATCCAATCAAAGTAAATATATTTCTCCAATGCACCTCCCTCCATTTCACCAGAAAATCAACGAACACTTAGCTTCAAACAAACACTTTCAAAAAGCTAGCTAGCTACCCAGATGGCAAAATCAAGAATTCTTGCAATGACAATGCTGTTTCTTGTTGTGGCAGCAACATTGATGAACATGGCATCACAAGCAAACGCTCTGATGCCGTACACACGATCACCTTTCTTTGACATGATGTTCCGAATGACGGAAGAGCCTTTCAGGGTTCTTGAACAAACCCCTTTAACAATCGCAAAAGGAGCTGATCATCATCAAACTCTAGCCCTGGCGAGAGCAGACTAGAAGGAGAGTGGATGGAGCCTTTACTTTCTATTATATTTGTAAAGCGTACCACAACACACGTGATCACACTCGACATTCTCGGAATGAAGAAAGATGATGTGAAGATTGAAGTTGAATAGAACAGGGTATTGAGAGTAAGTGGGCAGAGGAAGGCTGATGATTATTATAAGGAGAGGGTTGAGGGAGAGAAATGGCACAGAGCTAAGAGAACATTTGGCAAGTTTTGGAGGCAGTTTAGGATGCCAATGAGTGCTTGACTTGGATCATATTAAGGCTCACTCAGTGCCAAAGCTTGCTGAGGAGATGAAGAGGCAGCCGAAGGCTATTAACATTGATGAAGAGTCTGGTAATTCTTCCGATGAAGATATTAAGGCCACCAAGGCTCAAATGTGATTGATTAAAGAAAGAAGTGATTGCTTTGCTTGATGTGCTATTTGTTTATGATCTTTTATTGGTTTTGTTGTGAGATGTTTCTCTATGGATGCTTTGTTTACTGTATTTTGATAGGTTTTTTAGGATGGCTTGTATGTATTAACAACAATAAAGTGCTTTTTATAAATCCTAGTCCTACAACACTAAAAGAAATCAATACTCTTGGTTTATAATTAATAAAATTATTAAAAAATGTCATTTCCTTTGGCATATAGTATGCGTTTTAAGGGGAAAAAAATTTACCAACAAAGTGTTGGCTCCACTGGCAATGGAGTCCTCTTAAGTGGTTTGACTGGGTTTGCTCCTCAGTTCGAGTTGCAGGGAAGTCGCCTTTGTTGGAAGAACCTGTGCCTCTCGGTTCGAGCGGGGACTTCTAGTCTGGGTTGTGGTACGGGCTTAAAGATGCCTCTCACAGTTGGGGTCCTCCCAAGGATACCTCGTGGTCAAAACCAAAAAAAAAAAAAGGGGAAAAAAATTTATCCCACTCCTAATTCGTCTTGTTCTGTGATATGTGTTAACACGAAGATTCATTGTAATTGCAACAATTTTGACGAATCCAAACGTTCAATAACTACTAAATTGTATTTATAAATACTAATAGCGAAGGTAGAAACGACTAATTCAAGAAGTTGCTTAAAATGCATTAAATTAGAGAGTATAAATAATTGTGTAATACAGTCCAGTCTTCGTGTGTTTAATTAGCAATCAAAAACCACTTTGCAACACCATTAAAAAAACATTTTAACATTATTGCTGAGGGAAGAGGCAACTTAAGCTTATTAACTCGTATTATTAATGCCGATGACGCAGCTGGTAATTCTTTTGGTGACTATATTAAGGCAGCTGAAGCTTAAAATTAATTAAGCCCACTAAAGCTTAAAAGTAATTCTTCTGGTGACGATACTTTGCTCAGTTCGCTTTTTGTTTTTAATATTTTTGGGGCTAACGTTTTGCTTATTTTGCTTTTAAAATTCTATTCGCGTTGCTGTGGGATATTCTTTCTCCTTTGATTTTCTGTTTTTGTTGTTATCGGATTTGATGATGTTTTATATGTACGAAGATTATGTAATAAAGTGCATCACGCTCGAAATTTACGAGCAAATCCTCGCAATGAATCTCAGTTTACTCTTGTGCACCGTCCAAACAATTTGACTCTTGATATATATATATAAATGAGGTTTCAACAGCTGAGAAAGAGATAGCCACTATACATTACACATTTGCACCCAGTAAGAAATTAATTCATTAATATAGCCATTAATATGCCTGGTTTATTGTTAATGAAAATTAAAAAAGAAAAAAAAAAAGGTCTTTTTCTTTGGCCTTTATTATGCATTTTAAGAGGAAAAAAAATTTATCCCACTCCAATTCATGAAGATATTCTCGTTTCTGTCATATTGATGTGTTAATATGAAGATCCATTGCAGTTGGTGAATTCAAATATTCAGTAACTGATGAAATGGTATTTATAAATTCATACTAATAGCGATTGAAGATTATAATTAATTTTGTAATATGGTCCAGCTCTCGTGTGTTTAATTAGCACTCAAAAACCGCTTTACAATAGGCATTAAAAGAACATTATAACGTCATTGCTGATGAGTTCTGGTGAAGATATTAAGTTAAGGCCACAAAAATCGAAATGTACGTAGCTTCGTTTGTTTTTTGTTTTTGATTTTTTTTGGGGAAAATGTTACACATACGTAACCATACAGCTAAATAAAAGAAACTGAAGTTTATTTCAACATCTAAGCATTAGATACGCATAAGAAATTAATTAATTAATTAATTAATTAGTTCATACAGTTTTCAACTGAGATTTGAATTTTAAAATTACATACACAAACACACCTGATTTTAAAGAAAAAAAAATTCTAATAATAAAATATTTTACATATGTAACCATACGGCGGAAGAACAAATATAAGAAACTGAAATTTCTACAGCTGAGAATGAGAAATTAATTCATTAATTAATTAATAGAGTCCTCCTCCTTTGCTAAACAATGCGAGCCCATTTCGAAAACCCATTAATCACCAACACATAATACACGCCCAATTTAAAAAAAAAAAACTAATAAATAAACTATTTCAGCCGTCCTCCGTTCAATCACCAAAAACCCATTTTAAATCTATTTGAACACGCGGTATATGGGTTAACAAGTCCCAATATTGTCCTCCATCCTTTCTGCACTTCTCTTCTATCAATGGACATCCCTCGATCCATAATCGCAAAAGTGAGGAAGGCAGGCCCTTCTTCGGAAAGTATTTGAGCTTGCGACAATGATAGAGTCGCAATTCAGTGAGGATTTGAAGATCAACAATTGAAGAAGATAGGCGTTCCAGATTTGGAAAAAAGGAAATCTCTAGAGATGTTAGAGAGGCAGGAAGAGGAAATGACACCATGTCGTCATCGCATCCTCTGATTTCAAGACGTCGCAGAGAGGAGAATCCGTGAAACCCCCGGCCCCGCTCAATCATTGACTTCCAAATCTCTATATTACCCCAAATATCAAGTGACTGAAGGTTGGTGGGAAGGCCATCTTCTTCTTCAAGGCTTGGAAGCTCAACTCCTCTTCCTATTCTTAATTCTTGAAGAGAGGTCAGATTGTGCAATCCCTTGGGTAAGGCCTCTAGTCTCTCACACCCATAGATCTCTAGCCTCATGAGTTTCGCACAAGGCAATCCCCCTTCGGGAAAGGACACCAGATTTCCACAATTCCATATCTCAATCTCTTGAAGCTGGCAAAGATTATGTAAACCACTCGGTAAAATTTTCAGATTTCCACAGCTCCCTATACTGATTATTTCAAGAGATGTGTTGTTGTCCAACCTTTCTGCTATTGACTCCAGCTTTGAACATTCAAAAACACCAAGGGACTTAAGAGACGGAGGTAGATTGCCAACTTCAAGGGACTCAAGCGTGGCAGGTAACTCGTTTTTTGAAAATATACATGTCAGAGACAGACAACTCTCAATGTGTAAGTGCTCAAGAAGAGATGAAGTGTACCTTCTGCTGCTGCTGCTGCTACACTGGATGCCCTCTTCCACTGTCAAAGTCCTTATATTATCACAACTAAGGATGTCCAACTGCTTAAGGCTCCGTGGTAACTGGACTCCACCAAAATATGTCAACGAATGGCAACTCGAAATCGTTAAGATCTCGAGAGATGAATTGGTGTCGCACATCCATGCCTCTGGTAACGATTTCAGTGCATCACAATGCCAAATATTAATTTTCTTCAACTTGGAAGGCAGAGCAACCTCAGGAAAGGAAACAAGGGAACTGCACTTGTAGATGACTATCTCTCTCAAGGAACTCAGGCTGAGCGATGATTGTGGCAGCTTCACAAGGCCTTGGCAACCGCTCAATGTTAGATATTCAAGTCTGCATGACAACTCGCAGAGCTGCTGTTGTTGGTCTTTCTCTTCCTCCGCCACCAAGGATTGAAGTTTGGGACAGCTTGCAATCGTCAATCTTTTAAGAGAGCTAATGTCTTGTAGTAATCCGTTATGACTCTTCCAGATATATGTCTGCTCTTTCATATCAATAATCTCCAATTCTTCCAATTTTGGTAGTTGCGGCTTTAATGGCCCTACGAGAAACACTTGATTTGATGCATCTCTACAAACCACTGAATTCTGAGATCCGAGATGACCAGTTGCACTTTCCCACACAACCTTTTTACATCCACCAATCTGTAATTTGCAAAGAGCTGGAAGTCTCGAAACTGAAACTGACAATTCTTCACATCCTTCAATAACAAGCATCTCCAATGCAGGAAGGTGCTCTGGAAATGTTCCTTTCAATTTAGAACATCTTAAAATGTGAAGTTCTCTCAATTTCGGAAACCCTTCAACAACTCCTTGACTGGATCCATGGGAAATCCAGTCTTCCCATTCTCGCATGTTTTCAAAAAGAAGAGTCTCCAAGCATGGAAAAGGAATTGGAGGATCATTCCCATAGAACTCTGAACCCAATCTCTTTACTCTGCTCATTCCACGCACTGTAAGATGCTTTAGAGAGGGCAGTTGCCCCATAGACGGCAGGGCAGTGCACATGCCGCAATTTTTAAATTTTAGGGTCACCAAATTTGAGAATGAGGAATCTCCCAACCAAGTTGGAAATTTCATACCTTCATAGCCTTTGATACAAAATTGCTCCAGATTTGTATGAGGTTTTAGCATGTCAAGCACGCCCATTTCAGTTTCTGCCTCCCTTGAAGATGAACCATCGGTACTGCGTGTCCATCGAAGCAATAATTCTTTAAGATTCTTCTTTCCATCCAACCGAGCCTCCTTCGCATTACCAACGTCTTTTACGTTCTCCAATTTTGAAATTTCAAGTGCCCCACGAAGATGCATCAACAACTTTAGCTCTGATAACCCCGAACCACTGTCTTTTCCCACAACAAAATTACACAATGTCTGAAGACAAGTCAACTTGCCAATTCCTAGTGGCATTTCCTCCAACGAATCTGTATTTGAATTATTGTGATGATGCAATTTGATGAGATTTCCCATGTCTGCACACAACTTCTTCAGTTCCCGACAGTCCTCCAACAGAAGGGTGTGCAAATTGTAAAGCTTGTTGACTGATTCAGGCAGAGCTCTAATATGAGTTCCAGATAGGTTGAGGTACCTTAAATACCTCAAATCACCGATTGAATCCGGTAGCTCAAAGATGTGGTATCCACGCAGAGAGAAGGCCCTCAAGCGTTGGAGTTTGAACAACTTAGGAAGAATGCTATAAGCCAAGTGTCCGCGCGAACTATTTGACAACGTTACTGGTAAAAAAGTTCGCAAATGTTGGATATCGTACAAGTCCTCAAACCTTTTAACGCCATCACAATATTCAGGAATGTATGATAGATGACGAAGATTTTCGGAAAAACTTTGCTGCTTGTTAACCTCCGAGGTATACTCCATTCTGAAGTAAATTTCCCCAGCAGCCCATTGAGCAAGGTCATTGATAAGATCGTGCATCACAAATCGTGATATACTGTTGCTTGATTGCTGGAAAAAAGATCTTGCACGTAGCTCTCGAAAGAACTTTCGACCTAGATCTTCACTAGGATTCCCGCTCTCTCCGTGATCCAAGAGACCCACAGCACACCATAAGAAAATTATCTCCTCCTCTTCAAATTCATAATCCTTTGGAAACAATGAGCAGTATGCAAAGCATTGTTTCAAAGATGCCGAAAGATAATAGTAGCTCACTCTAAGCGCAGGTATAATGTCACATCTCTCTTCTGGTAAATCCCATATCTTGCAACTGAGCACATCTTCCCAATCACTTCGGTCACGTTTACCACGTAAGAGTCCACCAAGAGTTTTCGCAGCTAAGGGCAAGCCGTTGCATTTGATCACTATATTCTTGCCAATGTCCTCCAATGACTTATGTGAACTGAAATCTGTTGTCCCCAAAGAGTGCTGAGCGAACACAGACAGACAGTCCTCAGTTGACAAGCTTTTGAGTTCATAAGCTTGATCCAGGCTCATGATTTTGGCTACCTCTTCATTGCGAGTGGTGACAACAATCTTACTTCCCTGTGCGCCAGCTTGAAATGGAAGGCTAAGGTGAACCCAATCAGTGTAATTCTCATTCCAAATGTCATCTAAAACAAGCAAAAATTTCTTTCCAAATAGTTGTTTCTTTAGCTCCTCTTGAAGCTTATTCAAGTCGTGATTATCCACATTCTGGTCACTAGCAATTGAAAGTAGGATTGATTTTGTAAGCCTGCTAACATCAAAATCATCGGAGACGCAAGTCCATGCCTTGAGATTAAAATGATCCTCCACCTGCTTATCATTGTAGACAAGCTGAGCAAGAGTGGTTTTACCCAGCCCGCCCATACCTATAATAGGAATAACAGCGAACCCACCATCATTTCTTGAATCATCCTTCAACAACAATTCAACAATTTCCTTCTTTTCAGTTTCCCTGCCATATACTTTGGCTTCCTCCACCAAAGAGGTTGTCTCTTGCCTTTGCCTGGCTTTTTTGGACCCCCCAGCTGAACTTTTTATCAAATTCAGCGAGCGTATTCCTCCTTCAATATCTTGAAATCTGTCGTTGATCTTTTTGATTTTGGACATCAAGGCGAAATCGAACTGAATCGACCGTGGAGTAAAAGTGGTGCAGCAAGTAGGAATGAGCTTCCGAAACTTACTCTTCGTGCTTGTACGACTGCTGCTGGGTTGATCATGAGCAGCAGCTGGTTCTCCATTTCCAAGCAGCAACTTCCTCCGGAAAGCCTCAGTTTGGAACTCATCCAACAAGTCTTCAACGTCATAAGCCAAGTTCTGAAGCTCGCCAAGCCACAACTTCACAGAATCATCAGTCGTCTTCTTCTCCTCAGCATCATCAAGCACCGCCTTGATCATCTCCAACATCTTCTTCCACTTCACTAGATTTGCTTGGATTCGACCTTGGCGTGCAAATAAACGAAGCCCCTCTAAAGGTAACTTATTGATCAGCATCTCAACGGACGCCATCAGGATTGCCTCTCCGATGATCGACATTTTTTCTTTTTTCTTTTTTTGGGTTTTTTTGGACAGAGAAAGAAACTGAATTATGAGTTTGTGGAAAGCAAAATGAGAAAAGTGAAGAAGCGGAATGAGTTTGTGATTGTGACTAGCAAGCCTAGAAATCAAGAAAAACCCGCCGTAAAAGTGAAAAGTAAAACGGAGCCCACCACAAATATAAAATCAGAGGAGCACAGAAATTATAAAAAAAAAAAAATCAAACATGGAATGATTTGTGAAGTTATTAGCGATTTGTAAAAATCAAACACGCGTCTTCTTCCTCTGATTGTATTTTTTATTTTTTCTTTTTCAAAAGAGATGGTTGGGTTGTTTGCAAAGTTAATAGCGTGGGTTTATTTGTTTTTGTTTTAACTTTATTAATTTATTAGTGAAGCAAATATGTAATGATTTGTAAAGATCGCGGGCATCAGATTATTGGTAGGTATTGCGCTTAGAATTTACAATTTCTTGTAAGAAGAATTTGTAAATTTCGATGAAAATGTATCGTTATTAAGTTATTATTTAATTCATTAAGTTAACTTGAGGTATTAATATTCACTAATTATGGTGCTGGTGAATTTACTTAACTTGTCATTATTTGTAATTAAAGAATGAGGTTCAATCAATTTATTGGAGAAAAATTGATTTTAATTCTTAGGATTTGATTTCACTCTCTTTTACTTTTTGACGTTGCTAAAGAGGCAGTAAAAAACTTGTTAAATGTCATCAAATGCTTGTATCTTATCTCACACTTTAGCCACAAATGCTTGACATTTTTTATTCCAGTAAACTGAAAATAAAAACAGAGCCCACCACCCATTGATAATTGAAAAATGATAAACGAACGAAAGCGCACGAAGGGACGACAGAAAACGCGTTTCCTCATCCAATTTTGTTCTTGTGGACCGAAAATAAATAATAAAATATTTTTTATGGGAACCGATAACAAATAGTAAAATAAAGAATAAAAAAAATGGTGTGAACGAACGAAAGCACAACGAAGGAGGAACGACAGAAAACGCGTTCCCTCATCAAAATTTTCTTTTATGGGACCGATAATAAATAATAAAATATTTTTTTGTGGACCGATTATAAACAGTAAAATAAAAAATAAAAAATGAAAAAAAGGATAGTGAAAACGAACGAAGGCGCGAGGAAGGGACGACAGAAAACGCGTTCCCTCATTCAAATTTTCTTTTGTGGGACCGATAAAAAATAATAAAATATTTTTTATGGGACCGACTAAAAATAGTAAAATAAAGAATAAAAAAAATGAAAAAAAGGATATGTGCAATTTTTCTTTTAATAATTTGGCAATTTTTCGTTGCCAGATTCAATGAATGTAAAATCGCACCTCGATTCAAAATAAATTTTAGCTGAACATAAATTCGACTCATTTATTAAATATATATACTTAATATAATAACAACGATATAGACCCAACTGAAATAACTCAACGGAGAAATTGAAACTTACTTTTTTAGTTATGGCTCATATATATATAATACAAGTATCAAGATTTAAGTAGAGTTCACATGCGTCTAGTTTTAACCGAGAGATAAATTAATCATTAATACTCAGGTGTTTCTAAATGATTGAATAATGATATTATACGAACCTTCCCTTTACAAGTCTTCACACTCATAACCAAGTTAAAATTAAAAAAAAAAAACGTTTCTCTCTCTCTCCTTCCTTTTGCCATATGATTACTTTATTTATTGAATTAATTTCCATGTTATAACGAAGACTTAAAAGTACACTATAATTTTTTATAATCACAATGGTAATTTCTACCATCATATTATATTATTGTCGTGTCAAAATAAATTATAACAAAATTTTAGCTGAACATAAGTTTGACTCATTTATTAAATATATATATACTTAATAAAATAATAAGACGATTAATATGTTATCAGTGATATAGACCCAATTGAAATAACTCTAATGTGAAAACCAAAAAAATCCCGCGACCGATAATTGAGCAAACTTCACTTTATTACACGAAAGTGGAAGCAAAAGCCAGAGGCAACCCCCACCACCATCAATAATTTAGCAAGCTTCACGCGCTTGTGCTTGTCTTGTCTGCTTGACGAACTGGACATGGGTGGACCAAGCATCCATTGAATAACTGGAAAAAGTAAAAAAATAAAAATCAGTGTCCAGCAAAAAGAATCCACCTTTAGGTTGTTAAACACAACAAATAGTGAGACAACAAATTATAATAGGTAAACAACGAAAAACAGCAACTAAAAATATCGAAAGAAATAACAGAAAGCAACAGAAGAGAGATGAAATGGAAACAGAGAAATGAAATGGGAACCGAGGCCTGCACAAGACAGTTTCCTTAAAACAGATTTACCACCTCCTGTTGAGTGCTTAAGGTCTGCTGGTATCTATTTCTTAGGATACAACAGGTACGAACTTCCAGTCAAGCACAGGCTGGAAATTCCGGCGAACCATAACAGCGAACTCGATCAGAAAAATAAAAGAAGAAGGAAGGTAGGAAGAAAATTAACAAGTGCTCTTGGTGCTGATTTCCGAGTGTTCAAAATCAGAAGAGGAAGTGCGTTTTTATAGCTATGTGAGGATGTAACAGCAGCTCTGTATTGAATTTCTGAATTCAATTTATGTTATTAATTTGCTGTAACAGCCATTGAATTTAAACAATTCAATTCAAAAATTGAATTACATAACAGCAAGAAAAAATTGTAAAGCTGTTACCACTTATTTGAATTCAATTAAAAAAATTCAATTCAAAAATTGAATTACATAACAGCAAGAAATAATTGTAAAGCTGTTACCACTTATTTGAATTCAATTAAAAACGTGCCTAGCTTGCACGGATGATTTTGGGCTAACATTCGTGTACGCAGGGCGCGCGGGCGCACTCGGTCTTGGATTCGCACCCCCCTGCGCACGCGCATGTGGAGAGAGCCTCTATCCTTATAATTCTTACTCATGCATGGTTAAGTGTTTATATTTAAACACTAATTCCTAGGCTTCTTTTTCCCATGTGGGATAAGCCTCATTTCCTTTCAAATTTCCAACTTCAAGGGTGAACTTTGAGAGACAATTTCTTATTCACCCAAGCACCATTTTGAGAAAATAAGATTATACTTTTGAAGTATGAACGGAGTAGAATCCGAAACTCACAATATTTTCCACTTTCGTTAAGTGGGACCCACTCAAAATGTGCCCTTAAAATAGCATGTTATGCTATTTTTTCAACATAGGTGTTGCTTCCTATTCAGTACATGCATAGATAATGTACATCGACCTAGAATTAAGAAAATGGAAGTAGAAATTAAAACTTACTTATATAATCGTGAGTTTTTATATAATCTCCTTTTTATTAGTAAAATTTGTTTATTTCAGTAGTAACTTAATCTTTAATTTACATTTACTATCATGTCCCTATAATAAATAAATTAATATATTTAACTTAAGAGAGTGAGCCCTCCAATTTTACTTCCCATTTGCCCAATTACCTTTCATTCATATACAAGCATGTTTAACATCTCATTTTGCCTAATTTTCCTTTGAAGAAAATAAATTTCATCTTAATTTTATCTATTGTTCATCATTTTTTATCATCTTAACATTGGGAAAGATATATTCATGATTTAAATTGAATAATTTGGACAAAAGATAATTATATCTTAATTTTAAGTTTTAAATAAAAAGTTGTTGGTTTTATTATACATGTCATCGATGACATGTCTTAAATCAATATATTTATTTATTTATTATAGGGATATAATAATAATTATAAATTAAAAAATTTATTATTAAAACAAATGGAATTTATTAACAAAAATAGGAATTATATATTTTTTTAAAATATTAAAACATTATTTTTTTTTCAAACGTTAGGGTATAACTGTCCATTTCCCATTAAGCAAAACAAAAGTGAAAAGAAAAAGCAGAGCCCACTATAAATATAAAATCAGTGGAGCTCATGATCATGCGTTTGCTTTACATACTAAATTAAATAAAAGCTGAACCAAGAATCTTTGCCTTAGCTTAACATGATTAATTAGGCACTACTTCATAGAAAACGCGAAAGCAATAAACCCTTTTTTTAATCTTAAATGTCAGGAATATAATTCTTCTGCGCTAATTAATCCTTCTTCTCTGACCGTCTCTTCAGTCTTCAGGTTCATTTCAAAAGTTTGAAGAGAGTTTATCAAATCTTCTACTTATAAAAGCAAGCTAAATTAAAAGATTTTAATCTCTCTTATTATTACTATTCGTGCACTATGCACGACATTTTTTTTACAATAAACAATACCTATTTGTAATGTAATGTTATATTCATATTCCCGTCGCGTCGAAACTTTAAATAATGAAAATTCGACTCGTTCGTTAAAAGGTATATATTTGATAAGCTAATAACATAATTAACATAACGTAAATATTACACTAACTAAAATAAAAGACAGTACCCGCCACCAATAATTAAATTAGCAAGCTTCGCATGCTCATGTTTCAATAATTGAACATTGGTGAATTAACAAGAAGGGTCAATGAAAGAGTTACAAAATAACAAAATGGATACCATGCATTTTTTCTTTCGACAGAAAATGGGGCTAATTTTCAAATTCACTTATTTACAAAAGCAATACAGAATGATTTCCTTTTATTTTGAAACATTGTATGAACTCGAATAACAATGATACAAAGAGAAAAGTGGTAATTCTCTGAATTTTTTTTTCTTTTTCCCCTCTTTTTTAAAAGGAGACGGTGGGTTTGGTTGTTTGCAAAATTATTGGTGTGGGGTTCTATTTGCTTTTGTTTTCACTTTATTAATTAACTAGTGAAGCAAACATGTAATCATTTGTAAAGGAGTCACTAGTAACGGATTATGTAAGATGATTTCGTAAGACTTTTCCACTCCGGAGTCCAGACATTTATCATTTTCTCGTTAAAAAAAATTGCATAAAATTAAAAATCCATTGGCAACGGAAAGAGAGAAACAAAGTAAGAAGAATTCAGAAGATGGAACCCGAAGAAGAAACCCTAGCAACAATCCCAGATGAAGAATTTTCTTGGGTTGCGATAAAAATGAATTTTTTTTTTCAGTATATAAGAAAACTGTGTGAGATACAGAAGTTGAGATAAGCTAGAGAAGCCATGAATGAGATTTTTCCTTTGACTCCTGCTATGTGGCAAGAATTTGCGAGAGATGAAGCCTCTATTTCAACCGGGTATCTGTCATTTCCTTTTTGCAGTGGTTTTTGATTTTGTGAACAAATATTTTTTTCGCTTAGAGATATAGATGTTTATGTTCGTTATTTGCTAATGTAAAAAGGAACAAAAACTGCTTAAAAGGTATTAAAGAAAGAAAAAAGGAACCAATTTGAAGAAGGGGATACTCATAGCGGGAGTTCTGCTTTGGGGTTTAATTGATGGGAAGAAGAAATAGCTTATATGTTTACAGAATTAGACAATTGATCACTGAGTTAGTTGAGGAAGATAATTAATCACAATGTCTGAAGCTGTTGCTATTGGCATCACCTATTGTTAAGATTTCATACTTTTTTATGGTTTTACATAGCTGTAACCTAAAGCTTAATGTATACGTTGATAATTACATAATTGGTTTCTTGCTGATACTTGCCTTTAATTTGTAAGCCTGAGGCTCTTTTGGGAATTGAGAAGATTTACGAAAGAGGAGTTTCTGATTATCTGGTTTGTTCTCTTTATGCTTACAGAATTTGAATTAACGCTATGCATGAATTTATGATTCTTTTTTTTTTGGAGAAATATTTTATGAAATTGAAGCATTGTAGTAAAGTGTACTAGTCGTAAGCTTGATTCACTTTGTTTTCATTTTATTACCAAGAGGTGCTAACAGTTCATGATGCATAAAAGAGGGGGAAAAAACTCTTCTTGGTAGATACATAAATTTTAATTTCTGAATCATTTTCAACCAAAGAAATAATTTTACAGAGGCTGAAGAGCAGCATTTTCATTTATATGAAAGTTCAATTGTTATATCATCTGTTTCCGTATCTTTTGTGGTAAATAAAGTCCTTGATGATGGCAATAAGAAGCACAGAAGAAGTTGTTAGTTTCATATGTGGAGATTTTCATCATAGTAGTTCATCGAAAGTGAAGGCAGCTGAATACCCTTTTTTCTGATGCAGTCTGTCCCTCTTTGGTGTGATTATTTGAAATTTGTGCAAGAATATGATCCATCTATACACGAATGTTTACCCGATGGCACTTCAAAGGCAAGGAATCTATTTGAGCGGCTATTACTGCTGCTGGTCTGCATGTTTTAGAAGGCAGTGAAATATGGGAATTGTACAGAGAATTTAAGCTAGCTATATTTAGTAGGATTGATAAGATTAACTTGAAGGTGAGATATTTTAATTTATTTTACTTTTTTTTTGGGATTAAATAACGAGTTTATTCCCATCTATAGAAAGAAAAAGGGAATTTTTTTTTTGGTTGGGGGGGGGGGGGGGGGGTGTTTCCAACCCTAGCACATGACAAGCATTCCAAGACCCTTGCTGCTTGTTTTGCAGGAAAAGGAAAAACAGGTTCTGCGGATTCGAAGTATATTTCATCGCCAGTTGTCTGTTCCCCTTGCTAACTCAAGTGCAACTCTTCTTGCCTACAAGTCTTGGGAGGTCGAACAGGGGGCTGTCCTTGATGTTGAATCTAGTAATCTAGATGGGATTTCTTCTAATGTTGCCTCAGCATACCAAAAGGCATTGGAGATGTGTAATGCACGAGCTCATGTTGAAGAGCAGATTTCTAGGCAGGATTTATCTGACTCAGAGAAATTTCAACAATACATGGTAGATGACTTTACTATCGTCATTTGATAGCTTTTTATAGTAAGTGAAATCTAGCACTAAAAATTTTATTAATATGAATTTTTTTTTGGGGGATTTCTTCTTATGGCATTATTATTTTGCTTTTGTGTAGCTAACAATTAATATCTGCACTTTAAATATTGTCTATTGTTTCTTAGCAAATAATAGTAATAATAATAAGTAATAAATAATTAATATCTGCATTCTCAAAAAAAAAAAATAATGTCTGCTCTTTTTACTCTGGGGGGGGGGGGCATTCAGTGTCATTATCTTCCTTCTTCTCCTTTTTGTATTTTGTGCCTTCAAGTTTAATATTATTATATTAATCTGTTATTGTTGTAGATATACTTGAAGTATGAGCAATCTTCTGGAGATCCTGGCAGAGTTCAACTTCTTTATGAACGTGCTATTACCGACTTTACTGTATCAAGTGATCTCTGGCTTGATTATACTCGTTATCTTGACAAAACATTAAAGGTTTATCCTTCTATTTTCTATTTTACTTCTTCTGTTGCAGCTATTTGTATACTAATCGACTTTCCTCTTCAGGTAGGTAATGTTGTGAGAGATGTTTATTCCAGGGCTACAAAAAATTGTCCCTGGGTAGGAAAACTTTGGGTACGATCTTTGCTTTCTCTGGAACATGGCCGTGTTTCTGAGGAGGAGATATCCACTGTAGGTTTAATTGTTACCCTTCATTCTGACCTTAATCAATTTTCCTGAATGTAATTGATTTTGAATGTTTGAAGTTAAAGAAATGATCAGCTTCCTAGGCAAATTTCTTGGCAAGCACTTGATTGTGGGAGTAACTGAGGAGAAGCATTCCCTAATGTTTTTCAGTTTTTCTCCTCCCCTAAAATTGCAATATACTTCCCTTGAAGAGTATTTTTTGCTTTAGCATTTACACATCTGTACAGAAGCAAACATGAATCAGAGAGATTTAGTGGGCAAATTCACCTGTGCTGACAAATTAATGCCTATTAAATACCGCAGTGTTGGAATGTTCCAAAAATTGTTTTCTTGGTGCTCCTGCTCCTTTTGCACTTTCATAGCGTTTTAATAACTGGGTTGTTTAAATGTCCTGTACTTATTTTCTTTACAAATGTCTTTGTATTTTTTTAAATTTATAAAAGATTGTTCTAATTATATTAATAGCAACATATTGCGCAAACTCAAATCTTAATTTCATTCTGCCCCTATTACATATGTACGGGATTCTCCTATTATTTCATCAAATTTTCCATTACTAATTTCAGGTCTTTGAGAAGTCACTACTATGTACTTTTTCAACCTTTGAGGAGGTAGAGATATAAATTTATGTCTTCTGTACATACCTTGGTTTCTTGAGCTGTATGATTTGGTATATATCTACTTCTGATTCATCATGCATTTTTTTGTTAACTGGTTCTTTTTTGTTTCAGTACCTAGATCATTCCTTACTTGAATAGATGGTTTGAGGCGGAGAATTTTATTCTCCGGTGAAGTTGAGGGCGCCTTGGATTATTCATTTATAACGGAAACCTTTCAGGTTTGTAAACTTATACTGTTGGCTATTCAATATTAAAATTGGTTTTACTCCTTAATATCAAGAAATTGAAGCTTCCCAAATCATACCCAAGAAATGCTCTATTGTGGATTACTGGATGGAGCTAGTTGCTAGATGATACCTTTAAGATTCAAGACATGTTGTTTTGTGTATGGCTATCAAGTACTTTGGCCTGCAATTGTGGCAGATTGGTCTTACGCCAGCATCAGGAATAACATTGTGTCTGGCATATATACCATTGGAATTCTGGGTTTCTGTTGAATGGGCTCCAACAGCTATATCTGTGTCCAATGTTGTGGGGTCCTCTTCTTTGGTGCTTTTAAGTGAAGTTTTAAGTTTCCTTGTCAATATTTTGTTACATATCAAGTAGAAGGCACTGCACTGAAGCATTGGTACTTCTAGATCGCTTGTTCTGCATGGTAGATTTCAATCCATTGCTTTTATTTCTTGGATCATGTTTATCATTGAGGACTTTCCTGGCCAGTGATAGAGCTGACTGGTGCTACCATCATCATTGGTAGGCAAAAAAGTCAATTCCTATGGGATGCTTTCTGACTTAGAGAAGATGTCTTCAAGAATTTGTGGATTTAAGTCTTCACATGATGTTCAACTCTTGATAGTCTAACCTTGGTACAGGATTTATAGCTGTCTTCAAAGTTTGTGCTCATAAATGAGTAACCTGTCTGTCTTTATGATACCAGTTAAATTTGTTAGCTTTATGGGATTTGGAGGTTGTAAATGTCCATAAACAACAATGTCTTCTCTTCCTTGCAGCGTGCATCAGATTACTTGTCAGAACAGATGAAAAATACCAATGGTTTGCTGCGTTTGTATGCTTATTGGGCACGTCTTGAACAAAGTATGGGAAAAGATACGGTTTCAGCTCGTAGTGTCTGGGAGAGGCTACTTAAGATCAGGTTCACCAATTTTAATTTTTGCCAGTGCATACATAGCAAAATTTCTTTATATCTATATATTTTCGGATAACTTGTGCTTCTCTTAATGCAGTGGTACAATGTTGGAAGCCCGCCAAAGTTATATATCTATGGAAATTGAATTGGGTCATATTAATGAAGCTAGATCCATCGACAAGAGATGCTACAGAGAAGATTTACAAGCACAGGTTCAGAGGTAAATTTCTTTCGTCCAGCTTCTTTAATTAATATTAACTGCTTAACAACGTACCTTGTTGTTTCCATCTTGTTTGTTTAACTGGTCTTATTTGTAAACACCTGAAATCATACATCTTAATTTCTGATAATTAGATGTTATTTTAGATATCTGTATCTGTTAACGTTCTTTCAAGTCTGATTCCAATGCATATTTAGTTAAACTGCTCTTTACTGCATTTTGGATTAGTTGATATCTTCCTTTCCTAAAAACAGAATCATTCAGGACATATGCCATGCTTGGCTGCAATTTGAACGGGAATTTTGTAATAAAATTTTTAATGAATTTATGGGTTTGATGAGTAAAATTAGGGGTTCATATAGACTCACCCATAAATTGAACCCTTATTTTATGTGTCAGAATCAATTTCACTGAAAACTGAGGTATCCAAGTCATTTAACTCATCAACTGTTTTGTCAACAAATTTTTTTAAAATTTGATATGAAATCTGGTTTTTGGCAAATTCAAATTCACCCTAAAGACCGTTACAAAACTGTTTTTACTGTTCTATTTGGACAGTACGAATGGACAGTAATGCCATTCAAATTCAAAAAATTATAAACAGTAATTCATTGCAAAATATATAACATGACATGATTATTTTTATTTTTATAAAATAAATTGTGAAAAAATGAAATAAAATTGAGAAAGGAACAGAAAAAGAACCAGACTTTGCACCGGCAGGACGGCATGGTTGAGCCGTGCGGTCGAACGAGAGAAGAGAGAGAGGTCTCACATCTGCTGCTTCAGTTGCATTTTGGCCCCCGCCGACACACAGCGTTTTCTGTTCTTTTTTTTCTTGAGAAGAGAGCGTTTTCTTTCTCTGCCGTTTATATTTCTTTTTTACCCGAGAACGAATCGCCTTTTTTTCTTTTTTTTTTTATTACTCCCGAAATGTTGCTTTAAATTTTGTAATTTAAATTTCTTTTAAAATTATAAATAAAATAATAAAAAAAAATTTGTGGCTGACATGGGTTGATTGTGACATAACAAGTATAACATTTAATAAAAAGAACAAAAAGTTAAAATTCGTAATTATTAGATCTGATGTTAATTATTAGATCTAATGTTAATTATTAGATCTGATGTTTGAATTGATTAAAATTTAAAAAAATTAAATTTATTACGCTAATTGATTTGATAGTAATAAGTAAAGCTGACAAAATTTGATACGATCCGATTATCCGATACGAACACGATATAAATAAATAGGTACGAGTCGTCGAATTTGACACAATTATTAAATATGTTGGGTTTGAGTCGACACGATTTTTTTTCGTGTTGGGTTAGGGTTAAAGTTCTTGATCCATTTACCCAATCAATGACCCGATTATATTTTTATTTTAAAATAATTTGTAGGTTCTTGTTATCAAAACTCAAATATTAGAGATGATTCTCTCTTTTATTTTTATTTTTTGAAATGATGAATATAAACACAGTATTTTATTTATAAAATTTTATATACATTTAGAGCTTTAATAATGTAAATGTGTAAAATATTGTTAGACATGTATATTTTATAATATTAATATATAATATTATTTGTATATATATAATTAAAACTTCAATAGTGTAAATGTGTAATATTTTCTTAGATATGCACATTTTATAATATCGATAAATTATGTATTTACGATAGTGTATGAATGTTTGATGTAAATTTTATTTAATATATAGATATTAAGTAGGTTATTGGGTAACCTGATTATTTTTCCGTGTCGGGTTTGGGTCGATATAAATTTGACACAGCATCAAGCTGACACGACAAGAACATGACCCGATGACCCATTTTGCTAGCTCTCAATTGAAAAATATATAAGTTAAATCCACATCCAGATCTATATTTTTTGTGTGGATATGAATGCGGATCCGGTTTCACAAGTCACATTTTAATACTTTTCAATAAACTCATCACTATTTGGTATTTTAGCAATATATTGTTAGATGTAATCAATAGTGCACATTAATTTTAATAAAAAAATTGTATTATTTTGAAATAATACAACCAATTAACAATTATAGTATATTATAAAAAAATTATATTATTTTGAAATAATACAACCAATTAATAAATATATTATTAACTATAATTATTAAAAATTATAGTTCTTGAATAAATAATCACAATAATTAATTTATTATTATTGTTATTTTAATTAATTAATTAATTATTTATTTATTTATTTAATATACAATTATAATAATTATTAATATAATAAATTTATATATTATTATTAATGAATTAATATAATTATTACTATTAATTAATATATTATTAACAACAATTATTAATAATTATAATTTTTGAATAAATAATCACAATAATTAATATAGTAATAATTATATTTTTTATCTTTTGCTTTAAAAGATATACTTTCATAATTGACAGTATAGGGGGTAATGAGATTTATGAAAAGAGTTCCTAAAATGACAGTATGATGTATGTCATTTGTGAGAAGGAAAGAGGTTTTAAATTCAAAATCATTGTTATAAATTGAAGCATCAACTTTGGATTTAACATTGAGTTTTGAATTATTGGCGCATTTGTGAGAAGGAAAGAGGTTTTAAATTCAAAATCATTGTTATAAATTGAAGCATCAACTTTGGATTTAACATTGAGTTTTGAATTATTGGCGCATTTGTGAGAAGGAAAGAGGTTTTAAAAACTTGTTTGGATTTAAGAATGACATTGATTTGGTTCTGGTAAATAGAGAAATAGATAGATCAATCGAATTGTTTTCGATAAACGAAATATGCTTGCAGTAGAGAATGAACTCAAAGGAGACCCGAGGCTACATGGTTTGGAGAAGCAGATTAAGGCAAATGCACAGGATACATTTCATGAATTAGTATAGCACTCTCTGTAAGGTGACGAGAAAAATAGAGTCATGGGATTTAATGTGGGAAAAGAGCAGTTGTTCGTTTTCTGGTTTGTTGTTAAGGTGTAGTGCAGAAGATTGAATAATGCGATTTAATGTGGGAAAAGCAACAATTGTTTGTTTCCCAATTTGTTGTTAAGGCTAGGGATTTAGTATTTAAGGGTTAGGATTATGGACGGGAGCGTGTAGCTGACAGAACGAAGATAGGATTCTCTCACAGCGGGAACCCTTTCAAACACAAATAACTGTAAAAGAACTAAAAGAAATTAGTATTCAGGTTTTGCAACAACAGAAATACCAATAGCAAATTCAAAGAACATGTGGCTGGTCCTCACCATAAGCATATACAAAAAACCACCAATATTTGCATTCCTTTTCTTTTTGAAAGCCTTCAAGGAGGTATGAAGACAAGCTAAAACTGCTGCCCCCCATGCATAATCATTTACCCTATCTAAATCTTCCAAAAGAGGAAGGTAAGAAGATGAAACAATATTTGTAGATGTACTTGTAAAGAAAAAAGACCCAAGCAAATATAAAATGTATGCTCGGGTAGCACACGAAACAGCTTCTTCGCTGTCCAGAAGCATACCTTTAAAATGAGCTCTAAGTTTGCTCATATTAACAAATTTTCCTACAAAAAAACCTACATCTTCTCTAACACCCAAGTATTGGGCAGCTTTCTCTATACTTATTACTTTTTCTGTAACTGGCAGGCCATCTACTGGCAAACCAGTGAGGAAATAAACATCTTCTAAACCTAAAAACAAAGACAAAATTTTGAAAAAGAAAACAAGACGATTTTACATCATACTTCCTAGCTAGATATTCTATGAGGTCTAAATCCTTTTCCATTTTATCCTTTATTTGTAAAAAGGGTGAAAAACAGGTATCTTTCCTTTTTTCTTCAACCCTTTCATCTGGTCTCCAGCTGAGTAGGTTGTTCATAAAACAACTAATTTTTACCTGCATAATGAAAGACAGTGTTAGCGAAATGAAACTTATTGTTCAAATCTAAAAATAACTTAGCAAAATGTAGTTTAGACTTAAAAATAACTTACTTTTCGTGCCATAGCAGCTGATGTATATAACAGGGCACTTGTCACTGAACAAGAATAACTGTGATCAACATTTCAACAACCACTTATGATTTTGCAACAAAAAATAGGTTCTCATTACAAAAACTCAAAATTTCATAATGTTATAACTTATAATATCCTAAATTGAACAAATATCACGATTTAATTAATAATAAAAACAATAACAGCAACAACATTTGGGAATATATATAACTTTGCCGAACAACAATTAAGTTAAACAAACAATAATAATAACACTAATAATAACTACGAATCAACAATTCAACATATTGCCATTTTCTAAATTAAAAAAACAGCACAAATTAATCAATTAATCAATGAATTAATTAACAATCTCCAATTTAATTAATAATAACAGCAACAAACCCACTCCAATTTAATTAATAATAGTCTCCAATTGTTCAATTATCAGTAAACCCACTCCAATTTAACTAATAACAATCTCCATTGGTTCAATTACCGGTCAACAACAACAAACCCACTCCAAATAATTCAATAATTGCCAATCAATTAATTAAAAATATACAATTTAATTAATAGCAACAGGCTGTTAAAATTCGATTCCGGTTTCGTCAAAAAAAAAAAAAAAATTCGATTCCGGTTGCCAACAGCTGCGTGCAAGTCAGCAACTAACCCACTCCAAAATCCAAATATCAGTATTAAGTGAAAAACCTTGATCTCGGAGAAGCTACAGCGTCGGCAGAGCGAGAACGTGTTAGGCTGAGTGGGACCCGAGGTGAACGCACGGCGCGGCTGCGGGCGAGGCGTGCTGGCTGACGGCGAGTGGGCTGCGGTGAATGGCTGGTGTCTGTTGGAGCTGGACGGGGCTGCTGGCTGCTGCTGTCGAAAGTGAGAGTTTAGGGATTTTAACGGTTGCCGCTGCCCGCTGGTAATGAGAGGAGTATGAGACCGAGTGTGAGAAACTGAGAAGTGAAGATTCTCTCAAAGAGGGAGCAGGGATTAGGAATGCAAAACATCGGGTCGAGCTCGGGCTTGGCCAAACCCGACCCGACCCGATCAACTAAAAAAAAATCCGACCCTAACAAAAAAAAAAAAGGTCGAGGTAGGCCTTTGTTAGGGTCGGATTTGTTTTTGGTTGATCGGGTCGGGTCGGGTTTGGCCAAGCCCGAGCTCGACCCGATGTTTTGCATTCCTAATCCCTGCTCCCTCTTTGTTAGAATCTTCACTTCTCAGTTTCTCACACTCGGTCTCATACTCCTCTCATTACCAGCGGGCAGCGGCAACCGTTAAAATCCCTAAACTCTCACTTTCGACAGCAGCAGCCAGCAGCCCCGTCCAGCTCCAACAGACACCAGCCATTCACCGCAGCCCACTCGCCGTCGGCCAGCACGCCTCGCCCGCAGCCGCGCCGTGCGTTCACCTCGGGTCCCACTCAGCCTAACACGTTCTCGCTCTGCCGACGCTGTAGCTTCTCCGAGATCAAGGTTTGTCACTTAATACTGATATTTGGATTTTGGAGTGGGTTAGTTGCTGACTTGCACGCAGCTGTTGGCAACCGGAATCGAATTTTTTTTTTTTTTTTTGACGAAACCGGAATCGAATTTTAACAGCCTGTTGCTATTAATTAAATTGTATATTTTTAATTAATTGATTGGCAATTATTGAATTATTTGGAGTGGGTTTGTTGTTGTTGACCGGTAATTGAACCAATGGAGATTGTTATTAGTTAAATTGGAGTGGGTTTACTGATAATTGAACAATTGGAGACTATTATTAATTAAATTGGAGTGGGTTTGTTGCTGTTATTATTAATTAAATTGGAGATTGTTAATTAATTCATTGATTAATTGATTAATTTGTGCTGTTTTTTTAATTTAGAAAATGGCAATATGCTGAATTGCTGATTCGTAGTTATTATTAGTGTTATTATTATTGTTTGTTTAACTTAATTGTTGTTCGGCAAAGTTATATATATTCCCAAATGTTGTTGCTGTTATTGTTTTTATTATTAATTAAATCGTGATATTTGTTCAATTTAGGATATTATAAGTTATAACATTATGAAATTTTGAGTTTTTGTAATGAGAACCTATTTTTTGTTGCAAAATCATAAGTGGTTGTTGAAATGTTGATCACAGTTATTCTTGTTCAGTGACAAGTGCCCTGTTATATACATCAGCTGCTATGGCACGAAAAGTAAGTTATTTTTAAGTCTAAACTACATTTTGCTAAGTTATTTTTAGATTTGAACAATAAGTTTCATTTCGCTAACACTGTCTTTCATTATGCAGGTAAAAATTAGTTGTTTTATGAACAACCTACTCAGCTGGAGACCAGATGAAAGGGTTGAAGAAAAAAGGAAAGATACCTGTTTTTCACCCTTTTTACAAATAAAGGATAAAATGGAAAAGGATTTAGACCTCATAGAATATCTAGCTAGGAAGTATGATGTAAAATCGTCTTGTTTTCTTTTTCAAAATTTTGTCTTTGTTTTTAGGTTTAGAAGATGTTTATTTCCTCACTGGTTTGCCAGTAGATGGCCTGCCAGTTACAGGAAAAGTAATAAGTATAGAGAAAGCTGCCCAATACTTGGGTGTTAGAGAAGATGTAGGTTTTTTTGTAGGAAAATTTGTTAATATGAGCAAACCTAGAGCTCATTTTAAAGGTATGCTTCTGGACAGCGAAGAAGCTGTTTCCCGAGCATACATTTTATATTTGCTTGGGTCTTTTTTCTTTACAAGTACATCTACAAATATTAAAACTCACTATTACCGCTTGAGCGCTGATATTTGCCCCGGGTCAAATCCCGGGTCAAACCCCGAAACTGGCTGAAACGACGCCGTTTGCTCTATTAATTTTTTTTGGTTTTCATTTGCTATGAACGACGACGTTTGGCTCGGATAAATCGCAAAAGCACCAACAGAAGTTACAGAACTTAGCTGCTTCTTCGTCTTCGTTCTCCTCATTTCACAAGACAGCCACGTTTCACCAGACAACCGCAACTCAGCTGCGCAACCACAACCCAACTGCAGATTGTCTTCCTTGACACTCTGGTTGCAGCAGCCTCTGCATCATTACCATTTACCAAGCCCTGGAATCTGGAATCTAGCCCACTTTCCCTGGGATTTGATCACTGGTCACTCCAATTACTTTTGACTAATTTAATTAAGATCTATATTTAAAATTAAAATATATATGCATCAGCTCCAGTGTGGGAATAATCATAAGTATGCTGCTACACGCATATGTATATATAAAAGCCTATAATCAAACATCTAACCCCCCACCTCCTTTTTTCTCAGATCTTCGATCGATTTTGGTTTTTTTAAGTTATAACAAGCCGTTCAACAATGTTATCAACACGCAAGAATCAATCTTCTGTCAAGGACGATGCTGAAAATCAATCTTCCAGGGACAATGTCGAAACTCGTCCAAGTTGAAGCCGCTGATGTTTGCGTGATTAAGGGCTCTGCAGCAAAGCGAACGAAGAGGAAGGAAGAAGCAGGGTTCTGTTTATTTCACTTTATGTAAGCCAAAACGACATCATTCCATAGCAAATAAGGACAAAAAATAAAAGAAATGAAACGACGCCGTTTTGAGTCGTTTCGGGGTTTGACCCGGGGCAAACATCATTTTCCTTACCGCTTTTGTTTTCATTCTTAGAACAGATTAGTTTCTTTTGAGAAAATTCAAACTCATTCCCATTACTTCCTTTTCAATAATCACCTCTCAATTTTTTCATCAATCACTCAATTTCGACTTTCATATCCATTCTCTTTCGAAGAAGAACGCACGAATAATTTTAGCTTGCTTTAGCTGCTTCTCGAATTTCAGGTATTGTTTCCTTTAATTTTGATTTTTTTTTTTTACTTCTCTCTTTCTAGTTTGATAATTTAGGGTTTTAGTTAAATTAATTGTATTTTTAAGCAACCTAGATTGATTTAATTGATTCCAAGTCTCAATTTCCTGTTCAACAAACAAGGAACGCACAAATAATTTTCATTTTCATTCTCAATTTTGAAAGAATCAATCAATTTATTTTATCTTTGGTTAGTACACTTCTGTTCAATTTTTGTTTATTTAACTTAAGACATTATTTTCATTCTTTTCTTCAAGCAGATTATAGCGTTGCTCCTCCCATTGATTATATTGATAAAATTACAACGTTGATTTCAGGTAATAATTGAATGTGTGATATTTTCAATTGAAATTAATTGAATCTCGTAATAATAATAGGGATTTGAGGTTTACATCCTGTTGAAATGATTTTAGAGTGTTCTGCTATTTGAATGCGCATTAATTGTTTGATTAAATGTCTCTTTAAAAGATTATTTTTGTTTTTCGCAAACATCTTACTGAGATGTCTCTCGTAATAGTATTACCGTAATGCACTTTGCTTCAATTTGGTCTGTTTATACATTTTAACAAGGGAAAATTACAGAACTGCAACAGTTTTCAAATTGATTGCATATTAGAAGTAATGTTAATTTATGCTGCAACAGTTCAATGGGCTGGGCACAAGTTTAGGACTTTAGTTGCTCAATTAATGAATCCACCACTCATCAGACTTGGAACTTATATCTACTGAATCAATAAAAATAGTTGATGGAATCAATACCGAAAGCTCCATTTGATTAATAATGAACTGCAGACATTTATTTACAACATCTGTTAGTAGCAGAAACTATGTTCGAGACACTGTAGTTGCTTAATTAGTGAAATTGTGATCTCATTGCCCCCTTTTTTTGGTTGATTTTATAATTTTATTAGTTGTTCTTGGGGTTGTAAACAATATCAATTTCTAATATTAATAAAACTGAATGAATATAATGCAATGCATTTGCAGGAAAGTTAATAGTTTAAATATGGAAAAATCTTGGATGTTGATGGATAGGTCTATAGAATATGAGAACGCGGTAAATGAGTTTCTCAAGTTTGCAGTACTTCATGCTAGTCATCCTGAGCTTTTGAGATGTCCATGCCAAGCATGTCTTAGTTTATAGGCTCAAACAATTAAGAGTATAGAAAATGCATGATAGAACACAGAACTCATATTTTAGCAACAATCCTCGGCTCACTGGCCCTTAGTTCAGAATGACAATTCTTATTAGCCAAAGATTCAAAATGATTTTTAGTTGTTAATAAGTAGAGCACTAGATCAACAAATAATTGAAGCACTATACGATGATGGCAATTCGAAGACTACAACTTGACTCTGCCATTTGAAGTAAGCAACGCAGCTGCCCAAAGTCTGCCAAGCCATCAAGACTCCATCAAGTATACTTCAAAGCCACATCAAGACAATACTAAGATACAACGTCAATAATAATAACACCAAGAAATACATGGAGGCCATTGCATGCTACAGCCACCCCAATAAGAAATTAATAAATACAGTCCTAGAAATTTACAAACCCATGCAGTAGGAATAACTAATTAATTTATACAGTTCAGTACTTGTTCCTCTGTTTCAAATCCAAATCCACTGGTCTACTATTCATTATGACGCAATGCATATGCCGATATTGTCTTCCACCCTTTATGTAACTTTCAATTTAGTGAGGTTTAGACAGGGGTTCCAGATTTGGTAAATCAACAATCACCAGATATGATAGAGCGGCCGGAAGAGAAGCATGGTTCCTAATCCTAATCTTGATTTAGAGCAGATTAGGTAACATGTGGCATTCTACAGGTTAAGCAGATCAAATAAACAGAACAGAGGAAATAAGTGATCAATTTATTACTTTGTGCAATGGCCACAGCAACAGCGAAAATATGTCTACATGACTACATTATACGACTGGCATGGTAGTATCACCGTGCAGCATTACACTAACATTTCCTTATCAATCAATTGTGATGGAATGATATTAAAAACATCGATTTCATAATTTTATGTAATTCAAAGAAAAGATATAATTGATTTGAGTTAGTTTAACATATAAGGAAAGAGTAATGGGGAATAATGTCGATGTGGCATGTGATGAGTAAAGATAGACAACAAATATTGATCGTGTAATAATGAAATATGTATTTAATGAAAATAAATTGACAATTAAAATTAATAGATATTTATCCAATGCATCGAGTTTATTTTATCACTTTGCTAACCATTTTGTAACTACATGTTAATTAGAAGTTCAATTAATTTTGACCAAAGACTCTAGAGAATGTTGAAAAGAGATTTGATTTTTGTCTTAAAAAAAATTAGAAATGGAATAAGTCAAAATCAATCACAAGAACAACAATAAGAGCATATTTTATAAAACCACAAATACATAATATAAATTTAGTTTCGAATTAGATAATTATTAATTTGTATTGTAAGAGAGTCTTATAGAAAAATAGGAATTTTTTGAAAGGAGATTTGCTTAAGGAACAACTTTATTTTGGTTTAATTTGTGAAGACTCGAGTAATTGAAAGCAACGCAATGGAAGGAAATACAAGCTTTTGATTTTGACAAAATAATCACTAAAATATTTGACAAGTTTGAGATGTTAAAAAACTGGAAAAATAGACAAATAATGAAAACCCTACAAGTTGGCAAAGCAAATAAACAGAGGAAAACAGAGCAAATATTTACCGTTGTACATATATTTTTTTATTTTTTTCCGAAAAAGAATGTTGCGATATTTTTTCCCAAAAAGAAGCACAGTTTGATATTACTACCATAGAACTTTAGCTACCATATGTAAGCACGTGTCTAATTACCAAATGAATTCCGCTATAACAAAGAATAAAAGCTAAATTCATTGATGGCATATGTTGTGCTTTCTTTTATTTTATTTTATTTTATTTTATTGAAGTTACTTTGTAAACTGCTCCAAGCTAAATACAAAATTTACTCTTACACTAGGATCTTTGCAATGGTCCAGCAATTTGTATTTCCTTTCGGTGAGATTGGTTTTTTTCTTTAAATAAAATTTCAGGGATGAGAAATCTTATCCATTGAACATCAACTTTGAATTTTCTTAATATTCAAACTTAGAAAGTACTGCAGGAACAAAGTGCATTCATAGCAGAAAATGCTAAGGAGCGAGAGGAACGAGAGAATGATGAGAGAAACGGCATTCTCTCCTGCCGTTTCGCTTCTCGTTCCTCTCGCCACATAAAACATTAAAATAAGAAAAGAATGAATAAAAAATGAATAAAGAAAGACTGATTTATCACTTCGTGCAGAGGGAAATCTTATCAAGTTATCTCCAGTCCTCACTTTCCTCTCTCCCTCACGGCTTCCGGCGTGCCTCACCAGCTTCTCTCCCTCACGCTTCCGGCTTGCCTCACCAGCTTCTCTCTCCCTCATGCTTCCGGCTTGCCTCACCAGCTTCTCTCTCCCTCACGGTTCCAGAAACTCCCTCACGGCTTCCGGCGTGCCTCACCAGCTTCTCTCTCCCTCACGCTTCCGGCTTGCCTCACCAGCTTCTGTCTCCCTCACGCTTCCAGAAGCTCCCTCACGCTTCCGGCGTTATGACGAGATGGCTGAGATTTCTAGGGGGATTGCGAAGCAAAAGACAAAATTGGACTCACTGAGGTGGCAAACACAGCAAGGGATATCGAGTAGCGCTTTTCAAAGATTGAGAGTGGATGCTGAGCAACTTAGTAAAGCTAGGGAATTTGGGTTGAAGAAAGCGGGCATGCATAGCAAACTGCTGTGATTTTTTTTTTTTTTTTGTAAATTACCACATTAAAGCCAATATCCTTTATATTAAATTCGCAATAAACCATTTGGCTGATGTATTTCTGGTTTATTAGTATTGGAAAGATGACTTTTTGTTTTACTTGATGAATTTGCTGTGACTTTGGAGGTTAGCATTATGCAGTTTATTTATCATTAATTTGGTTTTCCTGTTTGGTTGTTGTACTTTTTTACCCATCAATATTCAAGTATTTCTGTTGAATAGCTAACCTGAGTTTTGCTAGAAATTACGTTATGGCCTTGAATATTGTTGAAAGGTGAAAATATAAACTCTTTAGAGGGCAAAGGTGAAATTATAATTCACTTAATCTGTTTTCGGTAATTTGTATTTAACTTTCAAGATTAGTTTCTCTGGGGTTTTAATTCTCGCAACTTCACAACTCATCATTTATTGGTTGGCACTTTTGGTAATACATTAAAAACATATTTTTAATCAACAATTGAAGCAGTTCTAAAATCCAATATTATTTTGTAAAAATTAAATGTAATTTTGTGATCTGAAACCTTTGCTGAAGGAATTTTATTGGTTGTTGTCTATGCACAAAATAATTACTATTTAATAAACAATTTGTTATAGAAAATTGCTTAATTCACTTATGCATAAAAATGAACCGTGAGGGAGAGAGATGATCGGCCAAGCTTAAGGAATGTGCATAGAACCGTAAATTTTATGCACAAAATAATTTTATTGGTTGTTGTCTATGCACAAAATAATTAACATTTATATTCAGTTTCATAAAAATTAAATTTACAAAATTTCTAAAACAAATAGTATTGAGATAAAACAAAATTCATAATATATCCCACAACAAAATTCACAACATAAACACCAAATAAAATAAAATTCATAACATAACCCGCAACAAAATTTACATTGCTTAAATTCCAGAAGCTTACATTCCAACGAGACCCACCAAAATTTCTAAAACAAATAGTATTGAAATAAATTCTGCATACCATAACATAACCCGCAACAAAATTCACAACATAAACACCAAAGTTGAAATAAAACAAAATTCATAACATAACCCGTAATAAAATTTACATTGCTTAAATTCCATAAGCTTAAATTCCAACGAGACCCAGCAACAACACCCAAAAAAAACAAACTTAAATTCCACAATACGCTTAAATTCCACGCCAGATCTTTCACATAACAGAAAATTAAAACAAAAAGAACAAGCTGAAAAAAGCCACCGCTCACTTAATGTTTGCCGAGAGAGCCGAGAGAGGGGGAGAGGGAGGAGGTCGTGATCGGTTGCTGGCTGGAGAGGGAGGAGGCCGTGAACAGTTGCTCGGGCTGGAGAGGGAGGCCGTGATTTGCGTGAGAGAGGAAAGTGAAGAGTGAAGCCTGCGTGAGAGAGAGAGGAAAGTGAAAGCTGGATTTCACGCCATTTTTTAATTCATTTTTATTTTTATTTTTTTAATGTTTAATGAGTGAGAGGAACGAGAGGAGAAACGGCAGGAGAGAATGTCGTTTCTGTCGTCCTTCTCTCGTCCCTCTCGATACCTAGCAGCACTCATTCATAGCCGGTTACACTATGTCTAGCTACAATGCAAGTTTCACTTTTACGTAATTAAATATACAAAATTAAATCACATGAGCCTCTCGTTTCATTATACTTCAACTCAAAATTAAAACACAGAATTGACGGTATTGGAGTTTCATATTTAATTTAAGTAGAGCACTAGATCAAACTGGCTCAACAAATAATTGAAGACTTGCACACATAAAAAATCTCCATTTTATTGTTCAAACTGGCAGTTCTTATTAGTCAAAGAATCAATTTGACTTTTAGTTGTATATAAGTAGAGCACTAGATCAACAAATAATTGAAGACTTGCTTGGCTGTGGAACCATAGGAAGGCAATTCGTGAACAGCCTTGATATTTCGTTTGGTTTTATTTAATTCTTTGTAAAGTTGTATTGTATGTAAAATTTTTGTTAAATGAAATCGGTAAGTGAAGAGAATTTTTAAAAGCAACCATCAAAGTCACGATCAAAGGGACGAAATCAGTATAAATATTGATTATCTCAAGTTAGATTATACAAAGATGAAATAATGCTAATCTAAAAAATTCGATGAATATAATTTGATTTCCATTATATTAATGGTATTCAATCATGCTATTTAAATGAAGAACACTCTAGCATTTATATACACTCAGCTTATGAAATTAATTACAAAACGATCTTTGACAAAGTCTGATGAAAAAAAGTACAAAGTTAGACTTCCCGATCATGCAACCACCCATCGAATTGTGTATTGTGTCATCGTTGAGCTCTTACAAGGATTCAGCTGCTGAGGAGAAGATATAATCTATTTTTATGTGACAAGCTATGTACTCTGCTTTTATTGTGTTTCTCTTGGTAGTTGTCGGACAAACTGTAATGTGAATTTCTATCTAATGGGTATCGTTTTAGTTATTTTGGGATTGTTGATTTATATATGATGTGTGGTATCTAAAATTCAGATGATGATAATCTTGGCAGTACTTTTGTCAAATTTTCTTGTGTTGTTGTTGGTTTAATAAAATATCACAAAGGTGCAAAATACAGTAAAATTAACATTAGATATATTGAAAAAGAAATTGATACAAGAAACTGAAAATTAGTTGTTAATTATGATGGGAATATAATCTTGGTATTTCAATTATATCATTTGCACTAATCTCATTTGTGTCTATCACTGAAAAGCAGAGTGGCTTGATTGAATAGTGTCATATTACGTCACAGCAATCACAGAAACTCACCCAAAAGTACATGAGCATTGAACATTCAGCTAATTTATACTAATTAATTAATAATACTAACAAGAGAAGTTGGATCTCGTCTTCTCTTGGATATATCCGATGACTTTGAGCTCTCCAGCCTCCCAGCCGGAAATGTTCTTCCTTCACATTCGGTGATTGTTTTTCATTATTGCGGCTACTTGACTCAAATATGCTATTGCAAGAGGAGATTTCTATTTTGTCTGATTTAAGCCATAAGACGGGTTTCAAGGTTCATTCTGATTGGTTATCTGTTAGCTTTTTTGTTTTAAGAACTTCTTATTTACGGAAGCAAAATTCTCCTTTCCAGGATGATCTAGATTTAGAAGTTGCTTTTGTCATATCAGACGAAGAGGCCATCTTTAAGGCCTTGTCTAAGATTGTTGAATTTACTAGAAGGGACTACTGCTCTGATTGGTCAAAACTACTATGGCTGTCTTTTTCATGAGCTTCTAATATCGAATCAGTTTTAATGCTATGATATTAAAAACATCGATTTCATAATTTTATGTAATTTCATAGAAAAGATATAATTGATTTGAGTTAGTTTAACGTATAAAGAAAGAGAGATGGGGAATGATGTCGATTTGGCATGTGATGCGTAATAATAGACACTAAATATTAATCATGTAATAGTGAAATATATATTTACTGAAAAATATTTGGCAATAAAATGATGCTTTAAAAAATTAATATTATTTACAAGAAAGTAATTCGACAATTAAAAGTAAAAGATGTATATGCGACGCTTCGAGCTTATTTTATCACTTCACTAGTCATTTTGTAACAACAACTTTAATATAAGTTCAATTAATTCTGACCAAAGACTCTAGAGAATGTCGAGAAGAGATTTGATATTTGCATTCCAAAAAATTAGAGATGAGATAAGTTAAAATCAATTACAAGAACAACAATAGGAATATATTTTGTAAAACCCACAAATATATATAATATAAATTTAATTTCGAATTAAGTAATTACTAATTTATATAGTAAGAGAGTCTTATAGGAAAGTAGGAATTTTTTAAAAGAGATTTGCTTATGGAAAAAGTTTAGTTTGGTTTAGTTTGTGAAGGCTCAAGTAATTGAAAGCAATGCAATTGAAGGAAATATAAGATTCTAATTTTTTTAAAGTAATCGCTAAAATATTTGACGAATAGTGAAGACCGTACAAGTTGGCAATGCAAATAAACGGAATGTTAGCTACTATATAGCTACTATATATAAGCACGTGTCCAGTTACCAAATAATTTCCACTTTAAAAAGGAAAAAAAAAGCTAATATCATTGTTAGCAAATTTTATTTATTTTTTATTATCCTTTTTTTTTTTTTTTTTGCGCTTTTAGTTATAAGCCTAAAAAGATAAAGCTAAAAATCAATCCCAAATCTAAAGTGAAAAATTGTGTCTAGAACAGAATCTATGTTTTGATGTCTTTGTTTACAAGCTTAAGCAATTCATAGTATACAAAATGCATGATAGAGAACAGAACTCATATTTTAGCAATAATCCTCAGCTCACTGGCCGTTAGTTCAGAATGACAATTCTTATTAGTCAAAGAGTCAAAATGATTTTCAGTTGTATATAAATAGGGCACTAGATCAACAAAGAATTGAAGACTTGCTTTTGCTATTGAACCACGCGATGGCAATTCGAAGACTACAGCTTAGCTCTGCCATTCGAAGTAAGCAATTCAGCTGCCCAAAGACTGCCAAGCCATCAAGACAATACCAAGATACAACATCAAGAATCACGTACAGGCCGTCACATATTACATTTGTCCTCTGTTTTAAGAGAGATTTACGAGTCCATGCAGTAGGAGTAATTAATTAATTTATACAGTTCAGTACGCATTCCTCTTTCTTCTGTTTCAAATCCAAATCTAGTGCTCCATCATTTATTATGACGCAAGGTATATGGGTTAGCATGTGTCGATATTGTCCTCCATTCTTTGTGTACCTTTCTTCGAACAAGGGACAACCCGAGATCTCTAATCGCAAAAGAGAGGCAGGCAGGCCCTTCTCTGGAAAGTACTTGAGCTTGGGACAATTACAGAGTTTAATGAAATGAGGTTTTGATGCTCAACAATTGAAGAAGACAGGCGTTCCAAATTTAGTAAATCAACAATCACCAAATATGGTAGGGTGGCAGGCAGAGGAAGCGTGGTTCCTAATCCTAATCTTGATTGATAACTGGCTATGTAACATGTGGCATTCTACATTCTTGCAATGCCATTAATTTCTTGTTATGGCAGCAGCGTTCTTTCATCATGGCATGACAAGCAAATGTTTGATTTGAAGACTTGCTTAGCTGAGAAAAATAAGGAGAGCAAAGGTAATTAATTTTGGGGTGATGAATATTTTTATGGGTGTACTAAGAAAAATAAAGATAATAGAAGTAATGTTATTGAGAAGCATTTTGATATTTACAAAAGTGTTCAAAGAAAAAAGTTATTTTTTGAAATCTATTTGCTGGTGCACATAACAAAAGGGCATTCTGAGTAAATTTAAAACTACAAATAGTCTCACTCTTTTAATAATATTCAATTAATTCTGTTTATTTCAAAATAAATATTCTATCTCTTTATTACTTTCTAACTAGTCATGCTAATGTGCTAATAATTATGAAGAACTAGTGTAATTTATATGATATAAGAAGCCCTTTAGCACATTAACCCGAATTTAGCTAATACATGTGCCTAATATAGCGAAATCAACATTCAGCGCATTAGAGTGCTATTATATATATTGAGAAAGAAATTAACACAAAAAACTGAATATTAATTGACACTGGATCATGTTGGATTGTCAGTTGTTAATTATTATGGGAATACAATCTTCATCATTGCGGCTACTTGACTCAATTATGCCGTAAGATGGATTTCAAGATTCATTCTGATTGGTTATCTGTTAGCTTTTTGTTTTAAGAACTTCTTATTTACGGAAGCCAAATTCTTCTTTCCAGGTTGATTCAGATTAAGAAGTTGCTTTTGTCGTATCAGAATAAGAGGCCATCTTTAAGGCCTTGTCTAAGACTGTGGAAGTACTAGAAGGGACTACTGCGCTGATTGTCTTTTTCATGAGCTTCTCTTCCATTTGAACATGAGAGTAATCAGATAGTTGATATTTATGTTACAAAAGTTGGAAGCAACTTAAGCAATTCAGTATCATGTGAGGACTATAATAATAAGCCGATTCTTTTCCTTCTTGGATTTTTTTGTTAATTCAATCGCTGCATGCTTATCCCACCTCTGATTTTTCTGCTATTTGTTATTGTTCACTGAAGCAAGTTAGCTTATGAGATTGCTTTTTGGTAAATCTTCTTCAGGGGGGTTGTGAAAGGCCAAATCAAATGAGATGACCGGGTTTTCTAGATCAGCCATCTCTGTCCTCAACAACTGTCAATTACTGAGACACCAAACTCTAACCTGATTCATATGGATTTAGACTAAAGCTTCTTGCCGATACCATCCCCAGTCAAAGCTGCTATCCTTGAAAGTTTTGCAAGAGAAAACATGTCTGAGTCAGACATTGACGTCCCCCCAAGCATCAAACAGTATATCAAGAGCAATGTTGATTTCCCAGTCGATACAAATGCAGAATTCATATATGCAAATTGCTCTCAATCTCTGTTTAATAAGCTAGTCCTCTGCTGTATCCTACAAAGTGGAACAATACATTATGCTTCCCAGCAGACTCCAATGGGAAGTATGTTTCTGCTGCCAAATTTTTGAAAGCTATCATTGTGAATATCCCTCCCCAGTCTGAAGTGGGCTTTGATACTTGTGACAATACTCGATCGAGACTGTAAAGAAGCCGTGGGTGTACATTTCTGGTCCAACAATCAATCCAACTGGCTTGCTTTTACAGCAGGAAAGAGATAGAGAATATATTAACTGTTTGTGCAGAATATGGGGCAAGAGCTTGCTTAGTGTCGTGTCAAAATAAATATAACAAAGTTTTAGCTGAATATAAATTCGACTTAGTTATTATAGATATTTAATAAAATAATAACACGATTAATATGTTACTAAACAAATAAACACAATTGAAATAACCGTAATGTGAAAACAAAACAACTCAATTGTTTTTGTGTTTTTTGTAAATTCTTGTCATTTAGAGTTTGTTGGGCTTTACTGCATCAATTTTTGGTGTTTATCTTGTTTTATTCTTTTAGGATGTAAGATTCTTGGTAGTGATACATCTGGAATAAGAGTGAAATCGCAATCTTACAATTTGGAGAAATGAACTGCGATATGATGCTTCATGAAAAAAGATTTAACCCATCAATATTTTTTTTCTTTTTTTTTTTTAATTCAACCCATCAATCTTTGTTTGTAACTGCCAGACCGTCAGTTTCTTAAGGCTCACGCAGTGCAAGGGTAGTGTATCGTTTCTTTCTAACTGAAATGGGAACTCGGATGCTGAGAAAATATGCCTGCATGACTTCATTAATCCTGCAGGCGTGGTACTATCACTATGATGCAACATTACATTAACACTTCCTCATCAATCAATTTTGATGGTCTGATATTGAAAACGTCGATTTCATAATTTTGTGTAATTTCATATAAAAGATATAATTGATTTTAGTTAGTTTAACATATAATGAAAGAGTAATGGGGAATGATATCACTGTGGCATTTGATGAGTAATAATAGACAACAAATATGGATCATGTAATAATGAAATATGTATTTACTGAAAAAAAATTTGCAACAAAATGATGCTTTATAAATTTAATAGTATTTGCTAGAAATAATTTGACAATTAAAAGTAAAAGATATATTTGCAATGCTTCGAGTTTATTTTATCACTTCACTGACCATTTTGTAACCACATGTTAAATAGAAGTTCAATTAATTCTGACAAAGGGCTCTAGAAGAGATTTGGTTTTTGTATACCAAAAAAAATAGAGATAAGATAAGTTAAAATCAATTAGAAGAACAACAATAAGGATATATTTTATAAAAGCCACAAATACATATAATATAAATTTAGTTTTGAATTAGTAATTATTAATTTATATAATAAGAGAGTCTTATAGGAAAGTAGGAATTTTTTAAAAGAGATTTGCTAAGGAAAAAGTTTAGTTTGGTTTAGTTTGTGAAGGCTCAAGTAATTGAAAGCAATACAAGTGAGGGAAACATAAACTTCTAATTTTTACAAAGTAATCGCTAAAATATTTGACAAGTTTGAGATGTTAAAAAAGCTGGGAAAATAGACAAATAATGAAGACCCTACAAGTTGGCAAAGCAAATAAACAGAGGAAAACAGAGCAAATATTTACCATTATACATATATATATATATATATATATATATATATATATTTGGGAAAAAGGATACCGACACTTTTTAAGGTTTAGGGAAATTGTCACAAAGACACCTAAATTTTCATCAAGGGACACCAAGACCTCTTTTTAACTGTAATGTCTTTTGACTCTATAAATCCTAAGAAAATGACTTCAAATTTTTATAATAAATAGACATATGGCATAGAAGTAAATGAAATAACATATACATCTTAAAATAATGTTAATATTGAAAGATATTTTTATATTTTACAATCTATTAGACCTATTTTATTAACTTAAAGTAATTTTTAATAATAGATAGCAACATAATATTAAAATAAATAAGTTAAAATTAAAATTATTTTGAATATTATGTAAAATTTAATTTTAATATTATTAATAGGGAGATTTTTTTAATTGTAAAATCTATTTAACCCAAAGATTTATTTAAAATCTTCATAATATCACAAACATATTATTAAAATAAATATAATAATTTAAAATTTTAATATTATTTTAAATGTCAAAAATAATGTAATATTATTAGTCTACTAGATAGATTATATTATTTATATTAAATTTATGTTAATTAAAAACCTTTAAGGACAATTTTCTAATTACTATAATCAAAGGATATTATGGGCAAAAAGGGGATTTTGGTGCCTCTTTTTAAAAATCTGGGGTCTTTGTGATCATTTCCCAACCCTTGGGGGTGTAAGCATCATTTTCTCTTTTTTTATCCAAAAACAAATGCTGCGATTTTGTTTTTTTAACATCTCAAACTTTCAAAAACAATTGAAAGCGGTACACTTATTAAAAACCTCAACAGCATTATCAACCAACCCATGTTTACCAAACTCTTCGATGATGAGAGATAGAGTTTGAGGAGAGACGGAGAGGTTGTAGGGTTTCATGAGTTCGATGGTCTTCCACATGGACTGGTAGCGTTTGTGGTGGGCGAGGGTCAGGATGAGCGGTTCGAATTCGAGGGAGGTGGGGGAGTATTGGGGCTGGGAGCGGGCCCAGGTGAAGTAGCCGAGGGATTCGGAAGGGGAAGTGTATTGAGTGTGCTTTCTGGATATATGTCGTGACGGACTATGTTGGCGATGTGGTTTACGGCTGCAAGGTAATCGTCTTTTGAGGTTTTAGCCGCGACCGCGGTGCTCATGGTTTTGAAGGAGAGGATGAGGTATTGAGTTCGGCTTCTGAATAGAGAAACTAACACCTTGGAAGGTTTAATGTGGGAACTTCACATGCGTTCTATGCGTTGGAAAGAATTCCGCAATAAAAACTGCCGAGCTGGCAATCGCACTTGCATGCTCTATGTTTGAATAGATTCTGTATTCTGAAATATTTATGTGGCCATAACACAAATTGGCAATATCGATTGGCTTCTTGCAGCCATCACGAATTGAAAGTAAAAACACCCACTATCGAAAATTAATTTTAAGAATCTCTTTTACTTGAAATCTTTGAAAAGAAAAATCAACCAAATTAGACTAGAGATATACATAAATCCGGTACTAGTTTAAAATGTGAGTACGGTTAATTTAATAAGAGAGAACAAGAATCGATCATGTCCCGAAAGAGAGAAAATTAAATTATATAAATTTACATGCAAGTATATCATCTCAATTTTTTGTTGCTGAAAAAATTAATTAATTAATTAATTCCACTACTTCCATTTTTTTAATTTTGTGTCGTGTACCACATTTGCCACTCCTCAATTACGTTGCATATCTGTTAATTCAAATAAAGGTTCAGCTACGTTGGATCAGCTCCGACGTAGCGCCCACTAACACCAGCCATATGATTATATAAATCCGATCTGACGGTCACGATTACATGGACTTAAAATACAAGATATGCACAGGATTATGAGTCACCTTCTTCTCCTTCGCTCTTCATCGGTTGTTTGACCAAATACAAGAAACGAATCAAAGAAAGGGGAGTGGGGGTCTGAATGACTCTTGAATTGAATCGGCCAAGTGTTGCTTGCATGCGCTCTATGAAAGAATTATCCCTAGCTCCGTCGGTTTTTTCTGCAACAAAACGACAATCCCTGCCTGCACTCATCTTAATTCATCTCCCGGTTTTGTTCCTCCTTTTTTAATCAATAATTAATTGCTGCCCCCTGTTTCCCCTCTCTCTGTAGACTTTAATTAACTTCTAGACTTGTTTCTGGGTTTAATCAATTTGCTCCCCCCCCAGTTTCTATGTAAAAATTTTGCTTAATTTAATTAATTGTTAATTAACAAATAACAGAAACGCTATTTTTCGCGCAAGTTTCAACATTACTTACTTGGTTGCCTTCTGTTCTCGTGTTTGCGCCTCTGTCTTCCATTACGAGCACCAAAAGAGGTATAATCAACGGTTTGCGAGATAGCTGCGACTGCAGTAGGTGCCGGCGTCGATCATCAACATGGCGGTGCACGGTAGAATTAGGCGAGGAGAGATGGAGAGGTATAATCAAGGGTTGCTGATCAAATTTGAAACTTTCCAGCGAACCGACGGTGATGATGAGATTGATTCCGATTATAAATCCTGTGCATATCTTGTATATTGAGTCTATGTAATCGTGATCGTCAGATCGGATTTTTATGATCGTATGGCTGGTGTTAGTGGGCGCTACGTTGGAGCTGATCCAACATAGCCGAACCCTTCAAATAAATAGAACTTTTGTGTCAGTCAAACTTACTTCATTAATATTCTTCATCATTATGGTTAAGCCAAAATAAAACACTTTCTCTTGTATTAACCTTTGCTAGTCGTCGAAATTAAAAATTTTTAGAACAAGTTAAAACAGTTCCAACTCAAAATCATTAGTGCGCAATTGGGTTGTTATAAATATTTCTGAATTTCAGTCTAATTTGAATTATTTAATTGTGTATGCACAAACTAGTTTTATCACTTTTTTCGTATTGATACCCAAAAATTTCAACCTTATTTTATATTGATGCACAATCTAACTTAACAAAAATAATATTCAAATTGTCTCAATTTTTTTTTTAAAAAATTATATACAAAGTTAAGTTTTCTTCTTCTCTAAGATCTAGCTCTATACTAAGTTTTCTTCTTCTCTAGGATCTAGCTCTATACCCCTCTTCTTTGTCGTTATGCTGCTCAGTCGTTAGATTTGAATTATGTTAATCTAACGGTCCGGATTTGTAATGAATAATATTAAATGCACCGGTATATGGATTTACGTTTTGCAAATTGTGGCGCCGTGGCGGGATAGCAAAAGCTGCAATTATGTGCCGTAAACATTTACATGGTTTATGTCATCGAGATCACATGGTTGTTATTTACGAAAAGAGAATTGCTGGAAATTTTGGTAATCCACTATTGCAACAATATATTGTTATAAATTGCATTGTTTCCCATATTTATAGATTAATTTTGAAAAGAAGCAAACAATGCTAAGAACGTATTTTACACAAGCTATATAGACATGTCATATGAATTTCGTTTTTATACTACGTAATTATTAATTTATATGATAATATATTTCCTTCAAAACATAGTATTTGAATTTGAAATTATTTTTAAAAAAAAATTAGTATTACAATAATAATCATAATCATCTCCAGAAGCTGCAGCATTAACAACACAAAGCCGAAATTCATTTAGAAATAGGAATTGGAATAACAATTCTGCAGTAGAGAACAGGGGAAAGAAGCAAACAATGCTAGAGTCTATGTACAATTTTGGTAAATTCATCTCATATACTAGAGTCTTTTGAATTTGAAATTATTTTTAAAAAAAATTAGTATTACAATAATAATCATGATTTGATTGGTTTCAGTTTTATAAGAAAAAAAGTTGGGAAAATAGACAAACAATGAAGGAAAAAATTAAGCAGAGCCAATAAACAGGGGAAAGTGAATTAATGTCCTTGTGCACATTAATAATCTCATTTTTCTATGTACAATTTTGGTAAATTCATCTCATATATTAGAGTCTTTTGGTTTTATGACGAAAGAGTCATGGTAGCGATGTATCTAGAGTAAAAATATTTAATTTATTTTTCCTTGTTATTAGCAAAAATTATTATTAATTAATCAGCCCATCGAGATATATTGGTTTCATTTGTTACAACTAGCCAATTGCTTAATACGGTTTTGTACGTCTCACTATGAAATCATGAAGTACTTGTAAATAAAATCATAGGTGTGGTATGTTGTGATGTGATAAATTTAAATACAAATCTTAATTACGTTGTGATGTGATAAATTTAATTCATATCTAAAAATTAAGAGATGATTCATATATAGGTACATACTTAATAAAGATATTTAAATACAAGCATTCAATTCCATGATACACCTAACGATCAAGGGGACTGAATAGAAATAGATGTAAAAAGTCAAATAGATGAACAAGTACACATGATGATTTATTAAATAAAAAATTAAATTTATATCCTTTTTAATAAGTGTGAAATTATTTACACTCTAATATTTATTTAAAACACTCATAATTTTTTATTACTAAAAACTTCATAATTCAATCTATAAATAAGAACAATTCAATATAAGTAAATAGGACAATAATATTTTTGACATTCATATATCTAACGTTCACACACCCATGTAAAATTGCTAAACCTTAAATCGTAGAACGTTCTTCAAAACTCATCAATTATTTAAAAGTATATTTAACAAATTTGCAAGACACAGACTCCATGTTTCTAATTTCTTTGGCTTTAGATTTCAATTTTTGTTGAACATATATCTATTCCATATAAAGAGTTTCTGAATTTTTAATTTCTCTGCCAAAGAGGTTCTATGGGAATAAACAACTGTTAAAAACAAATAAAAAATCAGATACAAGTGTAGAATATACTCATTAAATTTTAATTCTTTGCACAGACACGACCTGCATATATACACAAATAACTGTTCTACGAATATGTAGAAGCAATCTCAACTGTCCATTTTTTTTTTGAAATTTTAACGAATATAAATTTTATATGTTGGATAACTATGGAAAATAAGATTAGGAAAATAATATTATCAACAACTAGGGAGAGAAAAGGCAGTTAATATTAGTGCAATGAATATTTTTATGGGTCTAATAAGAAAAATAAAGATAATAAAAGGAATGCTATTGATAATATTAATAGCATTCTTTCATATGATGCACAAATTACCTTAATCACTTCTTTCATATAAATACTCATAAATTTCATCTAAATTATAAAAAAGGGAAGAAAAAAAAATCATATAGTTAATTTTTCTTCTTCTTTACCCCATTATTCAGTGGGAGTATTGTTGCAATGATAAGAACTCCGGCAAGTGCTTATTTCGGATACATGTGTGGCATTCATTAAGGAATGATAAGAACGCCGGTGACCAAGAATAAATGAATTTATTTGTATTTTAACATCAACAAAATTTTTCCATTCCGGATATTTATCATTTTCTCGTTAAAAAAAATTGCATAAAATTAAGAAAGCAGCAGTCCCTGAACGGGAGAAACAGAGTAAGGGAGTTCAAATTTCAAAAGATGGAACCCCGTAGAAGAAGCCCTAGCAACAATCCCAGAAGAAGAAGAAGATGGTGATGAAGACACGGCCATGCCCAACGTTAAGCACAACCCTGCAAAAAAAAAAAAAACAAAAGACAACTCTTCGGACTCGAGCGATGCTCTGACTCCGACTAGGATTCTGACTCAGAAGACGAAGCAAAACAGAACATGGAGCTTCAAAACCTAGAGTTTCAGCTATCCAGTGAACCTTTCAATTACGACAACCATGTTCAAGTAACCTCAATACGCATACTTATTGGGTGATTTTGTGGATGCCCATTCGCTTTTCTTTCTTAGTTGGGTTGCGATAAAAATGGCTTTTTTTCTTTCAGTATATAAAGGTTTTGAGAAAAATGGGTGAGATGGAGAAGCTGAGACAAGCTAGGGAAGCGATGAAGAGATTTTTCCATTGACTCCTGCTATGCGGCAATAATGGGCGAGAGATGAAACCTCTATTTCAACTGGGTATCTGTCATTTCCTTTTTGCAGTGGTTTTCGATTTTGTGAACAAATATTTTTTCGCTTAGAGATATAGATGTTTATATTCGTTATTTGCTAATGTAAAAAGGAACAAAACCTGCTTAAAAGGTGTTAAAGAAAGAAAAAGGAACCAATTTGCAGAAGGGGATACTTATAGTGGGAGTTCTATTCTTTGGGGTTTAATTGATGGGAGAAGAAACAGCTTATATGTTTACAGAATTAGACATTTGATCGCTGAGTTAGTTGAGGAAGATATTTAATCACAATGTCTGATGTTGTTTCTGTTGGCCTCAGCTAATTTTTAAGATTTCATGCTTTCATTCAACAAAGCAATAGGCTTTCGTTGGGTCCAACTTAGTTGGGTGTTCTGAGCAACCAATGAGTGTCTTGAGAAAACTTGGGTGGAGTTCGGATCATTTTCAGGATTTAGTTTCCAAGAAAACAAAAACGAAGTCGTAGTCGTAGTCATAGTTTAAATTAATTCATGTTTTGTCTTTTTCTGTGAGCCCAGTGAGCTTTTGTTTTCACTTTGTTCTCTTTTGCTTCTTTCCCTTCTTTTCCTACTGTTTCTTGACAATCAAGCAGATCAGGATTAAGTGTTTACTTTTGGTGTAATTATTCTCTCTAACTCGAATAATACATAGGTTTAGTGCTATCAAAATTGGAAGTGAATTAATATCTGAAGCTGACTTGGGAGTGGAATGTATGTTACTAAAAATATGCTATATGGTAGATAGAATTTGCTTTTTAGGTAAGACTAAAATAATTACCGCTGTTAATTTATTTCAATAAGTTCGTACATCATTCAATAATAAGTCCAAGATTTTAATAGTTTTGTTTCCTGAAAATTTGTCATCAGTGCATGAACAAAGTTCAATGGATGAACTTCTCTTAGTTAATTTGAGCTCTTTATGAAACACTAATCTTGCTCTGTACTTTGGAGCATTTTAATAATTGATGTTAAGATTTGCTAATGTAAAAAGGAAAAAAACCTGCTTAAAGGTATTAAAGAAAGAAAAAAGGAACCAATTTGCAGAAGGAGATACTTATAGTGGGAGTTCTATTCTTTGGGGTTTAATTGATGGGAAGAAGAAATAGCTTATATGTTTACAGAATTAGACATTTGATCACTGAGCTAGTTAAAGAAGATAATTAATCACAATGTCTGATGTTATTTCTGTTGGCCTCAGCTAATTGTTAAGATTTCTTACTTTTTTCTGGTTTTTCATAACTGTGACCTAAAGCTTAATGTATACTTTGATAATTACATAACCGGTTTCTTGCTGATACTTTTCTTTCATTTGTAGACCTGAGGCTCTTTTGGGAGTTGAGAAGATTTACGAAAGAGGAGTTTCTAATTATCTGGTTTGTTCTCTTTATGCCTACAGAATTTGAATTCATACTATGCATGGATTTATAATTCTTTTTTTTTTTTAATTTTGAGAAAGATTTTATGAAATTGAAGCATTATAGTAAAGCGTACCACTCACAAGCTTGATTCACTTTGTTTTTTTTTACTACCAAGAGGTGCTAACAGTTCATGGTGCACAAAAAGAGGTGGGGAAAAAAAGAAATCTTCTTGCTAGATACATAAATTTTAATATTTGAATCATTTTCAACCAAAGAAATGTGCTGAAGAGCAGCATTTTTGTTTATATCAAAGTTCAATTGCATCTTATATCATCTGTTTCCATCTCCTTCATGGTAAATAAAGTCCTTGATGATGACAATAAGAAACACAGAAGAAGTTGTTAATTTCATATCTGGAGATTTTCATCATAGTAGTTCATTGAAAGTGAAGGCAGCTGAATACACTTTTTTCTGATGCAGTCTGTCCCTCTTTGGTGTGATTATTTGAAATTTGTGCAAGAATATGATCCATTTATACACGAATGTGCCTAATAAAATATCACAAAGGTGCCTAATACAGTGAAATTAACATATTCATCTCATGAGATTGCCATTATATATATTGAAAAAGAAATTAATACAAGAAACTGAAAATTAATTGACACTGGATCATGTTGGATTGTTAGTTAATTATGATGGGAATATAATCTTGATCTTTTAATTATCATCTAGCTAATGCATGTGCACTTTCATTTGTGTCTATCACTGAAGAATAAAGTTGCTTGATTGAACAACATCATATGACAGAAACTCAAAACTCAATTTCGTTGCCCGAGCATATCATGCCATATTTAGCTCAAAAGTACAATTAACGTTGAACATTCAGCTAGCTAGCTCATACTAATTAATTTATAGGATTGCTAGTTCTTTATGATTAACTAAAAGAGAAAATATTTGACAATTACGAAAACAACAACAATTCACTCCCATAAACAACATAATAGATACATGGTCTATATTGCAAGTCTTTTTATGATTTTAATTAAAAGAGAAAATGCAAAGGAAATATTATATATAATTGAATGTTCTCCTTGATAATTAGACAAAATGACACCAATCTGGCTAACTAATACAATCATCATAATTATCCGATTTTCATTTTAATTATGTCCAATCATGCTAATTTAATAAAGAACACTGAATACATGAGTATTTATATGTTCAACAACTTTGGCTTATGCAAAATATAAGAGCTGCATTTATGCTTTGTGTTATTAAGTAGGACATGACCATATTATGTTGCATTTGTCAGAAAACTGAAACAGGAGAATGTGACATCTGTGTATTGTCTTTTACTTCCAGTAAGTGAATCACATGTTCTTCACGTGATTTGACATACTTTTAGACGGATTTGGCAGTTGTTTTGGTCACTTATTGAAGCACGAGTTAAGCACGTGATTCAAGGTTGTTAACTGACCGTTATAAGGTGGGAAAATTCTGGGTTTGTTACGACAAACCCAGAAGGCAGCTGGTGAGTGGGGGACGTTTCTAGATTCTACATCATCTGTATATATGGTCTTAGAGGCTATAGTTGGGCCATATGAAAAGCTCCTAACTTCTTAATGTTTGTAGCTTGTTCTTGGTGATTGAAATAAGATTATTACTCCGCCCCTCTGTTTTGCTTGTTTCTGTTCTTATTCTTGTGAGGTGTGTGATTTGTTTATCATTTCTAAATCATCAATTAGAGAGATCAACGAGATCTTGGTGGTTTTAGATTGAGTTTAATCGATCAAGAATCAATAAGATGTAATGAAAACAAAATGACAGAATAATGCACGCACATCACAGCAATGTTTCATTCATTTTGAATCTGTATATACAAAACTTGTATCTGACAGTTTACATTTGTTTAATCTAGCGCTGTAACATGCGTACCATCAAAAGCTACAGCCGCCATCTTTGTTTGTCCTCGTAGCATCCTTGATCTTATTTTATCCTGGTGATTCTTGAAAGTTCATCTCATTCTCATGTGCTGAGTCACTTGCTGAGATGATGAATACTTGAGGGTCCTTCCTTGAGACATTTCAGCAGAAACCTGATTCATTCTATCAAACATCTGCATCACTAATCACTAAATGATGTAAGATAGTTCTGTTTTGAAATATTAATATGCATGCATCCCCCGCGTTAGTTAGAGCTGCTTGTCATCTTCTATTTTCTTTTGGGTACAGTTTTGAATTTTTAATCAATCAGATTCAGCTGCATGTTTGCTTTTAGTCCAAACTGAAATCAGATATTAAGTATTTTTGCTAGAATGGATGAAAAAACCTGATCACACTCAACATTCCAGGGTTGAAGAAAGATGATATGAAGATTGAAGTTGAAGAGAACAGGGTACTGAAAGTGAGTGGGGAGAGGAAGAGTGATGACGATGAGGAAGTTGAAGGAGAGAAATGGCACAGAGCCGTGAGAACATTTGGCAAGTTTTGGAGGCTGTTTAGGATGCCAATGAGTGCTGACTTGGAACATGTTAAGGCTCATTTGGAAAATAGGGTTCTGAGGATCACAGTGCCAAAGCTTGCAGGGGAGCAGAAGAGGCAGCCTAAGGTTATCAACATTGATGAAGAGGCTATTTGTTTATGATCTTTTCTTGTTATGAGATGTTTCTCTTTGGATTTTCTGTTAATTGTATTTTGATGGGTTTTTGAGGATGGCTTGTATGTATTACCAACAATAAAGTGCTTTTTATAAATCCTAGTCCTATAGCGCTAAAAGAAATTAATAAAATCATCACACGCCAGTTCATAAGGGTATTCCTTGTGTCATATTAATGTGTTAATACGAAGATCTATTGAAATTATAACAGTTTTGATGAATCCGAATATTCAATAATTGATAAATTATATTTATAAAAATTAATAGCAATGGCACAGAAACAATTCATTCAAGAACTGGCCTATAGTGCATTAATTTAAAATAATTTTGTAATGTAGTCGAGCCCTTATTTGTTTAATTAGCAATCGAAAACTACTTAATTGTACAATGCCATTAAAAGAACATTATAACATTGTCGTTGATGAGGCAGCTGATAATTATTCTGGTAAAGATTTTAAGGCCACTAAAGCTAAAACGTAATCAGAGAAATGTAATGTGTGTGCTTAGTTTGCTTTTTGTTTTTTATATTTGTGTGGCTAATGCTTTGCGTAGATTGCTTTTATATATATATATTTAATTGGCTTTCTCGCGGGATATTGTTTTCTCCTTTGATTTTCTATTATTTGATGATGGTGTACACGTACAAAGATCGTGTAATAAAGTGCTTTTAGTAAATCATGGTCGGTTTACTATCAATTAATCAAATTTAATTTGCTTTGGTATTTGTTAACATCATTGTTATTATAAGCGGACCTATACAATTATAGAAAGAACGCCAACGGACCAAGCTCTACCAGCAAATTAATGAGGTTGCTCCTATACACGATTAAAATAATTTCAATTTCATCGTATTTATGTGTGTGTGTGTGTGTCTATATATAGAGAGAGAGATTGTACATTGACGAAATAATGATAATTTAGTAAATCTAATTTTCATTTATATTAATTATGTTAATTTATGCTATTTTAATAAAGACCACTCGAACATTGATATATCCAACATGTAAAATTTTAAAACAATATTTACCAAAGTCTGACGAAGAGACTACCAAAGCTTAATTGTAATTAATCAAATAAAAAAAGTGTTTGCTTTGCTTGATGTGCTGTTTGCTTCTGATCTTTTCTTGGTTTTCTTGTGGGATGTTTCTCTTTGAATGTTTTGTTTATTATATTAACAACAATAAAGTGCGTTTTATAAATCCTAGTCCTACAGTCAGTAGTAAAAGAAAGGGGATTGCCACTTTCCCCCTACAGTCATTTACCCCCTTTTGTTTCTATAATGACCAAAAACTCCCCTGACAGCATAAATTTATAATATTACCCTTATTTTTAATTACTTTTTTATTTACATTTATTACAAATTAAATAAATTACATGAATAGAAACTAAATAAAAAAAATTAAGTATTAAAAACAAGAAATATATGTTTTGATATGAGCAAAAAAATTAATAATAATTTTTTTTGTAATTATTTATTTTGTGAACATTTTCTTATAATAAACATTTTGTAATATTTTAAAATTAAATGTAAAAAGTATAGGCAAAATATTTTATTATTTATCTTATAATAAATTTTTATTTGTCATTCAAATTTTCTTATAATAATTTTTTTTATCATTTTATAATAACTTTCTTATATATTTATTATAAGAAAATTTGCACAAAATAAATAAGTACAAGAAAAAAAATTTATTATTAATTTTTTTCTCATATCAAAACATATATTTCTTGTTTTTAATGTTCAATTTTTTATTTAGTTATATTTCTTATATGTTTCTATTCATGCTATTTATTTAATTTATAATAAATATAAATAAAAGAGTAGTTGAAAATAAGGGTAATATTATAAACTTATGCTATCAGGGGAGGTTTTGGCCATTATAAAAACAGCAGGGGGGAAATGGTATATGCTGATTACTGTAGGGGGGAAATTGGCAATCTCCCTAAAAGAAATAATGAGCTTGGTTTTTATTAATAAAAATTAGAAAAAAAATATTTTTCTCTAGCACTTAGGGGTTCCTCTATGATGCTGTAATTTTTTTACAGCATCAATAATGTTTTTAATTGTGTACCATTGGATTTAATCAATGGTACACAATATTTGCAGTAAAAATAAAAATAAAAACAATGGTCAACGGTTAACATGGGTGGAGAATTTTGTAAAATAACTATGACCACCCTTAGAGTTTAAAATAATTTCACTTAAATAGCATATTTTATTTAAAATTATTTTTCAATCCTCCTTTAAATTTGAAATGTGATAATCTTTTTTAAATAAATCTTCCAAAATCTATTACCATTAAGTATAAAATATAATGGTAGGTTATTTAACACAAATCAAATAAATAAGTTACAATTGCAAAATTTATATATGATATAATAGTAATAAATAACACAACTAAGTACATATACTTAAGTAAATGTCATAGTTATATCAATAAACTCATTGTTGAGATTGCTTGTAACATAAAAATTACTTGATCACACATGTTTTAATAAAATTTCATATCGTATATTAAAATACTCATTATTTTATATAATATTAAGGGTCATTGTATACTTGATCATGAAGTATGTATTATTTTTAACACCCATTTAACATACTTATTCTCTGAACTTTATATTTATCTTACAATTAATATCCTTACATGGTAGGAATTTTAAGTTTTATAAGCCTATATATTTTCATTTAATTTTCAAATATCATTTTGTTAATTTCATAAAAGTTAAATCTAATATATATTCCTAATGAGCTTTAGTTTATGAATCGTGAAAGATTATTTTATTGATATCCTTTGATTGTAATTATAAAATTTTATGTTATTAAGAATCATTACTTTTGTTATGATAATTAATAGTGACAATAAATAAAATATTGCCTCCAATAATATTTACGTGGGAAAACAAGTGAAAGAAAATCATTTATAGTTTTAGATTTTTATTGACATGGTAGGAAATTATCTCAGCCTTATAAAATTTAACTTTCAGAAGCTTGTTTTCATTTTATTTTCAAATGTCACTTTGTTAATTTCATAAAAGTTAAATCTAACACATATTCCTAATTAACTTTAGTTTATGAATCATGAAAGATTATTTTATTGTTATTCTTTGATAGTAATTATAAAATTTTTATGCTACGAAGTGTCATTACTTTTATTATGATAATTAATAGTGACAATAAATAAAATATTACATCAAATAATATTTAATAGACAAAATGAGGAAAAAATCATTGTATGTTTTTATATTTCCATTATAAAGATATGGTTTGAGATACTTTAACTTAAAATTTTGGCACAATATTTGAGCCACTAATATCTCATAGTCTAATGGTTGATATTGAAAGTCAAAACAACATTTCATAATGTTATATCCTCCACCATTGAATTGCATGAAATAAATAGTTTAATTTTTTGATAAAAATTTAAATCAAAATATTTCTCACTCTATAGTTATATAGACATATATATATTTTTCAATAATAATTGGTGATAAAATATTTCTCATTTGTTGTGACTCATATAGTTTATTGCAATGCTTTCTATTATCATTATTGTTTAAGTATTAATGATTTGTAATTAAATTCATACAATACAAATTATTACAAGACTTTATGTTAAATAACCTACTTGATATTATATTTTATACTTAATAGTAACTGATTTTGGAATATTTATTTAAAAGAGATTATCATATTACAAATTTAAAGGAGGGGTGAAAAGTAATTTTAAATAAAATATATTATTTAAGTGAAATTATTTCAAACTCTAAGGGTGGTCACAATTATTTTACAAAAATTATCCACCCACTTGAACGGTTACCATTATTTTTAAATTATTTTTTAGTACAAATATTGTATACCATTGATTAGATCTAATGGTTCACAATTAATACATTATTGATGTTGTAAAAAAAATTACAGCATCATAGAGGAACCCACTTAGCTTATTATGGATTTTAAGCTAAAAAAAAAATCCTACTCCAATTTCTAAAGATATTCCCTCTTATTTCATATTGATATGTTAATACGAAAATTCATTGTAATTATAACAGTTTTGATGAATTTAAATATTCAATAACTGATAAATTGTATTTATAAATATTAATAGCAATGACACGGAAACAATTAAATCAAATTAAACAATTGTTCTACTCACCACTTTTCCTTTTGTTTCCAAAACTCATTAACCACCGACATCGAACCATATTAATTTAAAATATTGTTCAACTGAGATTAAAATTTTAAAATTACATACACAAACACACCCGATTAAAAAAAAAAAGAATACTACTAATAAAATATTTCAGCGATCAAAAGCCACATACCCAAGGTATGATGAGCAAATCCTCCCAATGATCCTGAAATTACTCTCACACCCTATCAAAATAATTTTAATTTCATCATATATGCACACAGACACACACACAAAATGTAAATAATTTTTGTATATAAAATATTTGAAATAATCACTAAACAACAATTCACAAGGTAGATTATACCCAGACGAAATAATGCCATTTTAATAAAGAACGCTCGAGCATTTATATATCTAACAGGTAAGATTTCAAAACAAATTTTGCCGAAGGCAAAGTCTGGTGAAGAGAAATGTTATATGTATATAACCGTACAGGCGCAGCAGAAGGATAAGTAAAAAAAAACGAAGTTTCAATAAGAAATTAATTCATTACTTTCCAAATGATCATCTTAAGGCTCATTTGGAAAATGGTGTTCTGAGGATCACTGTGCCAAAGCTTGCTGAGGAGAAGAAGAGGCAGCCCAAGGTTATTAACATTGATGAAGAATCTGGTAATTCTTCCGGTGAAGATAGTAAGGCCACCAAGGCTCAAATGTAATTGATTAAAGAAAGAAGTGCTTGCTTTGATTGATGTGCCATTTGTGTTGTGATGTTTTCTTGGTTTTGTTGTATGATGCTTCTCTTTAGATGTGCTGTTTATTGTATTTTGATGGGTTTTTTAGGATGGTTGTATGTATTAACAACAATAAGGTGCTTTTTATAAATCCGGTTCCTAATTTTGTAAAAGAAATTAATACTCTTGGTTTATTTTTAATGAAAAATTAAAAAGAAAAAGCTTTTTTCTGTGGCATATATTATGCATTTTAAGAAAAAAAAAATCACATTCCAATTGATGAAGACATTTCTTCTGTCATATTGATGTGTTAATAGAAAGATCTATATGAATTATAACAATTTTGATGAATCTAAATATTCAATAACTGATAAATTGTATTTATAAATATTAATAGTGGTGGCATATAAACAATTAGAGTAATGATACAGCCACAAACTCTTGTACAAACTTATTTTGTACAAACTGATGTGGCATGATAAGATTGGTTGAATTAAATATCACTTGGCCCACATGATTTGTTTTTATTAATTTATATTTTCATTCAACCAATGAATTAATGCCATATCATTATGTACAAAATAAGTTTGTACAAGAGTTTGTGGCTGTATCATTACTCAAACAATTAATTCAAGGACTCTCCTATAGTGAATTAATTTAAAGAGTATAAATATTTTAATAAATCATGCTCGGTTTACTATTAATTAATCAAATTTAATTTACTCAAATTACTCCTCTACATGATCAAAGTAATTTCAAATATACAACACACAAAATGTAAATGACTTTGAAATATAAAATATTTAAAATAATCACCCCACTAACAATGCACCAGCAAGATTATAAATAGTCGAAATAATGATAATCTAGGGGTTCCAGTCATAATAATTTGATTTTTATTTATATTAATTATATCAGAAAGAGTACTCGAGATTATATATATATATCCAACAGCTAAAATTTCAAAACAATATTTGCCAAAGTCCGATGAAGAGAATACATATATATAACATGCACTCGCACACATTCTATTGTTTAATTAAAAAATTCGGAAGCCCATTATATACATGATAAAGACTCACCGACGCCGAACCATATTTATTTAAAGGAATTGTTTTCAACTGAGATTTGAAATTATATACACAAACACACCCGATTTTTTTTTAAAAAAATTACTAATAATAAAATATTTCAGTCGTCCTCTATTCAGCCATCAAAAACCCATTTAAGATCAATTTGAACAGAAGGTATATGGGTTAACAATCCTCCATCCTTTCTGCACTTCTCTTCCATCAACGGACAGCGATAGATACTTAATTGCAAAAGTGAGGAAGGCAGGCCCTTCTCCGGAAAGTATTTGAGCTTGGGACAATCCACGAGATTCAAGTGAGTGAGGTTTTGAAGATCAACAATTGAAGAAGATAGGCGTTCCAGATTTGGAAAATCTACAATCCTCAGAGATGTTAGAGAGGCAGGAAGAGGAAGCGCGGTCCCCAATCTTATGTCCTCCGGTGGAAATGACACCATGTCGTCATCACATCCATCGATTGTAAGATGTCGCAGAGAAGAGAATCTGTGAAATCCCCGACCCCGCTCAATCATTGACTTCCAAATCTCCATATTACCCCAAATATGAAGTGAATGAAGGTTGGTGGGAAGGCCATCATCTTCTTCAAGGCTTGGAAGCTCACCTCCAATTGTTAATTGTTGAAGAGAGGTCAGATTGTTCAATCCCTTGGGTAAGGCCTCCAGTCTCTCACACCCATAGATCCTGAGCTTACTCAGTTTCGCACAAGGCAATCCCCCTTCGGGAAAGGACACCAGATTTTCACATTCCCATATTTCGATCTCTTGAAGCTGGCGGAGATTATGTAAACCACTCGGTAAAATTTTCAGATTTTCACAAAAACAAATGATGATTGTTTCAAGAGATGTGTTGTTGTCCAACCTTTCTGCTATTGACTCCAGCTTTGAACAACTCTCAACACGAAGGGACTTAAGAGACGGAGATAGATTGCCAACTTCAAGGGACTCAAGCGTGGCAGGTAACTCGTTTTTTGAAAATATACATGTCAGTGATGGACAATCCCTAATTTCTAACTTCTCAAGAAGAGATGAGGTGTACCTTCTATTGCTGCTGCTGCTGCTACTCTGGATGCCCTCTTCCACTGTCAAAGTCCTTATATTATCACAATTAAGGATGTCCAACCTCTTAAGGCTCCGTGGTAGCTGGACTCCAGCAAGATATGTCAACGTACGACAATGCTCAATATACAAGGTCTCGAGAGATGAATTGGTGTCGCACATCCATGCCTCTGGTAATGATTTCAGTGCGTCACAACCTTCAATCTCAATTATCTTCAACTTGGAAGGCAGAGCAACCTCAGGAAAGGAAACAAGGGAACTGCACTTGTAGATTTCTATCTCTCTCAAGGAACTGAGGCTGAGAGATGATTGTGGCAGCTTCACAAGACCTTCGCAATATCTCAATCTTAGATATTCGAGTCTGCTTGACAACTCGTAGAGCTGCTGTTGTTGGTCTTTCTCCTCCTCCGCCACCAAGGATTGAAGTTTGGGACAGCTTGTAATCGTCAGTCTTCTGAGAGAGCAAATGTCTTGCAGTAATTCGTTATGACTCTTCCATATATATGTCTGCTCTTTCATATCATTTATCTTCAATTCTTCCAATTTTGGCAGTCGCGGCTTTAATGGCCCTACGAGAAACACTTGATTTGATGTATCTCTACAAACCACTGAATTCTGTGAGCTGAGATGATCAGTTGCACTTCTCCACACAACCTTTTTACATCCATCAATCTCTAATTTGCAAAGAGCTGGAAGACTCGTAACTGAAACTGACAATTCTTCACATCCTTTAATAACAAGCTTCTCCAATGCAGGAAGGTGCTCTGGAAATGTTCCTTGCAGTTTAGAACATCTTAAAATGTGAAGCTCTCTCAATTTAGGAAACCCTTCAACTCCTTGACCGGATCCATGAGGAATCCAGTCTTCCCATTCTTCCATGTCTTCAAAACGAAGAGTCTCCAAGCATGGAAAAGGAATTGAAGCAACCTTCCCATAGAACTCTGGATCAAATCTCCTTACGCTGCTCATTCCACATACTACAAGATGTTTTAGAGAGGGTAGTTGCCCGACCGACGGCAGAGCAGTACACATGCTACAATATTCAAATTTAAGTGTTACTAAATTTGACAATGAGGAATTTCCTAACCAAGTTGAAAAATTTGTGCCTCCATAGCCGCTGATACAAAATTGTTCCAGATTTTTATGGGGTTTTAGCATGTCAAGCACGCCCTCTTCAGCTTCTGCCTCCCTTGAAGATGAACCATTAGTATTGCGAGTCCATCGAAGCCATAATTCTTTAAGATTCTCCTTTCTATCCAATTGAGCGTCCTCAGCATCAATAATGTGTTTTACATTCTCCAAATTTGAAATGCAAAGTGTCCCCCCAAGTTGCGTCAAGGACTTTAGGTCTCGTAACCGGGAACCACTGTCTTTTCCCACAACAAAATTACACAACGTCTGAAGACAAGTCAGCCTACCAATTCCGACTGGCATTTCCTCCAACGAAGATGTATTTGAATTATTGAGATGATGCAATTTGATGAGGTTTCCCATGGCTGCACACAACTTCTTCAGTCGCCAACAGCCCTCCAACAGAAGGGTGTGCAAATTGTAAAGCTTGTTGACTGATTCAGGCAGAGTTCTAATCTCAGTTCCAGATAGGTTAAGGTACCTTAAATACCTCAAATCACCAACTGAATCCGGCAGCTTGGGGATGAAATATCCACACAGAGAGAAGACCCTCAATCGTTGGAGTTTGAACAACTTAGGAAGAATGCTAAGAGCAAAGTATCCACGCGACCTATTTGACCGCCTTACTGGTAGAAAAGTTCGCAAATGCTGGATATTGTACAAGTCTTCAAACCTTTTACCGCCTTCATAATATTCAGGAATGTATGACAGATGACGAAGATTTCTGGAAAAACTTTGTTGCTTGTTAACCTCCGAGGTATACTCCATTGTGAAGTATATCTCCCCCGCAGCCCATTGAGCAAGGTCATTGACGAGGTCGTGCATCACAAATCGTGATATACCGTTGCTTGATTGCTGGAAAAAAGATCTTGCACGTAGCTCTTGAAAGAACCTTCGACCTAGATCTTCACTTGGATTCCCGCTCTCTCCGTGATCCAAGAAACCCACAGCACTCCATAATAAAATTATCTCCTCCTCTTCGAATTCATAATCCTTTGGAAACAATGAGCAGTATGCAAAGCACTGTTTCAAAGGTGCCGAGAGATAATAGTAGCTCACTCTAAGCGCCGGTATAATGTCACATCTCTCTTCTGGTAAATCCCATATGTTGCAACTGAGCACACCTTCCCAATCACTTCGGTCACATTTACCACGTAAGAGTCCACCAAGAGTTTTCGCAGCTAAGGGCAAGCCGTTGCATTTGATCACTATCTTCTTGCCAATTTCCTCCAATGACTTGTTTGAACTGAAATCTCTTGTCCCCAAAGAGTGTGGAGCGAACACGGACAGACAATCATCAAATGACAACTTTTTCAATTCATAAGCTGGAGCAGTTCCCATGATGGCTGCAACCTCTTGATTACGAGTTGTGACAATAATCTTACTTCCCGGTGCGCCAGCTTCAAACGGACGGCTCATGTCAACCCAATCATTGTATTTCTCATTCCAAACGTCGTCTAAAACAAGCAAAAATTTCTTTTGAGATAACTTCTTCTTCAGCTCCTCTTGAAGCAAATTTAAATCACTGTCATCAATAGTCTGCTGAGTAACAGATCTTAGAATTGTTTTTGTTAGCCTCTTAACGTCGAAATCGTCAGAGACACAAGTCCATGCCTTGAGATCAAAATGATCCTGCACTCGCTTATCATTGTAGACAAGCTGAGCAAGAGTAGTTTTGCCCAGCCCGCCCATACCTATAATAGGAATAACTGCGAATCCACCATTGTTGCTTAAATCATCCCTCAACAGCAGTTCAACAACATCCTTCTTTTCTGTTTCCCTGCCATATACTTTGGCTTCAGTCACTAAAGAGGTTGTCTCTAGCCTTTGACTGGCTTTTTTGGACCCTCCGGCTGAACTTTCTTTCAAATCTAGCAAGTTTTTCTGTGTCACAATTTCTTGAAATCTGCTGTTGATCTCTTTGATTTTGGACATCAAGCCATAATCGAACTGAATCGATTGTGGAGTAAAAGTGGTGCAGCAAGCAGGAATGAGCTTCCGAAACTTACTTGTTCTTGTACGACTGCTACTGGGTTGATCATGAGCAGCAGCTGGTTCTCCATTTCCAAGCAGCAACATCCTCCGGAAAGCCTCAGTTTGAAACTCATCCAACAAGTCTTCAACATCATAAGCCAAGTTCTGAAGCTTGCCAAGCCACTTCTTCACAGACCGATTAGTCGTCTTCTTCTCCTCAGCATCATCAAGCACCGCCTTGATCATCTCCAACATATTCTCCCACTTCATTAGATCGTCTTGGATCTTCTCTTGGCGTGCAAAAAACAGAATCCCCTCTGAAGCTAACTTATTGACCAGCAAATCAACGGACGCCGTAAGGATTGCCTCTCCGATCATTGACATTTTTTTCTTATTTTTGGGGCAAAGGAAGAAAGGAGAAGAATTATGGGTTATGGAAAGCAGAATGAGAAAATTGAACGGGTGAGAAAATGGATAATTAAGCAGAATGAGTTTGTGATTGTGAAGGGTCTGGCCCAGCTAGAAATCACGCGTTTATACTTTATTGACCAATGACTAATAATTTGGCAATTCACCCATCACACCACCACTTGGTAAGCAAAATGAAAATGCTTAGTAATTAATAAGTGTCAAGGGTCAAGCAAAATACGACGTCAAATGTGGCAAGTCTCCCCACTTGTTTTCCTTGCAGCTAAGAAAAGAAAAACACAGCCCACCACCCATTAATAATTTAGCAATTCACCAATCACCACCACTTGTTACGAAATTCCTTCCGTTAGATATTCGTATAGGTCAAGCAGTTAATCCAGTGTCAATTACTTAGAACCTTCACTTTACAAATCTTCAACTCATAAACCAAGATAAATCAAAACGTTTCTCTCTCTCTATTTTTTTTTTTAAACTCCTAAAACGTTTCTTTTTAGAAATATTTTACTTTATTCATCTAATATGTTATCTAACAAATAGACACAGATGAAATCACTCTAAAGTGAAGATGAAAGGGGAAAAAAAACATTCCAACCACCGATAATTTAGCAAGCTAACGTTTTCAAAATATTGTTCTTTATAATTGAACAGGAAATAAGACTAAGTTTTGGACATTTTCATATTCACTTACTTTCAAAAGCAGTATTTCGAAACATTTTACAGAATCAAGTAACAGTTATATAACGAGAAAAGTGCAAAGTTGTGTAATTCTAATTTTTATTTTATCACTGACACTCAGATCATTTTTTATTTGGGTCGCCAACTCACCAATGAACCCATGATTGAATGAGTGTTTAGAAAGAAAATCAATAAAAAACAGTTTTTCTTTTGGTCGTCGAAATATAGTAAGTGAGAAAGATTATTCTTTTTTTTTTGTTAATTAGGTTAGTAATTATGATTGAGTGACTCAGAACTATATTCTAGATTGAGAATCAATGGTTCTCCCACACTGAGAGGCTGTAAGTTTAAGATTGTCGTTTGCTATTTCATCGACAAGAGAACACTTGAATTTATTAAAAGGAGAAGGCCATAAAGATTTTCCTTTATGAGAAATGTATCTGATCATTCCTTTTTACTTGAAAATTTCATATATAAAAACTCATTAATAAATGACAGAATATACATAAATTATTAATTCATTTGATAGTTGATTATCGAAGGACATGTGACCCATGGAAGCATGCAGTCTATAAAATAATTCTTTTTTTTATTAAACAAAAAATCGGTGATGTTGAAAAGCAATATTATTATTTCTCTAATTGGGGTGAACATTCATAAAAAGAATGCCGTATGAAACTAAATTATTAATTCGTTTGATAGTTGGTTATCGAATGACATGTGACCCACAATAAATAGTTAAATTTGGCGGCAACAATAATTACAAGACGAACTTAAAGCAGCGCATAGGTTTTTCTTAAAAATACATAAACAATTCGATATTTTTTATTTGACAGTTTTTAAGAAATGTCAAACATATATGACATTTTGTGAAAAACTGAGTAATTGTGAAATATAAATGATAATTTATTTAAACGTCAAATAATTGTGACGTTTTATTAAATAAGTGATAAATATATTACATATTTATTGAATAATTATTATTTACCTTTTCCTTTTATTGACTTGAGAAAAAAAAAAACTGACTATACTGCTTTTGTTTTTGTTCTTAGAACAGATTTTAGTTTCTTTTGAGAAAATTCAAACTCATTCCATTTCTGTCTTTTCAATAATCACCTCTCAGTTTTTCATCAATCACTCAATTCCGAATTCCATCTCCATTCTCTTTCGAAGAAGAATGCACGAAGAATTTTAGCTTGCTTTCGCTGCTTCTCGAATATTGGGTATTGTTTCCTTTAATTTAGATAATTTTTTTTTAATATCTCTCTTTCTAGTTTGATAATTTAGGGTTATACTTGAATTAATTGTATTTTTAATCAACCAAGGTTGATTTAATTGATTGCAAGTCTCAATTTCCTGTTCAACAAACAAGGAACACACAAATAATTTTCATTTTCATACTCAATTTTGAAAGAATCAATTTATTTTATCTTTGGTTAGTACACTTCTGTTCAATTTTTGTTTATTTAACTTAAGATATCTTTTTCTTTCTTTTCTTCAAGCAGATTATAGATTATATTGAGAACAGAGCTTTCTCCTTAATTCCGCCAAGAGCAACGTTGATTTCAGGTGATAATTGAATGTGTAATATTTTCAACTGAAATTAATTGAGTCCTAATAATAATAATAGGGATTTGAGATTTACATCCTGTTGAAATGATTTTAGAGTGTTCTGCTATTTGAATGCGCATTAATTGTTTGATTAAATGTCTCTTTAAAAGATTATTTTTGTTTTTAGCAAACATCTTAATGCACTTTGCAAATTGAATCCAACAAGGGAAAATTATAGAACTGCAACAGTTTTCAAATTGATTGCATATTAGAAGTAATGTTAATTTATGCTGCAACAGTTCAATGGGCTGGGCACAAGTTTAGGACTTTAGTTGTATAAATATCAAATGAATCCACCACTCACCAGACTTGGAACTTATATCTATTGAATCAATAAAAATAGTTGATGGAATCAATGCCGAAAGCTTCATTTGATATTTATTTATAACATCTGTTAGATTCTGGACAATCACAATGATATAGTAGCAGAAACTATGTTAGAGACACTATAGTTGCTTAATTAGTGAAATTGTGCTCTCATTGCCCCCTTTTTTTGGTTGATTCTATAATTTTATTAGTTGTTCTTGTGGTTGTAAACAATATCAATTTCTAATATTAATAAAACTGAATGAATAAAATGCGATGCATTTGCAGGAAAGTTAATAGTTTAAATATGGATAAATCTTGGATGTTGATGGATAGAAGGTCTATAGAATATGAGAACATGGTAAATGAGTTTCTCAAGTTTGCAGTACTTCATGCTAGTCATCTTGAGCTTTTGAGATGTCCATGCCAAGCATGTCTTAGTTTATAGGCTCAAACAATTAAGAGTATAGAAAATGCATGATAGAACAAAGAAGTCATATTTTAGCAACAATTCTCAGCTCATTGGCCCTTAGTTCAGAATGACAATTCTTATTAGCCAAAGATTCAAAATGATTTTTAGTTGTTTATAAGTAGAACACTAGATCAACAAATAATTGAAGACCTGCAGCTTGGCTATTGAACTATACGATGATGCCAATTCGAATACTACAACTTGGCTCTGCCATTCGAAGTAAGCAACGCAGCTGCCCAAAGTCTGCCAAGCCATCAAGACTCCAAGTATACTTCAAAGCTACATCAAGACAATACTAAGATACAACATCAATAATAATAACATCAAGAAATGCATGGAGGCCATTACATGTTATACCCACCCCAATAAGAAAAATACAGTCCTAGAAATTTACAAACCCGTGCAGTAGGAATACTAATTAATTTATACAGTTCAATACTCGTTCCTCTGTTTCAAATCCAAATCCACTGGTCTACTATTCATTATGACAATGTATATGCCGATATTGTCTTCCATCCTTTTTGTACCTTTCAATTTAGTGAGGTTTAGACAGGGGGGTAATCTTGATTTAGAGCATATTAGGTAACATGTGGCATTCTACATTCCTGCAATGCCATTTCTTGTTATGCAGCGGCATTCTTGGTCATGCCATCGCAAGCAAATGCTTTCATTTGAATACTTGCTTGGCTATGAAAAATAAGGAGAGCAAAGGTAATTAATCTTGGTGTGATCAAGATTATGTCATTCTGAGGAAGCTCTGTCATAGCTGGAAGCTCTACTACCAGCTATGCCCCAAACCCGTGGAGGATTTTGCCATCCCTACTCGTACCCCCATTTCCATGGTTTAATATAATATCATAAAGGTGCCCAATACAATGAAATTAACCCCAAAATATTTTTGGTATTGGATCCTCTTAAGAATTTTACATGAGGTACTTATGGATGTCCATAATAGGCCCTAGAATATTATGTCATTCTGAGTTTTAAATTAAGAGTTAAAATTCTGAAAATCAGACTTGTACGGGTACGAATTAGAAAAACCAGGCTCTTAGAATAAGTTGTTAATTGTCATATCTTATATTTGTTTAAGGTGTTGGAGTTAATTGAGGCTCTTAGAGGTTTAGAGGTGTGTTAATTCAAATTCTTTTGTCGAGGTAAATAACTCCATTCCTAGTATACTGGATATGTATAAGTATTTTGATATTATTATTATAAGTATAAATGTTTTTATACTACTTAGGAGATTAATGGATTTTCATAACAAAATTAGCTTATGAAAATGTTTTCAAAACCTAAATTCTTTTGAACAAAATATTTTATAAATGCTTTTAAATATGTGAATTATTTTATGACATGACTACCTTTTATGATTTTATCTATAAAATACTTTGCAAGCCTAAATTGTTGTCATGGACATTTATGAAATTGATACAAATGTTTTGTACCTATGTATGATTTTAATTATTTATGATTGTAGGGGGCCACCTCTTGGGACTATATGGGGGCCACCTCTTGAAGGCCAAAGCGTTGCAAAGTGCCACATATAGTGCAAAGTGCCACGTATAAGTCATTATGTTTTGGCTCATTGTCCATAGGTATTATGATTCTGATTGTGTAATACGATATATGTATGTTTTGGACCAGTACTGGGTTTCTGTAATGAACTTGTAATTTGGAGTTTGAGACTTTTATTATTGTTATGTTTTGGGAGAAATTATTTAGTGTTAGACGTATGAATTTGTGGATTTATTTGAATAAGAGTTTGAGATATTTCATTTTGGAATTTATGAGTAAGGATTATGATTTGTAAGTAACCTCCTTCTTCACGTGCTCCGCACGTGTTCGATTTGGGGTGTTACATTTCATTTTGTGGGAACTCCACGAAGTGATTAAGGGAACTTATTTACCACCATAATTAAGTGGGTTGTATATGCTTATATCAGTTCTCTTTACTTTTTGTTTTTCCCCTATGCACTCAGTTGTGATACTTGTACAATGTAAGTACTGTGGGTGTTGACAGTAATCTAAACACGAATTCTCAATATGCTTTCGCATTTTACTATCAATTCATAGGCAACAACAAATAGCCATCAGATCTTTCTGAGGACTTTCATAGGAATTACATGGAATACAAATTCTGTTTTATGTTATGTTGCTTTTCAATTTGTAATTTTAACATCAATTCTTTTCTTGGGTTTCAAAACTAACAGAACTTCTATAATGCTTCTTGAGCTAGTTGTCCTATTAATTGTTTGCCATAGCTTTCGAAAGTTTGATTAAATCTGTCTGAGATTTTCTTCCATATCCGCCAAATGTTGAGCTGCGTTTTAATCTGTCATGTGCCAGGAACATGGGGAGTTTGTGTCCTGTAAATTTGAAAATTGCAAGTCAATTTACGATGTTTTATTAGCTTATTGTAAATTTGAAAATAAAACTGAATGCAGTATTGAGTAGATAAGATACAATATACATTATTTCTGGGAGAAGCTATGGTTTCGAATATTATACTTAATGTCTTTCTCACTGGGAAACTGAAATATAGAATGAAATTATGTTTAGGAATTTATTTAATGGAATCATGAACTTTATTTTTTGACTTGGAAAAGTGTCCACCTATTTGGACTTTTTTGTTCCAGAGCTTGGACTTTACTTTGACATTATTGGAGTATATAATCATGATGCTAGCAAATATAAATATTTCTTTAATTGCCATATCTTTTTTAATCTTCCAGTTCCCCGTTTCTACACCTTATCATCTCAATCTTAGTTTTACATTCTGTAAACTTGGTAAGTTTCTCTTTTGAACAAGTAACTTTTTAGAATTAGTGAAATTAATTTGCAGAAAAAAATAATTTTATAATTGTGTAAGAGAAAAGAAATGAAATATTGCAAAATTTGATTTTAGCAGAGCTTCACTGTTGATCAATAATAGGGAAGGCCACATGAGACAAAGCCTGTATCCTTGGATCCTCAAAATCTTCTGATGATGTCAAATGGGCAGGCATGGCAACCATCCCCAATTTATTTAGATTCCTAAATTCATTTCTTTTTGTGGAAAATAGAAAAGGTGGTGCCCACCATTTGAAGAAGAATGCTGCATTCTTTGAATCAAAGAAAACAAAAAGAAGAAGGATTTGATGCCGCCCAAAGAAAATAAGGAAAAAGAAGAAAGAGAGAAGAAAAAGAGATGTCGGGCCGAAGAAGGAAAAGAAAAGAAAAATTAATACAATAATAATAATAATTAAATATTAAATGCACAATAGCCAATTTTGGCTATAAAAACGCTGGCTCCCATCATTTGTAAATCATCGAGTTCTTCAGTTCTTTTCTTTATTTATAAAAACGCTGGCTCCCAATATTGTCCTCCATATTTTCTGCACTTCTCTGCTATCAACGGACATCCCTCGATGTATAATCGCAAAAGTGAGGAAGGCAGGCCCTTCTCAGGAAAGCTTTTGAGCTTGGGACAATCCTAGAGTCGCAATGAAGTGAGGTTTTGAAGATCAACAATTGAAGAAGATAGGCGTTCCAGATTTGGAAAATCTTCAATCCACAGAGATGTTAGAGAGGCAGGGAGAGGAAGCGTGGTCCCCAATCTTATGTCCTCTGGCTCTGGTGGAAATGACACCATGTCCTCATCAGATCCTGTGATTCTAAGTTCTCGCAGAGAGGAGAATCTGTGAAATCCCTAGCCCCACTCAATCATTGACTTCCAAATCTTATTATTACGACGAATATCAAGTGAATGAAGGCTGGTGGGAAGGTCATCTTCGTCAAGGCTTGGAAGCTCATCTCCTATTCTTAATTCTTCAAGAGAGTTCAGATTGTGCAATCCCTTGGGTAAGGCCTCTAGTCTCTTGCACCAACCGATATTGAGCTTTATTAGTTTCGCACAAGGCAATCCCCCTTCGGGAAAGGACAACAGATTTCCACAATGCTCTATGCTAATCTCTTGAAGCTGGCGGAGATTATGTAAACCACTCGGTAATTTTTTCAGATTTTCACAAAACCGAATGATGATTGTTTCAAGAGATGTGTTGTTGTCCAACCTTTCTGCTATTGACTCCAGCTTTGAACATCCCCAAACAAAAAGTAACTTAAGAGACGAAGGTATATTGCCAACTTCTAGGGACTCAAGCGTGGCAGGTAACTCGCTTTTTGAAAATATACATGTCAGAGAGTGACAATCAGTAATATACAAGTGCTCAAGAATGGATGATGTGTACCTGCTGCTGCTGCTGCTACTCTAGATGCCCTCTTCCACTGTCAAAGTCCTTAGATTATCACAACAGTCGATCTCCAACCTCTTAAGGCTCGGTGGTAGCTGGACTCGGGCAATATATGTCAACGAATGGCAACTCGAAATCGTCAAGATCTCGAGAGATGAATTGGTGTCGCACATCCATGCCTCTGGTAACGATTTCAGTGCATCACAGTACCTAATCTGAATTTTCTTCAACTTGGAAGGCAGAGCAACCTCAGGAAAGGAAACAAGGGAACTGCACTTGTAGATGATTATCTCTCTCAAGGAACTCAAGCTAAGCACTGATTGTGGCAGCCTAACAATGCCTTCGCAACGACTCAATCCTAGATATTCAAATCTGCAAGACAACTCGCAGAGCTGCTGTTGGTCTTTCTCTTCCTCCGCCACCAAGGTTTAAAGTTCGGGACAGCTTGTAATCGTCAGTCTTTTGAGAGATCTAATGTCTTGTAGTAAATAGTAATCCGTTATGACTCCTCCATATATATGTTTGCTCTTTTGTCGACAAAAATAATTCTTCCAATTTCGGTAGGTGCTGCTTCAATGGCCCTGCGAGAAACACTTGATTTGATACATCTCTACAAAGCACTGAATTCTGTGACCCGGGATGACCAGTTGCATTTTTCCACTCAACCGTTTTACATCCACGAATTTTGAATTTGCAAAGATTTGGAAGACTCCTAACTGAAACTAACAATTCTTCACATTCTTGAATAACAAGTGTCTCCAATGCAGGAAGGTGCTCTGGAAATGTTCCTTTCAGTTTAGAACATCTTAAAATGTGAAGCTCTCTCAATTTAGGAAACCCTTCAACTCCTTGACTGGATCCATGAGGAATCCAGTCTTCCCATTCTCGCATGTTTTCAAAACGAAGAGTCTCCAAGCATGGAAAAGGAATTGGAGAATCATTCCCATAGAACTCTGAACCCAACCTCTTTACTCTGCTCATTCCACATACTGCAAGATGCTTTAGAGAGAGTAGTTGGACGACTGACGGCAGGGCAGTACACATGTCACAATTTTCAAATTTTAGGGTCACCAAATTTGAGAGTGAGGAATCTCCTAACCAAGTTGGAAATTTTGTGCCTCCATAGCCACTGATGCAAAAACGCTTCAGATTTTTATGAGGTTTTAGCATGTCAAGCACGCCCTCTTCAGCTTCTGCCTCCCCTGAAGATGAACCATTAGTACTGCGAGTCCATCGAAGCCATAATTCTTTAAGATTCTCCTTTCTATCCAATTGAGCCTCCTCGGCATCAACAACGTGTTTTACATTCTCCAAATTTGAAATGTTAAGTGTCCCCTTAAGATGCATCAACGACTTTAGCTCTCGTAACCCGGAACCACTGTCCTTTCCCACAACAAAATTACACAACGTCTGAAGGCAAGTCAACTTACCAACTCCTAGTGGCATTTTCTCTAAAGAATCTGTATTTGAATTATTGAGATGATGCAATTTGATGAGGTTCCCTATGTCTGCACACAACTTCTTCAGTTTCCAACAGCCCTCCAACAGAAGGGTGTGCAAATTGTAAAGCTTGTTGACTGATTCAGGCAGAGTTCTAATCTCAGTTCCAGACAGGTTAAGGTACCTTAAATACCTCAAATCACCAACTGAATCTGGTAGCTCGGAGATGTGATATCCACGCAAAGAGAAGACCCTCAAGCGTTGGAGTTTGAGCAACTTAGGAAGAATGCTAGGAGCCAAGTATCCACGCGAACGATTTGACAACATTACTGGTAAAAATGTTCGCAAATGTTGGATATCATACAAGTCCTCAAACCTTTTATCGCCATCATAATATTCAGGAATGTATGACAGATGACGAAGATATCTGGAAAAACTTTGTTGCTTGTTAACCTCAGAGGTATACTCCATTGTGAAGTATATTTCCCCCGCAGCCCAATGGGCAAGGTCGTTCATAAGATCGTGCATCACAAATCGTGATGCATCGTTGCTTGATTGCTGGAAAAAGGATCTTGAATGTAGCTCCTTAAAGATTTCACGACCTAAATCTTCACCAGTTTTCTCACGCTCTTTGCGATCCAAGAAGCCCGAGGCACACCATAACAAAATTATCTCCTCCTCGTCAAATTCATAATCCTTTGGAAACAATGAGCAGTATGCAAAGCATTGTTTCAAAGGGGCCGAAAGATAATAATAGCTCACTGCAAGGGCTGGTATAATGCGACACCTCTGTTCTGGTAATTCCCATATCTTGCTACCGAGCACACCTTCCCACACCCGTCTGTCACGTCTTCCACGTAATAGTCCTCCAAGTGTTTGTGCAGCTAAGGGCAAGCCATCGCATTTGGTCACTATCTTCTTGCCAATTTCCTCCAATAACTCATGCGGCCCCAGAGAATGTTGAGCGAATATAGCTAGACAGTCATTATCTGACAATTTTTTTAATGGATGAGGTGGAACAGTCCCCATGATTGCTGCAACATCCTGATTGCGAGTAGTAACAATAATCTTACTTCCTTGTGCACCAGCTTCAAATGGAAGGCTGAGCTGAATCCAATCATCGTAACTATCATTCCATACGTCGTCTAAAACAAGCAAAAACTTCTTTCCAGATAGTGCCTTATTTAGGTCCACTTGAAGCTTATTTAAGTCGTGATTATCCACATCCTGGTCAGGAGCAATGGAAATTAGGATTGATTTTGTGAGCCTGATAACATCAAAATCATCAGAGACGCAAGTCCACGCCTTGAGATCAAAATGATCCTCCACCTGCTTATCATTGTAGACAAGCTGAGCAAGAGTGGTTTTACCCAGCCCGCCCATACCTATAATAGGAACAACAGAGAATCCACCATCATTTCTTGAATCATCCTTCAACAAAAATTCAACAATTTCCTTCTTTTCTGTTTCCCTCCCATATACCTTGGCTTCATTCACCAAAGAGGTTGTGGGTAGTCTTTGCCTGTCTTTTGTGGTCCTCCCAAGCCCAGCTGAAATTACTTTCAAACCCAGCGAGTCTTTCTGTGTTACAATGTCTTGAAATCTGCCGTTGATATCTTTGATTTTGGACATCATGGAGTAATCGAACTGAATCGATTGTGGAGTAAAAGTGGTGCAGCAAGTAGGAATGAGCTTCCGAAACTTACTTGTTCTTGTACGACTGCTACTGGGTTGATCATGAGCCGCAGCTGGTTCTCCATTTCCAAGCAGCAACCTCCTCCGGAAAGCTTCAGTTTGAAACTCATCCAACAAGTCTTCAACATCAAAAGCCAAGTTCTGAAGCTCGCCAAGCCACAACTTCACAGACTCATCAGCCATCTGCTTCTCCTCAGCATCAGTAAGCACCGCCTTGATCATCACCAACCTATTCTTCCACTTCTTTAGATCGGCCTGGATTTGCTCCTGGCGTGCAAACAACCGAATTCCCTCTGGAGCTAACTTACTGACCAGCAAATCAACGGACGCCGTAAGGATTGCTTCTCCGATGATCGACATTTTTTTCTCTTTTTCTCTTTTTTGTTTTCTTGGACAAAGAAAGAAACGGAATTATGAGTTTGCGGAAAGCAAAGTAAGAAAAATGAATAAGCAGAATGAGTTTGTGATTGTGTCTAGCAAGCCTAGAAATCAAGCAAAACCGACCATAAAAGCGAAAAGGAAAACGGAGCCCACCACAAATATAAAATCAGAGGAGCACAGAATTTTTTTTAAAAAAAAAAGAAAAGAAAAAGCCAAGCCAAGAATCATATGCCTTTGCTTTACATATTAAATTAATATAAAAGCCAAGCGAGGAATCCTGCCTTTGCTTGATATTTGACAAGATTAATTGGACATTACACATTATTTCACAGAGAATAAAACTTGTAAAGAACCAAACCCATCAAACCCTTTCTTTATCTTAAATGTCAGAAATATAATTAGCTTGGAATAAAGCTATACTTACAGGTTCATATAGGCATATCATATGGATTTTGTTTTATGCTAGGTAATTATTAATTTATATAATAATATATTTCCCTCAAAATATACTATTTGAATTTGAAATAATTTTTTAAAATAATTTAATATCACAATAATAGTCATGATTCAATTCGGTTCAGTTTAATTTTTTTTAGAGAAAAAAATTGAGAAAATAGACAAATAATGAAGACGCAAGTGAAGCACAGCCAATAAACAGGGCAAAGTGAATTGCGTCCTGTCCTTGAGCACTCAATTCTCTTCACAATCTCAAATTTATACGTACATTTTTGTAAATTCATGTCATATTCTAGAGTCTTTTGGGTTCTGTTACATCAATTGTTTCGTGTTTATCTTGATTTATTAGTTTATGGAGCAAGATTGCTAGTAGCGATAAACCTGGAATAAAACGATTTATTTATTTTATATATATTTTGCGTTGTTATCAGCAAAAAATATGATGGGTTTCGTTTGTAACAACTAGCTAATTGCTTAATACATTTTTGTACTTCTCGTCATGAAGTCACGAGGAACTTGTAAATAAGATCATAGACGTGGTACGATGTGACGTGATAAATTTAAATCAAATCTAAACTAAGATGGTTCATATATAGGTACATACTGAATAAAGATATTTAAACATAAACATTCAATTTTATGATATACCTGATAGTCATTGGCTTATTGTTATTAAAGGAACTGAATAGAAATAGATGTAGAAAGTGAAAAAGATGAACTAACCCACATGATGATTTCTCAGATAAAAAATTAAATTTATATTCTTTTTTTTAATAAGTGTGAGATGATTTACACCTTAAAATTTATTTTGAACACTCATATTTTTATTACAAAAAACCCCATAGTTCAATTTACTGGTATGGACAATTCAATAAAAGTAAATAGAACAATAATACTTTCGACACCATCAGGCTATAGCGCGCACGCACCCACATAAAAATGATACAAATTTAAAAGCATATTTAACAAGTTGGCACGCACAGACTGTATGATTCTAATTTCTTTGACTTGGTTTTAGTTTTTGTTGAATATATATCTACCTATATAAAGTGTTAGTGATTTTTCACTTCTCTACCGAGGAGGTTCTACACAAATAAACGGCCGCAGAAAAAAAAAAAATATAAAACCTGATACAGGTGAAGAAGATATTCATCAAACAATTTTTTAAAGTTGATGAGTCCAAATATAAAATAACTGATAAATTGTGTTAAGAAATAAAAAATATTTATAGTGACGACACAAAGGAAGTCCCGTGTTTTGAGTTTGACTAAAATAATCTGAATAATTTAAAATAATCGATCAGGCCAAATTGCTGAAGAGATGAACGGCCTCTGTTTTTTTACCATAATACTAGGAATTGACTTCAATTGGGAAGTCAGGCCAATCGAAGGAGATCCCCTGTTTCTGACTCAAACATAATCCGAACAATTTACAATTAAATAAATCATTCAAAATTTCTCCTTTAATCGAACCCCCACTTCTATGATTTAATAAAATATTACAGAAGTGCTTAATACAGTAAAATTAACGTTCAGCTCACGAAGTCGCCATTATATATATTGAAAAAGAGATTAGTACAAAAGACAATATCTGACAATCACAAAAACAAAAACAATTTACTCCAATAAACAACATAACAAATACATGGTTGATATTGCAAGTTTTTTTTTTATGATTTTAGTTAAAACAGAAAGTATGAAGGACATATTTATATATAATAGAATGTTATATATAATGTTATCCTTGATAATTAGATAAAATAAGAATAATCTACCTAAGTAATCCAAGCATCATACTAATCCAATTTTCAATATTTAATTATGTCCAGTCACGCTAATTTAATAAAAAACACTGAACACTTGAGTATTTATATATTCAACAACATTGGCCAAGGTTGAAAAAGACCATAGCTGCATCTATGCTTTGTGTTATAAATTAGGACATGATCACATAAATATTGATCGTCTCAAGTTAGATTATACAAAGATGAAATAATGTTAATCTAGAAAATTCAATCATAATAATTTGATTTCCATTATATTAATTATGTTCAATCATACTAGTTTAATAAAGAACACTCGAGCATTTATATATACTCAACTTATGAAATTTAATTACAAAACAATCTTTAACAAAGTCTGATGAAAGGATCATATTATAGGTACAAAGTTAGACTTCCCAATCAAGCAACTATCCATCAAATTGTGTGTTGTGTTACCGTTGAGCTCTTATGTTAATTACGGCCAGACCGCGCTTTGGCTAACAGTGAGACATATGCAGACATAAGATCTGCAAATGAGGTGCTGCGAACGAGCTATGTCCTGTTTTTATGCGACATGCTATGTACTCTATTTTTATGATCTTTCTTTTTGTGGTTGTTGGACAAACTGTAATGTGAATTTCTATCCAATGAAAATCCTAATCCTTTGAGTTATATAATGTTTAGTATCCAAAATTCAGATGATGATAATCTTCGCAGTAGTTTTGTCAAGTTTTCTTTTGTGTTGGTGTTGGTATTTTAATTTTGTTCGTACCTAATGTTAAACTTAAGGTCAATAGGGACCTAATTTAAAAACTATTATAATTTTACATATATAGATGCAAATTCATGTTTAAGAATCCTTTTAATCAACCATTCCAGTGTTTTATATTGAGTAATTGGTTCAATATTAATACAAACTATTTTAAGTAACGTGTGGTGAGCTTGTGAAAAGCAGAATGAGAAAAGTGAGTAAGCAGAATGAGTTTGTGATTGTGTCTAGTAAGCCTAGAAATCAAGCAAAACCCACTATAAAAGTGAAAAGAAAAACGGAGCCCACCATAAATATAAAATCAGAGGAGCACAGAAATTCTAAGGAAAAAAAAAAGGAAAAAGCCAAGCCAAGAATCATATGCCTTTGCTTTACATATTAAATTAAAATAAAAGCCAAGCCGGGAATCCTGCCTTTACTTGATATTTGACAAGATTAATTGGACATTACACAGAGAATAAAACTTGTAAAGAACCAAACCCATCAAACCCTTTCTTTTATCTTAAATGTCAGGAATATAATTAACTTGGAATACAGTTATACTCTTCTCCTTTGTCCATTGGTACAGGTTAATCTCAGCTGTTTGAAGAGAATCTATCAATTCTTCTTAGTTAAGAATATAAAAAATATATAAATTTAACAGCTAATGACATAATTAACATAACACGATTATTACACTAAATGAAAGAAAAGAATTTAACAAGCTTCCGCACGGTCTTGTTTCAGGCTGGACATTGGCGAATTGACCAAAAGAATAATAAAAGAATCTCAAAAAACCAAATGGAAATGGGACTAATTTTCAGATTTTTTCAAATTACACTTATTTACAAAAGCAATACCAAATGATTTCCTTTTCAAATTACACTTATTTACTAATAGTGGTGATTAATTTAATTAGCTTCTCATAATTTTCAATTAAGAATGAAGTTCAATCAATTTATTTGGGGGGGGGGGGGAAGATATTTTTTATTTTTTGGGGGCAAAAAAAAACATAATTTTATTTTATTTTTCTTTTAGATTTTAATTCCTAGGATCTAATTTCACTATGTTTCGATTATTGATGTTGCTGAAGAGGGCAGTACAAGCTTGCTGAAAGTCATCAAATGCTTGCATCTCATCTCACAAATTGGGCAAATATCGGTTGGTTTCTCTACGGGTTGCCATCATGAATTGAAAGTGACAACAACCACCAACTTTAAAATAATTTCAAGTATCTTTTTTACTTGAAATCTTTGAAAAGAAAAATTAATCAGATTGGATTATACATATACATAAATTCGATACCAGTTGAAAATGTGAGTATGATTAATTAATAAGAGAGAACAAGAATTGATCATGTCCCAAAACAGAGAAAATTAGATTGTACAAACTTGCGTGCATGCATATCATATGTTAATCTTAATATTTTGTTGCTGAAAATTAATTAATTAGTTCCACTACTCCCTTTCTTAATTTTGTGTTATGTACCACATTGGCAACTTCTCAAATATGTTGCATATTTGTTAATTCAAAGAAATAGAACTTTTGTACCAATCAGACTTTACTTTATTAATATTCTTCATCATTATGATTAATGGCTTAGCAAATGTAGGAGGAGGGTCAGCCAAAATAAATAAAGTACTTTCTCATGCATTAACCTTTATTAAAAGGCCTTATTAATTGTTGCAGTTAAAAAAAATCAAGTTAAAATAATTCCCTCAAAATCAGTAGGGTGTAATTGGGTTGTTATAAATATTTCAAAATTTCAGTCTAATTTAATTGTGTATGCACAAACTAACTTTAGCACTTCTTTCGTATTAATACTCATAAACTTCAACCTTATTTTATCTTGATGCACAATCTAACTTAACAAAAATAATATTAAAATTGTCACAAAATATTTTTTTTCTTTAAAACAACGTTGTACAGTAGTTAATTTTTCTTCTTCTTTACTCCAGGATTCAGCTCTGTACTCCACCTTTTTGTTGTTATTCAGCCGAGCTGTTAGATTTTAATTACGTTGATCTAACGGTTGGGATTTGTAAATGAATAACGAAGTGGCGTTTGGCTACCATCTAAACCCCACAGCGTCTAGTTGGTTTTGTGAATTTTTTGCTACCTTCTCTGTTACGCTTGACTAGTTCTGGAAATGTCGACTGCCATCGACAGCAAATCTGAAGCATGCATTATTTTTGGGCATCGATTTTTCTTGTAATCGCCGCTATCTTCTTGAACTACATTGGAAACAATAGCACGACAACATAACCAGTAATTAATATTTTGGGCATCGATTTTTCTTCTTTAAATCGGATATTCATTTCTTTTCTGTGGCAATAATATCATAAACTAATATTTCCTATTTTATTACGAAGGTTTAAAGTTCACCTTTCACACTAATGTCATTCAGTTCTTGAATTCTTGATAGGTTAAGTTTTTTGTTAAGCGCTAATCAAATATGTCATACATCAAAATGCAGGTCTTGCATTTCAATCGTTGAATACTGCCTCTTCTCTTAGTAATTTTTAAATTCGTACTATCTTATAATTGGATCATCGATATTTTAAGTGCGAGACCTTAATAAAACTAAAATTGTCCTTAATATTAATAATATTAATCACTTATATAATATTGGCTTAAATTTTTTAGTAGATAATTAAATTAACTTTTACTAATTTACTAACAACCCCTTAAATTAATTATGTAGTTCGCGACCTATTTTCCTCATAAATAAGAGTAGATGATTAAAGCCTCCTTTAGCCGATGGGCCATAATCATTTGAAATTTGCGTTGCTTTTTTTATGTAGGACTAAGAGATGTACCTCAATTCTTTTGAACGCATGTAAAGTAAATTCATACGCTTCGAAGAAGTAAATTAGTCAAACTAATCAAAACATCCATTAAGCTGGTCAGAGGATCAGACCGCTCTCTATCCACCCTTATCACAGCCTGGTCCAAACTCATTTTTCTTTGAAAATAGACAAATAATAAAGCCACTACAAGTTAAGCAGATCAAATAAACAGAGGAAATAGCTGATCAATTCTTTGTGGAATGTCCACAGCAACAACAAAAATATGTCTACATGACTACATTAATCCGACTGGCGTGGTACCATCGCCATGCAGCATTACAGCAACATTTGATCATCTATCAATTTTCATGATATGAGATTAGAAACATTGAGTTTATAATTTTATGTAATTTCATAGAAAAGATATAATTGATTTGAGTTAGTTTAACATATAAGGAAGGAGTAATGGGGAATGATATCGCTGTGGCATGTGATGAGTAAAGATAGACAACAAATATTGATCATGTAATAGTGAAATATGTATTTACTGAAAAATATTTGGCAATAAAATGATGCTATAAGAATTTAATATTAGTTGCAAGAAAATAAATTGACAATTAAATTAATAGATATATATATGCAATGCTTCGAGTTTATCTTATTAGTTCGCTAACCATTTTGTAACTACATATTAATTAGAAGTTCAATTAATTTTGACCAAAGACTCCAGAGAATGTCGAGAGGAGATTTGATTTTGGTATTAATAAAAATAGAAATGAAATAAGTCAAAAACAATTACAAGAACAACAATAAAAGCATATTTTATAAAAGCCACAAATATATAATATAAATTTGATTTTGAATTACGCAATTACTAATTTATATAGTAAGAGGGTCTTATAGAAAAATAGGAATTTTTTAAAAGAGATTTGCAAAAGAAAAAAGTTTAGTTTGGTCTAGTTTGTGAAGGCTCAAGTAATTGAAAGCAATGCAAGTGAAAGAAACACAAACTTCTAATTTTTACGAAGTAATCGTTAAAATATTTGACAAATTTGAGATTTTAAAAAGGCTGGGAAAATAGACCAATAATGAAGACCCTACAAGTTGGCAGATAAAATAAACAGAGGAAAACGAGTGGATATTTACCATTATACATATATATATATTTTTTTTTCCAAAAACGAATGCTGCGAATTTTTTATGACAAGAGAACAGAACTCATGGTTCAGCAATAATCATCGGCTCACTGGCCGTTAGTTCAGAATGACAATTCTTATTAGTCAAAGAATCAAAATGATTTTTAGTTGTTTATGAGTAGAGCACTGGATCAACAAATAATTGAAGACTTGATTTTGCTATTGAACCATGCGATGGCAATTCGAAGACTAGAGCTTAACTCTGCCATTCGAAGTAAGCAACTCAGCTGCCCAAAGACTGCCAAGCTACCAAGACAATGCCAAGATACAACATCAAGAATTACATACAGGCCATCACATATTACATCTCTCCTTTGTTTTAAGAGAGATTTATGAACCCACGCACTAGGAGTAATTAATTAATTTATACAGTTCAGTACTCATTCCTCCTCTATTTCAAAACCAAACCATTTATTATGACGCAAGGTACTTTTCTTCTATCCGAGCAATTTATAATTAAATAAATCATTCAAAATCTCCTTTAGTCGAACCCCAATTATATGGTTTAATAAAATATCACAAAGTTACCGAATTCAGTGAAATAAACAAATTCAGCCCATGAGATTGCCATTATATATATTGAAAAAGAAATTAATGCAAGAAATTGAAAGTTAATTAACACTGAATCATGTTGGATTGTTACTTGTTAATTACGATCGGGAATATAATATTGGTCTTTTAATTATCATCTAGCCAACCCATGCACAATAGCTTCATCTGTGTCTGTCACTAAAGAGTAAAGTTGCCTGATTGAACGGTATCATATGTAGCTCAAAAGTACAATAACATTGAACATTCAGCTAGCTAGCTCATACTAATTAATTTATAGGATTGTTAGTTCTTTATGATTAACTAAAAGTGAAAAAATTTGACAATCACGAAAACAATAACAATTCACTGCCATAAACAACAAAATAAATGCATAGTCTGTATTGCAAGTCTTTTTATGATTTTAATTAAAAGAGAAAATACGAAGGACATATTATATATAGTTGAATTTTCTCCTTGATAATAGACAAGATAACACTAATCTAGCTAACTAATCTGATCATCATAATAATTTGATTTTATATATTTAATTATGTCCAATCATGCTAATTTAATAAAGAACACTAAAAACTTGAGTATTTATATTTTCAACAACTTTGGCTAAGTTAAAAAAAATATTAGAGCTGCATTTATGCTTTCTGTTATTAAGTAGGCCATGAACATATTATGTTGCATTTGTTAGAAAATTATTGAAAAAAAATCTTAAAAGAGGTGTGTTGAATTGTGAGCCGGAAACTGAGTTTTACACGTTTCTGAGATGTCGGTTTACAGCACTGATTGTGCATGCCCTGTCGGTTTCTGGATAAAACAAAAGAATATCGGCATCTATGTATTGTCGTTTACTTCGTGAAAGTAAATCACATGTTCTTCACGTGATTTCACTTACTCTATACGGCACATTTGGCAGTCGTTTTGCTCACTTACCGCAGCGCGAGTTAGTACTTGATTCAAGGTTGTTAACTGACCGTTACAAGGTGGGAAAATTCTGGGTTTGTTAATGTAGCTGGTGAGTGCGGGACCTTTCCATATTCTTCATGATCTGTATATATAGTCTTAGAGGCTATATTTGAGACATATGAAAAGCTTGTAACTTCTTGGTGATGGAGATAAGATTGCTACCTTGTTCTTCAGTGGATATGATCGTCCAAGCCGAACCACTTAGATTGTGCCTCTGTTTTGCTTGTTTCTGTTCTTATTCTTGGGAGGTGTGTGATTAGCTTGTCATTTCTAAATCATCAATTAGAGAGTTTAGTGAGATCTTGCTGGTTTTAGGTTGAGTTTAATGGATCAAGAATCAACAAGATGTAATGAAAACAAAATGAGAGAATAATGCACACACATCACAGCAATGTTTCATTCATTTTGAATCTATATATACAAAACTTTGTATCTGTTGGTTTACGTTTGTTTAATCTAATGGCTATAACATGTGTACCGTCAAAAGCTACAGCAGCCATCTTTTTTTGTCCTCGTGGTATCCTTGATCTTATATTATCCTGGTGGTTCTTGAAAGTTCTTCTCATTCCCATGTGCTGAGTTGCCTGCTGAAATGATGAATTCTTGATGGTCCTTCCTTGAGACATTTGATGAGAAATGATGTAATCAATATAGTTCTATTTTGAAAAATCAAAATAAATCAATCCCCTTAGATTCTCTTTGTCTCATAGCACAATGGGTGATGATTTGATGAGAAATATCAATTTAGTTCTATTTTGAAAAATCAATATAAATCAATCCCCTGCATTCGTTAGAGCTGCTCGTCTTTTTCTTCTTTCTTTTGGGTACTTTTTTATTTTCATTCAGTCAAATTCAGTTGCAATAATATATTAAGTATATTTGCCAGAATGGATGCAACAAAAATTCTATCTGATCTGTAGTTCATGAAAAGCGGCCGAATGCTTCCGGCATTTCAAGCAGATAGAAGCTTGGTTGATTGATTGCTCTTCATGTGAAATTCTACCTAATGGCTATCCTTTTAATGGTTTAAATTCTTCTTTTTTTCTTTGAATTGTTGATGAGAAACAATATTTGTTCCTTTCGAGTAAGTGCTGACTCCAGCAAAAAAGAAGCAAGAAAAAATTGAAATGAGATGAGAAACAGAGGTATCAGGAGAGACAGAGAGAGAAGAAGAATATTTGCTATTTCATTATTCTCCTTTCTTTGACCTTTTGCCCTTTTTAAATATCCTTTTTGTCCCACAACAATACAAGCGTAACTAACCAACTACGACAAAATTGGCAAAACAAATAGTCACAACAAAATAGCCAAAACCACAGCTGTCATCTTTCTCGCTCCTTTTGTTCCTTCTCGAATATTCCTTAGGTAATGTAATCCTTGAGGTATGTTGGTGCCCTGCGCATACGAGCTGGACCTTTGATGGGCTCCTTGACCAGCTGGGTTTCTTCCTCTGTTTCAAGTGTTGATTTGTCATTAGTCTCGGGCAAAGTTGTATCATTCCCCATCCCTTGAGAATTTACCTTGTCCTCAAGGTGAAGCTCGGGATATGTCTTGCAAAAATCATCATAAGCCTCCCAAGTAGAATTTTCAGGGGCACAATCAGACCATTGCACCAAAACTTGACAAAGCTCCTGCCCTTGTTTAAGCACCGAGCGTTCAGCACAAATCGCTATAGGAGAAGAAAGGGGCTTGTTGTTCACACTTGCAGGGGGCAGGGAATGAATGTCAACATGAGAATCCCCAACATAAGGCTTGAGTAAGGATATATGGAAAACAGGGTGAATTTTGCTGCCAGCAGGCAATTCTAATTTATAAGCAACAGAACCAATTCTCTCCAATACCCGAAATGGCCCATAGTAGCGCTTTGCCAGCTTGTGCGAAGCGCGGTTGGCAGCAGATGATTGCCTGTAAGGTTGTAAGCGTACCAGCACGTTGTCCCCCACCTGTAGTTGCAAGTCTCTGCGATGCTTGTTAGCTTTTTGTGCCATTCGGTGCTGAGCTTGACATAAGTTAGCTCTTAAACTGCGCAACAATTCATCTCGCTCGACCAGCAGGTCTTCTAATGCTTGGATTGAAGTAGAGCCCTTGGAATAGCCAGGAATTGTAGGAGGTAAGCGTCCATAAAGAGCTTGGAAAGGTGTCATTCGCAAGCTACTATGATAACTGGTGTTGTAACAAAATTCAGCCCATCCCAAAATAGTTGACCAAGAATGAGGTTTGTCTTGAGTGAAGGCTTGGAGATATTGCTCTAGGCCGCGGTTTACCACCTCGAATTGGCCGTCGGTATGTGGATGATAAGCGGTGCTGTGGCGTAATGTGGTGCCACTCAATTCAAATAATTTTTGCCAAAAATGGCTCATGAATACTGGATCCCGGTCTGAAATGACTGAACTGGGAAAACCATGTAATTTGACTACCAAGTCAGTGAATAACATGGCTGTCTTGTGGGCAATGAACTGAGATGGCAATGCTCCGAAATGTGCTGATTTCGTCAAACGATCAACCACAACCAAAATAACTTCAAATCCTTTAGAATTGGGTAGCCCCGTAATAAAATCCATAGTTAATTCATCCCAAACAAGTGAAGGGATGGGAAGAGGCTGGAGTAATCCTGCAGGGGCTCGGGTGGAATATTTGATTTGTTGACAGGTGAGACAAGCAGCAATATACTTTTCCACATCAGCTCGCAGCTTGGGCCAATAAAAATTAGAAGACAGTCGAATCAAAGTTCTTTTGATGCCTGCGTGACCTGCCATTGGAGTGTCATGGAATTCTTTTAGCAATATTGGTTTCAACGATGAGTGTGGACTGAGATAGTAGCGGTGGCGGAATAATAAGAACCCATTGTGAACAGAAAAATCGGGGGAAAGTGTTCATGTCGCCAACTTCTTGTGGAGAAGTAACATGTCATCTACGGTTTCATTTTCCTTTAGCAAGATTTGTAATAACTCAGTAGAAGGGTGACTAACCATTGTGAAACAGAGTGCTTGAACCATTTGGGATTCAAGAGGTGTATCTTCATGTATTCGTGACAGTGCATCTGCAGCTTGATTCGAGCTTCCAGCCTTATAGTCAATTCTGAAATGGAATCCTAATAACTTTTGGACGTAAGCCTGCTGATCAGGAGTTTGGATTACTTGTTGAAATAACTCTTTAATGCTTTTGTGATCTGTACGGATGATGAAAAATCTGCCGAGGAGATACTGTCGCCATTTTAGCACGGCCGACACAATGGCATGTAGTTCTTTGATGTATGTTGACGATGCCCGCAACCGAGGTCCCAATTTTTTACTGAAATAAGCTATGGGGTGACCCACTTGCATTAATACGGCTCCAATTCCCACATTTGATGCATCCGTTTCAATGACAAATTCCAATTCAAAGTTAGGTAGGAGCAATACAGGAGCTTTTACCATGGCATCTTTCAATTTATTAAAGGCTTCAGTGGTTGTCGCATTCCAACGGAAGGCATCCTTGCATAACAATTCTGTAAGTGGAGCTGCAATAGTTGCATAACCTTGTATAAACCGCCGATAATACCCCGTAAGCCCCAAAAATCCCCTCAGTTGCTTCACTGTTTTAGGCAAGGGCCAATCCACCATGGCGGTAATCTTTTGAGGGTCGGCATGAACACCATGAGCAGAGACTATATGTCCCAAGTAAGCAATGGTCTCTTGACAAAACAAACATTTAGAGAGTTTGGCAGAAAATTGATGTGATTGTAAACGCAGCAAAACCTGCTCCAAGTGACACACATGATCAGCCAAAGAAGAACTGTATACCAAAATATCATCAAAAAATACGATAACAAATTTGTGTAAAAAAGAAGCAAATAATTGGTTCATTGTCGCTTGGAAGGTGGATGGAGCGTTGGTCAGTCCGAAGGGCATGACAAGAAATTCATAGTGCCCTTCATGCGTGCGAAACGCTGTTTTGTAAGTGTCACGTTTATGGACTCTGATCTGATGATATCCTGCTCTCAAATCCAGTTTGCTAAATACCCTTGCACCACCAAGTTCATCAAATAATTCATCGATGGTAGGGATTGGGAATTTGTCCTTCACTGTTACCGCATTCAAAGCACGGTAGTCCACACAGAAGCGATATGTGTCGTCTTTCTTCCTTACTAACAACACTGGTGAGGAGAAAGGGCTATGACTTGGTTTGATAATTCCTTGCTCAAGCATTTCATGAACTAATTTCTCCATCTCATTTTTTTGAAACTGAGGATAACGGTAGGGCCTGACATTGACAGGTTTGCAATTGGGAGTGAGGTGAATTTTGTGGTCTATATTTCGTTGGGGAGGGAGGCCAGTCGGTGGAGCAAAAACTGCCTTATATTGATGGAGGAGAAGATAAATAGACTCTGGCAAGGCTGTGGGTAATTCGGTTTCAAAGGTTGAGGATGTGGAGTTGGGAATATGGAACTCGGATGTGTTACTGGAGAGGGAATGGAGCTCGAATAAAGTGTCAACTTCTTCACTGTGTAACAATGCTTGAAATTGGTTAAACGAGATCAAGTGAGGGAGTTGAATAGGGTCACCTTGTAAAAGGATTTGCTTACCCTCCCAAAAAAATTCCATAGTCATCTTTGAATAATCTGTGGAGACACGCCTAAGGCGTTGAAGCCACTGGATGCCCAAAACTACTTCCGGTCCCTCAATTGGCAAAACAAAGAAATCCAAGCGAAACTCATGGCCTTGAATAACAATTGGCACCTCTGGGCAGTGAAAACGACAAACCAAAAAATCCCCGTTGCCGATATAAACTCGAAATGTTGAGGTGGATTGAATCGACAGACCAAGCCGTTCAGCTAGCTGCGGTTTGATGAAGTTGTGAGTACTGCCACTGTCTATAAGAACATGGAATTTATGTCCTTTAATTTCACCCAAGACACGCAAAGACCGCGGATTGGACTGGCCAGCCAAGGCATTTAGACTTGAAATGTCTGCGGTAACCACTTCTTCAGTGTGCTCAATGATATTCCCGTCCTCCCCTGGGTCACGCTCTTCATCATCAGTACCCATCAACAACAAGAATTTGCTACGGCAGCGATGGTTTGCACTATATTTTTTTATCACAATTATAACATAACCCTTTTTCTCTTTTATCCCGTAACTCAGCTGGAGTAAGGCGACGGATTGGTAAATTGGGGGTTGGTAATAATGGAGGTTGAGATGGTGGTTTTGTTGTAGTAATAACAGGGGCAACTAGAGTATTGGTATGTTTAAAAGTGGAAGTGTTTGGTAAAACATGGGGGACATTTGGTGAAGCTGGAGGTGTAGTAGGAGGCCATTTTGACCACGAACGGCTGGTTGTTTTAACTTCATCAAACCTAGCCTCATAAGCTCTAGCAAGAGCAAAGGCTTCCATGAGAGAAGTCGGTCGAGTAAACAACAACTCACGACGGATATCAGACTTTAAACCCGTGATAAAGAAACTAATTAACAAAGGCTCAGATATACCAGTAACTTTGTTCATTAGGTCTTCAAAAGCCGACTGAAAATCAGCAACTGTGGAGGTCTGCGTTAATTTTGAAAGGTTTCCTTGATGGTCTTCATACATGGAAGCTCCAAAGTGACTCTTAAGACTGACCAAAAAACTTCGCCATGTGGTTAATAGATTGTTAGCTTTCATCCATTGATACCAAGCCGCGACTCTCCCTTCCATGTGAAACGATGCAATGCGAAGACGCAAATTATCTGGGGTCCCATGGAGGTCAAAAAACTCGTTGATGCGAAATTCCCACCCTGTTGGATCAGTGCCGTCAAACTTAGGGATGTCCATTTTCATGGAACGTAAAAGCGGTGAAAAGTCTGTGCCCCCAGCAGCACCCTCTGTAAACACTGTCATAGGCTTTGATGGTCGTGAATGGGCACTCAAAACGCCTACCGAGCCACGGATTTGAGCTTGGAATTCCTCAAAACGGGAATCTACAGTGGACATGTACTGTTGTAAGGTTTGATGAACAGAGAGTGTTTGCTTCTCAAGGAGCTCCTTCATGGCGGAAAGAACCTCAGAATCAGTCGTCTTTGTGTGCTCAGTCATGGTGGCTTTTGTTCTGTTCTTTTTTTTTTTTTTTGTGAGAAGAAGAAGGCAATGAAAGCACCAATTGATACAACTCTGCAACTCAGAGTTTATATCGTAGGTTTACACCTTTCGAGTAAGTGCTGACTCCAGCAAAAAAGAAGCAAGAAAAAATTGAAATGAGATGAGAAACAGAGGTATCAAGAGAGACAGAGAGAGAAGAAGAAAATTTGCTATTTCATTATTCTCCTTTCTTTGACCTGTTGCCCTTTTTAAATATCCTTTTTGTCCCACAACAATACAAGCGTAACTAACCAACTACGACAAAATTGGCAAAACAAATAGTCACAACAAAATAGCCAAAACCACAGCTGTCATCTTTCTTGCTCCTTTTGTTCCTTCTCGAATATTCCTTAGGTAATGTAATCCTTGAGGTATGTTGGTGCCCTGCGCATACGAGCTGAACCTTTGATGGGCTCCTTGACCAGCTGGGTTTCTTCCTCTGTTTCAAGTGTTGATTTGTCATTAGTCTCGGGCAAAGTTGTATCGTATACTGTCTTGTATGCAAATTAAATTCGAAATTTCGGATGATGATAATCTTGATTTAGAACAGATTAGGTAACATGTAGCATTCTACAATCTTGCAATGCCATTTCTTGTTATGGCAGCAGCATTTTTTCTCAATTGTTTGTGTGGACTAATTTGCTGAATTCAAAACCTGGCATGTTAAAACGGCATCGTTTCGTACAAGATTGATACCAAAACGGTGAGGCATGAAGGTGTTTTGGCTAAGGTTTAAGTTCTGCATGTGACAAGCACGTGAGAGAAGAATCAAGTTAGTCATAAGGTTTAAGTTCTGCATGTGCCCCATTGCACAGCTGAACGACGTAAACAGTGCTGGTTTCTGTGTGTGATTGTTTGTTAATCTTGCTTATTTCTTGTTTCCTAATGGCTGAAATCTTGCTTTAAGTTCTTAAGTCATCTATTGAGTTCATCGAGGTCATTCAATTGTTCATATGTAGCTAGTTTGATCTTGAACAGGGTCTTGGGCAGTGTTTTGATGCCTTGATTAGCGGCTATCTTGACAGTACAATTGGTATCAGAGCTAGTTCTTCAGATCAAGATCCAAGTATGGCTCCATTAAAGATTGATCTTGAGAAGTTCAATGGAAAGAATGACTTTAATATGTGGAAGGTTAAGAGGGAAGCATTGCTGGTTACACAGGGTCTTGGGTATGCTATTCAACAAGTAACCAAAAAACAGGAAAGGAGGTATCTTCGTCAAAGACCCCAGAGCAGGTTGCTGAGATAGACAAAAGGGCCGGGGGGACAATAATCTTGAGCCTTGCAGACTCAGTGATAAGGGAAGTGGCAAAAGAAGCCACGGTTGTTGACTTATGGGCTAAGTTGGAGAGTATGTACATGAAAAAATCCCTTGCTAACAGATTGTACACATAAAGAAGAGGATGTTTACATTAAAGATGATTGAATGCTCATCTCTTGATGATCATATTGATGGGTTCAACAAAGTGTGTGACACTTTGAAAGCATTGATGCAGCATTAAATGATGAAGATAAAACCTTACTATTAATGAGCACCCTTCCCAAAGTCCTATCAGCATTTTGTTGATGGCTTGATGTACACACACGTATATATATCATAAATTTTATTTTATTTTGTAGTTAAGTCTTTATATTTTTTTCATTTGTGTCTATCACTAAAAAGCAGAGCACTTGCTTGATTGAATAGTATCATATTACATCACATAAACTCTTTTAATTATTGAAAAAAAAAATCTTAAAAGATCCCTACTCTGTGCTTAAAAAATCTAAAAAAATTCTTTAAAAAATCTTCAAAATTTTCAATTATTGATAACTGAAAATTATTGAAAAAAAAAATCTTAAAAGAGATGTGTTGAATTGTGAAATTAAAACTGAGTTTCAGACATTTCTGACATGTCGGTTTATATCCTTGATTGTGCATGCCCTGTCGGTTGCTTGATGAAACAGGAGAATATTGACATCTGTGTATTATCGTTTACTTCCTGCAATTAAATCACATGTTGTTCACGTGATTCCATTTAATCTAAACGGCACATTTGGCAGTCGTTTTGGTCACTTACTGAAGCACAGGTTAAGTACTTGATTCAAGGTTGTTAACTGACCTTTACAAGGCGGGAAAATTCTGGGTTTGTTATAACAAACCCCGGAATGCAGCTAGTGAGTGGGGGACTTTTCTAGACTCTTCATGATATGTATATATAGTCTTAGAGGCTATAGTTGAGACATATGAAAAGCTTGTAACTTCTTCTTAATGTTTGTAGTTTGATCTCGGTGATGGAGATAAGATTGCTGCCCTGTTCTCCAGGCCGAACCACTTAAATTGTGCCTCTGTTTTGCTTGATGACTACCAGTGGTGAGAAAACAGCTACAGAACAAATCAAGCTTGATGACTCAAATATTAGGGAAGCCATAGTCAAGGCATCTGGTTTATGCATCAACAGTGGTTCGTGGACTAGAATTCCTAGCTATTGCCGCTTCACAATTGCACTGGAAGAAAGCGAATTTGATCGAGCTTTGGATCGCATAGCTAAATTCAAAAGCATCGTACAAATAGTTAACTAAAAAACGGTATTGTCATTTGTCATGATTTATTTCTATTGCCTGATGATGATACCCATCACGCCTTAGTTGTCGTGAATAAATCTAAAATCAAATTGAACTGGTTCTTACTGGTTTAATTAGCAACAATTGTGACGTTTTGAGATTATAATATATGACAACACTGATTAGTGTTGTCTCCCATGTGAATTGAGACAAAAATTATTTTCCCAATTGCGCTTTCATTTGAACAATTCCACTGTAGATTTATAAAATAATCATGAAATTGTGTTTTATATTAAGTTACGAGTAATTGGTTAAATATTAATACAAAACTATTTTAAGTAACATGTGGCATATTCTAATTCTAGCCAAGCTTCCAACTAAGATTCCCAAATCAAAAGAATTTCAATCTTCAGAACATTTTGCAAAACGTTTAGTCTCTACGCAGTGCTAGAATTTTCCCTAAGTTTCTATCGCAAAGACTTCTAAAGAACTATTCAGATATCGAGCTATAATCCAATCTAAAAAGTGTATATATCTCTTTAATTGACCTCCCTCCATTTCACCAGAAAATCAACAAACACTTAGCTTCAAACAAACACTCTCAAAAAGCTAGCTAGCTACCCAGATGGCAAAACCAAGAATTCTTGCAATGACAATGTTGTTTCTTGTTATGGCGGCAACATTGATGAACATGGCATCACAAGCAAACGCCCTGATGCCGTACACACAATCACCTTTCTTTGACATGATGTTCCCAATGACCGAAGAGTCTTTCAGGTTCTTGAGCAAACCCCTTTAACAATCGCAAAAGGAGTTGATCATCATCAAACTCTAGCCCTAGCGAGAGCAGACTGGATGGAGACACCAAGAGCCCACGTGATCACGCTCGACATTCCAGGGATGAAGAAAGATAATGTGAAGATTGAAGTTCAAGAGAACATAGTACTGAGAGTGAGTGGGGAAAGGAAGAGTAATGATTATTATAAGGAGGGAGTTGAAGGAGAGAAATGGCACAGAGCTGAGAGGACATTTGGCAAGTTTTGGAGGCAGTTTAGGATGCATATGAGTGCTGACTTGGATCATATTAAGGCTCACATGGAAAATGGGATTCTGAGGGTCACAGTGCCAAAGCTTGCTGAGGAGAAGAAGAGGCAGCCTAAGGTTATTAACATTGATGAAGAGTCTGGTAATTCTTCCAATGAAGATATTAAGGCTACCAAGGCTCAGATGTAATTGATTAAAGAAAGAAGTGATTGATTTGCTTGATGTGCTATTTGTTTATGATCTTTTCTTGGTTTTGTTGTGAGATGTTTCTATTTGGATGCTCTATTTAATGTATTTTGATGGGTTTTTGAGGAAGGCTTGTGTGTATTGACAACAATAAAGTGCTTTTTATAAATCCTAGTCCTACAACACTAAAAGAAATTAATACGCTTGGTTTATAGTTAATAAAAATATTTTTTTTCTTAAAGTCTTTTTCTTTGGCATATAGTATGCGTTTTGAGGGGAATCCCACTCCTAATTCGTCCTCTTCTGTGATATAAATGTGTTAACACGAAGATTCATTGTAATTGCAACAATTTTGACGAATCCAAACGTTCAATAACTGTTAAATTGTATTTATAAATACTAATAGCGAAGGTACAGAAACGATTAATTCAAGAAGTTGCTTAAAGTGCATTAAATTAGGGAGTATAAATAATTGTGTGATACAGTACAGCCTTCATCTGCTTATAATTAGCAACCAAAAACCACTTTGCAACACCATTAAAAAAACATTTTAACATTATTGCTGAGGGAAGAGGCAGCTTAGGCTTATTAACTCGTATTATTAATGCTGATGACGCAGCTGGTAATCCTTTTGGTGAATATATTAAGGCAGCTGAAGCTTAAAATTAATTAAGCCCACTAAAGCTTAAAACTAATTCTTCTAGTGACGATGCTTTGCTTAGTTCGATTTTCTGTTTTTGTTGTTATCGGATTTGATGATGGTTTATATGTACGAAGATTATGTAATAAAGTGCTTTTGTAACTATATATATATATATATATATAGATATTTCAACAGCTGAGAAAGAGATAGTCATTATACATTACACATTTGCACTCAATGAGAAATCAATTCATTAATATAGCCATTAATACGCCTGATTTATTGTTAATGAAAATTAAAAAAGAAAAAAAAAGTCTTTTTCTTTGGCCTTTATTATGCATTTTAAGAGGAAAAAAATTTATCCCACTCCAATTCATGAAGATATTCTCATTTATGTCATATTGATGTGTTAATATGAAGATCCATTGCAGTTGGTGAATTCAAATATTCAGTAACTGATGAAATTGTATTTATAAATTCATACTAAACCCTCGTGTGTTTAATTAGCACTCAAAAACCACTTTACAATAGGCATTAAAAGAACATTAGAACGTCATTGCTGATGAGTTCTGGTGAAGATATTAAGTTTGTTTGTACGTAGCTTCGTTTGTTTTTTGTTTTTGATTTTTTTTTGGGGGCAAATGCTTGGCTTCGTTTGCTTTTTCGTTTTTGATATTTTATTGGCTTTATTGTGTGGCATGTTCTTGTTTTCTTTTGATTTTCTGTTTTTGGTTGTTATGGGATTTGATGACGATGTACATGTACGAAGATTATGTAATAAAATGCTTTTGAGTTTTATACAAACACAACAAAAGAAGAATACTAACGAACTAATTAATTACTAATAAGAACATTAACAATTTTTGCCGAAGTCTAATGAAGAGAAATATTACACATACGTAACGGTACCGCGGAAGGAAAAAATAAAAGAAACTAAAGTTTATTTCAACAGCTAAGAATGAAATAGGCATAAGAAATTAACCCATCAATTAATTAATTAATTCATACAGTCCCCTGCTACTAAATAATGCGAGCCCCTTACTGTACTTAACATTTTTCTTTTTATTAATTTAAAACAGTTTTCAACTGAGATTTGAATTTTAAAACTACATACACAAACACACCTGATTTTAAAGAAAATAAATTCTAATAATAAAATATTTTACATATCATATGTAACCATACGGCGAAAAAACAAATATAAGAAACTAAAGTTTCAACAGCTGAGAATGAGATAGGCATAAGAAATTAATTAATTAATTAATAGACTCCTCCTTTGCTAAATAATGCGAGCCCATTGTTCTTTTTATTTCGAAAACCCATTAATCACCAACACATAATACATGCCCAATTTTTTTTTTTTTAAAAAAAACTAATAATAAAATATTTCAGTCGTCCTCTGTTGAGTCGTCCTCTGTTGAGTCGTCCTCTATTGAGTCGTCATAAAAAACCCATTTACCAGCTATGACAGCAAGAGGTATATGGGTTAACAAGTCCCAATATTGTCCTCCATCCTTTCTGCACTTCTTTTCTATCAACGGACAATCCACGATTCTTAAATGCAAAAGTGAGGAAGGCAGGCCCTTCTCCGGAAAGTATTTGAGCTTGGGACAATGATAGAGACCCAATGAAGTGAGGTTTTGAAGATCAACAATTGAAGAAGATAGGCGTTCCAGATTTGGAAAATTGTAAATCCACAGAGATGTTAGAGAGGCAGGAAGAGGAAGCGCGGTCCCCGATCTTTTGTCATCTGCCTTTGGTGGGAATGACACCATGTCGTCATCACAATTAATGATTGTAAGTTGTCGCAGAGAGGAGAATCTGTGGAATCCCCGACCCCACTCAATCGTTGACTTCCACATCATCTTATTGCCAGCAATCCAAAGTGAATGAAGGTTGGTGGGAAGGCCATCTTCTTCAAGGCTTGGAAGCTCAACTCCTCTTCCTATTGTTAATTCTTGAAGAGAGGTCAGATTGTGCAATCCCTTGGGTAAGGCCTCCAGTCTCTCACACCCAGAGATCCTGAGATTACTCAGTTTCGCACAAGGCAATCCCCCTTCGGGAAAGGACTCCAGATTTCCACACCTCTGTATAGTAATCTCTTGAAGCTGGCGGAGATTATGTAAACCACTCGGTAAAATTTTCAGATTTCCACAACCAGAAATACTGATTGTTTCAAGAGATGTGTTGTTGTCCAACCTTTCTGCTATTGACTCCAGCTTTGAACATTCCCAAACAGAAAGGGACTTAAGAGACGGAGGTAGATTGCCAACTTCAAGGGACTCAAGCGTGGCAGGTAACTCGATTTTTGAAAATATACATGTCAGAGACCGACATCTGTTAATACGCAACTGCTCAAGAAGAGATGAGGTATACCTTCTGTTGTTGCTGCTGCTGCTACTCTGGACGATCTCTTCCACTGTCAAAGTCCTTATATTATCGCAATCGCTGATTCTCAGCTGCTTGAGGCTCGGTGGTAGCTGGACTCCAGCAATATATGTCAACGAATGGCAAACCCAAATCTCCAAGATCTCGAGAGATGAATTGGTGTCGCACATCCATGCCTCTGGTAATGATTTCAGTGCATCACATTCCCTAATCTCAATTGTCTTCAACTTGGAAGGCAGAGCAACCTCAGGAAAGGAAACAAGGGAACTGCACTTGTAGATTTCTATCTCTCTCAAGGAACTGAGGCTGAGAGATGATTGTGGCAGCTTCACAAGGCCTTCGCAATATCTCAATCTTAGATATTCGAGTCTGCATGACAACTCGCAGATCTGCTGTTGTTGGCCTTTCTCTTCCTCCGCCACCAAGGATTGAAGTTTGGGACACCGTCTAATCGTCAGTCTTCTGAGAGAGCAAATGTCTTGCAGTAATTCGTTATGACTCTTCCATATATATGTCTGCTCTTTCATTTCATTTATCTTCAATTCTTCCAATTTTGGCAGTCGCGGCTTTAATGGCCCTGCGAGAAACACTTGATTTGATGTATCTCTACAAACCACTGAATTCTGTGAGCCGAGATGATCAGTTGCACTTCTCCACACAACCTTTTTACATCCACCAATCTGTAATTTGCAAAGAGCTGGAAGACTCGAAACTGAAACTGACAATTCTTCACATCCTTTAATAACAAGCTTCTCCAATGCAGGAAGGCGTTCTGGAAATGTTCCTTGCAGCTTAGAACATCTTAAAATGTGAAGCTCTCTCAATTTAGGAAACCGCTCAACTCCCTGGCTGGATCCATGAGGAATCCAGTCTTCCCATCCTTGCATGTCTTCAAAATGAAGAGTCTCCAAGCATGGAAAAGGAATTGGAGTATCATTCCCATAGAACTCTGAACCCAACATCTTTACACTAGTCATTCCACATACTGCAAGATGCTTTAGAGAGGGTAGTTGCCCGACTGACGGCAGGGTAGGACACATGCCACAATATTCAAATTTTAAGGTCACCAACTTTGAGAATGAGGAATCTCCGAACCAAGTTGGAAATTTTGCACCTCTATAGCCGCTGATACAAAATTGTTCCAAATTTTTATTGGGTTCTAGCATGTCAAGCACGTCCTTTTCAATTTCCGCCTCCCTTGAAGACGAGCCATCGGTACTGAGTGTCCATCGAAGCAATAATTCTCTAAGATTCTTCTTTCCATCCAATTGAGCCTCCTTTGCATCACCAACATCTTTTACATTCTCCAATTTTGAAATGTTAAGTGTTCCATGAAGGTGCGTCAACAACTTTAGCTCTCGTAACCCAGAACCACTGCCTTCTCCCACAACAAAATTACACAACGTCTGAAGACAAGTCAACCTACCAATTCCTACTGGCATTTCCTCCAACGACTTCGTATTTGAATTCTTAAGATGATGGAATTTGGCGAGGTTTCCCATGTCTGCACACAACTTCTTCAGCCGATCACAATCTTCGAACAAAAGACTATGCAAATTGTAAAGCTTGTTGACTGATTCAGGCAGAGTTCTAATCTCAGTTCCAGACAGGTTAAGGTACCTTAAATACCTCAAATCACCAATTGAATCCGGCAGCTCAGGGATGCGGTATCCACGCAAAGAGAAGACCCTCAAGCGTTGGAGTTTGAGCAACTTAGGAATAATGCTAGGAGCCAAGAAGCCAGGCGAACTATCTGTCAACATTACTGGTAAAAAGGTTCTCAAATGCTGGATATCATACAAGTCCCCAAACCTTTTACCGCCATCAAAATATTCAGGAATGTATGATAGATGACGAAGATTTTCGGAAAAACATGGTTGCTTGTTAACCTCCGAGGTATACTCCAGTGTGAAGTATGTCTCCCCTGCAGCCCAACGGGCAAGGTCATTGATAAGATCGTGCATAACAAATCGTGATGCATCGGTGGCCGATTGCTGGAAAAAAGATCTTGAATGTAGCTCTTGAAAGAACTTTCGACCTAGAACTTCGTTAGGATTCCCACTCTCTTTATGAACCAAGAAACCCGAAGCACTCCATAATAAAATTATCTCCTCCTCTTCAAATTCATAATCCTTCGGAAACAACGAGCAGTATGCAAAGCATTGTTTCAAAATTGGAGGAAGATAATAATAGCTCACTGCAAGAGCTGGTATAATGGGACATCTATCTTCTGGTAATTCCCATATCTTGCTACTGAGCACATCTTCCCACACACCTCTGTCATGTTCTCCACATAAAAGTCCTCCCAGTGTTTTTGCTGCCAAGGGCAAGCCATTGCATTTGATAACTATCTTCTTGCCAATGTCCTCTAATGACTTGTGTGAACTGAAATCTCTTGTCCCCAAAGAGTGCTGAGCAAACACAGACAGACAATCCTCAGTTGACAAGTTTTTCAATTCATAAGCTTGATCCGGCCTCATGATTTTTGCAACCTGTTGATTGCGAGTAGTGACAACAATCTTACTTCCCTGTGCGCCAGCTTCAAACGGACGGCTCATGTCAACCCAGTCATTGTAATTCTCATTCCAAACGTCGTCTAAAACGAGGAAAAATTTCTTTTGAGATAACTTCTTCTTCAGCTCCTCTTGAAGCAAATTTAAATCACTGTCATCAATAGTCTGCTTGGTAACGGATCTTAGAATTGTTTTTGTTAGCCCCTTAACGTCGAAATCCTCAGAGACACAAGTCCATGCCTTGAGATCAAAATGATCCTGCACTCGCTTATCATTGTAGACAAGCTGAGCAAGAGTGGTTTTGCCCAGGCCGCCCATACCTATAATAGGAATAACAGAGAATCCACCATCGTTGCTTAAATCATCCCTCAACAGTAGTTCAACAACATCCTTCTTTTCTGTTTCCCTGCCATATACTTTGGCTTCAGTCACTAAAGAGGTTGTCTCTAGCCTTTGACTGGCTTTTTTGGACCCTCCAGCTGAACTTTCTTTCAAATCTAGCAAGTTTTTCTGTGTCACAATTTCTTGAAATCTGCTGTTGATCTCTTTGATTTTGGACATCAAGCCATAATCGAACTGAATCGATTGTGGAGTAAAAGTGGTGCAGCAAGCAGGAATGAGCTTCCGAAACTTACTTGTTCTGGTACGACTGCTACTGGGTTGATCATGAGCAGCAGCTGGTTCTCCATTTCCAAGCAGCAACATCCTCCGGAAAGCCTCAGTTTGAAACTCATCCAACAAGTCTTCAACATCATAAGCCAAGTTCTGAAGCTTGCCAAGCCAATTCTTCACAGACCGATTAGTCGTCTTCTTCTCCTCAGCATCATCAAGCACCGCCTTGATCATCTCCAACATATTCTCCCACTTCATTAGATAGTCTTGGATCTTCTCTTGGCGTGCAAAAAACAGAATCCCCTCTGAAGCTAACTTATTGACCAGCAAATCAACGGACGCCGTAAGGATTGCCTCTCCGATGATCGACATTTTTTTTCTTTTTTTTTGGGCAAAGGAAGAAAGGAGCAGAATTATGGGTTATGGAAAGCAGAATGAGAATATTGAACGGGTGAGAAAATGGATAATTAAGCGGAATGAGTTTGTGATTGTAAAGGGTCTGGTCCAGCAAGCTTAGTAGAAATCACGCGTTTGTACTTTATTGACCAATGACTAATAATTTGGCAATGCACCCACCACCACCACTTGGTGAGCAAAATGAAAAAGTTTAATAAGTGCAGGGGTCCAGCAAAATACGACGTAAAATGTGGCAAGTCTCCCCACTTGTTGTTCCTTGCAGCTAAGAAAAGAAAAAACAGAGCCCACTACCCATTAATAATTTAGCAAATTCACCAATCACCACAAAATTCCATTAGATATTCGTCGATCAAGTAGTTAATCCAGTGTCTGCTACGTAGAGCCTTCACTTTACAAATCTTCAACTCATAAACCAAGTTAAATCAAGACGTTTCTCTCTCTGTATATATATTTTTTTAACTCCTAAAACGTTTCTTTTTAGAAATATTTTACTTTATTCATCTAATATGTTATCTAACAAATAGACACAGATGAAATCACTCTAAAGTGAAGATGAAAGGGGGAAAAAAAAAACATTCCAACCACCAATAATTTAGCAAGCTTCACACGCTTGTTGTCTTCTCCTTGACGAACTGGACGTGGGTGGACCAAGAATCAATGACAGAATTTTAAAAATAATAATAAAAGAAAAACATAAACATTTTGGACTCAGAGTAGAACCGTAATTAATGCTAAAATTTACTCCGCTAACGTTTTCAAAATATTGTTCTTTATAATTGCACAGCAAATAAGACTTAAGTTTTGGACATTTTCATATTCACTTACTTTCAAAAGCAGTATTTCGAAACATTTTACAGAATCAAGTAACAGTTATATAACGAGAAAAGTGCGAAGTTGTGTAATTCTAATGTTTTTTTATCACAGACACTCAGATCATTTTTTATTTGGGTCGCCAACTCGCCAATGAACCTATGATTGAATTAGAGAGTCTAGAAAGAAAATCAATAAAAAACAGTTTATTTTTTGGTCGTCGAAATATAGTAAGTGAGAAAGATTTTTTTTTTTTTGTTAATTAGGTTAGTATTTATGATTGAGTGACTCAGAACAATATTTTAGATTGAGAATCAATGGTTCTCCCACACTGAGAGGCTGTAAGTTTAAGATTGTCGTTTGCTATTTTATCGACAAGAGAGCACTCGATTTTATTAAAACGAGAAAGTCATAAGATTTCCTTTATGAGAAAATGTATCTGATCATTCCTTTTTACTTGAAAAATTAATATACAAAAAACTTACTAATAAATGACATAATATACATAAATTATTAATTCATTTGATAGTTGATTATCGAATGACATTTGACCCATGAGAGCATGCAGTCTATAAAATAATTCTTTTTTTTTTTTAACAAAAAATCGGTGATGTTGAAAAGCATTCTGTATATTATTATTACTCTAATTGGAGTGAACATTTCATAAAAAGAATGCCGTATGAAACTAAATTACTTAAGCATTGAACATTCAGCTGGCTAGCTTATATTAATTAATTAATACTACTACTGGTTCTTTATGATTAATTAAAAGATAAAATATTTGACAATCACCAAACATTATTCTATCACTGAAGAGTAGAGCTTCCTTCCTACATTGTTACCCAAGCTCTTTTATATCTCCCAAACATTATTAGAGTCCCACATTTGTGGCACATCATTAAGTAAAATGTGCCATTTAGGAAGAGCTGGCTTCTTTGTTTTGTTTTCTTGCATGTGTTGCAATTTTCAAGTATCATTCAAAATTTTACACCATCAACACAGGAAAATTATATATATTCTGTCAGCACCTGCATATGTTGCAATTTTCCATGGATTCCAAATCTTCATATCATGAATTAGCAGGATTCACGTCCGACCAACTCCAGGTGGCTAAAGCACAGAATTAACTTTTGAGAAATTATAAAGAAATTAATACAAGTAAAGTGAGCCTCTTCATTTGATTTGATAATTGGCTAAGGGTGATTTCGATAACATTTCCAAAGAAGATATAGAACAAAGATCAAAAAGAAAAATAAGTAATTTGATCAGTCGATGCAAAAAATGAGCGAGCTTCGTAGTCTGACTAACAGGACATGGCTTGGAGCAAGGATCAATGGACAAGTTTGAGGTTTATGAAATATTGGGAAAATAGACAAATAATAAAGCAACTACAAGTTAAGCAGATCAAATAAACAGAACAGAGGAAATAAGTGATCAATTTATTACTTTGTGCAATGGCCCCAGCAACAGCATTACACTAACATTTCCTTATCAATCAATTTTGATGGTATGATATTAAAAACATCGATTTCATAATTTTATGTAATTCATAGAAAAGATGTAATTGATTTGAGTTAGTTTAACATATAAGGAAAGAGTAATGGGGAATGATGTCGATGTGGCATGTGATGAGTAAAGATAGACAACAAATATTGATCATGTAATAATGAAATATGTATTTATTGAAAATAAATTGACAATTAAAATTAATTAGATATATATCCAATGCATCGAGTTTATTTTATCACTTTGCTAACCATTTTGTAACTACATGTTAATTAGAAGTTGAATTAATTTTGACCAAAGACTCTAGAGAATGTTGAAAAGAGATTTGATTTTTGTCTTAAAAAAATTAAAAATGAAATAAGTCAAAATCAATCACAAGAACAACAATAAGAGCATATTTTAAAAAACCACAAATACATAATATAAATTTAGTTTTGAATTAGATAATTATTAATTTGTATAGTAAGAGAGTCTTATAGAAAAATAGGAATTTTTTAAAAGGAAATTTGCTTAAGGAACAACTTTAGTTTGGTTTAATTTGTGAAGACTCAACTAATTGAAAGCAATGCAATGGAAGGAAATACAAGCTTTTGATTTTGACAAAGTAATCACTAAAATATTTGACAAGTTTGAGATGTTAAAAAAACTGGAAAAATAGACAAATAATGAAGACCCGACAAGTTGGCAGAGCAAATAAACTGAGGAAAACAGAGCAAATATTTACCGTTATACCATATATAACGGTATTTTTTTCCCAAAAAGAAGCACAGTTTGATATTACTACCATAGAACTTTAGCTACCATATATAAGCACGTGTCTAATTACCAAATGAATTCCGCTATAACAAACAATAAAAGCTAATTTCATTGATGGCATATGTTGTGCTTTCTTTTCTTTTCTTTTATTTTATTTTATTGAAGTTACTTTGTCTACTGCTCGAAGCTAAATACAAAATTTACTCTTACACTAGGATCTTTGCAATGGTCCAGCAATTTGTATTCCTTTCTGTGAGATTGTTTTTTTTTTTCATTAAATAAAATTTCAGGGATGAGAAATCTTATCCATTGAACATCAACTTTGAATTTTATTAATATTCAAACTTAGAAAGTACTGCAGGAACAAAGTGCATTCATAGCCGGTTACACTATGTCTAGCTACAATGCAAGTTTCACTTTTACTTAATTAAATATACAAAATTAAATCACATGAGCCTCTCGTTTCATTATACTTCAACCTAAAATTAAAACGCAGAATTGACGGTATTGGAGTTTCATATTTAATTTTGCTGTAGTCATGGGGAATCAGATGGCCATCCATTTTTATGTCTATTTTATTAGTCAAAGAATCAGATGGCCATCCATTTTAGCAATAATCCTAAGCTCACTGGCCCTTAGTTCAGGGTGGCAGTTCATATTAGTCAAAGAATCAAATTGACTTTTAGTTGTATATAAGTAGAGCACTAGATCAACAAAAATAATTGAAGACTTGCTTCGCTATTGAACCATAGGAAGGCAATTCGTGAACAGCCTTGATATTTCATTTGGTTTTATATAATTCTCTGTAAAGTTGTATATTGTGTAGAAGTTTTGTTAAATGAAATCGGTAGGTGAAGAGAATTTTTAAAAGTAAACATCAAAGTCACTATCAAAGGGACGAAATCAGTATAAATATTGATTGTCTCAAGTTAGATTATACAAAGATGAAATAATGCTAATCTAGAAAATTCTATCATTATAATTTGATTTCCATTATATTAATTGTGTTCAATCATGCTATTTTAATGAAGAACACTCAAGCATTTATATACATTCAGCTTATGAAATTAATTACAAAACGATCTTTGACCAAGACTGATGAAAAGATCATCTTGTAAGTACAAAGTTAGACTTCTCGATCATGAAACTATCCATCAAGCTGTGTATTGTGTTATCGTTGAGCTCTTAGGAAGATTCAGCTGCTGAGGAGAAACTATCCATCAAATTGTGTATTGTGTTATCGTTGAGCTCTTAGAAAGATTCAGCTGCTGAGGAGAAGATATAATCTGTTTTTATGTGACAAGCTCTGTACTCTGCTTTTATGGTGTTTCTAGTTGTTGGACAAACTATAATATGAATTTCTATCTAATGGGTATTTGTAGTTGGTTTCGGATTGTTGATTTATATATGATGTTTGGTATCCAAAATTCAGATGATGACAATGTTGGCAGTACTTCTGTCAAATTTTCTTATATGTTGGTGTTGGTTTAATAAAATATCACAAAGGTGCAAAATACAGTAAAATTAACATTAGATATATTGAAAAAGAAATTGACACAAGAAACTGAAAATTAGTTGTTAATTATGATGGGAATATAATCTTGGTATTTCAATTATATCATTTGCACTAATCTCATTTGTGTCTGTCACTGAAAAGCAGAGTGGCTTGATTGAATAGTGTCATATTACATCACAGCAATCACAGAAACCCACCCAAAAGTGCATGAGCATTGAATATTCAGCTAATTTATACTAATTAATTAATAATACTAACAAGAGAAGTTGGATCTCGTCTTCTCTTGGATATATCCGATGACTTTGAGCTCTCCAGCCTCCCAGCCGGAAATGTTCTTCCTTCACATTCGGTGATTGTTTTTCATCATTGCGGCTACTTGACTCAAATATGCTATTGCAAGCGGAGATTTCTATTTTGTCTGATTTAAGCCATAAGACGGGTTTCAAGATTCATTCTGATTGGTTATCTGTTAGCTTTTTGTTTTAAGAACTTCTTATTTACAGAAGCCAAATTCTTCTTTCCAGGTTGATTCAGATTCAGAAGTTGCTTTTGTCGTATCAGAAGAAGAGGCCATCTTTAAGGCCTTGTATAAGACTGTGGAAGTACTGGAAGGGACTACTGCGCTGATTGTCTTTTTCATGAGCTTCTCTTCCATTTGAACATGAGAGTAATCAGATAGTTGACATTTATGTTACAAAAGTTGGAAGCAACTTAAGCAATTCAGTATCATGTGAGGACTATAATAATAAGCCGATTCTTTTGCTTCTTGGATTTTTTTGTTAATTCACTCGCTGCATGCTTATCCCACCTCTGATTTTTCTTAATATTTCTCTGTAGTTCACTTCACAGCACTTTAGCCGCTACATTGGCATTTTCTGCTATTTGTTATTGTTCACTGAAGCAAGTTAGCTTATGAGATTGCTTTTTGGTAAATGTTCTTCAGGGGGGTTGTGAAAGGCCAAATCAAATGAGATGACCGGGTTTTCTAGATCAGCCATCTCTGTCCTCAACAACTGTCAATTACTGAGACACCAAACTCTAACCTGATTCATATGGATGTAGACTAAAGCTTCTTGCCGATACGATCCCCAGTCAAAGCTGCTATCCTTGAAAGTTTTGCAAGAGAAAGCATGTCTGAGTCAGACATTGACGTCCCCCCAAGCATCAAACAGTATATCAAGAGCAATGTTGGTTTCCCAGTCGATACAAATGCAGAATTCATATATGCAGATTGCTCTCAATCTCTGTTTAATAAGCTAGTCCTCTGCTGTATCCGACAAAGTGGAACAATACATTATGCTTCCCAGCAGACTCCAATGGGAAGTATGTTTCTGCTGCCAAATTTTTGAAAGCTATCATTGTGAATATCCCTCCCCAGTCTGAAGTGGGCTTTGATACTTGTGACAATACTCGATCGAGACTGAAAAGAAGCCGTGGGTGTACATTTCTGGTCCAACAATCAATCCAACTGGCTTGCTTTTACAGCAGGAAAGAGATAGAGAATATATTAACTGTTTGTGCAGAATATGGGGCAAGAGCTTGTTTAGAGTCGTGTCGAAATAAATATAACAAAGTTTTACCTGGATATAAATTCGACTTAGTTATTATAGATATTTAATAAAATAATAACACGATTAATATGTTACTAAACAAATAAACACAATTGAAATAACCGTAATGTGAAAACAAAACAACTCCATTGTTTTTGTGTTTTTTTGTAAATTCTTGTCATTTAGAGTTTTTTGGGTTTTACTGCATCAATTATTTGGTGTTTATCTTGTTTTATTCTTTTACGATGTAAGATTCTTGGTAGTGATACATCTGGAATAAGAGTGAAATCGCAATCTTACAATTTGGAGAAATGAACTGCGATATGATACTTCATGAAAAAAAGATTTAATTTATTATTTCTACTAGTAAAAACTATTAATTCGTCAACCCATCAAGACGAATTAATGAACTGCATGACTTCATTAATCCTGCAGGCGTGGTACTATCACTATGCAACATTACATTAACATTTCCTCATCAATCAATTTTGATGGTCTGATATTGAAAACGTCGATTTCATAATTTTGTGTAATTTCATAGAAAATATATAATTGATTTTAGTTAGTTTAACATATAATGAAAGAGTAATGGGGAATGATATCACTGTGGCGTTTGATGAGTAATGATAGACAACAAATATAGATCATGTAATAATGAAATATGTATTTACTGAAAAAAATTTGGCAACAAAATGATGCTTTAAAAATTTAATATTATTTGCTAGAAATAATTTGACAATTAAAAGTAAAAGATATATTTGCAATGCTTTGAGTTTATTTTATCACTTCACTGACCATTTTGTAACTAAATGTTAAACAGAAGTTCAATTAATTCTGACAAAAGACTTTAGAAGAGATTTGGTTTTTGTATACCAAAAAATTAGAGATAAGATAAGTTAAAATCAATTAGAAGAACAACAATAAGGATATATTTTATAAAAGCCACAAATACATATAATATAAATTTAGTTTTGAATTAGTAATTATTAATTTATATAATAAGAGAGTCTTATAGGAAAGTAGGAATTTTTTAAAAGAGATTTGCTAAGGAAAAAGTTTAGTTTGGTTTAGTTTGTGAAGGCTCAAGTAATTGAAAGCAATACAAGTGAGGGAAACATAAACTTCTAATTTTTACAAAGAAATAGCTAAAATATTTGACAAGGTTGAGATGTTAAAAAAGCTGGGAAAATAGACAAATAATGAAGACCCTACAAGTTGGCAAAGCAAATAAACAGAGGAAAACAGAGCAAATATTTACCATTATACATATATTTTTTTTTATTTTTTTGGGAAAAAGGATACCAACACTTTTAAGGTTTAGGGAAATTGTCACAAAGACACTTAAATTTTCATCAAGGGACACCAAGACCTCTTTTTAACTGTAATGTCTTTTGACTCTATAAATCCTAAGAAAATGACTTCAAAATTTTATAATAAATAAATATATGGCATAGAAGTAAATGAAATAACATATACATCTTAAAATAATGTTAATATTGAAAGATATTTTTATATTTTAAAATCTATTAGACCTATTTTATTAACTTAAAGTAATTTTTAATAATAGATAGCAACATAATATTAAAATAAATAAGTTAAAATTAAAATTATTTTGAATATTATGTAAAAGTTAATTTTAATATTATTAATAGGGATATTTTTTAATTGTCAAATCTATTTAACCCAAAGATTTATTTAAAATCTTCATAATATCACAAACACATTATTAAAATAAATATAATAATTTAAATTTTTAATATTATTTTAAATGTCAAAAATAATGTAATATTATTAGTCTACTAGATAGATTATATTATTTTATATTAAATTGTGTTAATTAAAAACCTTTAAGGTCAATTTTCTAATTACTATAATCAAAGGATATTGTGGGTAAAAAGGGATTTTGGTGTCTCTTTTTAAAAATTTAAGGTCTTTGTGAGCATTTCCCCAACCCTTGGGGGTGTAAGTATCATTTTCGCTTTTTTATCCAAAAACAAATGTTGCGATTTTGTCTTTTTAACATCTCAAACTTTCAAGAGGGATTGAGTACTCCCTCCTGAAGTTTTCTCTGAAAACAAAAGGATGGGAGTGGTAAACAGAGTTGTCATGACTCTAACTTTAGTCTCTCGTCATGAGGGTGGCTTTCTGAACTGTCTTTGACTTTCGTTAGTCTTAATGCTCTCAGAGGAAGTATTCTAGATTAAGTTCAGAAGTAGGAGGTGCATGATTTAAGTAGAAAGTTTTAAGGAGTTTGGTGTCCAACCACTGGCTGCAGTTCTTAATTACTGGCGGCTAAAGCAAATGGATACAGATGAGTTAATTAAGCGGTGCAGAGCCATCCAGCTAAGTGAAGAAGAAGAAGGGAAAGTCACGTTTAAGAGCAGAATGAAAACAAAAGGGGAAAAGATATTAATAGGCTGTTTGGTCGGAAAAATATTCTTATTAAGAGAAGTCAAAGTAGAAAGATTGAGAGTAGCAATGCAACAGGTGTGGAGAACAGGCAGGGAAGTCAAGATTGAAGGACTGGGTGATAATATTTTCATGTTCAAGTTTGGATCAAATGAAGATAAAAGAAGAATTCTAGCGGGTGGACCATGGCATTTTGACAGAGCACTTATCGTGCTTATCGAACCTTCTGGAATTGGAGACATTAAGAAACTTAACTTCAATCATGTATCCTTTTGGGTACAACTACATGATGTTCCAATTATGTGTATGGAAAAAGAGACAGCTGCAGAATTAGGTGGAGCAATCGGAAGAGTAGAGGAAGTTGAAATGGATGCAGCGGGGGAATGTATAGGAAAATTCTTACGAATGAGGATTTCAGTGGATATCACAAAGCCATTAAAGAAGATTGTTGTGTTGGAACAGATGGCGAAATGGGATGAGAAAAACGAAGAAGAAATCCAGAAGGAGGAGATCCCAATGCTGGTGCAGTATGAAAGGCTCCCTGATTTTTGCTTTCGCTGTGGGCGTATTGGTCATCAATATAGAGAGTGTAGTCATTATAAATCTCAGTCCAAAGATCAGCTAGCTTATGGCCCATGGCTAAAAGCAATGACCATGGCAAAACGGCTAAGACAAAGTAGAGGACAAGATCGATGGAGCACAGAACCCAGCCAATTCAATGCCAAAAATTCAGCTGGAGTAAACAATGAACTACTACAGATCAAAGAAAGGAGACAAAGGGAGGTAGAAGAGAAAGGGGCAGAAGTGGAAGGGAATAAGATCCAGAACCAAACGGATTCGGGTATGGATAATCCTTCTTTAGAGAAAAAAATGGGTAAAAGAGGTGATGCTGATCATTTAATGCAAGTAGCAGCAAATCTCAGAGAGCTAGAGAATAGCTATTTAGGGTCAGAGCAGCAGGCTGACAAAATTGCAGGTCATGGGGAAGGGACAAATTGGGCGGGAAAGAAATTACAACAAGACATGAATTTAGTGGAAGAAGAAGCGGGAAATGGTGAGCGGGAAGTGGAAGGAAAAATCTGGAAATTACAAAGTTTAGAGCAAAAACAAAAGGCAAGTGGGCTTTCTTTTCAAATAGAGTCAGAGGCCGAAGATGGCAACAATGGGCTAAAGGATGAAAAGCTTAGGCCCAAAAGACGGAAATGGAAGTATCATGCACGCAATTATGAAGGAAATGAGGGAACAAAAGATGGGCAAACAAAAGGAAAAAGGTCGGCTAGCTGGCTAAATTTGGAAAGCCCAAACTCAAAGAAGCTCAAAGGAAGTACCCCAAAAAAATATGGCTGTCATCAACGAGCTCAACTAAACATTACAGAAGCTACAACGTTGAGGCTAGAGGATGAAGAGATGGAAGCAGTTGCATGTAGTGTCAATGAATTATCGGCGGTGGCTAAAAACCAGCCCCGCCGACAGCCATGAGGATCTTAAGCTGGAACGTTCGGGGATTGGGGAGTGACCGGACGTTCCGAGAAGCTCAGGAGGTAGTCCATGAGCACAAGCCCCAAGTTGTGTTTTTTTGCGAGACGAAAATGACGAGGGAGCAAATGAGAAAAAGGAGTTACGAGCTGCATTTTGCAAACTGTTTTGCAGTTAGTAGAGAAGGAATGGGGGGAGGTTTGGCAATGCTATGGAATTCGGAGATAACAGTGGAAATAAAATCTTTCAGTTGCCATCATATAGATGCTGTGGTCTATAGTGAGAAAGGGAGCTATTGGAGATGTACGGGTATATATGGTCATCCAGAAGCAGCTCAAAAACAGCATACTTGGAAATTATTGAGAAGGTTAGCAACGTTATCTTCTTTACCCTGGCTCTGTTTTGGGGACTTTAATGAAGTCTTAAATTTAAATGAAAAGCTAGGAGGAAATGAGAAACAAGTTAACTCGGTGGCTGACTTTAGAGAAGCGGTTAGGGAATGTGATTTCATAGATATGGGGTTTACGGGATATCCCTTTACTTGGTCAAATAGGAGGTTTGGTGTTGGGTTGATTGAAGAGAGATTAGATAGATTTCTTTGCAGTAGGAGTTGGGGCAATTATTTCCAGGAGAAAGCAGCAATGAACCTAGTGACTTGGAGCTCCGATCACAACCCAATTCTTATGGAAGTGTTGGAAAAAGGAAGTGGTTTGAGGTATTCCAGAAGAACTTTCCGCAGAGTTCATTATGAAGATATGTGGAGCCCATATGAGAAATGTCGAGAAATAGTTAAGCGGGAGTGGAAGGAATCAAGCTGTTGGGACAGGGGAAATCCTATTGATCTGTTTCAAAGGAAGTCAAAGGAGTCACTAGCTGAACTCAAGTTATGGAGTAACGAGGAGTTCAAGGGCAGACAAAAAAGGCTGAAGCAGCTGAAGGAGAGGTTAAAGGAAATCAGACAGAACTATGGCCATTATGACAGTGGATTAGAAGTCAAAAACATAGAAAGACAGATTGATAATATTCTAATTGACGAAGAAATCTTCTGGAAGCAGAGATCGAGGGCGGATTGGCTGAGAGAAGGGGATAGAAATACAAAATTTTTTCATGCTAAGGCATCGGCGAGAAAAAGAAAAAATAAGATAATGGGGCTGGAGGATGAAGATGGTGTATGGAAAGAGGAAGCAGAAGAAGTGGAAAGATTGTTGTGTGATTATTTTGCAAACATTTTCAGCACAACGAATCCATCCCAAACTCAACTGGAGACAGCCGTAGCAGAACTACCAAAGCGAGTAACGGAAGAAATGAATTGCTTTCTGGATCAATAGTTCACTGCCGAGGAGGTAGCAGAGGCCCTTGCTCAGATGTGCCCCACCAAAGCTCCAGGCCCGGATGGTCTCCCAGCAGCCTTTTATCAGAAGCACTGGAGCTCAGTCAAGGAAGGGGTAACCACTACCTGCCTGCACATCCTAAATGAGGGAGGTAGTATCGCTCCTTTAAATCATACTTATATTGCCTTGATTCCAAAATTACAAAATCCTAGGAAAGTGACTGATTTCCGGCCAATTAGCCTTTGTAATGTTATTTATAGGATTGTGGCAAAAACCTTGGCAAATAGGTTGAAGCAAATTTTGGATACTATTATCTCTCCAACTCAAAGCGCTTTTATCCCGAATAGGCTAATTACGGATAATGTAATAATTGGGTATGAATGCCTAAACAAAATTAGGCAAAGTAGGGGTAAAAAATATGGGTTGGTAGCGCTCAAACTAGACATTAGCAAAGCCTATGATAGAATTGAATGGAATTTCTTGAAAACCACAATGCAACAGTTAGGCTTCTCGGCAAATTGGGTGAACTTGATCATGAACTATATATCCACAGCAAGCTTTTCAGTTTTGATTAATGGGGAGGCGAAAGGTTTAATCTATCCTCAAAGAGGTTTAAGACAAGGCTGCCCATTATCACCATATTATTCATCATTTGTGCAGAGGTGTTCTCGAATTTACTCATGCAGGCTGAAAAACAAAAGCTGATCCAGGGGCTGAAGTTCAGTAGAAATTTGTCTATTTCTCATCTCCTTTTTGCAGACGACAGCTTGGTTTTCTCAAGGGCTTCCAGTGTAGAATGCAGGCACCTAAAGAAGATCTTTGAAGTGTATGCTGCTGCTTCGGGACAGATATTCAACTTTGAGAAGTCTTCAATATTTTTCAGCACCAACACAAAGCAGAGCCAAATGGATGAAATAGGAAGCATTTTTAACTTGAATGTTGTTTCGAGACATGAGAGGTACCTGGGATTGCCATCTATGGTGGGAAGAAAGAAGACCAATTTCTTTAACTATGTCAAGCTAAGGGTGCTTAATAAGTTAACCAGCTGGGAAAGCAAATTTTTTTCTTGTGGGGGAAAAGAAGTGCTCATAAAAGCTGTGGCTCAAGCGGTGCCGGCATATGCTATGAGTGTATTTAAAATACCTCAAAGCATTTGCGATGACATTCAAAAAGCTGTAGCAAAATTCTGGTGGAGTTCTGCAGGAAAGCACAGAGGCATTCACTGGGCAAAATGGGGGAGACTATGCCAAGCCAAGATAAGAGGAGGGCTGGGATTTCGAGATTTCTCATGCTTTAATCAAGACTTAATTGCAAAGCAAGGCTGGAGACTTATTCAAAATCCGGAGGCTTTGATGGCTCGGGTGTTGAAGGCTAAGTACTTTAAGAATTCCAGTTTTATGGATGCAAAGTTAGGTGCAAATCCATCTTTTGTGTGGAGAAGCATTCTTTGGGGCAGGCAGATTATTCACAAAGGCTCGAGATGGAGGATCGGCAACGGAGAGCAAGTGTATGTTTATAAGAGTAACTGGATTCCAAGGCCTGAAAATCTAAAGCCTTTGTCCATCTAGACAGTACACCCAAATTCTGTGGTAGCTAATCTGATCAGCAACCAAGCCTGGAAGGAAGATGTGATTTCTCAGAATTTTTCAGAAGAGGATGCAGCAAGAATAAAAAGAATCATTCTTCCAAGTTCTCCTCAATTGGATCAATTGATATGGCATTTTGACAAGCATGGTAATTATTCTGTTAAGAGTGGGTATCAGTTATCTCTAAGACTGAAATCCCCAGATTTGGCCAGCAGCTCAGATTTATCAAAAACTCACTGGAAGATTATTTGGTCAATGGAGATCCCGGAAAAGATTAAAATTTTCATGTGGAGAGCAGCTCAGAATATGCTTCCAACAGCCTATAACCTCTGGAAGAGAAAGGCTATAAAGGAACCAATGTATGGCAGATGTAGTAAGGAGAATGAAGATGGTTTTCATGCCTTAATTGGATGCAAGTATGCCAACAAGGTCTGGAAATTGACTAATTTTCACCAGAACATGAAGATGTTGGCTCAACAGGATTTATTAAGCACCCTCCAGGAGATGGGGAAAATTGCGAGTAGGAAGGACATGGAACTGATTATTGCTACATGCTGGTCAATTTGGTCTTCTAGAAATCTATTCATTTTCAAAGGGAAAGAAGAAGATGCTCAAATATCAGTGGGAAGGGCTGCAGCAGTTGTAGAGTCTTACAGAAGGATTAAAATCCCAGCTACCCAAACTGTTTCACAGAACCAGAGCAACAACCAACAAACATGGCTACCTCCTCCAAATGGGTGGTATAAGGTGAATGTGGATGCTGCCATTAGACCCTCAAATCAGACAGCAGGCCTCGGAGTGGTGATCAGAGACTCGAGAGCAAAGGTTGTGGCATCAGCAGTTCAGAATATCATTTACAAAGGGGATGTGGACTGCATGGAAGCAGAGGCAATCGATTTTGGCATCCAGGTGGCTCAAAATACAAATTTTCTGCCAATGATCATAGAGTCAGATTCAAAAGAGGTGGTTGATCTTGCTTGTAATAGAAAAGGAAGCAGAACGGAAATCTTCTGGAAGATAGCCACAATTCAAGATAGTTTAAGGAGTCTAAGTAGGGTGCAAATCCAGCATGTTTCAAGATCTTTCAATCGTATTGCTCATGGGCTAGCAAAGAAAGCTTTAGAGTATGAAAGTTCTGTTGTTTGGCTGGGAAATTACCCAGATGAGATTTTGTTGTTACTCGCTATTGATTCTTAATGAAAGCTTTACTTTCTCTTTCGAAAAAAAAAAAAACATCTCAAACTTTCAAAAACAATTGAAAGCGGTACACTTATTAAAAACCTCAACAGCATTATCAACCAACCCATGTTTACCAAACTCTTCGATGATGAGAGATAGAGTTTGAGGAGAGACGGAGAGGTTGTAGGGTTTCATGAGTTCGATGGTCTTCCACATGGACTGGTAGCGTTTGTGGTGGGCGAGGGTCAGGATGAGCGGTTCGAATTCGAGGGAGGTGGGGGAGTATTGGGGCTGGGAGCGGGCCCAAGTGAAGAAGCCGAGGGATTCGGAAGGGGAAGTGTATTGAGGGTGCTTTCTGGATATATGTCGTGACGGACTATGTTGGCGATGTGGTTTACGGCTGCGAGGTAATCGTCTTTTGAGGTTTTAGCCGCGATCGCGGTGCTCATGATTTTGAAGGAGAGGATGAGGTATTGAGTTCGGCTTCTGAATAGAGAAACTAACACCTTGGAAGGTTTAATGTGGGAACTTCACATGCGTTCTATGTGTTCGAAAGAATTCCGCAATAAAAACTGCTCGAGCTGGTAATCGCACTTGCATGCTATATGTTTGAATAGATTCTGTATTCTGAAATATATGTGGCCATCACACAAATTGGCAATATCGATTGGCTTCTTGCAGCCATCACGAATTGAAAGCAAAAACACCCACTATCGAATATTAATTTTAAGAATCTCTTTTACTTGAAATCTTTGAAAATAAAAATTAACCAAATTAGACTAGAGATATACATAAATCCGGTTACTAGTTTAAAATGTGAGTATGGTTAATTTAATAAGAGAGAACAAGAATCGATCATGTCCCGAAAGAGAGAAAATTAAATTATATAAATTTGCATGCAAGTATATCATATGTTAATCTCAATTTTTTGTTGCTGAAAAATTAATTAATTAATTAATTCCACTACTTCCATTTTTTTTAATTTTGTGTCGTGTACCACATTTGCCACTCCTGAATTACGTTGCATATCTGTTAATTCAAATAAGGGTTCGGCTAAAGTTTTTTCTTCTCTCTCAAAAGCTCTCTCTTCTTGAGAAAGCTTAGAGAGTAGGAGTGTAGCTGAGCCTGAATGGCTCATTAACTCACTCTTATTGAGTGTCTTGTTAACCTTTTCTAAAGTTCCTTTAAAGATTAAGTCCTCAATACAGTAGTTCGGATGTCATAACTGCAGCCAAAAAGGTGGGTGAGCATTCTTGACAATTAAAATGGAGACCGAGGAATTAATTAGAAGATGCAGGTCAATATCTTTAGAGGAAGCAGAAGAAAATAAGTTCTCTTTCAAAGGAAAAATTAAAGAGAAGGGAATACAAGTAGCAGCGGGCTGCTTAATTGGAAAGGTTCTGCAAACAAGAGGAGTAAACACAGGGGGGTTGAGAATTGCTCTAACTCAAGTATGGCAAACAAGAAAAGAAGTAAAGATTGAAAATATGGGGGACAACATTTTCATTTTTAAGTTTGGGGATGAAGTAGATCCCCAAACTTATCTTGTATATTGAGTCTATGTAATCGTGACCGTCAGATCAGATTTATATGATCGTATGGCTGGTGTTAGTGGGCGCTACGTTGGAGCTGATCCAACATAGCCGAACCCTTCAAATAAATAGAACTTTTGTGTCAGTCAAACTTACTTCATTAATATTCTTCATCATTATGGTTAATGGCTTAACAAATGCAGGAGTAGGGGTCAGCCAAAATAAAACACTTTCTCTTGTATTAACCTTTGCTAGTCGTCGAAGTTAAAAATTTTTAGAACAAGTTAAAACAGTTCCAACTCAAAATCATTAGTGCACAATTGGGTTGTTATAAATATTTTTGAATTTCAGTCTAATTTGACTTATTTAATTATGTATGCACAAACTAGTTTCATCACTTCTTTCGTATTGATACCCAAAATTTTGAACCTTATTTTATATTGATGCACAATCTAACTTAACAAAAATAATATTCAAATTGTCACAATTTTTTTTTTTAAAAAATTATATACAAAGTTAAGTTTTCTTCTTCTCTAGGATCTAGCTCTATACCCCTCTTTTTTGTCGTTATGCTGCTCAGTCGTTAGATTTTAATTACGTTAATCTAACGGTCCGGATTTGTAATGAATAATATTAAATGCACCGGTATATGGATTTACGTTTTGCAAATTGTGGCGCTGTGGCGGGATAGCAAAAGCTGCAATTATGTGCCGTAAACATTTACATGGTTAATGTCATCGAGATCAAATGGTTGTTATTTACGAAAAGAGAATTGCTGGAAATTTTGTTAATCCACTATTGCAACAATATATTGTTATAAATTGCATTGTTTCCCATATTTATAGATTAATTTTGAAAAGAAGCAAACAATGCTAAGAACGTATTTTACACAAGTTATATAGACATGTCATATGAATTTCGTTTTTATACTACGTAATTATTAATTTATAAGAAAATTATCATTCGTATACCCTATATTTGCTCTGTTATCAAAGATACTACAATACTTTGAGGGTGTATCAATCGTCCACCCTAAGTTGATGAAATGTATCAGCCGACCACCAAACCGTTAATTGCCGTTTGAAAGTTAATAGAATTACAGCGAATTGACGATTTTACCCTTGAAAATTATCACTTATATACCCTCAAATTCTCTTTTTATCACTTGTATATCCTTAAATTATCACTTGTATCATATGAAAAGACCATATTACCCTTCTGACGTTATCATATTTAAATGACAACTAACGATTTGGTGGTCGGTTGATACATTTTATCAACTTAGGGTGGACGATTGATACACCCTCAAAGTGTTGTAATATTTTTTATATTGGAGTAAACTAAGGGTATGCAAATGATAATTTCCCTAATTTATATGATAATATATTTCCTTCAAAACATAGTATTTGAATTTGAAATTATTTTTTTAAAAAATAGTATTACAATAATAATCATGATTTGATTGGTTTCAGTTTTATAAGAAAAAAGTTGGGAAAATAGACAAACAATGAAGGAAAAAATTAAGTAGAGCCAATAAACAGGGGAAAGTGAATTAATGTCCTTATGCACATTAATAATCTCATTTTTCTATGTACAATTTTGTAAATTCATCTCATACACTAGAGTCTTTTGGTTTTATGACGAAAGAGTCATGGTAGCCATGTATCTAGAGTAAAAATATTTAATTTATTTTTCCTTGTTATTAGCAAAAATTATTACACTACAAGAAAAATGACCTACCATGACAGTCCTCTGTGTGACAGTTTTTGGTCTGTAGAGCTACTACGATAGATGGATGATAAATTTTTTTTCTATCATTCATTTATGACATACTTGTGATAGAAATTTCATCTATCAAGCACTTATGATAGACTGATGATAAATTATTTGGTTATCAAGAAGTAATGACAAGTCTGTGATATAATTTTGATCATCAAGTAGCTTTTTTATTTTGACTTTATTTCACAAGGTTGACTGAAAATTTTAAAATGAATGAAAAAAATAAATAAATAATAAACGGTACCGTTTGGATTAAAAGATTCTCTTTGGACAAGAAACGACACCGTTTAAATTGAAACTAAATAAAAACAAAACCCTCTTCAATTTTCACTAATTGAATTTTTTTTCCCTAAGTGTCGGCACTCTCACTCACTCTCGTCTCTTGCTCAGTCACTCTCGTCAATCTCACACTCACAAAGCCCTTTTCACCCGAAATCCTTACATGGGCACTGAACCACTGCCGCCAGTCTCTTGTATTTCACTATCAATTTTGGCTCTCACCGAGAACTATATGGAATACCCACCAAACGCATGTGCTACTACTATTGAATTTCAATACCCTAACTGAGAACCCACGCTCACCCACTATTGTAACCGTTCGATCAATACAAGTAAATAATATTTCTAGTGTTGTGTTCCATTTCAATTTTAATGTTCTTGTCAAACTCGAACCCTATATATGTAAACTAAAAAACCCTAGATGTGTTCTTGTCAAATTCGAACCCTACACACCTAAATCTTGTAAAACCTAGATGTTTTCTTGTCAAATTCGAACCCTACACACCTAAATCTTGTAAAACCTAGATGTTTTCTTGTCAAATTTGAACCCTGTACGTGTAAAACTTGAAAATCCTAGGTGTGCTCTTGTTAAATTTGGATCTATTTGATCGGTCTTCTATGTTTCTTTATTTATGGAATTTTAAACATTTATTTGATTTTTTGGAATTTAATTATTATAGTTTTATTGTTAAATTAATTTGATTTAGGCTGTAAAGATCCTTGCCAATTTAATCGTGATGGGTGTTGGGATATTGTCTAGGCTGCTTTATCATTGGGGTTTTCTAATAACTAATTTTTTTTTCACTTTTTTGTGGATGCATGGAACTATATATATAGATAATTCTCAAATTCGTTCACTGTGATGCAAAGTCTTTTTTTTTTTTCAATTTCATTGGTTAAATTCACTAATTCGTTGAAATTAGTGGTGATTGTGGGCCGAGTCGCATGTGCAGGAAGTGGTGTCAGGTCTGGGCGCACATTGAGTCATGCACTTGGTGGGCAATTGGTATTGTTTCTATTGTGTGTGTTGGAAATAATGTCAATATCATCCAACCAATGTGTGTTTCCAGTGGTTGTTTTTGCACTGAGCAGAGAATTTATTATTACATTAGAGTTTCTCTTTTGGGTAATGCAGGTATTGACTAGTTCATTTCCATTTTCATTTGTCTTGAGGGAATGTTATCAATTTTTTGATCTTACAAGATATTGATTGATACATATGTGTACAATACATTAAAAATCGTTAAACATTTTGCTCTTAGTTACAATTTTGAACGAATGTCACATGGAAAGATCCTCTAAGAATATCAATAGTATTGTGGTTTCTACTCAATTTCCACTCTCCGCACTCATATGAGCATGGTTTGAATCTCAGGCCTTTTGAACCATTCAAAAATTTATACCAATTAACAACATAGCTTGCTAGCACCACAAATTGTTTCAACTCCAAGGCAGAGAATTCCTAGAAGATATATACATATTGATATATACTTGCATGTAGCCGTATGCTCACTACCTTCGAATTGGGGATATAGTCACTATTTTTGTATTCCCTCCAAGTGTTTGATAAAAAGCATGAATGAATCTTGGCTCTTTAATTGTTGCAGGCCATTTCTACCTATGAGGAGCGAATGAATATGAAGCTTATTATATTCATTCACAAAGCAAAGCTGATACAATTCATGGCAAAGCTTGATGAGGTGTTGTATTTAATCTTGCTCATGAGATCAATTACCTATCTTGTTGGACTTTATTCTTGTAATTAAGGTCCATCCAAAGTTGATGGCTTGTTTGTCAGAAAGATAATCTGAAGGCTATGATTGATTACTTGCGGGCCGATGGAAATGTCTCCATGATTGGTTTATGAGGTTGTTAAATTACTAAATAGGTATATTTACTTTTCATGAGCTTTATCTTCGTTTTTCCATTATGGGAATGTCTCTATGATTGTAACTTTTAACACGTGGAACTCTTGAACCCTATGTTTAGTTACATACTTATATTGGGACTTGTATAAATTAATATGATGGTTTTATTATTATTATTATTAGTAGTAGTAGTAGTAGTAGCAGCAGCAGCTACAAAAGATCAAAAGAACTTAAAGGTGTGGCTTGTGGCTTTCTTGTTGTTTGGGCTTTAACTGCTGCCTCACTTGTCATTGTTGCTAATCTTGTGTGCCACGTCCATTTCAATGTAATTACATAAGTTAGTTTGCTTGATTAATTAATTAATTAGTTAGTGGATTGAATAGCAGAGTACTACATTTTGCATAGGTCTGATGCTGGATGAATTTTCATGTCTTGGCTTTGGGGCTGCTGGATTTTGCTGCTGGAAGACTAGATTTTGCAATTTTGTTGCTGGAAGACTACATTTTGTGTAGGTTTGTTGCTGGATGTTGCTGAATGTTGCTGAATGCGGAGTACTTTGCTTGGTTTTGGATTGGCCTTTGTTGTCTATTGGCTTGACTTTGGAATATGGATTAACTAATGTAATGTACTTTGGATATTTTTATGGTTAATAAAGTTCACTAATTTAGTTCATTGGTTTTGGATTTAATTGCATTTAGTAATTTATTTTCTTTCATATAATTTTAATAATTTAAATTTTTAAATTTCATAATTTTTATTTTAAATTAATAAATAAAATAAATAATCAATTTTTTCAAAAAAAAATGTGATAGAAAATACTAGTCATACACACAATTGATATCCCAAAAAAAAAAAATACAATCCAAAAATTTCTAAAAAAATGAAAATATAAAATAAAAAAATAATTTCCCTCTTCTAAGTAGTATGACATAATTATGATAGGTAAAATCTATCACAACTTGTGACGCGTTTTTATCTGTCATCTTTTCTTGACGCTGGCTATAATGACAGTAAGGATAACCGTCATCTACCCCCTAAGATGACAGTTTTTACCTATCATAATAGGTCATTTTTCTTGTAGTGTTATTAATTAATCAACCCATCGAGATATATTGGTTTCATTTGTTACAACTAGCCAATTGCTTAATACAGTTTTGTACGTCTCGCTATGAAATCATGAAGTACTTGTAAATAAAATCATAGACGTGGTATGCTATGATGTGATAAATTTAAATACAAATCTTAATTACGTTGTGATTTCATACTTTCATTCAACAATGCAATAGACTTTCGTTGGGTCCACCTTAGTTGGGTGTTCTGAGCAACCAATGAGTGTCTTGAGAAAACTTGGGTGGAGTTCGGATCATTTTCAGGATTTAGTTTCCAAGAAAACAAAAACGAAGTCGTAGTCGTAGTTTAAATTAATTTATGTTTTGTCTTTTTCTGTGAGCCCAGTGAGCTTTTGTTTTCACTTTGTTCTCTTTTTCTTCTTTCCCTTACTTTCCTACTGTTTCTTGACAATCAAGCAGATCGGGATTAAGTGTTTACTTTTGGTGTAATTATTCACTCTAACTCGAATAATACATCGGTTTAGTGCTATCAAAATTGGAAGTGAATTAATATCTGAAGCTGACTTGGGAGTGGAATGTATGTTACTAAAAATATGCTATATGGTAGATAGAATTTGCTTTTTAGGTAAGACTAAAATAATTACCGCTGTTAATTTATTTCAATAAGTTCGTACATCATTCAATAATAAGTCCAAGATTTTAATAGTTTTGTTTCCTGAAAATTTGTCATCAGTGCATGAACAAAGTTCAATGGATGAACTTCTCTTAGTTAATTTGAGCTCTTTATGAAACACTAATCTTGCTCTGTACTTTGGAGCATTTTAATAATTGATGTTAAGATTTGCTAATGTAAAAAGGAAAAAAACCTGCTTAAAGGTATTAAAGAAAGAAAAAAGGAACCAATTTGCAGAAGGAGATACTTATAGTGGGAGTTCTATTCTTTGGGGTTTAATTGATGGGAAGAAGAAATAGCTTATATGTTTACAGAATTAGACATTTGATCACTGAGCTAGTTAAGGAAGATAATTAATCACAATGTCTGATGTTATTTCTGTTGGCCTCATCTAATTGTTAAGATTTCATACTTTTTTCTGGTTTTTCATAACTGTGACCTAAAGCTTAATGTATACTTTGATAATTACATAATCGGTTTCTTGCTGATACTTGGCTTTAATTTGTAGACCTGAGGCTCTTTTGGGAGTTGAGAAGATTTACGAAAGAGGAGTTTCTGATTATCTGGTTTGTCCTCTTTATGCCTACAGAATTTGAATTCATACTATGCATGGATTTATAATTCTTTTTTTTTTTAATTTTTGAGAAAGATTTTATGAAATTGAAGCATTATAGTAAAGTGTACCACTCACATGCTTGATTCACTTTGTTTTTATTTACTACCAAGAGGTGCTAACGGTTCATGGTGCACAAAAAGAGGTGGGGAAAAAAAGAAATCTTCTTGCTAGATACATAAATTTTAATATTTGAATCATTTTCAACCAAAGAAATGTGCTGAAGAACAGCATTTTTGTTTATATCAAAGTTCAATTTCATCTTATATCATCTGTTTCCATCTCCTTTATGGTAAATAAAGTCCTTGATGATGACAATAAGAAACACAGAAGAAGTTGTTAATTTCATATCTGGAGATTTTCATCATAGTAGTTCATTGAAAGTGAAGGCAGCTGAATACACATTTTTCTGATGCAGTCTGTCCCTCTTTGGTGTGATTATTTGAAATTTGTGCAAGAATATGATCCATCTATACACGAATGTGCCTAATAAAATATCACAAAGGTGCCTAATACAGTGAAATTAACATATTCAGCTCATGAGATTGCCATTATATATATTGAAAAAGAAATTAATACAAGAAATTGAAAATTAATTGAAACTGGATCATGTTGGATTGTTAGTTAATTATGATGGGAATATAATCTTGGTCTTTTAATTATCATCTATCTAATGCATGTGCACTTTAATTTGTGTCTATCACTAAAGAATAAAGTTGCTTGATTGAACAGCATCATATGACAGAAACTCAAAACTCAATTTCGTTGCCCGAGCATATCATGCCATATTTAGCTCAAAAGTGCAATTAACGTTGACCATTCAGCTAGGTAGCTCATACTAATTAATTTATAGGATTGCTAGTTCTTTATGATTAACTAAAAAGAAAATATTTGACAATTACGAAAACAACAACAATTCATTCCAGTAAACAACATAATAGATACATGGTCTATATTGCAAGTCTTTTTATGATTTTAATTAAAAGAGAAAATGCAAAGGAAATATTATATATAATTGAATGTTCTCCTTGATAATTAGACAAAATGACACCAATCTGGCTAACTAATACAATCATCATAATTATCTGATTTTCATTTTAATTATGTCCAATCATGCTAATTTAATAAAGAACACTAAATACATGAGTATTTATATGTTCAACAACTTCGGCTTATGAAAAATATAAGAGCTGCATTTATGCTTTGTGTTATTAAGTAGGATATGACCATATTATGTTGCATTTGTCAGAAAACTGAAAATTATTCAAAAGGATCTTAAAAGAGATGTGTTGACTTGTGAGCTTAAAAATGAGTTTTAGAAGTTTCTGACATGTCCGTTTGTATCCTTAATTGTGCATGCCCTGTCAGTTTCTGGATGAAACAGGAGAAAGTGACATCTGTGCATTGTCTTTTACTTCCAGTAAGTGAATCACATGTTCTTCACGTGATTTGACATACTTTAGACGGATTTGGCAGTTGTTTTCGTCACTTATTGAAGCACGAGTTAAGCACGTGATTCAAGGTTGTTAACTGACCGTTATAAGGTGGGAAAATTCTGGGTTTGTTTCAACAAACCCAGAAGGCAGCTGGTGAGTGGGGGACGTTTCTAGATTCTTCATCATCTGTATATGGTCTTAGAGGCTATAGATGAGCCATATGAAAAGCTCCTAACTTCTTAATGTTTGTAGCTTGTTCTTGGTGATTGAAATAAGATCATTACTCCGTCCTTCAGTGGATATATGCTATCTCCAAAATGTGCCACTTAAATTGTGCCTCTGTTTTGCTTGTTTCTGTTCTTATTCTTGTGAGGTGTGTGATTTGTTTATCATTTCTATATCACCAATTAGAGAGATCAACCAGATCTTGGTGGTTTTAGATTGAGTTCAATCGATCAAGAATCAATAAGATGTAATGAAAACAAAATGGCAGAATAATGAACGCACATCACAGCAATGTTTCATTCATTTTGAATCTGTATATACAAAACTTGTATCTGACAGTTTACATTTGTTTAATCTAGCGCTGTAACATGCGTACCATCAAAAGCTACAGCCGCCATCTTTGTTTGTCCTCGAGCATCCTTGATCTTATTTTATCCTGGTGATTCTTGAAAGTTCATCTCATTCTCATGTGCTGAGTCACTTGCTGAGATGATGAATACTTGAGGGTCCTTCCTTGAGACATTTCAGCAGAAACCTGATTCATTCTATCAAACATCTGCATCACTAATCACTAAATGATGTAAGATAGTTCTGTTTTGAAATATTAATATGCATGCATCCCCCGCGTTAGTTAGAGCTGCTTGTCATCTTCTATTTTCTTTTGGGTACAGTTTTGAATTTTCAATCAATCAGATTCAGCTGCATGTTTGCTTTTAGTCCAAACTGAAATCAGATATTAAGTATTTTGCTAGAATGGATGCAAAAACCTGATCACACTCAACATTCCAGGGTTGAAGAAAGATGATATGAAGATTGAAGTTGAAGAGAACAGGGTACTGAAAGTGAGTGGGGAGAGGAAGAGTGATGACGATGAGGAAGTTGAAGGAGAGAAATAGCACAGAGCCGTGAGAACATTTGGCAAGTTTTGGAGGTTGTTTAGGATGCCAATGAGTGCTGACTTGGAACATGTTAAGGCTCATTTGGAAAATGGGGTTCTGAGGATCACAGTGCCAAAGTTTGCAGGGGAGCAGAAGAGGCAGCCTAAGGTTATCAACATTGATGAAGAGGCTATTTGTTTATGATCTTTTCTTGGTTTTGTTATGAGATGTTTCTCTTTGGATTTTCTGTTAATTGTATTTTGATGGGTTTTTGAGGATGGCTTGTATGTATTACCAACAATAAAGTGCTTTTTATAAATCCTAGTCCTATAGCATTAAAAGAAATTAATAAAATCATCACACGCCAGTTCATAAGGGTATTCCTTGTGTCATATTAATGTGTTAATACAAAGATCTATTGAAATTATAACAGTTTTGATGAATCCGAATATTCAATAATTGATAAATTGTATTTATAAAAATTAATAACGATGGCACAGAAACAATTCATTCAAGAACTGGCCTACAGTGCATTAATTTAAAATAATTTTGTAATGTAGTCGAGCCCTTATGTGTTTAATTAGCAATCGAAAACTACTTAATTGTACAATGCCATTAAAAGAACATTATAACATTGCCGTTGATGAGGCAACTGGTAATTATTCTGGTAAAGATTTTAAGGCCACTGGTAAAATAACAGAGATAATCTGTTTGGTTTAATGGAAAAACTCTGAGAAAATAAAACTATGAAAACTTTCCAGTTTATTGAATTAATGAATATTGTTTACAAGCTCACGTTTTATATACAAAGTTCACACACGTGATTTCTACATGTAACTAACTAATTCTTCATAACGAACTATGAGCTGTATAACGGCATTTCAACCAACTCAGCTGAACTCCTTTATTTCACTATAATCTTCTGCTGATGTGGCTTCACTGAACTACTTGAATAGTGAGCTTCCTTCACAGCCCCCCTCAAACTCAAGGGACATGGGAGGACGTTGAGTTTGGCTCTCAAATAGTTGAATTTTATGAATGAGAGTGGCTTTGTCATTATATCAGCTACTTGTTCCTCACTTGGTACATAATTGATACTCAATTCTCCAGCAAGCACTTTGTCTCTAACATAATGTATGTCAATCTCAATGTGTTTTGTTCTTGAGTGAAAAACTAGATTGCGAGCTAATTCAGTTGCACTAAGATTGTCACACCAAATAGCAGGCTTTTCTGTGCATTGTAACTTCAACTCAGAAAACAGAGACTGCAACCAGCTTATCTCTGCACTTGCTGCAGCTAATGATCTATATTCACTCTCAGTGCTTGATCTAGCAATGACTGGTTGCTTCTTGGATGACCAAGACATCAGATTGTTACCCAAGTAGACACAGTAAGCACCAACTAACTTCCTGTCATCCAGGTCCCCTGCCCAATCTGCATATGTGAAGCATGTCAACTTCATATCACCCTCTTTAATAAACTTGAGTCCATAATTCTGTGTTGCTTTCAGATACCTCAGCACACGTTTGCATGCCATGAGATGCTGCAAAGTTGATGCCGAAACATATTGACTTAGTTTATGGACACTGAATGCAATCTCTGGTCTAGTTAGAACCAAATATTGCATTCCACCAACGATGCTTCTATAGTGTGTAACATCTTCAACATAATGACCAAGACTTCCTTGAGCTTCTTTCTGTAGTTTCAATCTTGTACCCATAGGAGTTTCAACATCCTTGCAGTTTATCATCTCAACCTTTGATAGTAAATCCCTTATATACTTCCTTTGTGATAAGTATACACAATCTGTGTCATACAAAACCTCAATTCCTAAGAAGTATGAGAGATCTCCAAGATCCTTTAGAGCAAACATTGTGCTAAACTCAGCAATGAAGCTTTCTAATTCAGAACTATTTGGTCCTGTTATTAGAATGCCATCGACATAAATGAGGATTAAGATCAGAGATGACTTACTCCTTCTTAGAAATAAAGAAGTGTCTGAACTAGAATTTACAAATCCCCACTGTAATAGGCATCCTCTCAACTTATCATACCAAGCTCTTGGAGCTTGTTTAAGACCATATAGAGACTTATGAAGCTTACACACATATGCTGGTTTCTCAACATCAACAAACCCCTTTGGCTGATCCATGAACACTTCCTCAGTTAACTCTCCATTGAGAAAAGCATTATTCACATCAACTTGTCTTATCTTCCATTGATTCATCACAGCCAAACTTAGAATTACCCTTACAGTAGCTGGCTTTATGACAAGGCTGAATGTTTCAAAACAGTTGACTCCCATAACTTGTTGGAATCCCTTAGCTACTAACCTACCTTTGTATTTGGCCACATTCCCATCAGTATCGTATTTCACCCTGTACACCCATTTATTCCCAACTACTTTCTGATCAGCCATTTTTGGTACTAGGGACCATGTACCATTTTGCATTAAAGCTGCATATTCTTCTTTCATGGCTGTAAGCCACTTTGGATTTTGTATGGCCTCATACACTGAATCTGGTTCTTTGTGAAGGAGGGTTGCAGTATAAAGTTTAGGTTTGAAGATACCAACTTTGCTTCTGGTAGTCATAGGATGGATATTAGGTTGAACAGAAGATGATGGATAAGGTATAGATTGTGGTGTTGCAATATTTGGTTCTGCAGGCAGTTCTATGGATGGTTCTGTAGATGGTTCACTGGTTGATATGTGTTGTTGTAAAGGAAGGTTCTGATTATCAGTATGAGATAGATTGTTTGAACTCTGAGAGCTACTTCTGATTGAACTTGCAGAATGTGGATTGTATGAGTTATCATTGACTGAAACTGATAATGTCGACAAATGATATATTTGTTGAGGTGTGAAAGATTGTTTCAAGTGTGAAGATGATTCAGTAGAATGAAAAACTGAATCTATGGAATAAGGAAAGATAGACTCATCAAAGACAATATGTCTAACTATGTATACTTGACCAGAAGGATGCATGCATTTGTATCCTTTATGAGATGGACTATACCCAATGAAAATACACTTGCTTGAGTGATAATTGAATTTATGCTTATTGTAATCTCTTAAGTAAGGATAACATATACAGTCAAAGCACTTGAGCATACTATAATCAGGTTTGTGGTTGAATATTTTCTCATAAGGAGTAAGAAGTTTCAAGGTTGCAGATGGCAGTCTGTTGATGTGATACACAGCTGTATGAAAAGCATCCCACCAAAATTTGAAAGGTAGCTTGGCTTGTGCCAATAAGGTGAGTCCTAACTCAACAGTGTGTCTATGTTTCCTTTCAACTACTCCATTCTGGTGATGTGTGTAGGGACAAGAGTGTCTAAAGGTGATTCCACACTAGTTTAGGAAATGAGTGAAAGCTCTATACTCTCCCCCCCAGTCAGATTGCAGGTGTTTAATGGTGGTGCTAAGTTGGTTTTCAACCTGCAATTTGAATAGTTTGAAGACTTCTAAAGCCTCTGATTTCAGTTTGAGAGGATAGATCCAAGTATAACGACTGAAATCATCCACAAAGCTGATATAGTAAGTATAGCCTTCTCTAGATGGGATTGGTGAGGGTCCCCACAAGTCTATATGAATGAGTTCAAGAGCCTTAGTTGTTTTGATTTCTGTACTGGAAAAATGAAGTTTATGAGATTTACCCATTTGGCAGGCTTCACAAATTTGATTCAGTGCTTGTTTTATGCTATTACTTGAGAGATTAACAGAAGCATCATTTTTCAGCAAGTGCATTAGTATTTGAGAGTTTGGATGACCAAAACGTCTATGGAGAAGAATTGCTTTATTATTCAATCCATTACAAGATGAATTTGGACTGGAAACTTTATTGTCTGATGCATTACAAAGAAAAACAGAACTGAAAGCATTATTCTGAGTGTTATTTAGAACATGAGAGGCAAGAGAACATGCAGACAACATAAACAATGGTTGAATATGAGAAGATTGGCACAGGAAAGAGGAAGGAACAGACTCAGATGGCTTGAGTACCAGCTTATACAATCCTTTTTCAGCAAGTCCTTTCAGAAGCACTTGCCTCGTCAGAGAATCCTTCACATAGCAGACATCACCAACAAATTCAATGGACAAGTTATTGTCAGTGGTTAATTTTGATATGCTTAGTAAATTCTTTGTGATTTCAGGCACTAGCAACATATTTTTAAGCAAGATATGAGTTGGTTTATAAGCAGCATTACATCCCTTATAAGTAAAACATGCATCACCAACATGAGTTATAGACAAACCTTGACCATTGCCGATAACAAGCTGATCTGACCCTTTGAATTCTTCTCTGATATTCATGTTAGCCATATTGTTGGTCAAGTGATGTGTGGCACCACTGTCCAGATACCATCCATCATCAGCAGGCCCTTCATAGTTGGTAAAATAGGCTTCAGGAGTATTACATTCTGCAGATGGATAAGATGAATGGTACATGGGATTTAAGCCAGAGTAAAAGGGAGCAGCATAGTTATCTTCCACTGTTGGAGCAGCATAGTTTGTAAATGAATCGAAATTAGCCATATAGGCAGCCTTTGATCCAAATGATCTACCCCTTCCAAAGTGTTTGGGTAATGGAGTAGGACTGTCATCATATCTGTGCCAGCATTCATCTGCTGTGTGACCTGGCTTCTGACATATCTGACATATTGGTGGTGACTCATCAGAAGGCATGTTAGCTGAAGGATGATAAGTTGGAGGAGGATAATTTGGTCTCACAGCTGGTCTTAGAAATTGCATTGATTGTCCTCTGCCATAGCCTCCAAAATTTGCAGCACCAGTAGAAGGTCCTCTAGGATATGTATTATGAAAAACACCTCTTCCACCATTAAAGCTTCTATTACCAAAGCGACCATAATATCCATTACCAAATGTGCCTCTTCTGAAATTTCCTCTCATGTAAGAGTTATTAGCATTCATTGAACTATAATTTGCATTAAGCATGGTTTTGGTACCTTGACTCTGTTCAAGTCTAGCTTCATGTGTCAGCAGTAAAGCATATGCATCATCATAGCTCATCTTATTTGCAGTAATAATTGAAGCTAGATCTAAATAGCCAGAACCTAAACCATTTAAAATCCTCATCAATAGATCTTTTTCAGTAATAATATCTCCAGCACAAGCAAGTTTGTTTGCGAGTAGCTTCATTTTTGCACAGTATTCCTCAATATTCATTGAATCTTTCCTTAAAATGTTCATTTCATAACGAAGTTGCATGATCTTAGCTTCTGATTGAACTCCAAATTGTTTTTCAATAGATTTCCACACGTCAAAAGAGGTATCATAGCTAAGGACTGAACTTAGAATACCTTCACTTATGGTTGATAGCAGCCAACCAAGGAGTGTTTGATCCAGTGCTCTCCAGTTGAGAAAAGCTGGATTTTCAACGTTCTCTCCAGATCCATCAGCTGTTGCATTCGACAGATATTGCTCAGGAATAATTTGTGGTTTTGAAACGAATTTTTCCAGACGATTGCCTCTTATCGAAGTCAGGACTTGTTTTCGCCAAAGTAGAAAATTCGATCGATCTAATTTCACAGTGGCTGCGAAGGTAAATGAAGTTTGTGATGGTTGAATTGAATTCATGATCGATTGATTTGAAGTTGCAGTGCTTGAGTTAGCCATTGTGGCTCTGATACCATGTAAAATAACAGAGATAATCTGTTTGGTTTAATGGAAAAACTCTGAGAAAATAAAACTATGAAAACTTTCCAGTTTATTGAATTAATGAATATTGTTTACAAGCTCACGTTTTATATACAAAGTTCACACACGTGATTTCTACATGTAACTAACTAATTCTTCATAACGAACTATGAGCTGTATAACGGCATTTCAACCAACTCAGCTGAACTCCTTTATTTCACTATAATCTTCTGCTGATGTGGCTTCACTGAACTGCTTGAATAGTGAGCTTCCTTCACACCACTAAAGCTAAAACGTAATCAGAGAAATGTAATGTGTTTGCTTAGTTTGCTTTTTGTTTTTTATATTTGTGTGGCTAATGCTTTGCTTAGATTGCTTTATATATATATATATATATATATTTAATTGGCTTTCTCGCGGGATATTGTTTTCTCCTTTGATTTTCTATTTTTTGATGATGGTGTACACGTACAAAGATCGTGTAATAAAGTGCTTTTAGTAAATCATGGTCGGTTTACTATCAATTAATCCAATTTAATTCGCTTTGGTATTTGTTAGCATCATTGTTATTATAAGCGGACCTATACAATTATAGAAAGAACGCCAACGGACCAAGCTCTACCAGCAAATTAATGAGATTGCTCTTGTACACGATTAAAATAATTTCAATTTCATCGTATTTATGTGTGTGTGTGTCTATATATATATAGAGAGAGAGATTGTACATTGACGAAATAATGATAATTTAGCAAATCTAATTTTCATTTATATTAATTATGTTAATTTATGCTATTTTAATAAAGACCACTCGAACATTTATATATCCAACATGTAAAATTTTAAAACAATATTTGCCAAAGTCTGACGAAGAGACTACCAAAGCTTAATTGTAATTAATCAAATAAAAAAAGTGTTTGCTTTGCTTGATGTGATGTTTGCTTCTGATCTTTTTTTGGTTTTCTTGTGGGATGTCTCTTTAGATGTTTTGTTTATTATATTAACAACAATAAAGTGCATTTTATAAATCTTGTCCTACAGTCAGTAGTAAAAGAAAAGAGATTGCCACTTTCCCCCTATAGTAATTAACATACATCATTTATCCCTCTTATGTTTTTATAATGGCCAAAAAAATCCCCTGACATCATAAGTTTACAATATTATCTTTATTTTTAATTATTCTTTTATTTACATTTATTATAAATTAAATAAATTACATGAATAGAAACTAAATAAAAAAATTAAGTATTAAAAATAAGAAATATATGTTTTGATATGAGCAAAAAAATTAATAATAATTTTTTTGTAATTATTTATTTTGTGAACATTTTCTTATAATAAACATTTTGTAATATTTTAAAATTAAATGTAAAAAGTATAGGCAAAATATTTTATTATTTATCTTATAATAAATTTTTATTTGTCATTCAAATTTTCTTATAATAATTTTTTTATCATTTTATAATAACTTTCTTAAATATTTATTATAAGAAAATTTGCACAAAATAAATAAGTACAACAAAAAAATTTTATTATTAATTTTTTTCTTATATCAAAACATATATTTCTTTTTTTTAATGCTTAATTTTTTATTTAGTTTCTATTCATGCTATTTATTTAATTTATTATAAATATAAATAAAAGAGTAGTCGAAAATAAGGGTAATATTGTAAACTTATGTTATCAAGGGGGTTTTTGACCATTATAAAAATAGCAGGGGGAAAATGGTATATGTTGATTACTGGCAATTTCCCTAAAAGAAATAATGAGCTTGGTTTTTATTAATAAACATTAGAAAAAAAAAAATTTTTCTCTAGAACTTATTATGGATTTTAAGCTAAAAAAAAATATCCTACTCCAATTTCTAAAGATATTCCCTCTTATTTCATATTGATGTGTTAATACGAAGATTCATTGCAATTATAATAGTTTTGATGAATTTAAATATTCAATAACTGATAAATTGTATTTATAAATATTAATAGCAATGACACGGAAACAATTAAATCAAATTAAACAATTGTTCTACTCACCATTTTTTCCTTTTGTTTCCAAAACCCATTAACCACCGACATCGAACCATATTAATTTAAAATATTGTTCAACTGAGATTTGAATTTTAAAATTACATACACAAACACAACCGATTTAAAAAAAAAAAAAAAGAATACTGCTAATAAAATATTTCAGCCATCAAAAGCCACATACCTAAGGTATGATGAGCAAATCCTCCCAATGATCCTGAAATTACTCTCGCACCCTATCAAAATAATTTTAATTTCATCATATATGCACACAGACACACACACAAAATGTAAATAATTTTTGTATATAAAATATTTGAAATAATCACTAAACAACAATTCACAAGGTAGATTATACCCAGACGAAATAATGCCATTTTAATAAAGAACGCTGGAGCATTTATATATCTAACAGGTAAGATTTCAAAACAAATTTTACCGAAGGCAAAGTCTGGTGAAGAGAAATGTTATATGTCTATAACCGTACAGGCGCAGCAGAAGGATAAGTCAACAAAAACGAAGTTTCAATAAGAAATTAATTCATTACTTTCCAAATGATCATCTTAAGGCTCATTTGGAAAATGGTGTTCTGAGGATCACAGTGCCAAAGCTTGCTGAGGAGAAGAAGAGGCAGCCCAAGGTTATTAACATTGATGAAGAGTCTGGTAATTCTTCCGGTGAAGATAGTAAGGCCACCAAGGCTCAAATGTAATTGATTAAAGAAAGAAGTGCTTGCTTTGCTTGATGTGCCATTTGTTTTGTGATCTTTTCATGGTTTTGTTGTGTGATGCTTCTCTTTAGATGTTCTGTTTATTGTATTTTGATGGGTTTTTGAGGATGGTTGTATGTATTAACAACAATAAGGTGCTTTTTATAAATCCAGTTCCTAATTTTGTAAAAGAAATTAATACTCTTGGTTTATTTTTAATGAAAAATTAAAAAGAAAAAGCTTTTTTCTATGGCATATATTATGCATTTTAAGAAAAAAAAAATATCACATTCCAATTGATGAAGACATTCCTTATGTCATTTTGATGTGTTAATAGAAAGATCTATATGAATTATAACAATTTTGATGAATATAAATATTCAATAACTGATAAATTGTATTTATAAATATTAATAGTGGTGGCATATAAACAATTAATTAAAGGACTCGCCTATAGTGAATTAATTTAAAGAGTATAAATATTTTAATAAATCATGCTCGGTTTACTATTAATTAATCAAATTTAATTTACTCAAATTACTCCTCTACATGATCAAAGTAATTTCAAATATACAACACACAAAATGTAAATGACTTTGAAATATAAAATATTTAAAATAATCACCCCACTAACAATTCACCAGCAAGATTATAAATACTCGAAATAATGATAATCTAGGGGGTACAATCATAATAATTTGATTTTTATTTATATTAATTATATCAGAAAGAGTACTCGAGATTATATATATCCAACAGCTAAAATTTCAAAACAATATTTGCCAAACTCTGATGAAGAGAATACATATATATATATATATATATATATATATAACATGCACTCGCACACATTCTATTGTTTAATTAAAAAATTCGAAAGCCCATTATATATATGATAAAGACTCACCGACACCAAACCATATTCATTTAATGGAATTGTTTTCAACTGAGATTTGAAATTATATACACAAACACACCTGTTTTTTTTTTTTTTTTAAATTACTAATAATAAAATATTTCAGTCGTCCTCTGTTCAGCCGTCAAAAACCCATTTATATATCTAACAGATAAGATGTCAAAACAAATTTTGCCGAAAGCAAGAAGTCTGGTGAAAAGAAATGTTATATGTATATAACCGTACAGGCGTAGGGGAAGGATAAGTCAAAAGAAAAACGATGTTTCCATAAGAAATTAATTACACATTTACACTCAATAAGAAATCAATTCATTACTTTCTAGCGTTTTTTTTTTTAAAAACGCAGTCTATTTTTTAATTAAAAAAATTCGAAAACCGATTACATGATAAAAACTCACCGACACCGAACCTTATTAATTTAAAATAGTTTTCAACTAAGATTTGAAATTACATTCACAAACACACCCAACTAATAAAGAAAAATTCTAATAATAAAACATTTCAGTCATCAAACACACCATCGATTTTAACAGAAGGTATATGGTTTAACAACTCCCAATATTGTCCTCCATCCTTTCTGCACTTCTCTGCTATCAACGGACAACTCCAGATCTGTAATTGCAAAAGTGAGGAAGGCAGGCCCTTCTCCGGAAAGTATTTGAGCTTGGGACAATCCCCGAGATGCAATTCAGTGAGGTTTTGAAGATCAACAATTGAAGAAGATAGGCGTTCCAGATTTGGAAAATCGGAAATCCGCAGATATGTTAGAGAGGTAGGAAGAGGAAGCGTGGTCCCCATTCTTATGTCCTCCGGTGGGAATGACACCATGTCGTCATCGCATCCGCTGATTGTAAGTTCTCTTAGAGAGGAGAATCTGTGAAATCCCCGGCCCCGCCCAATCAATGACTTCCAAATCTTCTTCTTACCATCAATGTCCAGTGAATGAAGGTTGGTGGGAAGGCCATCTTCTTTTTGTGGTTGTTGGACAAACTGTAATGTGAATTTCTATCTAATGAACATCCTAATCCTTTGAGTTATTTTGGGATTGTTGATTTATATATAATGTTTAATATCCAAAATTCAGATGATGATAATCTTCGCAGTAGTTTTGTCAAGTTTTCTTTTGTGTTGGTGTTGGTATTTTAATTTTGTACGTACCTAATGTTAAGGTCAATAGGGACCTAATTTAAAAACTATTATAATTTTACATATATAGATGCAAATTCATGTTTAAGAATCCTTTTAATCAACCATTCCAGTGTTTTATATTGAGTAATTGGTTCAATATTAATACAAACTATTTTAAGTAACGTGTGGCATATTCTAGTGAGCTCCAACTCCGACGATCGATTTCTTTTTTTCTTTTTTAGGACAAAGAAAGAAACCAAATTATGAGCTTGTGAAAAGCAGAATGAGAAAAGTGAGTAAGCAGATTGAGTTTGTGATTGTGTCTAGTAAGCCTAGAAATCAAGCAAAACCTACTATAAAAGTGAAAAGAAAAACGGAGCCCACCACAAATATAAAATCAGAGGAGCACATAAATTTTAAGAAAAAAAAAAAGGAAACAGCCAAGCCAAGAATCATATGCCTTTGCTTTACATATTAAATTCAAATAAAAGTCAAGCCGGGAATCCTGCCTTTGCTTGATATTTGACAAGATTAATTGGACGTTACACATTATTTCACAGAGAATAAAACTTGTAAAGAACCAAACCCATCAAACCCTTTCTTTATCTTAAATGCCAGGAATATAATTAGCTTGGAATACAGTTATACTCTTCTCCTTTGTCTATTGGTACAGGTTAATCTCAGCTGTTTGAAGAGAGTCTATCAATTCTTCTTAGCTAAGAATATAAAAAATGTATAAACTTAACAGCTAATGACATAATTAACATAACACAATTATTACACTAAATGAAAGAAAAGAATTTAACAAGCTTCCGCACGGTCTTGTTTCAGGCTGGACATTGGTGAATTGACCAAAAGATCAATAAAAGAATCTCAAAAAACCAAATGGAAATGGGACTAATTTTCAGATTTTTTCAAATTATACTTATTTACAAAAGCAATACAAAATGATTTCCTTTTCAAATTACACTTATTTACTAATAGTGGTGATTAATTTATTTAGCTTGTCATAGTTTTCAATTAAGAATGAAGTTCAATCAATTTTTTTTGGGGGGGGGGGGGGGGCAAAGATATTTTTTATTTTTTGGGGGGCAAAAAAAAAACATAATTTTATTTTTTTTCTTTTAGATTTTAATTCCTAGGATCTAATTTCACTCTGTTTCGATTATTGATGTTGCTCAAGAGGGCAGTAAAAGCTTGCTGAAAGTCATCAAATGCTTGCATCTCATCTCACAAATTGGGCAACTATCGGTTGGTTTCTCTACGGGTTGCCATCATGAATTGAAAGTGACAACAACCACCAACTTAAAAATAATTTCAAGTATCTTTTTTACTTGAAATCTTTGAAAAGAAAAATTAATCAGATTGGATTATACATATACATAAATTCGATACCAGTTTAAAATGTGAGTATGATTAATTAATAAGAGAGAACAATAATTGATCATGTCCCAAAACAGAGAAAATTAGATTGTACAAACTTGCGTGCAGGCATATCATATGTTAATCTTAATATTTTGTTGCTGAAAATTAATTAATTAGTTCCACTACTCCCTTTCTTAATTTTGTGTTATGTACCACATTGGCAACTTCTGAAATATGTTGCATATTTGTTAATTCAAAGAAATAGAACTTTTGTATCAATCAGACTTTAATTTATTAATATTCTTCATCATTATGATTAATGGCTTAGCAAATGTAGGAGGAGGGTCAGCCAAAATAAATAAAGTACTTTCTCATGCATTAACCTTTATTAAAAGGACTTATTAATTGTTGCAGTTAAAAAAATAAATAAATCAAGTTAAAACAGTTCCAACTCAAAATCAGTAGGGTGTAATTGGGTTGTTATAAATATTTCAAAATTTCAGCCTAATTTAATTGTGTATGCACAAACTAATTTTAGCACTTCTTTCGTATTAATACTCATAAACTTCAACCTTATTTTATTTTGATGCACAATCTAACTTAACAAAAATAATATTCAAATTGTCACAAAATGTTTTTTTTCTTTAAAACAACGTTGTACAATAGTTAATTTTTCTTCTTCTTTACTCCAGGATACAGCTCCGTACTCTACTTTTTTGTCGTTATTCAGCCGAGCCGTTAGATTTTAATTACGTTGATCTAACGGTTGGGATTTGTAAATGAATAACGAAGTGGCGTTTGGCTACCGTCTGAACCCACAGTGTCTAGTTGGTTTTGTGATTTTTTGCTATCTTCTCTGTAACGCTTGACTAGTTCTAGAAAAGTCGACCGCCATTGACAGCAAATCTGAAGCATGCATTATTTTTGGGCATCGATTTTTCTTCTTTAAATCGGATATTCATTTCTTTTCTGTGGCAATAATATCATAAACTAATATTTCCTACTTTATTACGAAGGTTTAAAGTTCACCTTTCACACTAATGTCATTCAGTTCTTGAATTCTTGATAGGTTAAGTTTTTTGTTAAGCGCTAATCAAATATGTCATACATCAAAATGCAGGTCTTGCATTTCAATCGTTGAATACTGCCTCTTCTCTTAGTAATTTTTAAATTCGTACTATCTTATAATTGGATCATCGATATTTTAAGTGCGAGACCTTAATAAAACTAAAATTGTCCTTAATATTAATAATATTAATCACTTATATATAATATTGGCTTAAATTTTTTAGTAGATAATTAAATTAACTTTTACTAATTTACTAACAACCCCTTAAATTAATTATGTAGTTCGCGACCTATTTTCCTCATAAATAAGAGTAGATGATTAAAGCCTCCTTTAGTCGATGGGCCATAATCATTGGAGTGAAATTTAAAAGGAAAAAAAAAAGCTTTGGACTAGTTTTCCTCAAATGGCTGAGTGCATCTGAAATTTGCGTTGCTTTTTTTATATAGGAATAAGAGATGTACCTCAATTCTTTTGAACGCATGTAAATTAAATCCATAAGCTTCGAAGAAGTAAATTAGTCAAATTAATCAAAACATCCATTAAGCTGGTCAGAGGATCAGACCGCTCTCTATCCACCCTTATCACCGCCTGGTCAAAACTCATTTTTCTTTGAAAATAGACAAATAATAAAGCCACTACAAGTTAAGCAGATCAAATAAACAGAGGAAATAGCTGAGCAATTCTTTGTGCAATGGCCACAGCAACAACAAAAATATGTCTACATGACTACATTAATCCGACTGGCGTGGTACCATCGCCATGCAGCATTACAGCAACATTTGATCATCTATCAATTTTCATGATATGAGATTAGAAACATTGAGTTTATAATTTTATGTAATTTCATAGAAAAGATATAATTGATTTGAGTTAGTTTAACATATAAGGAAGGAGTAATGGGGAATGATATCGCTGTGGCATGTGATGAGTAAAGATAGACGACAAATATTGATCATGTAATAGTGAAATATGTATTTACTGAAAAATATTTGGCAATAAAATGATGCTATAAGAATTTAATTTTAGTTGCAAGAAAATAAATTGACAATTAAATTAATAGATATATATGCAATGCTTCGAGTTTATCTTATCAGTTCGCTAACCATTTTGTAACTACATATTAATTAGAAGTTCAATTTATTTTGACCAAAGACTCCAAAGAATGTCGAGAAGAGATTTGATTTTGGTATTAATAAAAATAGAAATGAAATAAGTCAAAAACAATTACAAGAACAACAATAAAAGCATATTTTATAAAAGCCACAAATACATAATATAAATTTGATTTTGAATTACGTAATTACTAATTTATATAGTAAGAGGGTCTTATAGAAAAATAGGAATTTTTTAAAAGAGATTTGCTTAAGGAAAAAGTTTAGTTTGGTCTAGTTTGTGAAGGCTCAAGTAATTGAAAGCAATGCAAGTGAAAGAAACACAAACTTCTAATTTTTACTAAGTAATCGCTAAAATATTTGACAAGTTTGAGATTTAAAAAAGGCCGAGAAAATAGACCAATAATAAAGACCCTACAAGTTAGCAGAACAAATAAACTGAGGAAAACAGGGTAGATATTTACCATTATACATATTTTTTTTCTTTTATTTTTCCCAAAAACGAATGTTGCGAAATTTTTATGATAGAGAACAAAACTCAGGGTTCAGCAATAATCATCAGCTCACTGGCCGTTGGTTCAAAATGACAATTCTTATTAGTCAAAGAATCAAAATGATTTTTAGTTGTTTATAAGTAGAGCACTAGATCAACAAATAATTGAAGACTTGCTTTTGCTATTGAACCATGCGATGGCAATTCGAAGACTAGAGCTTAACTCTGCCATTCGAAGTAAGCAACTCATCTGCCCAAAGAATGCCAAGATACAACATCAAGAATTACATACAGGCCATCACATATTACATCTCTCCTCTGTTTTAAGAGAGATTTACGAACCCACGCACTAGGAGTAATTAATTAATTTATACAGTTCATTACTCATTCCTCCTCTATTTCAAAACCAAACCATTTATTATGACGCAAGGTACTTTTCTTCTAACCGAGCAATTTATAATTAAATAAATCATTCAAAATCTCCTTTAGTCGAACCCCCATTTATATGGTTTAATAAAATATCACAAAGTTGCCTAATTCAGTGAAATAAACAAATTCAGCCCATGAGATTGCCATTATATATATTGAAAAAGAAATTAATGCAAGAAATTGAAAGTTAATTAACACTGGATCATGTTGGATTGTTACTTGTTAATTACGATGGGAATATAATCTTGGTCTTTTAATTATCATCTAGCCAACCCATGCACAATAGCTTCATTTGTGTCTGTCACTAAAGAGTAAAGTTGCTTGATTGAACGGTATCTTATGACAAAAACTCATAACTCTATTTCATTGCCCGAGTATACCATGCCACATATGTAGCTCAAAAGTACAATAACATTGAACATTCAACTAGCTAGCTCATTCTAATTAATTTACAAGATTGTTAGTTTTTTATGATTAACTAAAAGAGAAAATATTTGACAATCACGAAAACAATAATAATTCACTCTCATAAATAAACAACAAAATAAATGCATGGTCTATATTGCAAGTCTTTTTATGATTTTAATTAAAAGAGAAAATACGAAGGACATATTATGTATGGTTGAATTTTCTCCTTGATAATAGACAAGATAACATTGATCTAGCTAACTAATCTGATCATCATAATGTTAGGAAATTGGTGGGTGAAGCAGACACGCAGCTAAAGTAAAATTGGTAGAAAAATAAAGAACGAGCACAATAGAGGACACCAGAAATTACGTGGTTCGGCTTTTAGCCTACGTCCACGGGCGAAGACAGAAGGAAATATTTTACTAGTGAAAAGGAGTTACAAGTATTGTAGTATTTTAGCTCACTTCCCAAAACCCCAATACACCCAAACTCTCTAACTCACTAGACACTCAAGAGTTTATTAAACTCTTAAAACTCTCAACACTCAAGAAAGCAATGCTTCTCTCTCGATGGAAATTGAATACAAATGAATGAGTGAGCTCTTCCTTTTATAGCCAAAATCTTGGCTACTATTCACGTATTTTTTTTAATTATTTATTATTATTCAAAATTTCAAAATTCAAAGTTTGATATTCAAACTTTGAATATCTAGAATTTTGAATTTGATATTCAAAGTTTGAATATCTAGAAGTTTGATTTTGATATTCAAACTTTGAATATCAAGACACCAAATCTTGACATTCTCCCACTTGGAGATTTGATTGAGAACCAATCAATCTCCACACCATCCTTTCTGCTTCGCCATTGTCATGTTGCCTACGTTGCTGCTAGGCCACAAGAGGATCTACTCCAGACAAACTTGTCAGTAGTGATCGGCTTGGTCAAAACATCTGCTAGGTTCTCTTTGGTATGGATTTTCTGCAAATCCACACTTCCATCTTCCACTACTTCACGAACGAAGTGATACTGAACTCCTATGTGCTTTGTCCTGGAATGAAAGGCTGGATTCCTTGCAATGTGCAAGGCACTCTGACTGTCACAAAATACAGGAATTTTCTGTTGTTTGTGCCCGAGCTCCTCCAATAACCTTTGTATCCAAATAGCTTCCTTGCAAGCTTGTGTAGCTGCCATGTATTCTGCTTCTGTTGTAGATAAAGCCACAACGGCCTGCAGTTTCGAAACCCAGCTAACAGCTGCTCCCGCAAGTGTAAACACATAACCAGTAGTGGATTTTCTTTTATCAAGATCTCCTGCAAAATCTGAATCCACATAACCCCTGACAGTAAACTCTGATCCTCCATAACATAATGCAACATCTGAGGTTCCTCTGATGTATCTCAGAATCCTCTTCACAGCTATCCAATGCTCTCCACCAGGATTCGCCATGTATCGACTGACTGCTCCCACTGCTTGTGCAATGTCCGGTCTAGTACATATCATAGCGAACATCAAACTTCCCACTGCTGATGCATACGGTACTCGAGACATCTCCTTCCTCTCTGCTTCATTGCTAGGACACATACTTGAGGATAATTTGAAATTAACAGGAAGTGGGGTAGAAATTGACTTACAATCTTGCATGTTGAAGCGTCGCAAGATTTTCTTCAAGTAATTCTTCTGTGAAAGCCAAATCTTCATGTTATTTCTGTCTCGGTGAATTTGCATCCCTAGAATCTTGTTTGCTGGTCCCAAGTCCTTCATTTCAAACTCCCTAGCCAACTGTGCCTTCAATTCTTGGATTCGATCTTTGTTGGGACCTGCTACCAACATGTCATCCACATACAACAGCAAAATGATGAAATCATTATCTTCAAACCTCTTGTAATATGCACAATGGTCTGAACTGAGTCTGTTGTATCCAAGGCTCATAATGAAGGAATCAAATCTCTTATACCAACACCTCGGTGCCTGTTTGAGACCGTATAGAGATTTGTTCAACCTGCAAACCAAGTTCTCATTTCCTATTTTTGCAAAACCTTCTGGTTGGAGCATATATATTTCTTCTTCAAGTTCTCCATGAAGAAATGCAGTTTTAACATCTAACTGTTCTAAATGTAGGTCAAATGTAGCACACATTGCCAAGACTATTCTGACTGTTGTGAGTCGAACCACTGGAGAAAATATCTCGTTGAAGTCAATACCTTCTTTCTGAGCATATCCTTTCACCACCAATCTTGCACGATACCGCTCCACTTGGTCATTGCCATCACGCTTGATCTTATAGACCCATTTGTTTCCAATGGCTTTTCTTCCACGTGGTAGTGGTACAAGTTCCCATGTCTTGTTCTTGTGTAGAGCTTCAATTTCTTCCTGCATTGCTGTCATCCACAAAGCAATATTTGAGCTTTCTAAAGCTTCATGGAAAGTTGATGGCTCTCCATCCTCCGTTAAAAGACAGTATGCAACGTTGATCTCTGTGACATACTCCGAGTGCCACGTTGGCGGTCGTCTCTCACGAGTTGACCGACGAACTTCTGGAGCCTCGGACTCGACTGGTTCTTGTTCCTCGTTCTCTGGTGCTGCTTCAGAAGAATCTGAATCTTCTGGATTATTTTCCACATATACTGGTACAATCTCTGACTTTTCTTTTACAGTGCTTTCATCCTCATCTTTCCTTTGCAGTTGATCTTCTATAAAGATAACATCTCTGCTGATGACGATCTTGTGGGCAGTGGGGTCCCACAGACGATACCCCTTTACTCCATCAGCATACCCTAAGAAGATACATCTTCTAGATTTTGGATCCAGCTTTGTTCTTTCTTGGGCATTGTACATCACGTACACAGGACATCCAAATGCATGTAGGTAGGAATAATCAGCTGGCTTTCCAGTCCACATCTCCATCGCTGTCTTCAACCCAATAGCTGTAGATGGCGACCGATTTACTATATAACAGGCGGTTTTGGCTGCTTCTGCCCAGAATGAATTGGGTAAACCAGCAGTCCTCAACATAGCTCTTATTCTTTCTGTAAGAGTTTTGTTCATCCGCTCCGCTACTCCGTTTTGTTGAGGAGTGTATGCCACCGTGAACTGCCTCTGAATACCTTCTTGCTTACAGAAAGCAAGAAACTCTCCGTCTGTATATTCTCCACCATTGTCTGTCCTCAAGCACTTGATCCTTTTACCAGATTCAAGTTCCACCCGCGCTTTATATTCTTTAAACACTAGAAATACATCTGACTTTTTCTTAATTGGATACACCCAACATCTTCTGGAATAATCATCAATGAAAGTCACCATGTACTTTGCACCTCCCATGGATATATCCGGTGATTCCCAAACATCAGAATGAATCAAGTCTAGAATGCATTTACTTCTAGCAATAGATCTACTGAATTTTAATCTATGCTGCTTACTTGTAACACAATGCTCGCAAAATGGTAAACTTACCGATTTGAGCCCCGGAAGCAATTTTCGCTCAGAGAGAATCTTCAAGCCTTGTTCTGACATGTGGCCAAGTTTGAGATGCCACATCATCGTTGATTCTTCTCCATTTGACGCGACACACGCATCAGCCTCCTGTAGTGTTTCTCCTTTAAGCATGAATAAATTAGCACTGATCTTTTCTGCCTTCATCAATACAAGCGCGCCTTTAACGATCTTCATAATTCCATTCTCCACATGAGTTTTGTACCCATGACTATCCATTTGTCCCAAAGACAATAGATTTTTCTTCAGGCCGTTGACATGTCGTACCTCCCCAATTGTGCGAATTGTACCATCAAACATTTTTATTTTGATAGTACCAATACCAGCGATCTCCAAGGCATGATCGTTACCCATATATACAGATCCTCCTGAGATAGGTTCATATGTGTGGAACCATTCTCTTCTAGAGGTCATGTGCCAGGTAGCTCCTGAGTCTATAAGCCAGACATCAGAAAGTCGTTTTCTGCCTTCTGAAATAGTTGTTGCCTCGCTGTAAAAAATTTCGCCATCATCCGAGGTACTTGCTACACACCCCTGAGCATTTGATGACTCAGGTTCTTTGCCCTCTCTTCTCTTCTGGTTACTCCAACACTCTTTCTTGACGTGCCCTTTCTTGCCACAGTTGTAGCATTTAACATTTTTCTTACTTCTGGATTTTGATCTACCTTGATTTTGACTCCCACTGGGGCCACGTTCCGTTGATCTCCCTCTCGTCACCGATAGCGCTTCTGCTTGCTGCGAACTTGCTTGTCTGTTTTCCTTATTTTTCCGCCTGCTCTCCTCATTTAATACGGAGGCTGCAACATCGTCGAAAACTAGACTCTCCACTGGATTGTTGTTCGTCAGGTTGATGATGAGTTGATCATACGAATCTGGTAGACTTTGAAGTAGAAGCTCTGCACGTTCATTTTCCTCTATATTATGACCCAACATTGTGAGTTGTGAAAATAGAGTCTTCAATGTGTTGATGTGGTCGGTCACCATTGTAGATTCCGCCATTCGAAGAGTATAGAGTTTTCTCTTCAAGAAAATTTTGTTGTGTAGTGATTTGGCCTCATACAATTTTGTGAGAGTATCCCATATTTCCTTCGCCGTATTTTTCTCTGCCACACTGGATAATACTCCATCCGCAAGTGCCAAGTGTAGATCAGAAATGGCATTACCGTCTACCTCGTTCCACTTGTCATCAGTTATCTCCATGGGCCTTTCTCCAATTGCTGCCAAACAATTATTTTTCCTCAATACAGCTTTCATCTTCATTTTCCACAACGAAAAATTATTTCCGTTAAACTTCTCAATTTCATACTTTGCCGCCATTTTGTTGATAATACTGCACACAAGCTAGTGTACCACCTTGAATAGTTGTGAGTATGTGTGAGAATGCACACCAGGAAAGTTCCCAGGAAAGACTGGAGGGGTCACAGTGGTCCCACTTAAAACCCAGACTCCTTAAGCTCTTATCGCCTTTGTGACAGAACTTTCCTAGACATGTACAAAACTACACAGTTGCTTTACTCACACCACTATTCCCTGCTTTGCACCGCAAAATTCTTGGATCGCTTCCACCGTTTCACGTGAATAGTGCCGTATACCGTATACGTGAATAGTGTCGTACGTCGTATATGTGAATAGTATCGTACGCCGTATACGTGAATAGTACCGTACGCCGTATACGTGAATAGTGCCGTACGCCGTATACGTGAATAGTGCCGTACACCGTATACGTGAATAGTTCCTGACTCCAAAAATAAATACAACCAATAGCTCTGATACCACTGTTAGGAAATTGGTGGGTGAAGCAGACACGCAGCTAAAGTAAAATTGGTAGAAAAATAAAGAACGAGCACAATAGAGGACACCAGAAATTACGTGGTTCGGCTTTTAGCCTACGTCCACGGGCGAAGACAGAAGGAAATATTTTACTAGTGAAAAGGAGTTACAAGTATTGTAGTATTTTAGCTCACTTCCCAAAACCCCAATACACCCAAACTCTCTAACTCACTAGACACTCAAGAGTTTATTAAACTCTTAAAACTCTCAACACTCAAGAAAGCAATGCTTCTCTCTCGATGGAAATTGAATACAAATGAATGAGTGAGCTCTTCCTTTTATAGCCAAAATCTTGGCTACTATTCACGTATTTTTTTTAATTATTTATTATTATTCAAAATTTCAAAATTCAAAGTTTGATATTCAAACTTTGAATATCTAGAATTTTGAATTTGATATTCAAAGTTTGAATATCTAGAAGTTTGATTTTGATATTCAAACTTTGAATATCAAGACACCCAATCTTGACACATAATAATTCGATTTTCAATATTTAATTATGTCCAATCATGCTAATTTAATAAAGAACACTGAAAATTTGAGTATTTATATTTTCAACAACTTTGGCTAAGTTAAAAAAAATATTAGAGCTGCATTTATGCTTTCTGTTATTAAGTAGGCCATGAACATATTATGTTGCATTTGTTAGAAAATTATTGAAAAAAATCTTAAAAGAGGTGTATTGAATTGTGAGCCTGAAACTGAGTTTTACACGTTTCTGAGATGTCGGTTTACAGCCCTGATTGTGCATGCCCTGTCGGTTTCTAGATAAAACAAAAGAATATTGACATCTATGTATTGTCGTTTACTTCGTGTAAGTAAATCACATGTTCTTCACGTGATTTCACTTACTCTATACGGCACATTTGGCAGTCGTTTTGGTCACTTACCGAAGCGCCAGTTAGTACTTGATTCAAGGTTGTTAACTGACCGTAACAAGGTGGGAAAATTCTGGGTTTGTTAATGTAGCTGGTGAGTGCGGGACCTTTCTATATTCTTCATGATCTGTATATATAGTCTTAGAGGCTATATTTGAGACCTCTGAAAAGCTTGTAACTTCTTGGTGATGGAGATAAGATTGCTACCTTGTTCTTCAGTGGATATGATCGTCCAAGCCGAACCACTTAAATTGTGCCTCTGTTTTGCTTTCTGTTCTTATTCTTGGGAGGTGTGTGATTTGCTTGTCATTTCTAAATCATCAATTAGAGAGTTTAGTGAGATCTTGCTGGTTTTAGGTTGATTTTAATGGATCAAGAATCAACAAGATGTAATGAAAACAAATTGAGAGAATAATGCACACACATCACAGCAATGTTTCATTCATTTTGAATCTATATATACAAAACTTATATCTGGTGGTTTACGTTTGTTTAATCTAATGGCTATAACATGTGTACCGTCAAAAGCTACAGCAGCCATCTTTGTTTGTCCTCGTGGCATCCTTGATCTTATATTATCCTGGTGGTTCTTGAAAGTTCTTCTCATTCCCATGTGCTGAGTTGCTTGCTGAGATGATGAATACTTGATGGTCCTTCCTTGAGACATTTGATGAGAAATGATGTAATCAATATAGTTCTATTTTGAAAAATCAATATAAATAAATCCCCTTAGATTCTCTTTGTCTCATAGCACAATGGGTGATGATTTGATGAGAAATATTAATATGCATGCATCCCTTGCATTCGTTAGAGCTGCTCGTCTTTTTCTTCTTTCTTTTGGGTACTTTTTTATTTCATTCAGTCAAATTCAGTTGCAATCAGATATTAAGTATATTTGCCAGAATGGATGCAACAAAAATCCTATCTGATCTGTAGTTCATGAAAAGCGGTCGAATGCTTCCGGCAATTCAAGGCAGATAGAAGCTTGGTTGATTGATTGCTCTTCATGTGAAATTCTACCTAATGCCTATCCTTTTAATGGTTTAAATTCTTCTTTTTTTCTTTGAATTGTTGATTTATACTGTCTTGTATGCAAATTAAATTCGAAATTTCGGATGATGATAATCTTGATTTAGAACAGATTAGGTAACATGTGGCATTCTACAATCTTGCAATGCCATTTCTTGTTATGGCAGCAGCATTTTTTTCTCAATTGTTTGTGTGGACTAATTTGCTGAATTCAAAACCTGGCATGTTAAAACGGCATCGTTTCGTCTAAGATTGATACCAAAACGGTGAGGCATGAAGGTGTTTTGGCTAAGGTTTAAGTTCTGCATGTGACAAGCACGTGAGAGAAGAATCAAGTTAGTCATAAGGTTTAAGTTCTGCATGTGCCTCATTGCACAGCTGAACGACGTAAACAGTGCTGGTTTCTGTGTGTGATTGTTTGTTAATCTTGCTTATTTCTTGTTTCCTAATGGCTGAAACCTTGCTTTAAGTTCTTAAGTCATCTATTGAGTTCATCGAGGTCATTCAATTGTTCATATGTAGCTAGTTTGATCTTGAACAGGGTCTTGGGCAGTGTTTTGATGCCTTGATTAGCGGCTATCTTGACAGTACAATTGGTATCAGAGCTAGTTCTTCAGATCAAGATCCAAGTATGGCTCCATCAAAGATTGATCTTGAGAAGTTCAATGGAAAGAATGACTTTAATATGTGGAAGGTTAAGAGGGAAGCATTGCTGGTTACACAGGGTCTTGGGTATGCTATTCAACAAGTAACCAAAAAACAGGAAAGGAGGTATCTTCGTCAAAGACCCCAGAGCAGGTTGCTGAGATAGACAAAAGGGCCGGGGGGACAATAATCTTGAGCCTTGCAGACTCAGTGATAAGGGAAGTGGCAAAAGAAGCCACGGTTGTTGACTTATGGGCTAAGTTGGAGAGTATGTACATGAAAAAATCCCTTGCTAACAGATTGTACACATAAATAAGAGGATGTTTACATTAAAGATGATTGAAGGCTCATCTTGATTGTGCAAGCGATGTGTTGAATTGTGAAATTAAAAGAGATGTGTTGAATTGTGAAATTAAAACTGAGTTTCAGACATTTCCGACATGTCGGTTTATATCCTTGATTGTGCATGCCCTGTCGGTTGCTTGATGAAACAGGAGAATATTGACATCTGTGTATTATCGTTTACTTCCTGCAATTAAATCACATGTTGTTCACGTGATTCCATTTACTCTATACGGCACATTTGGCAGTCGTTTTGGTCACTTACTGAAGCACGGGTTAAGTACTTGATTCAAGGTTGTTAACTGACCTTTACAAGGCGGGAAAATTCTGGGTTTGTTATAACAAACCCGGAATGCAGCTAGTGAGTGGGGGAGTTTTCTAGACTCTTCATGATATGTATATATAGTCTTAGAGGCTATAGTTGAGACATATGAAAAGCTTGTAACTTCTTCTTAATGTTTGTAGTTTGATCTCGGTGATGGAGATAAGATTGCTGCCCTGTTCTCCAGGCCGAACCACTTAAATTGTGCCTCTGTTTTGCTTGATGACTACCAGTGGTGAGAAAACAGCTACAGAACAAATCAAGCTTGATGACTCAAATATTAGGGAAGCCATAGTCAAGGCATCTGGTTTATGCATCAACAGTGGTTCGTGGACTAGAATTCCTAGCTATTGCCGCTTCACAATTGCACTGGAAGAAAGCGAATTTGATCGAGCTTTGGATCGCATAGCTAAATTCAAAAGCATCGTACAAATAGTTAACTAAAAAACGGTATTGTCATTTGTCATGATTTATTTCTATTGCCTGATGATGATACCCATCACGCCTTAGTTGTCCTGAATAAATCTAAAATCAAATTGAACTGGTTCTTACTGGTTTTAGCAACAATTGTGACGTTTTGATATTATAATATATGACAACACTGATTAGTGTTGTCTCCCATGTGAATTGAGACAAAAATTATTTTCCCAATTGCGCTTTCATTTGAACAATTCCACCGTAGATTTATAAAATAATCATGAAATTGTGTTTTATATTAAGTTACGAGTAATTGGTTAAATATTAATACAAAACTATTTTAAGTAACATGTGGCATATTCTAATTCTAGCCAAGCTTCCAACTAAGATTCCCAAATCAAAAGAAATTCAATCTTTAGAACATTCTGCAAAACGTTTAGTCTCTACGCAGTGCTAGAATTTTCCCTAAGTTTCTATTGCAAAGACTTCTAAAGAACTATTCAGATATCGAGCTATAATCCAGTCTAAAGTGTATATATCTCTCTAATTCACCTCCTTTCATTTCACCAGAAAATCAACAAACACTTAGCTTCAAACAAACACTCTCAAAAAGCTAGCTAGCTACCCTACCCACATGGCGAAATCAAAAATTCTTGCAATGACAATGTTGTTTCTTGCTATGGCAGGAACATTGATGATCATGGCATCACAAGCAAATGCTCTGATGTCGTACGCACAATCACCTTTCTTTGACATGATGTTCCCAATGACGGATGATCATTTCAGGGTTATTGAACAAACCCCTCTAACAATCGCAAAAGTAGCTGATCATCATCAAACTCTAGCCCTGGCGAGAGCAGACTGGATGGAGACACCAACAACACACGTGATCACGCTCGACATTCCAGGGATGAAGAAAGATAACGTGAAGATTGAAGTTGAAGAGAACCGAGTATTGAGAGTGAGTGGGGAGAGGAAGAGTGATGATTATTATAAGGAGGGACTCGAAGGGGAGAAATGGCACAGAGCTGAGAGAACATTTGGTAAGTTTTGGAGGCAGTTTAGGATGCCAATGAGTGTTGACTTGGAAATGTTAAGGCTCATTTGGAAAATGGTGTTCTAAGGATCACAGTGCCAAAGCTTGCTGAGGAGAAAAAGAGGCAGCCTGAGGTTATTAACATTGATGAAGAGTCTGGTAATTCTTTCGATGAAGATATTAAGGCCACCAAGGCTCAAATGTAATTGATTAAAGAAAGAAATAATAGCTTTGCTTGATGTGATATTTGTTTATGATCTTTTATTGGTTTTGTTGTGAGATGTTTCTCTTTGGATTCTCTGTTTAATGTATTTTGATGGGTTTTTGAGGATGATTTGTATGTACTGACAACAATAAAGTGCTTTTTATAAATCCTAGTCCTACAGCATCTAAGAATTAATACGATTCGTTTATTGTTAATAAAAATATATTTTTTTTAAAAAAAAAAAAGTGTTTTTCTTTGGCAAAATTATCCCACTCCTAATTCGTCCGCTTTCTGAGATGACCAAGACTTGACTTCTGAATGCGTACAAATAAATCTGGGGAGCTGGAAATTGCATTTTTTTTCTCCCAAAAGAAACATATTTGCCTGATTAAATTCTTTCCTTTGAATCAAAACACTTCATTGGAGTTGATCAGATCAATTTGGTGGCTTCGTTCAACACACTCAAAGCCGTAAGTTTTATTTTATACATTTCTCTTTTATCCTCAGAATTAATTTGCAAATCCTAGATGTTTACAAAAGGAAATAAATAAAATTGAAAGAAAGCTTTCAATGGTAATTTAATTTGTATAGTCTCAACTCTTTAATTTGCTTCTCTTTGAGGCTCCAATTAAGATTTGCCTGAGTAAAGGTCGGCAAACACACTCTCCAATCAGCATTTGACAAACTTTTTTAATTATATTTTGGAAGTAAATGAGAGGCTTTTAATTAGTTTGTTTAGTTAAGAAGAAGATTATTAATTTGTTGTTCGATAATTTTATGTTAAAAGAAATTATCGTAGTAATTATATTACATTATTTTTCTCTTTCTCTCTATTTTCTCTTTTTTAACACTAATAATTAATAATTTTATCTCCTTGAATCTCCTAAGTCTCGATGAATCTTTAGGTTTGTAGATTTTTTTATTTAGATCTCGATAAATAATATTTTACCATTAATACGCCTGGTTTACTGTTAATGAAAATTAAAAAAGAAAAAAAAAAGTCTTCTTCTTTGGCCTTTATTATGCATTTTAAGAGGAAAAAAATTTATCTCACTCCAATTCATGAAGATATTCTCTTTTCTGTCATAAAGATCCATTGCAGTTGGTGAATTCAAATATTCAGTAACTGATGAAATTGTATTTATAAATTCATACTAATAGCAATTGAAGATTATAATTAATTTTGTAATATGGTCTAGCTCTAGTGTGTTTAATTAGCACTCAAAAACCACTTTACAATAGGCATTAAAAGAACATTATAATTAACGTCATTGCTGATGAGTTCTGGTGAAGATATTAAGTTGAGGCCACAAAAATCGAAATGTACGTAGCTTCGTTTGTTTCTTGTTTTTGATTTGTTTGGGGGCAAATGCTTGGCTTCGTTTGCTTTTTCGTTTTTGATATTTTATTGGCTTTATTGTGTGGCATGTTCTTGTTTTCTTTTGATTTTCTGTTTTGGTTGTTATGGGATTTGATGACGATGTACATGTACGAAGATTATGTAATAAAATGCTTTTGAGTTTTGATTAATTGTGGTGGGTTTAATTTACTTGGTCAATTGGTATTGGGTAGCATTGTTGTTATACAAACACAACAAAAGAAGAACACTAACATACTAATTAATTACTAAGAAAAACATTAACAATTTTTGCCGAAGTTTAATGAAGAGAAATATTACACATACATAACCGTACAGCTAAATAAAAGAAACTGAAGTTTATTGTTTATTTCAACATCTAAGCATGAGATACGCATAAGAAATTAATCTATTAATTAATTAATTAATTAATTCATACAGTTTTCAACTAAGATTTGAATTTTAAAATTACATTCACAAACACACCTGATTTTAAAGAAAAAAATCCTAATAATAAAATATTTTACATATGTAACCATACGGCGGAAGAGACAAATATAAGAAACTGAAATTTCAACAGCTGAGAATGAGAAATTAATTCATTAATTAATTAATAGAGTCCTCCTCCTTTGCTAAATAATGCGAGCCCATTGTTCTTTTTATTTCCAAAACCCATTAATCACCAACACATAATACACGCCCAATTTAAAAAAAAAAAAACTAATAAATAAAATATTTAAGTCGTCCTCTGTTCAATAATCAAAAACCCATAATACACGCCCAACTTTTAAACTATAACACGCGGTATATGGGTTAACAAGTCCCAATATTGTCCTCCATCCTTTCTGCACTTCTCTTCTATCAACGGACAGCGATAGATTCTTAATTGCAAAAGTGAGGAAGGCAGGCCCTTCTCCGGAAAGTATTTGAGCTTGGGACAATTATAGAGACCCAATTGAGTGAGGTTTTGAAGATCAACAATTGAAGAAGATAGGCGTTCCAGATTTGGAAAATCTACAATCCTCAGAGATGTTAGAGAGGCAGGAAGAGGAAGCGCGGTCCCTAATCTTTTGTCCTCTAGTGGAAATGACACCATGTCATCATCACATCCATCGATTGTAAGATGTCGCAGAGAAGAGAATTTGTGAAATCCCCGACCCCACTCAATCATTGACTTCCAAATCTCCATATTACCCCAAATATGAAGTGAATGAAGGTTGGTGGGAAGGCCATCTTCTTCTTCAAGGCTTGGAAGCTCAACTCCTCTTCCTATTGTTAATTCTTGAAGAGAGGTCAGATTGTGCAATCCCTTGGGTAAGGCCTCTAGTCTCTCACACCCATAGATCTCTAGCCTCATGAGTTTCGCACAAGGCAATCCCCCTTCGGGAAAGGACTCCAGATTTCCACAATGCTCTATGCTAATCTCTTGAAGCTGGCAAAGATTATGTAAACCACTCGGTAAAATTTTCAGATTTCCACAATTAGAAATGTCGATTGTTTCAAGAGATGTGTTGTTGTCCAACCTTTCTGCTATTGACTCCAGCTTTGAACATTCAAAAACACCAAGGGACTTAAGAGACGGAGGTAGATTGCCAACTTCAAGGGACTCAAGCGTGGCAGGTAACTCGTTTTTTGAAAATATACATGTCAGAGATGGACACCTGTAAATTTTTAAGTGCTCAAGAAGAGATGAGGTGTACCTTCTGTTGCTGCTGCTGCTGCTACACTGGATGCCCTCTTCCACTGTCAAAGTCCTTATATTATCACAACTAAGGATATCCAACTGCTTAAGGCTCCGTGGTAGCTGGACTCCACCAAAATATGTCAACGAATGGCAACTCGAAATCGTTAAGATCTCGAGAGATGAATTGGTGTCGCACATCCATGCCTCTGGTAACGATTTCAGTGCATCACAATGCCAAATATTAATTTTCTTCAACTTGGAAGGCAGAGCAACCTCAGGAAAGGAAACAAGGGAACTGCAGCCAAAGATTGTTATCTCTCTCAAGGAACTGAGGCTGAGAGATGATTGTGGCAGCTTCACAAGGCCTTCGCAATATATCAATCTTAGATATTCGAGTCTGCATGACAACTCGCAGAGCTGCTGTTGTTGGTCTTTCTCTTCCTCCGCCACCAAGGATTGAAGTTTGGGACAGCTGTCAATCGTCAATCTTTTGAGAGAGCAAATGTCTTGTAGTAATCCGTCATGACTCTTCCATATATATGTTTGCTCTTTTGTCGACAAAAATAATTCTTCCAATTTCGGTAGTTGTGGCTTCAATGGCCCCGCAAGAAACACTTGATTTGATGTATCTCTACAAACCACTGAATTCTGTGATCCGAGATGACCAGTTGCACTTTCCCACACAACCTTTTTGCATCCACCAATTTCCAATTTGCAAAGAGCTGAAAGACTCGAAACTGAAACTAACAATTCTCCACATCCTTCAATAACAAGTATCTCCAATGCAGGAAGGTGCTCTGGAAATGTTCCTTTCAGTTTAGAACATCTTAAAATGCGAAGCTCTCTCAATTTAGGAAACCGTTCAACTCCCTGACTGGATCCATGAGGAATCCAGTCTTCACATTCTTGCAGGTCTTCGAAACAAAGAGTCTCCAAGCATGGAAATGGAATTGAAGAGTCATCCCCATAGAACTCTGAACCCAATCTCTTTACTCTACTCATTCCACGCACTGTAAGATGCTTTAGAGAGGGTAGTTGCCCGACAGACGGCAGGGCAGTACACATGCCGCAATCTTCAAATTCAAGTGTTACTAAATTTGAGAACAAGGAATCTCCTAACCATGTTGGAAATTTCATACCTCCATAGCCTTTGATACAAAATTGCTCCAGATTTGTATGAGGTTTTAGCATGTCAAGCACGCCCATTTCAGTTTCTGCCTCCCTTGAAGATGAACCATCAGTACTGTTTGTCCACCGAAGCACTAACACTTTAAGGTTCTTCTTTCCATCCAATTGAGCCTCCTCGACATCAACAACGTCCTTTACGTTCTCCAATTTTGAAATGCAAAGTGTCCCACGAAGATGCGTCAACAACTTTAGCTCTCGTAACCCGGAACCACTGCCTTTTCCCACAACAAAATTACACAACGTCTGAAGACTAGTCAACCTACCAATTCCTGCTGGCATTTTCTCTAAAGAATCTGTATTTGAATTCTTAAGATGATGCAATTTGATGAGATTTCCCATGTCTGCACACAACTTCTTCAGTTTCCGACAGTCCTCCAACAGAAGGGTGTGCAAATTGTAAAGCTTGTTGACTGATTCAGGCAGAGCTCTAATCTGAGTTCCAGATAGGTTGAGGTACCTTAAATACCTCAAATCACCAATTGAATCCGGCAGCTCAGGGATGCAGTATTCACGCAAAGAGAAGACCCTCAAGCGTCGGAGTTTGAGCAACTTAGGAAGAATGCTAGGAGCCAAGAAGCCAGGCGAACTTTTTGTCAACATTACTGGTAAAAAAGTTCTCAAATGCTGGATATCATACAAGTCCCCAAACCTTTTACCGCCATCAAAATATTCAGGAATGTATGATAGATGACGAAGATTTTCGGAAAAACTTTGCTGCTTGTAAATTTCTGAGGTATACTCCATTGTGAAGTATATGTCCCCCGCAGCCCAACGGGCAAGGTCATTGATAAGATCGTGCATCACAAATCGTGATGTATTGTTGCTTGATTGCTGGAAAAAAGATCTTGAACGTAGCTCTTGAAAGAACTTTCGACCTAGATCTTCGTTAGGATTCCCACTCTCTTTATGATCCAAGAAACCCGAAGCACTCCATAATAAAATTATCTCCTCCTCTTCAAATTCATAATCCTTCGGAAACAACGAGCAGTATGCAAAGCATTGTTTCAAAATTGGAGGAAGATAATAATAGCTCACTGCAAGAGCTGGTATAATGGGACATCTATCTTCTGGTAATTCCCATATCTTGCTACTGAGCACATCTTCCCACACACCTCTGTCATGTTCTCCAGATAAAAGTCCTCCCAGTGTTTTTGCTGCCAAGGGCAAGCCATTGCATTTGATCACTATCTTCTTGCCAATGTCCTCCAATGACTTGTGTGAACTGAAATCTCTTGTCCCCAAAGAGTGCTGAGCAAACACAGACAGACAATCCTCAGTTGACAAGTTTTTCAATTCATAAGCTTGATCCGGCCTCATGATTTTTGCAACCTGTTGATTGCGAGTAGTGACAACAATCTTACTTCCCTGTGCGCCAGCTTCAAAAGGACGGCTCATGTCAACCCAGTCATTGTAATTCTCAGTCCAAACGTCGTCTAAAACGAGCAAAAATTTCTTTTGAGATAACTTCTTCTTCAGCTCCTCTTGAAGCAAATTTAAATCACTGTCATCAATAGTCTGCTTGGTAACGGATCTTAGAATTGTTTTTGTTAGCCCCTTAACGTCGAAATCCTCAGAGACACAAGTCCATGCCTTGAGATCAAAATGATCCTGCACTCGCTTATCATTGTAGACAAGCTGAGCAAGAGTGGTTTTGCCCAGGCCGCCCATACCTATAATAGGAATAACAGAGAATCCACCATCGTTGCTTAAATCATCCCTCAACAGCAATTCAACAACATCCTTCTTTTCTGTTTCCCTGCCATATACTTTGGCTTCAGTCACTAAAGAGGTTGTCTCTAGCCTTTGACTGGCTTTTTTGGACCCTCCAGCTGAACTTACGTTCAAACCCAGCGAGTTTTTCTGTGTCACAATTTCTTGAAATCTGCCGTTGATCTCTTTGATTTTGGACATCAAGGCATAATCGAACTGAATCGATTGTGGTGTAAAAGTGGTGCAGCAAGTAGGAATGAGCTTCCGAAACTTACTTGTTCTTGTACGACTGCTACTGGGTTGATTCTGAGCCGCAGCTGGAGCTCCATTTCCAAGCAGCAACTTCCTCTGGAAAGCCTCAGTTTGAAACTCATCCAACAAGTCTTCAACATCATAAGCCAAGTTCTGAAGCTTGCCAAGCCACTTCTTCACAAACCGATTAGTCGTCTTCTTCTCCTCAGCATCATCAAGCACCGCCTTGATCATCTCCAACATATTGTCCCACTTCATTAGATCGTCTTGGATCTTCTCTTGGCGTGCAAAAAACAGAATCCCCTCTGAAGCTAACTTATTGACCAGCAAATCAACGGACGCCGTAAGGATTGCCTCTCCGATCATTGACATTTTTTTCTTTTTTTTTGGGCAAAGGAAGAAAGGAGCAGAATTATGAGTTATGGAAAGCAGAATGAGAAAATTGAACGGGTGAGAAAATGGTTAATCAAGCGGAATGAGTTTGTGATTGTGAAGGGTCTGGCCTAGCTAGAAATCACGCGTTTATACTTTATTGACCAATGACTAATAATTTGGCAATTCACCCATCACACCACCACTTGGTAAGCAAAATGAAAATGCTTAGTAATTAATAAGTGTCAAGGGTCAAGCAAAATACGACGTAAAATGTGGCAAGTCTCCCCACTTGTTTTCCTTGCAGCTAAGAAAAGAAAAACACAGCCCACCACCCATTAATAATTTAGCAATTCACCAATCACCAATCACCACCACTTGTTACGAAATTCCTTCCGTTAGATATTCGTATAGGTCAAGCAGTTAATCCAGTGTCAATTACTTAGAACCTTCACTTTACAAATCTTCAACTCATAAACCAAGATAAATCAAAACGTTTCTCTCTCTCTATTTTTTTTTTTAAACTCCTAAAACGTTTCTTTTTAGAAATATTTTACTTTATTCATCTAATATGTTATCTAACAAATAGACACAGATGAAATCACTCTAAAGTGAAGATGAAAGGGGAAAAAAAACATTCCAACCACCAATAATTTAGCAAGCTAACGTTTTCAAAATATTGTTCTTTATAATTGAACAGGAAATAAGACTAAGTTTTGGACATTTTCATATCCACTTACTTTCAAAAGCAGTATTTCGAAACATTTTACAGAATCAAGTAACAGTTATATAACGAGAAAAGTGCAAAGTTGTGTAATTCTAATTTTTTTTTTTTATCACAGACACTCAGATCATTTTTTGTTTGGGTCGCCAACTCGCCAATGAACCTATGATTGAATGAGTGTTTAGAAAGAAAATCAATTAAAAATAGTTTATTTTGGCCGTCGAAATATAGTAAGTGAGAAAGATTATTCTTTTTTTTTTTTTGTTAATTAGGTTAGTAATTATGATTGAGTGACTCAGAACTATATTCTAGATTGGGAATCAATAGTTCTCCCACACTGAGAGGCTGTAAGTTTAAGATTGTCGTTTGCTATTTCATCGACAAGAGAGCACTCGATTTTATTAAAAGGAGAAAGTCGTAAGATTTCCTTTATGAGAAAATGTATCTGATCATTCCTTTTTACTCAAAAATTTCATATATAAAAACTTATTAATAAATGACATACTATACATAAATTATTAATTCACTTGATAGTTGATTATCGAAGGACATGTGACCCATGGGAGCATGCAGTCAATAAAATAATTTCTTTTTTTTTAACAAAAAATCGGTGATGTGGAAAAGCATTACTTTATACTATTATTACTCTAATTGGGTGAACATTTCAAAAAAAGCATTACTTTTTTTTATTTCCAATCTTTACCAAAAGAAAAATATTTATTGATCCCTTTTATGAACTTGCTTTTATTGACTTTCTTCCTAATAGAAGTGAAAAGAGAAACCAATAAGTGTTACCAGATTAAATTCATAAGCTTCGAAGAAGTAAATTAGTCAAATTAACCAAAACATCCATTAAGCTGGTCAGAGGATCAGACCGCTCTCTATCCACCCTTATCACCGCCTGGTCCAAACTCATTTTTCTTTGAAAATAGACAAATAATAAAGCCACTACAAGTTAAGCAGATCAAATAAACAGAGGAAATAGCTGATCAATTCTTTGTGCAATGGCCACGGCAACAACAAAATATGTCTACATGACTACATTAATCCGACTGGCGTGGTACCATCGCCATGCAGCATTACAGCAACATTTGATCATCTATCAATTTTCATGATATGAGATTAGAAACATTGAGTTTATAATTTTATGTAATTTCATAGAAAAGATATAATTGATTTGAGTTAGTTTACCATTTAAGGAAGGAGTAATGGGGAATGATATCGCTGTGGCATGTGATGAGTAAAGATAGACAGCAAATATTGATCATGTAATAGTGAAATATGTATTTACTGAAAAATATTTGGCAATAAAATGACGCTATAAGAATTTAATATTAGTTGCAAGAAAATAAATTGACAATTAAATTAATAGATATATATGCAATGCTTCGAGTTTATCTTAACCATTTTGTAACTACATATTAATTAGAAGTTCAATTAATTTTGACTAAAGACTCCAGAGAATGTCGAGAAGAGATTTGATTTTGGTATTAATAAAAATAGAAATGAAATAAGTCAAAAATAATTACAAGAACAACAATAAAATCATATTTTATAAAAGCCACAAATACATAATATAAATTTGATTTTGAATTACGTAATTACTAATTTATATAGTAAGAGGGTCTTATAGAAAAATAGGAATTTTTGAAAAGAGATTTGTTAAAGGAAAAAGTTTAGTTTGGTCTAGTTAGTGAAGGCTCAAGTAATTGAATGCAATGCAAGTGAAAGAAACACAAACTTCTAATTTTTACGAAGTAATCGCTAAAATATTTGACAAGTTTGAGATTTTAAAAAGGCTGGGAAAATAGACCAATAATAAAGACCCTACAAGTTAGCATAACAAATAAACAGATGAAAACAGGGTAGATATTTACCATTATACATATATATATAACGAATGTTGCGAATTTTTTATAATAGAGAACATAACTCATGGTTTAGCAATAATCATCGGCTCACTGGCCGTTAGTTCAGAACGACAATTCTTATTAGTCAAAGAATCAAAATGATTTTTAGTTGTTTATAAGTAGAGCACTAGATCAACAAATAATTGAAGACTTGCTTTTGCTATTGAACCATGGGATGGCAATTCGAAGACTAGAGCTTAAGTCTGCCATTCGAAGTAAGCAACTCAGCTGCCCAAAGACTGCCAAGCCACCAAGACAATGCCAAGATACAACATCAAGAATTACATACAGGCCATCTCATATTACATCTCTCCTCTGTTTTAAGAGAGATTTACGAACCCACGCACTAGGAGTAATTCATTAATCTATACAGTTCATAACTCATTCCTCCTCTATTTCGAATCCAAACCATTTATTATGACGCAAGGTACATGGGTTAGCAGGTGCCGATATTGTCCTCCATCCTTTTGTATACGTTTCTTCTATCGGAACAATTTACAATTAAATAAATCATTCAAAATCTCCTTTAGTCGAACCCCCATTTATATGGTTTAATTAAATATCACAAAGTTGCCTAATACAGAGAAATTAACAAATTCAGCCCATGAGAGTGCCATTTTAATGCAAGAAATTGAAAGTTAATTAACACTGGATTATGTTGGATTGTTACTTGTTAATTACGATGGGAATATAATCTTGGTCTTTTTATTATCATCTAGCCAACCCATGCACAATAGCTTCATTTGTGTCTGTCACTAAAGAGTAAAGTTGCTTGATTGAACGGTATCATATGACAGAAACTCAAAACTCTATCATTGTCCGAGTATACCATGCCACATATGTAGCTCAAAAGTACAATAACATTGAACATTCAGCTAGCTAGCTCATACTAATTAATTTATAGGATTGTTAGTTCTTTATGATTAACTAAAAGTGAAAAAAAATTGACAATCACGAAAACAATAACAATTCACTCCCATAAATAACAAAATAAATGCATAGTCTATATTGCAAGTCTTTTTATGATTTTAATTAAAAGAGAAACTAAGAAGGACATATTATATATAATTGAATGTTCTCCTTGATAATTAGACAAAATAACATCAATCTGCCTAGCTAATCTGATCATCATAATAATTCGATTTTCAATATTTAATTATGTCCAATCATGCTAATTTAATAAAGAACACTAAAAACTTGAGTATTTATATTTTCAACAACTTTGGCTAAGTTAAAAAAAATATTAGAGCTGCATTTATGCTTTCTGTTATTATTATTATTTTTTTTTGATGAATTGGGGCTCTAAGAAGAGCTAGAGAACAACAGAACGGGGGTGAGAAACCCCGTAAGAGTCATGCAGTAACAGAGCCCTAACGCCCAAAGGGGGGGAAGGGTACACAGTAAGGCCTAGCGGAATAGAAAAAGCGAGGTTCGCCATATAATCTGCAGCAAAATTTGCTTCTCTGTAGATGTGAGAGATGGAAACATGCCAATCCAATTTGAGATAATCTTTGATAGCCTGGACCAAGGGAGCATATTCATTGGTCAACACCGAAGGTCTAGCCACCAATTGAGTAACGCAAAGGCTATCCGTTTCAACTTTCAATCTGCGGATACCAGAATTCCATGCAAGCTGGATCCCTTGATACACGCCCCAGAGCTCCGCGACAGTAACAGAGCAAGAACCAATCATCATCCCAAAGCCTGTTAGCCAACGTCCTAAGTGATCTCGAATCAAACCACCTGCAGTAGAATTCCCTTGAGACTTGTGAGTACCATCCGTATTCAGAGTACACCAGGGCCACTCAGGAGGATGCCAAGAGATCCACATGTGAGTCCTAATATTCCTAGAGAGCAACGGGTGGTTATGAAGCTTGTGAATCTCCTCAGCTCTTGTATGGACATCCACCAACAAAGCCAAAGGGTCCAACATCAATTTGTTAAAGAGAAACTGGTTTCGCCAATACCAGATCCTCCATATCGCAACGCCAAAAAAAACAGCCCAGTTCGAAACATTCCCTACCTTACTATTAACAGCCAGATTCGAGCAGAGCCAAAGAAGAAGCTGAGAATTAAAGAAACTGTGACGTTTGCTTGTCGGAATAATGTTGAGCCAAAACTGCTTAACCAACCAACAATCACATAGAGCATGGGTAATATCTTCACACACAGCCCCACAACGATCGCAACAAGGAGAGATGGGTAAGTGCCGCCGAGCCAACTCCGCCTTAGTTTTCAAACCAGCGTGAAACGCCTGCCACAAGAAGATTCTCACGCTTTGAGGGCCTTTCCACTTCCATACTAACTGCCAATCTCTATCTTCAGACTTTGGATCGTACTCAGAGAGAGCCAAATACGCCGAGCTTGTAGAAAAAGCTCCGTGTTTTGAATGAGCCCAAAAGATAGTGTCCATGCCTTTCACGTGGGAAGGGGGGTGAAGATCAGCTATGTGTAGAATAATATGGTTGGGAAGATATCGATCAAACCGAGGCCAACACCAAGCCCCATTTGCATCAACAAGATCTACCACCTTACAATCCAAAATGCCCACAGGTATAGTATTTGTTGCGTAGGCGATTAAAGGAACCGTATCAGTGATCCAAAGATCCCACCAAAAACGAGCAGATTGACCATCACCCAAACTCCAGCGCCTGCTTGCGAGAGCCTCACTCCAAACTTGCCCAAGAGACTTCCACAAGTGAGAACCATAGCGTGTTGGAAGGACGGGAGGCAAGTTGTAAGGATCCACTTTGTACTTCGAAATAAGGACCTGGACCCATAAATTATTCGGAGAGGAGATTATGCCCCAAGCTAGCTTCATGTGTAATGCCCGATTCATCATTGCCAAAGACTTGAAGCCAAGACCGCCAGAAGCTTTAGGCTTGCACACATTCTTCCAACTAACCATGTTGAGCTTCTGCTGAGGAGAAGAACCGCTCCAAATAAACCTCCTGTAAGCTCTATCAATTTTCTCACAAACCCCACGAGGAAGGGAAACAGTCTGCATAATATAGATGGGAATTGCCTGGAGAACTGACTGAGCTAGAGTGATACGGCCAGCCAAGGACAAGTGATAGGCATTCCAACCCGACAGTCGCTTCTCCACCTTATCGATGATCCCCTGATACATATTGGTAGAAACTCTTGAATGATGAAGAAGGACCCCAAGGTATTTACCGAGGTCAGAAGTAACTGAAAAGCCAAGAAGACCCGAAATTGCAGAGACATCTCTGGCACCTATGTTCTTTGAAAAATAAAGCAGAGTTTTACTAGTATTAACTTTGGCATTAGAACAAGCACAAAATTCTGCTAACACTGTTGAAATAACTCTAGCTTGCTCAACTGTAGCCTCTGCAGGCAAAAGAAGATCATCAGCAAAAAAAATATAGAAACCAGCATGCCCAAGGAAATATCTTACTTCTCTGACTGTTTTGGGTGGAGGAAGATTAGAAATGAGATCCACCTTGGCTTTGTCAACCTCAATACCTTTGCTCGAAATGATGTGACCGAGAACAATACCTTGTTGTACCATGAAATGGCATTTCTCCCAATTTAAGATCAAGTTCTTCTCGATACATCTCTGCAGAACTAATGTTAGATGATGTAAACATTGATCAAATGAATCACCAAAGACAGAAAAATCATCCATAAAGACTTCAAGGAATCGTTCAACCATATCAGAAAAAATGCTTAACATGCATCGTTGAAATGTAGCAGGTGCATTACATAATCCAAATGGCATTCTCCTATATGCAAAAGTGCCAAAAGGGCAAGTGAAAGTAGTTTTCTCTTGATCTTTTGGTGCTATGGGAATCTGATTATATCCTGAGTAGCCATCTAGAAAGCAATAAAATTCATGGCCTGCCAATCTATCAAGCATTTGATCGATAAATGGTAAAGGAAAATGGTCTTTACGTGTGACAGAATTCAACTTTCTATAATCAATGCATACACGCCATCCTGTAGTTACTCTAGTGGGTATCAATTCATTATCGGCATTCGTAACTACTGTGACTCCTGACTTTTTGGGGACAACTTGTACAGGACTGACCCATGAACTATCAGAAATGGGGTAAATGATACCTGCATCTAATAGCTTAAGGACTTCAGTTCTAACAACTTCTTTCATATTAGGATTTAACCGACGTTGCATTTCCCTAGTAGATTTAGCATTTTCATCGAGGTGAATGTAATGCATGCAGTCTACTGGGTTTATACCTTTTATGTCTGCTATGGTCCATCCCCTTTGTGCTCTTTTAAAACATCCAACAACTTACCTTTTTGTTCGTCATTGAGGGATGATGAAATGATTACCGGCAGAGAACTTTCTTCCCCCAAAAATGCATATTCCAAAGTGTTGGGCAATGGTTTGAGCTCGAGTTTCGGTGGTGAATCTAATGATGGGATGAGTTTCTTCTTTGATGGTGCTAGTTGTTCAACTCTTGACTTCCATTTATTAGTGTCCATGGATGGTGCTGAGTCAAGTAGGGCGTTGACCTCATCGACCGATCTGTCAATATCAAAATCCAAACCAAAGTGAGTTAAACATGTTTGTAAAGGATCATCATTAAGGTTTGAAATAAAAGTGTCATCAACTAATGCTTCAATTAAATCAACATCAACAATTCCATCATCTGTATTGTGAGGTTGTTTGGTAATGTTGAAGATGTTCAGCTCCATAGTCATGTTGCCAAAGGACAACTGCATATTTCCAGTCCTGCATTGAATGTGAGCATCCGCAGTTGCCAAGAAAGGTCGGCCTAGAATAATGGGGATGTGCTTCCTTGAATCCTGTATTGGCTAAGTGTCAATTACAATGAAATCAACAGGAAAATAAAACTTGTCTACCTGGATAAGCACGTCCTCCACAATACCACGAGGTATTTTCGTGGACCGATCTGCAAGTTGTAACACCACTGGAGTTGGGTGTAATTCTCCAAGCCCAAGTTTCACAAACACAGAGTAAGGCAACAGATTTACACTAGCTCCTAAATCCAACAAAGCATTCTCAATTGTGTGGTTCCCTTTACTACATGAGATAGTGGGGGAGCCTGGGTCTTTGCATTTTAAAGGACTTTTATGTTGGAGTATAGAACTAACGTTTTCTGTTAAAAATGCCTTCTTTTGAACATGCATATTTCTCTTTTTAGTACAAAGGTCTTTAAGAAACTTGGCATAAGATGGAACTTGCTTAATCGCATCAAGTAAAGGGATGTTGACACTTACCTGTTTGAAGATTTCGAGAATCTCACCTGTGGATTTTCCCTTCTTTCCTTTCGCTAACCTCTGAGGAAATGGAGCTTTGGGAACATATTCTCGTGGGTTGGTTTCTTCTCTGTCCTCCGGTGGTGAGTCCTCAACACTCACAGGTACAATTTGATTTTCTTTTGTCACCGGCATCTCCACTTTGTTGTCGACTTCCTTTCCTTTTCGCAAGGTCATCACTGCTTTGACCTCTCCATGCTGCTGTGGTGAACTGGTACTTGCTTCATGTACTCCTTTAGGGTTAGGCACTGGTTGACTTGGAAACTTGCCTTTCTCAACAGTCATTGCCAAGGTCTGAACTGAAGAAGCAAGTTGTCCCACCATCTTCTCGAGGCTTGAAACTGATTGGGCTTGTGAGTTGAAGCCCGCTCTCAACTCATTTCGTAGTCCATCAATGGTGCGATTCTGTTGCTCAATCGTGGAGTGAGTAAGATTCTTGAGATTCTGGAATGAATCCTCCCATGGTCTGGGTTGAGAGTAATTCTGGTTCTGATTATATGGTCTGAATGGTGGCTGAGAGGCTTGAGGATTTTGAGGAATTTGTTGCATTGGTGGAGCTGGAGCTGCTGGTCCATTTTGTTGGAATCCTTGAGACCATGAAAAATTGGGGTGGTCTCTCCATCCAGGGTTATATGTGTTGGAGTAAGGGTTGTAATTAGATGGTTTTCTCATTACACCTATGGCATTGGCTTGATCTGAGTATGAGTCATGGTCATGTGGCTCTGTTGATTTAGCAGTCGATAACGATGCTATTTGTCGAGCAAGACCTTCAACCATCTCCTTAACTTCTTTGATTCCTGAAGTTGACTCGCCAATTTGAACCTCATTTACCCCTTAATTCTTCTAGTATTCCTGAGTGATCGACTCCGTTGTTGGGAATTATCCGCTTGTCGCTGAAAGAATTCCCAAATTTCTGATGCACTTTTTGACATTAGCTCTCCTCCACTTGTTGCCATTAGCCATTCTTGCACATTTGGTAGTAATCCCTCCAAAAAGTATTGGCATTGGTGCCATTTCTCGTACCCATGATGTGGACACTTCAAGAGTAGCCCATTAAATCGCTCCCATGTTTCGAAAAATTGCTCGTCCTCTCTCTGGGTAAACTCCGAGATTTCCCTGCGAATAGCATTGGTTTTATGCACTGGGAAATATTTATTCAAAAATTTTCTTACCATTTGTTCCCATGATGAAATGCTATTAGCAGGCAATGTATTAAGCCATGAACGAGCTCTATCCTTTAAAGAAAATGGGAATAATCTGAGTTTAACATCATCGTCTGAAAAATTCTCATATTTAAATGTTTGACAAATAGCATGAAAATCATTCAGATGATTATATGGGTCCTCATTTTCTAAGCCATAGAATGTGGGAAGACAATTTAGCACACTAGGTTTTAATTCAAAACTCCTAGCAGATACATTTGGGTATCTTATGCATGATGTGCTCAAATTAGCTAAAGGACTGAAGTAGTCCTTAAATGGCCTCTCCTGTGGTTGCAAATCCATTTTATTTTTAAATTGTTTGTGTGTGCGAAGTGTTTTTTCTAGTTCAAGGTCTATAGGTTCAAGATTAGGTAATAATGACCTACGACCATGCATGCAAAATAAATAAAATAAAAATAAAGAAGGGAACAAAACAAATAAAAATAAAGAAGGGGGAGAAATTACGATACTAACCTTATTGCGCTATTACAACCTTTCTATAAAAATACACAAAAACAAATACGTGAAATAAATTAATCTAAAAAAATAATAATAATAAGATAAACAAAAATTAAAAAGAAAAAAATAATAACTTGAAATTAAATTACAGAATTTTAAAGAGATGAAATAGATTAACTAAAAATTAAATTAATAAGATTAAAAAAAATTACAAAGAAAAATACTTTAAAAATTAAATTGCAGAATTGTAAAGAATAGAGAAAGAAAAGAAATACTAACCTCTAAATGCAGATTCACTTTTTTTTTTAATTAAAAAAAAATACAAGAAAATAATTTAAACGAAATTATCCACAAAAATTAATTCTATGAATTAAAATTACTTACCTCCCCGGCAACGGCGCCAAAAACTTGTTGTGCAAATTTTAATGTACTCGCAAGCGCACGAATCTATTGTAGTATAGACTAATGGTGACGAGTGTCGATCCCACGAGGAGGTGGATTTTAATTGTGTAGAATTAATTTTGTAAATAGGTGATTGGATTTGTGGTGGAAATGATTTGGAATATGCTAAAACTTAAATTAAAATGGCGAGAATAAATTCTGAAATTGGAATTGAAATGACGAGAATAAATTGAAGAGGAATCTATTGAAATAACGTACTTGGGTATCTGGATCCGTATCAACATGCATCATGGGCTAAATAATCCGTATTAATGCCAATTAAATCATGAGGGGGGAATCCACACCTCATGAACCACGCTCTAATCAATATGGTGCTAAGGGCTTATCGTGCCAAATAATAATAACCTTGTACTAGAGGGCCGGTGAAACCAAGGCGGTACTAGACAAGATTAGTATTATTTGTCGACGAGAAGTCAAATCATCCACAAAAACTAGAGGGGAAAAGAAAATAAATTTACCAAATTAAGCCCATGACACATGTTGAGACTTCACATTCAACCCAAGCTTGAAAGAAAATTAGCTACTCATAATTGAACTAAGGGCAAAATGGGAATATATTAAAATACGAAGAAATACAAGATAGAGAGGGAATTACAGAAAATGAATCCCAAAAATGGATTCAGAGATATCAAATTAGGGGGGAGAGGCCCCCTTTTTATAGATACATGGAGTAAATCATGGCCATCGGATTAAAAACAGTTTGGACGCTCAGGATTGCGCCACGTCATCAGTCAACAGTCCACGGTTTGACCACGCGGATGAACAGTAACACGGTTTGACCCGACTTTGAACAGTAACGCGGTTTGACCCGGATGAACAGTAACACGGTTTGGTTGAAACTAATCCTGTGTGATGCATGCACCGTACGCGAGATTTTTCGTCCACTGATATACTGCCACGTCACCATCAACAGTACATAAGAATTTTAGCCCAACAGGATCGTGACACCTCATCAGTCAATGCCACATCATCGGTCAATGCCACGTCATCGATCCGTCTATGTGAACAGTGCCGTGAACAGTAACGTATATAGTACCGTGTACGTGAATAGTACCGTGCATGTGAATAGTGTCATTTTGCCTTTTATACTCCTCCTAAGGTTTTCGACCGTCCTGAGTTCAAAAGTGATGTCTGTTTTGCCGTCTGATCTCTCCTTTATTGTGAAATGACTATAATGCCCCTAAAATACATAAATTACTTAATTAAAATAAAACACACGTAATTAAATCACAAGAATGTTAAATACATAAAAGTAAGGGTTGTTAGTAAGACTTGAAATGTAAAATGACGGTTTTCTCCTTTATAAATATGCATTTTCTAACACTCAACAGAAAACAGCTTTCACCAAACGACATAAAGGAGAGCCCACAATGTTCCACTGCGTCTGATAAAAAATGGCATGGAGACCATCAGGACCCGGGGCTTTCAGAGGGTGCATGCCGAAGATGGTTTGTTGAATTTCAGCATCCTCCACGCACTTATTTAAGGTATGGAGCAAGTCATCCTCGATAAGAGGAAAACAATTTGGATGGGGGTAGTGCTGAAGGTCAGGAGAATCACAAGAGAATAACGTTGAGTAGAACTGAATGACATGAGCTTTAATTTCCTCTTCCTTATAAAGCCAAAGCCCTGCATTGTTTTGGATGGCCGCTATATTATTTTGTCTCCTTCGAGAAAGAGTTTTGTGATGATAGTAAGATATATTACGATCACCGAGAAGCAGCCAGTCTCTCCGAGATTTCTGATGCCAAATAATTTCCTCTTGGGTGAGCACCTCTTCTAAATCCGCTTTTAATTGTTTCTCAAGATTTAATAACCCTTTAGAGTAATAACTTTCTAAAGCTCGCTGAATCCCTCCCAGACGAGCTAATAAACGTTTTTTCCGCCAAAAAATATTCCCAAAACACCGCTTATTCCATTCAGTAACCTTAAGACGAAATTTATTAGCAGCGTCTAAGTAATGAAGATTCTGATCCCAGGATTCAGACACGAAATCTTTGAATCCTTCATTGGTAAGCCAAGCCGCTTGAAACCGAAAAGGACGAGAGCTCAAAACTCTCGAAGACAAATCAGTACTTCGCACCAGGATAGGCCTATGATCAGAGTTCAATTTCGGCTGATGGAGCACAGAAGAATTGGAAAAGGTACGAGCCCACTCACTGTTGCAACTAACTCGATCAAGGCGTTTCAATAGGCTTCCACGAGACCAAGTAAAACGTGGCCCATGAAATTGAAGATCATGCATGTTGTGAAGGTTGAACCAAGACTGGAAGAGAGTGCAAGCTCCTGTGCCTGTAGGGGAGCCACCTTTCTTTTCCGAATCATACAAAATAGTGTTAAAGTCCCCACCCAGAATCCAGGGACCATAAACCGTTTGAGCTAAATTATCTAGCTCACTCCAAAGATATTTTCTAAGACTGGGGTTAGGGCTCGCATAAATAGCTGTCAACCAAGAGAGAACATTATTGTTGTTGGAAATGCGAAGATGAACAAACTGAGAATGGCTGGCAACAATCTCACCTGAAAAATATCTTTCCATAGGACCCAAATGCCACCAGAAAATCCCTCTGCTTCCACCCGGAATGATTTGTCAAAACCACTTCTTTTAATAAAATGATCAGCCTTATAACCACTAATACGGGGCTCCATCAACACAACCAGGGAAGGTTTGTAATTCTGAACTAAAACCGAAAAGGAACGACGAAAAGACGGTGACGCTGCACCTTGAGAATTCCAAAACATGGTTTTAATAAACATAAGAGATATTGGAAAGGGAAACAAGTGGAGTTACCGGGAGGACTCCAAAGCCTCAGCCTCAATTTCCATGCCAGAATCAGCAACAAAGAAGATATCAGTGGCAGACAAAGGAGAGCCACTCCTGCTTGCAATTGGGGAATCTTCAGGCTCAATAATGGCTGCCATAATGTAAGGGTCATTCGGAATGCCCTTGTCCGGTGGTTCACTAACAAGAGAGGGGTCACCAACAGGTTGAGAGGGGGGATGATTAATTGCCTTCGGGGAAGAAGTCTTGGGGAAAGATACGGCACTATGGTGTAGCGGGTTAAGGGTGATGGATACTGGAAATGGACCTGGATTGTGTTGGCCATAATTATGATAAGCATGCATACCATGCATGGAAGTGGAAGCGGCATTCGATGGAGCAGAAGGAGTGGACGTGGAAAATTTGGGTGGAGCATGCATGCTATGCATGGCTGGGGGTTGGTTATTTTGGTGGGAATAATTAGTGGGAATTTGAATATTGGGGTCAAAATTTTCAGTTACGGGTTGACTTGGAGGAATGGTGATGGAAACTTTGCGAGGGGGGTATTTCCGGGTGAGTTGACTAGGGTTTTTCTTTTTCATACTCCGAGGTTTTGGGGCTAGGATTTGGATGCTTTCCGATATAGGCATCATAGGTTCCCGTTGAGAACCGGGGTCTGTATCATGATCTTGAGAGATCTCATCCTCAATATCAAGGTCTTCCAAAGCACCAAATCGAGACTGGCTAGTTTTTGGCATGTGTCGATCCTTATCTGGAACTTTAGGATTATCCTTAGCTAAGACTTTATGAGGGCGCGGCTGGCGGGCCACCACCATCCACGATCCAAATTTAGGCTCTCGGTAGTCAGTTCCAGCAGCCACCGTAACGGCTTGCCCCTCAGCCTCCGTAGGAGGGGCTGGAGTGTCCTTGACCATGATGTTAATGTCAGCACTATCAGGACATGCATCCTTGAAGTGGCCAAATTTGCCACAACCGAAACAAATCGTCGGCAAATTTTCATATTCCACTTTTTGAATCCTTCCTTCAAGATTATGCGTTTTGTTATTAAGTAGGCCATGAACATATTATGTTGCATTTGTTAGAAAATTATTGAAAAAAAATCTTAAAAGAGGTGTGTTGAATTGTGAGCCGGAAACTGAGTTGTACACGTTTCTGAGATGTCGGTTTACAGCCCTGATTGTGCATGCCCTGTCGGTTTCTGGATAAAACAAAAGAATATTGACATCTATGTATTGTCGTTTACTTCCTGTAAGTAAATCACATGTTCTTCACGTGATTTCACTTACTCTATACGGCACATTTGGCAGTCATTTTGGTCACTTACCGAAGCGCGAGTTAGTACTTGATTCAAGGTTGTTAACTGACCTTTACAAGGTGGGAAAATTCTGGGTTTGTTAATGTAACTGGTGAGTGCGGGACCTTTCTATATTCTTCATGATCTGTATATATAGTCTTAGAGGCTATATTTGAGACATATGAAAAGCTTGTAACTTCTTGGTGATGGAGATGAGATTGCTACCCAGTTCTTCAGTGGATATGATCGTCCAAGCCGAACCACTTAGATTGTGCCTCTATTTTGCTTGTTTCTGTTCTTATTCTTGGGAGGTGTGTGATTTGCTTGTCATTTCTAAATCATTAATTAGAGAGTTTAGTGAGATCTTGCTGGTTTTAGGTTGAGTTTAATGGATCAAGAATCAACAAGATGTAATGAAAACAAAATGAGAGAATAATGCACACACATCACAGCAATGCTTCATTCATTTTGAATCTATATATACAAAATTTGTATCGGATGGTTTACGTTTGTTTAATCTAACAGCTATAACATGTGTACCGTCAAAAGCTACAGTAGCCATCTTTGTTTGTCCTCGTGGCATCCTTGAACTTATATTATCCTGGTGGTTCTTGAAAGGTCTTCTCATTCCCATGTGCTGAGATGATGAATACTTGATGGTCTTTCCTTGAGACATTTGATGAGAAATGATGTAATCAATATAGTTCTTGTTTAGGGAATGAAATAGGGTGACCAAGATAAAGGTGTTTGCTCATACATTATCGTGCTCTCCTCAAAGTAAAAGTGAGCAAATGGTTGAGCAGATCATCTCGACCAGAATAATATGTGGTGACCTCGAGCACATTACCTCGACCAGGATATTATTGGTCACCTCGACCAGGATAATATGTGGTGACCTCGAGCACATCACCTCGACCAGGATATTATTGGTCACCTCGACCAGGATATTATTGGTCACCTCGACCAGAATAATATGTGGTGACCTCGAGCACATTACCTCGACCAGGATATTATTGGTCACCTCGACCAGAATATTATTGGTCACCTCGACCAGGATAATATGTGGTGACCTCGAGCACATCACCTCGACCAGGATATTATTGGTCACCTCGACCAGGATATTATTGGTCACCTCGACCAGAATAATATGTGGTGACCTCGAGCACATTACCTCGATCAGGATGTTATTGGTCACCTCGAGCAGATCACCTCGACCAGGATATTATTGGTCACCTCGACCAGAATAATATGTGGTGACCTCGAGCACATCACCTCGACCAGGAAGCACGATTCAGTCAAAACATTTTCTCCGAAGTATTAGGGACCATATTGTTAGTGGGCTGAAAATTAGTAGTTTTCTTGAGAATTATAGGAGAGTGGATAAAAACCGCTATAGTTTCCCATAAAAACCCGAGGAAGGGGAAGGAAAGGGGGAGGTGATTCTTCTAGTTCTCTCTCTCTCTCTCTCTGGGCAACTAAACCCATTGGATCTTTTTCTCTCTCTACAACTGAAAAATTTCTCTTTCGCTTATGATTTCTTTAAGATTAATTATTCTCAATTATTTTCCTTTAAATTTACTTAGAAGCTTTTTGTTTAAAGCAATCATAATTAAGCCACATGAATTGTGGTATGAGTTTTTCCAAGTAAGACCCAAATCGCTGACTTGAGCGTCGGAGGGTTCTCGCCGGAAAAACTTCCGGCACCTCCTGACTGTTGGTTGTGCTCACAGGCTCACAGGTTGTCTGCTCATGGATTATCTGCTCATGGATCTTCTACTCACAGATCGTCTGCTCATGGATTATCTGCTCATGGATTGTCTGCTCAGGGAACATCTGCTCATAGAAAATCTACTCATGGTGCTAACTAATCAACGGCTTCCCACCAAACAAATTTAATGATGATGCAGGGATCTGAGATTCAATCAACTCATCCGAATTTCGGCATCAACATATTTTGAAAAATCAATATAAATCAATCCCCTAAGATTCTCTTTGTCTCATAGCACAATGGGTGATGATTTGATGAGAAATATTAATATGCATGCATCCCCTGCATTCGTAAGAGCTGCTCGTCTTTTTCTTCTTTCTTTTGGGTACTTTTTTATTTTCATTCAGTCAAATTCAGTTGCAATCAGATATTAAGTATATTTGCCAGAATGGATGGAACAAAAATTCTATCTGATCTGTAGTTCATGGAAAGCGGCCGAATGCTTCCGGCAATTCAAGCAGATAGAAGCTTGGTTGATTGATTGCTCTTCATGTGAAATTCTACCTAATGGCTATCCTTTTAATGGTTTAAATTCTTTTTTTTTTCTTCGAATTGTTGATTTATACTGTCTCGTATGCAAATTAAATTCGAAATTTCGGATGATGATAATCTTGATTTAGAACAGATTAGGTAACATGTGGCATTCTACAATCTTGCAATGCCATTTCTTGTTATGGCAGCAGCATTTTTTTCTCAATTGTTTGTGTGGACTAATTTTCTGAATTCAAAACTTGGCGTATTAAAACGGCATCGTTTTGTCCATTAAGATTTTTCAACTGTTCATGAAGGTATTTTTGCTAAGGACCGCCTAAGGTTTAATTTCTGCACGTGACAAGCACGTGAGAGAAGAATCAAGTTAGTCATAAGTTGTTATACACGTGGCTGGATCTGGTGCAATCTGGGGTTATGAACAGCCGTTATATAAGCTGAGCTTTCAGGCAGTTTCAGGAAGATGTAAAGAGCTTTCTAGAGAGAATGAAGAGAGAGAGAAAGTATCATCTTATTCCTTGTTAGTTTCTCCGTGTGAGCTCTGTAAAATACTTTGATTAATAAATAAACTCATTTTAGTCGATTCTCCCTTGGATGTATGTTCTGCCTCATTGCACAGCCGAACCACGTAAACAGTGCTGGTTTCTGTGTGTGATTGTTTGTTAATCTTGCTTATTTCTTGTTTCCTAATGGCTGAAATCTTGCTTTAAGTTCTCAAGTCATCTATTGAGTTCATCGAGGTCATTCAATTGTTCATATGTAGCTAGTTTGATCTTGAACAAGGTCTTGGGCTGTGTTTTGATAGCTTGATTAGCGGCTATCTTGACAGTACAATTGGTATCAGTGCTAGGTCTTCAGATCAAGATCCAAGTATGGCTAAATCAAAGATTGATCTTGAGCTTGTAGACTCAGTGATAAGGGAAGTGGCAAAAAAATCCACGGTTGCTGACTTATGGGCTAAGTTGGAGAGTATGTACATGAGAAAATCCCTTTGCTAACAGATTGTACATAAAGAAGAGGATGTTTACCTTAAAGATGATTGAAGGCTCATCTCTTGATGATCATATTGATGGGTTCAACAAAGTGTGTGACACTTTGAAAAGTATTGATGCAGAATTAAATGATGAAGATAAAGCCTTGCTATTAATGAGCTCCCTTCCCAAAGTCCTATGAGCATTTTTTGATGCCTTGATGTGTGCATATATGCATATCATAAATTTTATTTTATGTTGTAGTTAAGTCTTTATGATGCAGAATTAACTGCTTTCTTTCTTTTTCTTTTTTTAAACACGTGCCATTAACATTTACTTGGTTAATCTCATCGAAATCAAATGGTTGTTATTCCCATTGCAACCATATATTGTTATAAATTGCATTGTTTCCTAAAACAAATATAACAAAATCTCAATAAATTAATAGTTCTGGGACCAATGAAAAATTAGTTAAAATTTAACAAATATCAATTAATCAATAAGTTAATAAATTATTAATTTATGAAAATATTCATTATTTTGGAAAAATATGATTATGTTTATAGTATTGATTTACCTTGAGTTAGAATCTATTATGTTTTATTTGAATAGTAGTTTTCTTTTAAGAAGATTTTTTAATAGTTAAATACTTTATAATAAGACTATTGTATGGTTTTTATTTTTCCATGTTAGAGATGACTGTTCTGCTATACAAGCTGTTTCGAACAAAGGATTAGATGATATTGACATTGAATAATTTTTTGTCGCAAAATGACAACACCAATTAGAATTTCTTTTCGCATTACAAAAGTAAAAAATGAGATCCATTTCTAAATTAATTTAAAAAGAAATAAACGATGCTGAGAATATTTTACACAAGCCATATAGACATATCATATAGATTTTGTTTTATACTAGGTAATTATTAATCTATGTAGTAATATATTTCCTTCAAAATGTACTATTTGATTTTGAAATTATTTTAAAAAATTTAATATCATAATAATAGTCATGATACATCGGTTTGGGTTTTTTTTTTTTTTTTGGTTTTAGAAAAAAGATGGGAAAATAGTCAAATGATGAAAACACAAGCTAAGCAGAGCCAATAAACAGGGGAAAGTGAATTACTGTCCTTGAACACGTTCTATAATAATCTCAATATTCTACATACATTTTTGTAAATTCATGCCGCATACAAAAGCCTTATGGGTTTTGTCGCATCAATTTTTTGGTGATTTATCTTGTTTTATTATTTTGCGACGCAAGAGTCCTCGAAGCAATACATTTGGAATAAAACGATTTAATTTATTTTTTGTTGTTATTAACAAAAACTATATATTATTAATTAATCAACTCATCGAGATATTGGTTTCATTTGTAACAAGTAGCTAATTGCTTAGTACATTGTTGTACTTCTCGTTATCATATCATGCAAATAAGAACATAGACATGGTACGTTGTGATGTGATAAATTTAATTCAAATCTAAATTTAGAGATGATTCATATATATAGGTACATATTGAACAAAGATATTCAAACATAAGCACTCCATTTTATGATATAGCTAACAATAATCGGTTTATTGTCCATATAAAAGGGAGTGAATCGAAACAGATGTAGAAAGTAAAAAAGATGAACAAGCTCACATGATGATTTATAAAATAATAAATTAAATTTATATCGTTTTTAATAAGTGTGAGATTATTTACACTTTAAAATTTATTTTGAATGCTCTTATTTTTTACTACAAAACCTCATAATTCAATTTACTCTTAAGAACAATTCAATATAAATAAATAGAACAATAATACCTTTGACACCCACCTAGAGCGCACACACCCATGTAAAATTATTAAACCTTAAACCGAAGAACGTTCTTCCTCAACATTAAAACTCGTGCATTATTTAAAAGTATATTTAACAAATTTTCACAAAGAGACTCCATGATTCTAATTTCTTTGACTTACATTTCAATTTTTGTGGAATATATATCTATTCCTTATTAAGAGATTCTGAATTTTTCAATCGGCTGTCAAGGAGATTGCACTGAATAAACAACAGCAGAAAAACAAATAAAAAACCTGATACACGTGTAGAATATACTCATTAAATTTTAATTTTCGGCACAATTATGAGCTGCATATTTACACACACACACACACACACACATAAATAACTGTTCTGCAAATATGTACAAAGCAATTTCAGCCATCCAACTTTTTTTCGATTTTTAATGAATATAAATTTTATAAGTTGGACAACTATGAAACATAAAATTAGCAAAATGATCTTATTAACAAATAAGGAGAGCAAAAGGTAATTATATCTTGGTGTGCTAAATATTTTTATGGGTGTAGTGAAAAAACTAAAGATAATGGAAGAAATGTTATTGAGGAGTATTTTGATATTTACAAAAGTGTTCAAAGTGAAAAGTGGTTTCCTAAAATCTATTAACTAGTGCGCATAATAGAAGGGCATTTTGAGAAAATTTTAGATTACAAATAGTCCCATCCTTTTAATAATATTCTTCAATCAATCTGTTTATTTCAAAATAAAAAATCCATCTCATTTTTACTTTCTAATTAGTCATATTAATGTGTTAATAATAACGAAGAACCAGTATTATTTGTATGATGTAGGAAGCCCTTTCGACACAATAAAAGGTTAATCTCAAAATTTCGTGATATTGTGCCTAAAGAGCTTCCTGCATCAGTATAACAGTTTCCAAAACTTAATGAGTCCAAATATCCAATGGTGATGACACATACGCATGGAAGGTCCCTGATTTGAGTTTGACTAAAATAATCTGAATAATTTGAAACAACACATCAGGCCAAAGTCCTCAAGAGATGAACTGGATTTCAGTGCATCACATTCCGAAATTGATACTAACCTTAATTGGGAAGGCAGAACAGCCTCTCTTTCCTACTATTGCACAAAATGGCAAGTCAAGCCAATTCAAGGAACTTCCCTGTTTTTTTACTGAAAAATACATAATCTGAACAATTTATAATCAAATAAATCATTCAAAATATCCTTTAAGCGAACTCCCGTTTCTATGGTTTAATAAAATATCACAAAGGTGCCTAATACAGTGGAATTAACACTCAGCTCATGGGATTGCCATTATATATATTGAAACAGAAATTAATACAAGAAACTGAAAATTAGTTGACACTGGATCACGTTGGATCGTTTGTTGTTAAATAGTAGAGTTGCTTGATTGAATAGTATCATATTACATCACAGAAACTCACTCAATTTTCATTGCCATATGTATCTCAAAAGTGCATGAACATTAAACATTCAGCTAACTTATACTAATTAATTAATATGACTATGATCAGTTCTTAGTACCCAGCAACATCCATCAGTCAGAGTGAAACCCCAATTGATTTCATAAATACAAAATAAATAACTCGCAAAGGCAATCTTTGACAATCACAAAAGCAACAAAAATTCACTCCAAAAAACAACATAACAATTATATGGTCTACATTGCAAGTCTTTTTATGATTTTAATTGAAAGAGAAAGCACGAGGGACATATCTATATATTTATATAAAGTTGAGACTTGAGGAGGTGATGTGGCATCACCATTTCTCTTTTTTGTATATTCTCTATTATCTAATAAATAGAGAAATTTTCTTTTAGATTTAGCTTTTTATCTTCTCATAATTAATTTGATTGTTATTATACAATAACAATTATGTAAAGATTTTAATGAGGCATATTCTTTATAATGAATATTCAAAGGGGAGTGTTATGAATTTATTAAAATAAATATAAATGTTCATAACATATATCTCTTAGTCTCCCCACTATCTCCCATTAGCAACCTTTAGCTTCCCTATAACTCCCACTATCTCACAAGAAATTATGATCCATAATTTTTCATTAATTTCTTAGAGTGATTATGTAACTATAAAAGGAGAGCTTACCTTTTTGTTTTGTACACACACAATTGGAATGAATAAAATCACTCTATAATATATTCTCTCATTTTATTCTTTATCTTGCATTGCTTCTTTATTTGTATTACTAGCTAATAGCTTTTTTTTATTTTTTATAAGGCTGCCTCATCTTAAAAAAAATCAATTCTTATTTTTTATCAATTTCATCAAGTGTAAAGTAAGAAAAAAATGATAATACTAAATTTTTTTTTCTAAGCTGTGTAAAACACGGGTCTATTTTCTAGTTATATATAATTGAATATTACGATTGATAATTGGGCAAAATAATACTAATCTAGCTAACTAGTCCAATCATCATAATAATCTGATTGTCATTCTTTAATTATGTTCAATCATGTTATTTTAATAAAGAACACTGAACGCTTGAGTATTTATATGTTCAACAACTTCGGCTAAATTTGAAAAAAAAACATATTAATTATGAATATTAATTAAATCACAGACTACACCCACCCAAACGCGATTAATATGTTATCAATGATATAAACACAACAGAAATAACTCTGAGGTGAAAACTGAAAACAACAGCAGTCCCACCACCAATAATTGAGCAAGCTTCACTTTATTACACTAAAGTGAAAGCAAGAAGTCAGAAACAGCCCCAGCACCATCAATAGTTTTGACGAACTGGACATGCGTGGACCAAGCATCATTGAATAAATGGAAAAAAAAAAAAGAAAGAAAATTAAAATCAGCGTCCAGCTGAAAGAATCCATCTTTACGTGTTGCCTCCAATTTGGTACATCTATCTAACTTTAAAAAAATTGTAGTAGAAATTAGAGCTCATTTTTTTAGATATGGCTCATATACAATACAAGTGTCAAGATGTAATTAGAGTTTACATATATACACGTGTCTAATTCTAATTGACAGACAAACTAATCATAAATACTCAGGTGTTTCTAAATGATTGAATAATGATATTGTAGTGACTTGATTGCTTTGTTCTCTGATTAGAAATGAATCACTGTCCAAGAACCTTTGTCAAGATCTGTTCAAGTTGCAATTAAACCAACACCAATCTGAGGCTTCAATGCTGATTCACACCTCAGCTCTAGGTTAATGGAGGTTGAAAACAGAAGATTAAATTGAACTAGAAGCAGCACACACTCACACAAAGAACAGGATTTAACGTGGTTCGATTATGCATAAATGCACAATCTACATCCTTGGGGGAAGCCACAGAAAAAGCTTTATTGATGATTCAAAATGAATTTTACAGAGCTAATACAGAGGAGATTGCAAGGAACAACCAGCCTCTTTGTACCCCTGATATTTGAAACCCAGATTGCACAGCTTTTGGACGCATGAATAACGGCTTCATAACGAAGTTGATTCCCTTATCACATGCGGTCTCACGTGCTTCACTTAAACTTGCTCAAAACGACTGAAGTAGCGTCGTTTTTCCTTAAGTTTAGTGAAGAAGATAGCACGTGTGTTGCACGTGAGTCGTAAGTGGATTCGCTTACTCGAAACACAGCCGTTTTAGGGCTTCGAGTTTTGGATTCATTGCACTCTAGTCCAGAGATATTATTGGTATTTATAAATTTCAAAGAGGTGATAACAGATGGTCTATTATAAACACTAAGAGGGGTCCCTAGCATAGCCTGAACAACTTTACTTATGGTTTCTCATCAAATAATGTTATAAAAAAAAATACATAAGTTAGAAGATTCACAACATATTGGAGTGTAATTTCTACTTGAGTGACAATGAATGAAGTTATGTTAATTTACATTAAGTACAAGCCTTCCTAAATAGGAATAGAAATACTCTATTAACATATCGAATACTAACTTAGTAAAAATTTAGTTGACAAAAATTTAAAAAAAAAAGCCTTGAAGGCTTGAAATAATTAACACCAACTAAATAATTGTCTTACATCACCAATTTTTCTTTTCATTTTAATAAGACATCGCCACACTCCTGACTTTATAAAGTAAAGTATAAAATATAATAGAGAAGTTTGAGTTTAAAAAAATAAAGTTGGGAGAATGACTTGTCACGCTGTCTTTGATCATTGAGCACACAATTATCTGAGAAAAAAAACTCTATTGTATTTGTGTTTGTTGTAGATTCATGTCATTTACTAGTCCTTTGGGTTTTGTTGTATCAATTCTTTGGTAAATGTTTATCTCGTTTTTGTTCTTTTATGATGTGAGATTCCTGGTTAGATTAGGAATCAGAGTGAAATCCAATCTTAAAATTTAGAGAAATAAAACGTAATATGATTTTTAAAATTTAGAGAAATAAAATGTAATATGATTTTTTAACGAATAAAACGATTTAATTTATTTCTTTTCTACTAGTAAAAATTATTAATTTATTAACCCATCAAGCTATTGGTTTCATTTGTAAGCTGGTCAGTCAGTTTTTTACTTTGAGTTGTTATCTTTCAAAAGATATTAGAAAAATCTTACTTTGAGTGTACTTTATCACTTCACTAATTATAGGGTATTTACAAGTTAGAAAAATAAATTATTTCTGGCCAAAGACACTGGAAATTAAAGTTCATATGACTTTGTAGTACTGTTTGGTAAGTGAGAAAATTGCCGAGAAAATACAGAGCAAATAGAATCTTTAAGAAGATGTAAATTTCTGTATTTTATTGATCTAAAAAATGATACAAGCTCTTATATACAATTGTAAGATTCTACACACTCACAATGGAATATCACGCTACTAGTAACTAACAACCTTTATAACAAACTCAACTGATTCAGGCTGACTCCAGAGAATGTCGAAAAGCGTTTGGCTAATTTTTGTATACACACACATAACACAAAATTAAATTATTTGGCAGCGTTGGCAGTGAGTCGTTTTTGGCCATCCATAAGTTCACATGTGCATGGACATCTGTTGCCAGCCCTTTCATTATTTTATATCTCTATAACATTATTAGAGTCCCACATTTATCACACATCATTAAGTAGAATGCGCTAATTAGGAAGAGCTAGTTTCTTTGTTCTGTTTTCTTGCATATGTTGCAATTTTCGAGTATCACTGAAAATTTTAGACCGTCAAAACCTGCAGGAAAATTATATACATATTCTATCATTCAACCTCAACAAATAAATTCTTTTCACTGGAATCCAACAACTGTTAAGTGTTAACCTTGTAGTTCTCAAAAGCAGAAATTGTTGTATTAATTTTTTCGAAGTGTCTCTCTTAAAAGAACACTAAAGATAGGAGAGAGTGAAATTTCAACTGAGATCTTGCCACATAAGACGATTGATTTAATCCGACAAAATATGCGTTAGGTTAATAAGAGCCAATACTGCCCTGATCCTTTCTGCATCTTTCTTCTATCAGCGGACGATCCTTGATATACAGTTGCAAGAGCAAGGTAGGCACGCTCTTGTCCAAAAAGTATTTTAGCTTCGGACGAATATAAAGCCAAAAGGGTTCCTAACTCCTGTGGCGAAATGACATACGTCATGAAGTCCTCCGATTGACAGTCGTTGTAGAGATGAGAATCTGTTCAATCCCCCTTCCCCCCCACCCCATCGATGGCTTCCAAATCTTCATATCATGAATATAAAGTGACTGAAGGTTGCTGGGAAACCTACCATCATCTGCCTCAAGTGGGAAGCAATACCTTATATGCTTGCAAGACCTCCTCTGTTTAATTCTTGGAGACTGTACATGTCCTTGGGTAAGGCCTCTAGCTTATCACACCACGTTATCCGGAGCTTAGACAGTTCCGCAGAAGGCAATCCTCCTTCAGGAAAGGGTCATTTCAATAAAAGCACAGTACAATTGCTTAACTAATTTTTTGAAAACAGAGATATGAGAGATTGACAATTTACAATTGCTTAACTGCTCAAGAAGAGAGCACGCTTGAATTATGAAATACGAAAAAGAGAGCACAAATGAAAAATCTTAAGGAATCAGCAGGATTCACATCCGACCAACTCCACGCTGCTAAAGCAAAGGATTAATTTTTGAGAAATTGTAAAGAAATTAATACAAGTGAAATGAGAGCCTGTTCATTTGATTATTGGCCAAGGGTGATTTCAATAACGTTTTCAAAGAAGATATAGGACAAAGATCAGAACGAAAAATAAGTAATTTCAGTCGTTGAAAAAAAAGAGCAAGCTTCACACATGCATGCATGTGTCGGACCAACAGAACATGGCTTGTGTCAAGGATCAATCAAAGACATATAAACTCAGTTTTATAAAGTAAGCATCAAAATGTTTGACAAGTTTTAGATTTGTAGAATATTGGGAAAGCAGACAAATAATCAATGAAGACACTGCAAGTTAAGCAGATCAATTAAACAGAGGAAATAGCTGATCAATTCTTTGTGCAATGGCCACAGCAACTGTGAGGTTATAAGTTGCTGATGTGTTGGGCTTCAATACAAGATTCGAAGAGTTCTTGGGGCTGTGTGAAGACTGACTTCAGTTGGAGGGGTCTTATTGTAAATTTTATGCTGATGTGGCAGAGTTCGTTGAGAATTCGTTATGCCTTTTCCAGAAATATCAGAATAAAAGGCGCTGGTGATTAGCCCCTGATCTGAGATCAATATCTTCTTCATTTCTTGTTCATTTTGTTGGAAATTTGGTTCTCTGTGATCCTTGTAATTGCCTCTTCATAATCAACCTGTATCTAGATTGTTATGATCAACAAAAGAGCAGTTGTTTCCTTCATTGATTTGTGTACTTGAAACAGTGCTCTGTGTTCTATTCTTGGAATTGCTTTCTTGTTTGGTTGATCTGGTTTGATTCTTTCAAGTCCGATTCATCAAGTTCTTCACGAATTAACTTGTGTAGCCATTAAAGTTTCAACAGCAACAGATTAAATATATCTACAAGACTACATTAATCCTAATGGCATGGTAGCATCTCCATGCAACATTACATTAACATTTCATCATCAATCAATTTTGATGATATGATATTAAAAACATTGACTTCATAATTTAACATATAAAGAAAAAGTAATACTTATTTGATGAGTATGATAGACAGCAAATATGGATCATGCAATAATGAAACATGTATTTATAGAAAAATGTTTGGGAGTAAAATGATGCTATAAAGTTTAATATTAGTTGCAAGAAAAAAAAATTGGCAATTAAGATTAACAGATACATATGCAATGCTTCGAGTTTATTTTATGACTTCCGTAACGATTTTGTAACTACATATTGATTAGAAGTTCGATTAATTTTGACCAAAAACTCTAGAGCAAGTCGAAAAGAGATTTGATTTTTTGTATACAAAAAAAATAATCAATAAAAGCAAGCTCTGGTGTTGTTAAGCTAAGGATACAGGGGTTAAAATTACTCACCACTCAATGGAATCCACCAAAGAGATACAGAGTTTGATAATAACTCAAAGTTCATCCAATTTCCAAAATTAATCTCTGTCCTTTGGTTACAACTACATAAGCTTAAATAGCTTTCTTGGAACAATCCTCCCAGCATAGATTTACTACAAAGAAACCCTTCAAATAACTTGACTTTAAAGACCAACATTAAAGCTAGACATTAATAAAACATTGGTATGCTTAAAACACAACAAAAAAAATTAAAAAAAAATCCAAGTCCCGAAATATTCTTCTTGACTCAAAACTGAACAGTCTGCACTTAACTGATCATAACTTACTGTAGAAAACTCCAAATTTAGATTAGTAAAATTCATTGGAAAACTAACAGAAATATCTTTCCAATGATGTATGGCTCGAAAATTAATTCGATCTCATGCAGTACAGTTGAATTCCCAAAGATGCCCCTTCTGCACAGAAATTCTGCTCACTTGATTAATGTAAGAACTTGAGCTGCACTTGGTATAACTTGATTACCAAATATTTCAAACGCCCGTGTTATTTTCACTGGTGGCCGTAGGTCTCATGACAGACTGAACCACGTTGTCTCTGTTTTCCCTGTGATTTTGTCTCTGATTCTTCTTGTTCTTTCTTCTTGATTCTATTTCTTGGAAGTTTAAGTCTGGTTTGTTGAATATTGAGTTGATTCAGATTCGGTTCGGTGCTTGTGCATCTTGTGTTAGTCTCATTCAAGATCTTGGGCAGAGTCTTTGGTTTGACAAGTTAATTAGATCGTCCAAAGCTCTACGTTTTTTTTTTTTTTTTAAACAAAAAAGAAGCACAGTCTGCTATTAATACTGTAGCATGTTAGCTACTATAAAAGCTCGTGTCTAATTACCAAATAAATTCCACTTTAACAAAGAATAGAAGCTAATTTTATTTTTTCTTTTTGTTATTGAAGTTACCTCGCAAACTTCTCGGAAGCTTATTACAAAATTTCCTTTTACTCTAGGATCTCTTGAATGGTCCTGCAATTTGTATTCTTTTATGTGGGATTGGTTTTTTCTTTAAACAAAATTTCAAGGATAAGAAACCTTTCCCATTGAATACCAACTTTGAATTTTATTATCATTTGAACTTAGAAAACTGCAGAAACAAAGCGCGTTCATAGCACCAGCTAAGCTAGCTGTGTCTTGGTACCATGCTGGTTCTATTTTTACTTTATTAAATATATACAAAATTAAATCTCCTGAGCCTCTAGCTTCACTAGTTTCCAACTTGAAATTAAAACGCGGAATTAATGGCATTGGAGTTCGTTATTTAATTTTGCTTTGGTTCATGGGGAATCAGATGGCCATCCAATTTTTTGTCTATTTTAAGTACTATTGGCCACTAAGTAGCTTGCTTATATATGTGTATTGGGATGTCATAGGCCTTAAAGCTGAAAATCAATCCCCAATCTAAAGTGAAAAACAGTAGCTAGAACATAATCTATGTTTTGATGTCTTAGTTTATAAGCTCAAACAATTAGTAGTATATAGAAAATGCCCGATAGAACCCAAAACTTGTAGTGATTTTTAGTTTCGAAATTCATTTCAGAAAATCTGTTCCGTTCAACACATTCAACTAAACTCTAGCCATGTACTTGTATGTATACAGGTAGAGCACTAGGGCAACAAAGGAGTCCATCCTTAAGGCCTTGTCTAAGACTGGTTGTCTTTTTCATGAGCTTCTGGCTTTCCAGCTTGCTGAGCGACGTACACATAAAGAGGTTATCCTTTTCTTTTTTTCTTTGTTTTTATATGACAGAATCCATTTTTGAATATATATATATATATATGTTTAGGTACACAAACACACACATGAATATGCATGTTTTTATGAGTTCATTTAAGTATATCCAATGTTGAATAACTCTTCCATTTGAACTTGACAGTAATCAGGTAGTTGATATTTATGTTACAAAAATTGGAAGTGTTAGATATGAGACTCAAATCTGAACTTGAGAACACATACGACAAGTCACGTGGATCTTTGTATTAAATGTGACATGTCATGCGTAGGAGTTCACGGAGCTGTATGACATTCTTGCTCTGTCGGGAAAACGAGTAAGTAACACACGTGACGTAACACGTGCATAACTTACTCAAAACGACAGGAGTTTGTGCCGCTTTGTGCTCAAGAGCTTGTGAAGGTGTAACACGTGGCTACCAGAGGTTCAAAAGGCCGTTAAAGGTTGTTATGACGCGGGCAAAAACTGGGGTTCTTCACAAGCAGCCCAGGTGGCGTTAACAGCTGACTGGTGAAGGGTCTTTCTAGATCCTTTTCTTACTATATATATGCCTTTATGGTGAGATCTCGCGTAGAGTGATTCTGTAACACCTTCTTAAGAACTTTGTATCTTTAATAAGCTCAGATAGTGGAATTCTTCTTCTCCTTCACAGTAGATGTAGGCTCACTCTATGGCCGAACCACTATAAATCATTTAGTGGAACTCTCCTTCTCCTTCACAGTGGATGTAGGCTGACTCTGTGGCCGAACCACTATAAATCATTGGTGTCAAGTGTGTGTGTATTTTTGTCTCGGTTCTCTTTGAGTTTCTTGCTTTGGTTACAACTGATTCATCAGCAATTAAAGCTAAGTATATTCTGAAATCTTGAGTTCATAAAGGTCGTTCTTGGGGGGTCTAAATTGGTGCTTAATCCGGTTTAGTTTCAACAAGAAGCAACAAAAGCAATTCAGAATCATGCAAGGACTTGGATTTTTTTGTTAATTCACTGGGCATATGTTTATCCAACCTCTGATTTTTCTTAATATGTCTCAGTAGTTCATTTCACGCCACTTTTAGCCGCTCCATTGGCATTTTCTGCCATTTGCTTTTGTTCATTGGAGCAAGTTAGCTTATTAAATTGCTTTTCGATAAATGTTCTTCAGAGGGAATGTGAAAAGGCCAAATGAACCGAGATGATCGGGTTTTCTAGATCAGCCATCTCTGTCCTCAACGGTGCTGAACCGTCAATTACTGAGACACCAAACTCTGACCTGATTCATATGGGATGTAGACCAAAGCTTCTTGCCATACCATCTCTGGTCAAAGCTGCTATCTTTGAAAGTTTTGCAGGACAAAACATGTCGGAGTCAGAAATTGACGTCACCCCTAGCATAAAACGGTGTATCAAGAGCAATTTTGGTTTCCCAGTCGATACAGATACAGAATTCATATAAGCAGGTTGCTCTCAATCTCTGTTTAATAAGCTTCCTCTGCTGTATCCTAGAACGTTATGCTTCCCAGCTGGCTAGAATGGGAACTATGTTTCTGCTGCAAAATTTTTGAAAGCGAGCATTGTGAATATCCCGACTGTGTATGAAGTGGGCCTTAAGAAGACAGAGAGGACACTTGTGACAATACTCGAGACTGTAAAGAAGCCGTGGGTATACATTTCTGGTCCAACAGTCAATCCAACTGGCTTGCTTTATAGCAACAAAGAGATAGAGAATATATTAACTGTTTGTGTAAAATATGGGCCAAGAGTTGTGATTGATGCTTCATTCTCGGGATTGCAATTCAAATACGAGGGTTGGGGTGGCTGCAATCTGGAAGGCTGTTTATCGAAGCTGTATCGTCTCTCTCTGTGTCTCTGCTGGAGGGCTGTCTCCGAAGATGCTTACTGGAGCCCTCACATTTGGATTTCTGGTTCCAAACCAACGTCATTTAGTTGATGCATTTAGTAGCTTTCCGGGATTAAGAATATATTTTATGCTAAGAAGAATACATTTTTGATAAATTAACCTCAATTCTGAATTTTAATTTAGAGAATGTCGAGAAGAGATTTGATTTTTCATATAGAAAAAAAATTAGACATGAAATAAGTCAAAATCAATTGCAAGAACAACAATAAGAATGTATTTTTTAAAAGCCACAAATACATAAAATATAAATTTAGTTTAAGATTAGGTAATTATTAATTTGTATAATAAGAGGGTCTCGTTAGAGAAATCCATTAACCTTCGGTTAATTTGACGCAAGGTATAATTTTGCAATGGCCAATAATATATAGCTGTATGGTATTTCTGTATTATATATACTCCTAATGAAAATGAAGCAAATACGTAATACTACTACTATGACATAACTTTCATGATTGCCAACTGTCAATACCAGCCACCTCTCATAAGTGCCTTATTGGGCATGGAAACACCTTATATTATAATTTCCGTTCACCCATAGAAGAATTTCAGGGCCATTAATTCAACAATTACCAAACCAATATCCCAATGATAGTTGGATTACTAATCTTAGCGTTAAAAGATCTATAATTTTTATTTGGCCAAAATAAAGGTTTTCTTATTGCCTTCTTGATCTTTTCCTGCCTGGTGATTCTTGAATGTTCTTTCCATTTTCATATGCTGAGTCGCTTGCTGAGATGATAAATACTCGAGGGTCCTTCCATAAGACAATTCAGCAAAAACCTGATTCATTCTATCAAACATCAGCATCACTAATAACTAAATGATGTAAGATAGTCTGGTTTGAAAATTCAATATAAATCAAATTTTTATCCTTCATCATTATGGTTAATGGCTTAGCAAATGCACGAGTACGGATCAGCCAAAATGAAGCACTTTCTCTCGGATTAAGCTTTATTAGTCGTTGAAGTTAACAAATTTTTAAAACAAGTCAAAACAGTTCCAACTCAGAATCAGTAGGCCGTAATTGGGTTGTTTTAAATATTTCAAAATTTCAGTTTAATTTAATTGTGTATGCACAAACTAGCTTTATCACTTCTTTCATATTAATATTCATAAATTTCAACCTTATTTTATGTTGATGCACAAAATTGTTTTTTGTTATATATATATATATATATATATATATATATATATATATATATTCAAATAGTCAAATTTCTTCTTCTTTACTCCAGGATCCAGCTTTAAACCCCACTTTTTTGTCGTTATTCTGCCCCGCCGTTAGATTTTAATTCCATTGATCTAATGGTTGGGATTTGTAAGTGAATAACGAAGTGCTGTTTGGCTACCGTCTGATAGCAAATCTGAAGCAAATGTAATCGTCAACATAAAATAAGTATCCACCACCATGCCGGTATATTCATTCAAATATTAAACATATAGAGAAGAAAGCAAATTGTGGCAGGATAGCGAAAATTGCAAACGGTCATTCCCAACACGAACCCCTATGGCTGTTTTCCTTTAATTTTCTTCTTTGAATTTTCCTTTGATTAATCATTAGAAAAAGTGCTTTTTTTTTTTCAAAATCATGTGTTATTAACATTTACATGGTTAATTCATCAAAATCAAATGGTTGTTATCTACGAAAAGAGAATTACTAGAAATTTTGTTAATCCCATTGCAACAATATATTGCTATAAATTGTATTGTTTCCTCTAAAAAATATAATAAAATCTCAATAAATTAATAACATTTGGGCCATAAAAAAATTATTAAATTTAGTAAATATTAATTAATCTATAAATTAATAAATTACTAATTTTTGAAAATATTTGCTATTTTGGAAAGATATGATCATCTATGGTACTGATTTACTTTGACTTGGTATCTATTATGTTTTATTTGAATATTAGTTTTCTTTTAAGAAGATTTTTTAATAATTAGCTGCTTTATGTTAATATTAATAAGACTATTGTATGATTTTATTTTTCTATGTTAAAGATGATAATTCGACTATACAAATAGTTTCAAACAAAGAAGTAGACGATATTGACATTAAAAAATTTCTTGTGACAAGTCTTTTCGTATTACAAAAGTCAAAGAAATTAGAATCATTCATGTTGAGGAATAATGCTTTATGGTTTAAGGTTTACATGGGTACATGCATGCTATAGCTAAGTGGGTGTCAAAACTATTATTGTTCTTGTCACAAGTCTTTTCGTATTACAAAAGCATATTTAACAAAATTGCACTCACAGATTCTATGATTCTAATTTCTTTGACTTGATTTTAGTTTTTGCTGAACATATATGTATCCCATATAAAGTGTTAGTGAATTTTTCATTTCTTTAGCAAGGAGGTTCTGCACGAATAAACAACAGCAGAAAGTATATATATATATAAATTCAAAACTATTATTGTGAATTGAGGTGTCAACTTTAGATTTGATGTTTAACTTTGAATTATTTGCAGCTGATAGTCTTTCATTAGTCTTTTCATGGAATTTCTTTGGGACAATATCTTCTTTTATACAATTCAAATCAGCACCAGTGTCGAAAAGGGCAATGGTGTCAATTTCAAAATCTTTAGAAAATATATAAATTCAAAACTATTATTGTGAATTGAGGCAGTTTCGGTAAACAATTCAATATATATATATATAACGTGATACGAGTGTAGAAGACACTCATCATAACAATACCTGATAAATTGTGTTAAGAAATAAAAATATTAATAGTGATGACTCAAAGGAAGTCCCGTGTTTTGAGTTTGACTAAAATAATCTGAATAATTCAAAATAATCCATCAGGCCAAAGGAAGTCTCGTGTTGAACTGCATTGGGAAGGCAGAGCAGCCTCTGTTTTTTCACTATAATACTAAGGATTGGCTTCAATTGAGAAGTCAGGCCAATTGAAGAAGCTCCCCTGTTTTTGACTGAAACATAATCCGAACAATTTATAATTAAATAAATTATTCAAAATCTCCTTTAATCGAACCCCCATGTCTATGGTTTAATAAAATATTAAAAAGGTACCTAAAACAGTGAAATTAACATTCAGCTCTTAAAGTTGCCATTTTATGTATTGAAAAAGAAGTTAATACAAGAACTGAAAAATTAATTGACGCTGGATCATGTTGGATTGTTAGTTGTTAGTTGCTAGTTGCTTGATAGAATAGTGGATATTACATAACAAAACTCACTCAGTTTTCATTGCCATATGCAGCTCAAAAGTGCATGAACATTGAATATTCAGCTAACTTACACTAATTAATTAATACGACCATCAATTCTTAGTATCCAGCAACATCCATCAATAAGAGTGAAATCCCCATTGATTTCATAGACACAAAATGAATAACTTACAAAGACAATATTTGACAATCATGAAAACAACCACAATTTACTCCAATAAACAACATAACAAACACATGATCTATATTGCAAGTCTTCTTATGATTTTAATTAAAAGAAAAAATACGAAGGACATATTATATATAATTGAATGTTCTCCTTGATAATTAGACAAAATAACACCAATCTGGCTAATTAATCCAATCATCATGATAATCTAATTTTCATTATTTAATTATGTCCAATCATGCTAATTTAATAAAGAATACTGAACACTTGAGTATTTGTATGTTCAACAATTATGGCTAAGTTTGAAAAATATTAGAGCTGCATTTATGCTTTGTGTTATTTAATAAGTAGGACATGATCATATTATGTTGCATTTTTCAGAAAATTGAAAGTTATTGGGAAAAAAATCTTAAAAGAGATGTGTTGAATTGTGAACTTGAAACTGAGTTTTAGACGTTCCTGACATGTCGGTTTATAGCCCTGATTTTGCATGCCCTGTCGGTTGTGGGACGAAACAGAAGTATGAGTTAAGCACCTGATTCAAGGTTGTTAACTGACCGTTAACAAGGCGGGAAAATTCTGGGTTTGTTATGGAACTTTTCTAGATTCTTCATGATCTGTATATATAGTCTTAGAGGCTTTAGATGAGACATATGAAAAGCTTGTAACTTCTTCTTAATGCTTGTACCTTGTGCTTGGTGATTGAAATAAGATTCTTACTCTGTTCTTCAGTGGATATAGGATATCTCCAAGCTGAATCACTTAGATTGTGCCTCTGTTCTGCTTGTTTAAGTTCTTATTCTTGTGAGGTTTGTGATTTGCTTGTCATTTCTAAATCATCAATTATAGAGTTTCGTGAGATCTTGGTGGTTTTAGATTGAGTTTAATCGATCAAGAATCAACAAGATGTAATGAAAGCAAAAAGAGAGAATAATGCACACACATCATAGCAATGTTTCATTCATTTTGAATCTATATAAACAAAACTTGTATTTGATGGTTTACGTTTGTTTAATCTAACAGCTATAACACATGTACTGTCAAAAGCTACAATATCCATCTTTGCTTGTCCTCGTAGCATCCTTGATCTTATAGTATCCTAGTGGTTCTTGAAAGTTGTTCTCATTCCTATGTGCTGAGTCGCTTGCTGAGATGATGAATATTTGATGGGTCTTCTTTAAGACATTTGATGGATGAGAAATGATGTAAACAATATAGTTTTGTTTTGAAAAATCACCAAATGATGTCAAATAGTTCTGTTTTGAAAAATCAATATAAATCAATCACCTTAGATTCTCTTTGTCTCAAAGCACAATGGGTGATGATTTGATGAGAAATATGGGTGTAAGAGAAGTAGTTTGGAAGGCCAGGTTTTCAGCTGCTGTTCACAGGTGAAAAGGAAATAGTTTGGGTTGCCTTTAAGTTGGGGTAGGAGTTGCAACTTGCACACAACATACATGACATGTTTGCACTTTATATTCATTTAATTTATATATTTTTAGATTTAATATTTTTTCAATTAAAATTACGTTAAAAATATTTGGGGAAAAAATTGCGAGTTTGGCGGATATCCATGCGGGTATCCATCGTATATTTAGCTAATACTAAACTTGCCCACAACCCACAAAATTACCCGCAGTGGGAGGGTTTTGGCGGGCGGGTTTGGACGGGTGTGCGGCTTTGAAGGCACCATTGCCATCCCTATCTTTGGTACGTGTTTATCCTGCTTTCGTTCTTTTATGACACATGATTCTTGGTTACATTAGGAATCAGAGTGAAATCCCAATCTTCGAATTTGGAGACATAAAATGTAATATGATTTTTTTCATGAATAAAATGATTTTTTTCTAGTAGCAAAAATTATTAATTTATTATTCCATCAAGCTATTGGTTTCATTTGTAAGCCGGTCAGTCCCTTTTTTACTTTCAATTGTTATCTTTTAAAAGATATTAGAAAATTCTTACTTTGAGTGCATTTTATCACTTCACTAATTATTTGGTAATTACAAATTAGAAAAACAAATTATTTCAGACCAAAAACACTAGAGAATGTCGAAAAGAGTTTGATCAATTTTTGTATACACACACAACACGAAATTAAATTATGTGGCAATGTTGATAGTGAGTCGTTTTTGGGACTCCATAAGTTCACAAATGCGCGTAGACATCTGTCGCTAGCCTTTTATTTTTTTAATACCTCCAGAACATTATTAGAGTCCCACATTTATCACACATCATTAAGTAAAATGCGCCAATTAGGAAGAGCTAGCTTCTTTGCTCTGTTTTCTTGCATATGTCGCAATTTTCAAGTATCACTGAAAATTTTATACCGTCACCATCCCAAGAGCAGAAATTGTTGTATTAATTTTCTCAAAGTGTCTCTCTTAAAAGAACACTAAAGATAGAAGAGAGTGAAATTTCAACTGAGATCTTGCCACATAAGACGATAGATTTAATCCGACAAAATCTATGTGGTTTAATAAGAGCCAATACTGCATCTTTCTTCTATCAACGGCACGCTCTTGTCCAAAAGGGAATTTATCTTCGGACGAATATGAAGCCAAAGATACGCCAACGACGTGAGATTTTAACGAATAGAAAACGAAATTGATTATACACCAACGAATATGATCTTATTTCATCATAAATCCACAAACGGGATCCTGACTCCGATTGACAGTCGTTGTAGAGATGGGAATCTGTTCAATCCCCTTTCCCCCTACTCCATCGATGACTTCCAAATCTTCATATCATGAATATAAAGTGACTGAGGGTTGCTGGGAAACATACCATCATCTGCCTCAACTGGGAAGCAATACGATATATGCTTGCCAGACCTCCTCTGTTTAATTGTTGAAGACTCTGCATGTGCTTGGGTAAGGCCTCTAGTTTATCACACCACGTTATCCGGAGCCTATTCAGTTCCGTAGAAGGCAATCCTCCTTCAGGAAACGGTCAATTTAACAAAAGCACAGCACAATTGCTTAACTAATTTTTTGAAAACAGAGATATGAGAGATTTGACAATTTACAATTGCTTAACTGCTCAAGAAGAGAGCACGCTTGAAATATGAAATATGAAAAAGAGAGCACAAATGACCAATCTTAAGGAATTAGCAGGATTCACGTCCGACCAACTCCATGTTGCTAAAGCAAAGGATTAATTTTTGAGAAATAGTAAAGAAATTAATACAAGCGAAATAGAGAGCCTGTTCATTTGATTATTGGCCAAGGGTGATTTCAACAACGTTTGCAAAGAAGATATAGGACAAAGATCAAAATGAAAAATAAGTAATTTCAGTGGTTGAAAAAAAAGAGCAAGCTTTATACATGCATGCATGTGTCTGATCAACAGAACATGGCTTGTGGTAAGGATCAATCAAATAAATATAAACTCACAGTTTTATAAAGTAAGCATCAAAATATTTGACAAGTTTTAGATTTGTAGAATATTGGGAAAACAGACAAATAATCAATGAAGACACTGCAACTTAAGCAGATCAATTAAACAGAAGAAATAACTGATCAATTCTTTGTGCAATGGCCACAGCAACTGTGAGGTTATAAGTTGCTAATGTGTTGGGCTTAAATGCAAGATTCGAAGCGTTATTGGGGCTGTGTGCGGACTGACTTCAGTTGAAGGGGACTTATTGCAAATTTTATGCTGATGTGGCAGGTTTCGTTGAGAATTCGTTATGCTTTTTACAGAAATATCAGAATAAAAGGCGCTGGTGATTAGCCCCTGATCTGAGATCAATATCTTCTTCATTTCTTGTTTATTTTGTTGGTAATTTGGTTCTCTGTGATCCTTGTAATTTTCTCTTCGTAATCAACCTGTATCTCGATTGTTATGATCAATAAAAGAGCAGTTTTTGCCTTCATTAATTTGTGTACTTGAAACAGTGCTCTGTGTTCTATTCTTGGAATTGCTTTCTTGTTTGGTTGATTTTTTCAAGTCCGATTCATCAAGTTCTTCACGAATTAGCTTGTGTAGCCATTAAAGTTTCAACAGCAACAGATTAAATATGTCTGCAAGACTACATTAATCCTAATGGCGTAGTACCATCTCCATGCAACATTACATTAACATTTCATCATCAATCAATTTTGATGATATGGTATTAAAAACATTGACTTCATAATTTTATGTAATTTCATATAAAAGATATAATTGATTTTGAGTTAGTTTAACGGAAAATTCTATGATGCCGTGATTAAAATCACGGCATCAATGCCGTAGTTATTATGTACCGTTAGATTAGATTAACGGCACATAATAATTATAATCATATAAATTTTATTTTTTCAACAAGTTACAATCCGGTTAACATTTTTTTATAAGTAGAAGTTAACCGGTTAAAATTAAAAGAATTATTATATTTTTTTGGAAAATTATTATAACTGAATTATTTTAAAGAAGCAGTTGGTTGCTGTTGCTGCAACGGAAAGCAGTCGATTCAACAATGAGAATGGAGAGGATGATGCAGGGTTCGAAGAGATAGTGGAGGCAATCAGAGAAGCAGCAGATAATACTGCTACAGAAATTAGGGAGTCAACTAATCGCACGGTTGAAGCTATCAACCAAAAGATTATTAAATAATGGATGAGACCCAATGAAGAATTTTTCGGGATGACTACTCTTGCCATGAAAGAGAAGCATAAATCCTCTCGGTGCAAAATTATACGGTGGATTTCGCTAAGTTCGATTATGTGTAGTTGATGAAATAGACTTTGTTATTTGTAGTACATAACCCTTCATCTTTTAACAACACCGGACTTGCAGCTAGGATAGCCAAAGGCCTAACTGGGCATCTGTTTCTAGAGCTCTTTAAACAAATTAGATTTTGTTATTGAACTTCTAGTAAGTATAGAGTCGCTACGAAACTTTGAAGGCACCTTTTTAAGTTTTTATTCATGAACCTTAAGGCCCGTTTGGTTTTAATTATATATCATGGGATTGGATAACTTTAGTGTAAAATAATCTTTATATGTTTGGTGTAAGGTAGGATAACAATAATGGGCCCACCCCTTAATCCCAATAGTGGCAAAATTTGATCCCGAGGGGACCCTTGGGATTACATTTTCTAAGATAAAACTTTGTCCTCTACTATTAATGGGATTAAAAACTATAACATGTTAAATATTAAAAAAAAATTAAGGGAAGATTTTGCATTTTTTTATAAATTTACCAATAATTATTGATTTAAGTTAGATTATATTACATGTCATTTTAAAGTAAATCTACGATGATTTTAATAAATTAATATATAAGACATATTATTAGTTACTAGCTAATCTCATGCCATACCAACACAACATAATATTATATATAATCTAGTACTATCCAATCTAATCCTATCTTATCTAATACGATCCAATCAAATCCGGCATACCAAACGAGTCTCCTGTTTGGCTAAAAATAGTTAACATCTGGTTGTCTCATGTATTGACAGGACAAGTTTGACACATTCCGCGTCATCTCTTGTGAATTCAGTAGATATTTTGAGAAATTAATTATAAAAAAAAGTTATTACCATTGCATTCTTTTTTTTCTTTTCTTTGAGAAGAATCAATTTAACTTTAGACTAACTTCCAAATTTACCTTTGTAATTTAGCTAAATAAGTAAATTTATTCAAAAGCTTTCCTCCTTGCAAGCTTAAGGTATTTCAACTTTGCCTACAACTACAAGTTAAAGAGAAATTATCATGAAAACCATGCCACGGCCGCAGTATTTAAAATGTGCACAAGGAGCTTAGAGAACTGGGCTTTGTTTGATTACATGAAAGGAAATCGACAAGATTTATGTTACAAAAGAAGCTTGGAGCTAATAAATGATACGGTATGAGTGAACGTTTTGTCGCTCTTTGAGGAATTTTTCTAAAAATTTGGATATAGGTATAACAATTATAAATTTAATTATATAATATTTTCATAAATAACAATAATATAATAATGAAAATAATAATAATAAATAAATTATAATTATAATAATATCTTCATAAACAATAAAAAATAATTTCATAATAATAATAATAATAACAATAAAATTATAATTATAATAACATTTTTACTATAAAGTAATAATAATAACAACAACAACAACTTATTATTATAATAATAATTGTTGTAAATTTTGATTACAATGATATTTTCATAAATAATAATAATAATAATGAAATTATTTAAATATTATTATTTTTTTATTAATGTCATTATTATTATTTATTAAAATATTATTATAATATAATTTATAATAATTATCATAAGTTGTTACAAGTACTAATACTATAATTTTATTTATTTCATTATGATATAATTTTTAATAATAATTACATTAATAAAACAAAATAACAGTTTTATCCCTTAATAAACATGCAATTTTTAACACTAATCACTTACTGTGATGCTAATTGGGCAAACTGCCCTATAACAAGAAGATCAACAATAGGTTATTGTGTGTTCTTAGGGGATTCGTTGATTTCTTGGAAAGCAAAGAAGCAGAAAACAGTCTCAAGATCATCATTAGAAGTTGAGTATAGGTCCATGGCAGCAGCAAACTGTGAGCTCACTTGGCTTAGATTTTTATTCAATGATAAGTAAATTTCTATAGGACCAGCAAGGCTATTATGTGATAACCAAGTTGTTCTTTACATAGCAGCAAATCCGGTATATCACGAACGCACCAAACACATAGACCTTGACTGTCATGTGGTAAGGGAGAAAATACAAGATGGTCAGATCATCATTAAATTTGTTCCATCTCATTCACAGTTGGCAGACATTTTTACAAAAGCTCTTGGGGGAAAAGTGTTTAAGAGGCTAACAACCAAGTTGAACATACTGGATATACGTGCTCCAACTTGAGGGGAGTGTTAGGAGATTGTTTCCTTATATGTGGCTGATTTGTAATCCCTTCGAGAATGGGATCGTTATTTGCTTTCCTTTGATTTAGCTCATAATGTGTGAATATTTGCTTTTGTAAACTTGCATATAAATTCTCTCTAATTCTACTTTAAGAAACATAGAAGAATAAAATCAAAGTTCTTTTCGAACTTCATTTTTTCAGAAACAAAGTACTTAGTTCTACATGATCAAGTCATCAAGCGGCTGCACAATCTTTACTTCAATGTAACAAAATAATGAAAACAACCTGAAAAATGAAGTTTCATATGGGAAGAACAAATTTCAACACGATTAACAAATCGCAACATTTATATAGAGGAACATCAAATGCAAAGAAAAGTTGAGTCAATCAACTACAGCATTCTTGGGCATTATGAGTTATGACTTAGAGAATGATGAGATGAGATATTTTATGGGCATAAAAAGAAATCAATAATTGTTAGTGCGAGTTTAATAAAGGACTAGTTTGGTATTTGAAAGGGTGCGCGAGTAAAAATTATTTTTAATATTTTTTCAATAAGTGTGCAGAATAATAAAGTATTCAAAATAAATTTTAAATAGCAAATAGTCCATCCTTAAAAAGTTAAAGTTATATATGATGACGATTTAATACTTATAAGAATGATTGAAGAACCAAAGCCTGATAAAAGATTAATAAAAACACATTCAAAATGATGTCATTTTGATTTTTTTTTGTCAGACTTTAGTTTAAATGTCAGCACTCTAATACTTAATTAATATATTTGTTCCAAAAATTTAATTCATCTCTATTTCTTTTTAATTTTATTTTATGGTGATCATTTATAGATATAAAAATAGGTGTTATATTTGTGAAGAGAAAATTGGCAATTGAAAAATGACAATATTGATATCAGTACATCTACCAAAAAGAAAACAAGTAGCAGGGCAATTAACTAGTTAAGCTCCTTGTAGTGATGAATAAATTTATATGAGGTTGGGTACTGTACAAATGAGGATACAACAATGCAAAACAGGAGTAGAAGATTTCTTCATTTGGTCCGCTAGGCTTGCCTTTTTGTTAATCATTTCATTTTTGGGCTAATTGTGAAATCATGCATATGGTGTTAAATACTGTATCTTGCTTGGTAGTGTTTTATGAAACAAATTTTGCTTATGATTGACTTAACAAAACAATATCCAGCGTGCTTGTATTAACCCCGCTGTGTTTTCGGAAGGCTTGCAAGTAATTTCACAATACAGAGGCGCCGCTTTTTTTATTTTGTTTAGTTGGTTATCCCCATTAAGGTATTCAATTCCCCTTTATTATCCTTTGAGGATGAGCTTCCGTGAATCTGTGATTTATGCTGACAGAATTGTTGAATGGAAATTAGATACGCTATCTAGTCCTCTAGTTATGTATCTATCTTGATTTTTTTCTCAATAAGGTGGCTGAAGATGATGGTGACATGTTGGAAGAGGATTGAAGTTTGGACTTGTTTTCATTTCCCATTTTGTTATTTGATTTAATAAGATCAACTTTGCCGTGTTTAGTGTTACTTTGTTGTGTATTAAATTTTGAGTGTGAGACTTGATCTGTTATGTAGATGTTTAATCTTTTGCTTTTACTATTGTCATGCATTCAATGGCTTTACATTTGGTACCTAAAATGTTTCTAATAAAGAAGTTTGCTCATATTAATATATTGTCTTATTTTATTTTATTTTTTTGGGGTCAAGTTTTCGATTTTCATGCACCACGTTTTTAGCGCTTGTTTCCGTAATTTAAATTCCCTGTACCATTCATTGAAAAAAGAAATGTAACTTGAAATGATGACTTAAATTTTCATCCGCTTCATTTCATTCAATCTAAAGGTGTATATTTTAGTCAAAAAGCCGCAATGATCATTTTCACATCTCCATTGTTCTCACTTCTTAATTGCCCGAAGGTAATTATCTCACTTCTTCGTTGTTCGATCTCTTAATTTTGCAGTCGATTTCTTTATTTTTTTCAAATTAATTTAAGGTTAGATTGAAGTTAGTTTTGGATTAGTTTATGATTTCCATCAGTTGATAATTTTAGGGTTCCAATCAGAGATCTCTTCACCTTGCTCAACAGACACATCGAACAATCCGACTTCGAACAGGCTATTAAAATCGCATATCAAGGTCCAATTTTCATATTTCAATACTCTTTAATTTTATTATCATAATGTTGAACATTTAGCTCTCTTCTTTAAATCATCAGTAAGTTACCTTATGATCCTGATGCAACTTTAATTAGCTACTCAATTTGAGCAACTTTAATTAACGAACCCGAGCCTAGGATATTCCAATATTAGCTGACTTCAATTAGATTAATAAAGCCTAGCTCACTGATTTAAAATTATTATTTAGCTCAACTGATGGTTAAAACATATTAATGGAAAAAAATATAAGGTCTCCTTTATCTGATTTCAAATGCATCAATCTACTCTTTTTGAGTCTATTTCTGATTTCAATGGATTCTTCAAGCTATTTGTTGAAATGCCTGACAGAAAAAATGAATGCTATTTAAATATTGCTGGGGCTTAGTCACTGGATGGTAAACTATCAGGTTCATGGAGACTATAATTCTAGTGTATAATTACAACTTAGCAGCATCATTTTTGCATTTTTGTAATTTTCTTTTTTCAGAAAGAATATTGATTCTTCCATTTAGTTGATCAAGAATCATTTGAATTAATTATCAATGCATGCGTGTTTATCAGCACATGTTATTAATTAATAGTATGGCATAATGAAAGCAAAAAGGATAAGATATAGCATAAGTCTAATTAAGATGACTCAAAAAATCAGAAGCAGCAGCACATGCTTGATTTTCAAAAGCTAATTAAGAATCAAATCCAGTAGGGAAGAATAAGAGAATAACAACCAAAAGAAAAAAATATTGAATCAGAGAGCAGGCCTGGCTACAACTCCCTTTTTAGTTTGTATTTTGCTAGTTACTGAATTTAATTTTACAGAGCATGTGCCGCCACTGTTTATTTGCTTTCATGGTAACATCTATATGTAATAAGTCAAAACCTTTGAAAAACTTTCCGGGGCTATACAAGGACTATGGACTTTGAAGCTTTGTCCAATTTTTGTTTTCCTTATTGAATTTCTTAGTTGATATATGGGGACTGTGGACTCTGCTATTAAATTAAAGAGTAAAGTACCACATGCTGCAACTGCTAGAGAATTTAATAACAATGTTCATTATCTGAGAGTGCACAACGAGGTCGAAACGAAGGTAACTAACATATAACTACTTAAATCTCGAACGAGTTTTCTTTTATTTTCTGTTTGGATTCTATTTACTGCATATTATTTGAGTCTACATTCAAAGCCATGCATGCTGAGTATTGGATCATTAGGAAAATAATACTACTATGTTTAAACTATATTTTCTCTTTTTTTTTTAGGTTAATTTGTATCCACATATAATTTGACAGTTGATGAGTTTTCAGTTGAGCTAGCTGAAGGGCTTGCTTTTGTTGCTGTTTCTGATGATGAATCCAAACTCTTCATAGTAGTTTTACTCTCTTTCAAGGTTTGTGAACAATTTATAATTGGCGATGGTTGATACTTCAAGTAGCAATTATTTCATGCTCATTGTTTGGCATTCTTCATTGTATTATAGTTTTTGGGTAAGGAAGTGAAGGAGTTGAAAAGAATAGTGAAGCTCGTTCTTGGAAACTCAATTGTTAATTTTCATTTACTTTCAAGCCTTTTTTTTCAATTTGTTTTTCACTTTCTAATCTATAGAAACTTACCATAACAGGGTTTTGTAACTGATAGACTAGATTATCGCAAGCACATAGATCTTTTAATGGTAGTGTTGCATTTTTCGACCTCTCTAAACTTGTATACGGACTAATGTCCAAATTTATAGGTTAGTAAATACTTGCTAAATTTAGAATCCAACTCTTGCTGTTGACTCCAAATATTAGCATACTTGCTTATTGTTACAAAATATTGCTCTAATGATTATTATCCATTGCTCCAGTATCATATTTTGTTAGGCTTCTTAACCATATTTTGGTTATAATACTTATGCTCAGCTTTATACAAAGTGATTGTTCGAATATAGCATATTATTATACTAGTTACTGATTTGATAATTTACTGATTAATATTTCTTCATTCATCTAGGATATTATTTGGTCTACTAATGATGATGTGGGGATGAAGCAGATTAATATTTCTTGATTTATATAGGATGGATATTATTTGGTCGAATGAAGATGATGATGGGAATTGAGAAGATGAGGTAGAAGCGAACGCAAGTCTCAGAGACTGAAGAAGACGTGTTGGAGGATGATTGAAATAATTCAAGCTATGAGATCATACTGCATATACATTTGGGATTTTTTTTTTCAAAATATACTATTAAAATTGATTGTGTTGTATTGGCATTACATATACTTAAAAAAATAAAAACAAAAAGCGCAAGAAATAATAATATTAAATAAATTAAATGGGTCACTAAATAAAAAAGAAGCATATTTCCAATGTGTTTCTTGCATTTTCGAGGGCAAATTACTGTTAGAATAGTAATCATTTATGTTATCCAATCTCATTTCCAAGGGCAGTTGATGCCATTTTCAAGGGCAAATGCAATTGGAAATATGTAATTTTTGGTTTTATAGGGATTATTTCTGAGGGCATTTGGTGTCATTTATGATGGCGTTGCTATTGAAAATAATTTTTTTTGCCGACGACCCATAGAAAATTGTGCTTTTTCGATGCGACTTAATACGATGACAGTTGATGGCATGACTTTATTGGAAATGAGTTTTTAGTTGACGGCATGACTTTATTGGAAATGAGTTTTTCCGAGGGCGTTTGTATATTTCTGAGGGTATTTGCCCGAGGAAATAATCATTATTCTTGTAGTGAATGTTAGAAGTTAAGGAGCCCTCCAAATTACAGAAGAAACTCGATAATCTTGATAAGACTAATGTTGAAAATATGTTATCCCTTACTTTAATAATTGAATTATTCTTATATCAAAAAATTACTATATATGCATAGAGACTCCATAAAAGTAATGCTGAAAATATGTTATCCCTTACTTTAATAAATTAAGAGATCTTTTGTTAGAAAATTTCTTTAATTTAATACAAATTAACGGATAATTTACAAAAAAAAAACACACATTTTAATATACTATAAGATAAAATATATAATATCAGAGCGTGTGTTTTTCTTACCTTCTAGCTTGACCCTAAATCATTATATATATATATAAATATATTATACACTATTAGAGTGTGTGTTTTGCTTGCCTTTAGTTTATCCCTTACTAGATAATGACTCATATAATTTATTTTAACTTAAAATTTTTATATAAATTTTGAGTTAATGGTTTAGTGCAATCTAATTGTAGATATTAAAAGTCAAATTAGCATTTAATGATGCCAATTCATCCACTATTTAATGGCATGAGATTAATGACTCATAATTTATGTAAAAAACTTAAGTCAAAATTTCAAGTTGAAATATTGCTCCTTATATTATATATATATAGCGAGGTGAGAATGCCCAAAATAATATATACATATAGATTTCAATATATTAACAAATAAAAAAGATATAGTTTTCAATGTATTGACATTTGTTTTTGTATTTTAGTGAAATTCTTATTTTAGTAAAGAGAGGATATTCTTATTTTATATATGTGTGTGTGCGCGCGCGCGTGTATGTATGTTTTTGTTGCCAAAAGAGTACATGTCGGGTGGAAAGGTACAATTATATTGAACAAACCACCAGACTAGATCAATTCTTTCTACTAACACTAAATAATTATTTAATTATGTTTCAATATTTTTATTATGATAATTCCTGGCTTGTAATCATGCCCTTAATTAAGAAATATACAGTATTAAAAAAACTTTATTTTAACTAGTGGAAAAGAACAATATTATTTGAATTAGTCTGGAGAATGGTAGGTGAATGATGCCAAATTAAATTTGCGCGAATAATCCAAAAACATGTGAGACTTGCTCAATTATAGCATTACGTGTCCTACACTATATATAATTAAAGCAAATGAAATCCGTGACAATATATATGTAATCAAGTGGCCAGTCCAAGGCCAAGTTGTCAACTATTCGAACCAAAAAAGTTGGATTTTGACAAGACATTACATATAATACAAGAAGCTGCTGCCATCTCCCAAACAAGCTCGAAAAAGTAGTCAGTAAGACTTGTACACAGGAAAAAAGCATGGGAAATAATAATGTGATGGGATTGGGAGGCGGTGTCTCGGCATCGATCATAGCGATGATGATATTCTTCTTCACCGCAAATCAATCTTGTGCTGCAGGCAACGGCACCAACATTAATAATTTCCATATTGATCCTGATGTGTTGTTTTTTCATGATGATCCGGAATTAAAGTTAGCTGCTGCTGCAACAAACGTATTGGATCCCTCCAGTCTACCATTCGGTTGCGGAAGAGGCGTAAACGATCGCTCTTGTACCCCTAATTCCCAAAATTCCAAAAAGGGTGAACATTGCACGCCTGCCCCTGGCAGCACGTATCCCCCAGCCAATCGATTGTGCTAGCTAGCTTATGATACATCTTTAATCTCCAATCTTCATCTTTATCTTCAACTATGCCATGGTGTGGGTTAATTCTGAATGCATGTTGTATTTAATTTATAAGTAGCTATAATCTCTCTTTCCCTTCCTTTCTCAATTCTATCTCTCTATATATTATTAGTTATTAAGCCTTATGTTTGTACTGCTGCATCCATGCATTTGTATTAATAAATTAATTACGATTTCTAATTTAATTCATATTGATTAATTTGTTGTTAAATTAGCTAGGTTCCACCATCTTCATGATATCATTCATATTCACACGTTTCAATTATACCATACCCTTCCAGAGTTTGTTTCTTTTCCATGTGCGTGCGTATTAAAAGCCCGGAGAAGTAATTAATTAATTAACTATTAATGGCATTTTATATCGAGCTGGACCTACTCTTAATTACCAGCCTCTTGAAGGGAAACCGACCACATTATAAATCAAACAACTGAACGTACACCTTCATTAGATTTCCTACTTAAACATACGGGTCATTCTATAATGCCGTAACTAAATTTACAGCATTGATGCCGTAATGGACGTGGACCATTAGATTTGAATAAAAAATCTCTAGCATTAATTCTATATAAATAGGTAACCTGTTACCTAAGTAGCAGGTAATTACTCTTTTTTGTTCAAGTTCCAGGTTACATTTACCAATTTTATGTGTGATTTACAAGTTTTATGAAACTTTTACAAGTTAATGTTGATTTACAAGTTTTATGCAACATTTACAAGTTCTTCTTACAATTTACAACTGTAACATTAATTTACCTATTTTTCCATTAATTTATTAGTTTTATGTGTGGTTTACATATTTTATGTTTTATTTCACACTTAATGTGAATTTACTAGTTCTATGTCATTTTTCTAAGTTTTTGTTTTGTTTACAAATTCTTCGTACATATTACAACTCTGGCATTAATTTACTCATTTTTTCATCAATTTACTTGTTTTATGTGTGATTTACACATTTTTTGTTTTATTTCACAATTAATGTTAATTTACTAGTTCTATGTCATTTTTATAAGTTTTTGTTTTGTTTACAAGTTCTTCGTGCAAATTACAATTCCAACATTAATTTACCATTTTTTTCATTAATTTACAAGTTTTATGTGTGATTTACATATTTTTTGTTTTATTTCGCACTTAATGTGAATTTACAAGTTGTATGTCATTTTTCTAAGTTTTTGTCTTGTTTACAAGTTCTTCTTACAATTTACAACTCGAACATTAATTTACCATTTTTTCCATACATTTACTAGTTTTATGTGTGGTTTACATTTTTTTTTTTATTTCATACTTAATGTGAATTTACTAGTTCTATGTCATTTTTCTAAGTTTTTGTTTTGTTTACAAGTTTTTCGTACAAATTACAACTCCAACATTAATTTACTCATTTTTCCATCAATTTACTAGTTTTATGTGTGATTTACACATTTTTTGTTTTATTTCACAATTAATGTCAATTTACTAGTTCTGTGTCATTTTTATAAGTTTTTGTTTTGTTTACAAGTTTTTCGTGCAAATTACAATTCCAACATTAATTTACCATTTTTTAATTAATTTACTAGTTTTATGTGTGGTTTACATATTTTTTGTTTTATTTCACACTTAATGTGAATTAACTAGTTCTATGTCATTTTTCTAAGTTTTTGTTTTGTTTACAAGTTCTTCGTACAAATTACAACTCCAACATTAATTTACTCATTTTTCCATCAATTTACTAGTTTTATATGTGATTTACACATTTTTTGTTTTATTTCACAATTAATGTCAATTAACTAGTTCTATGTCATTTTTCTAAGTTTTTGTTTTGTTTACAAGTTCTTCGTACAAATTACAACTCCAACATTAATTTACTCATTTTTCCATCAATTTACTAGTTTTATGTGTGATTTACACATTTTTTGTTTTATTTCACAATTAATGTCAATTTACTAGTTCTATGTCATTTTTATAAGTTTTTGTTTTGTTTACAAGTTTTTCGTGCAAATTACAATTCCAACATTAATTTACCATTTTTTAATTAATTTACTAGTTTTATGTGTGGTTTACATATTTTTTGTTTTATTTCACACTTAATGTGAATTAACTAGTTCTATGTCATTTTTCTAAGTTTTTGTTTTGTTTACAAGTTCTTTGTATAAATTACAACTCCAACATTAATTTACTCATTTTTCCATCAATTTACTAGTTTTATGTGTGATTTACACATTTTTTGTTTTATTTCACAATTAATGTCAATTTACTAGTTCTATGTCATTTTTATAAGTTTTTGTTTTGTTTACAAGTTCTTCGTGTAAATTACAATTCCAACATTAATTTACCATTTTTTTTCATTAATTTACTAGTTTTATGTGTGATTTACATATTTTTTGTTTTATTTCACACTTAATGTGAATTTACAAGTTCTATGTCAGTTTTCTAAGTTTTTTCTTGTTTACAAGTTCTTCTTACAATTTACAACTCGAACATTAATTTATCATTTTTTCCATACATTTACTAGTTTTATGTGTGGTTTACATATTTTTTGTTTTATTTCACACTTAATGTGAATTTACTAGTTCTATGTCATTTTTCTAAGTTTTTGTTTTGTTTACAAGTTTTTCGTACAAATTACAACTCCAACATTAATTTACTCATTTTTCCATCAATTTACTAGTTTTATGTGTGATTTACACATTTTTTGTTTTATTTCACAATTAATGTCAATTTACTAGTTCTGTGTCATTTTTATAAGTTTTTGTTTTGTTTACAAGTTTTTCGTGCAAATTACAATTCCAACATTAATTTACCATTTTTTAATTAATTTACTAGTTTTATGTGTGGTTTACATATTTTTTGTTTTAGTTCACACTTAATGTGAATTAACTAGTTCTATGTCATTTTTCTAAGTTTTTGTTTTGTTTACAAGTTTTTCGTACAAATTACAACTCCGGCATTAATTTACTCATTTTTTCATCAATTTACTTGTTTTATGAGTGATTTACACATTTTTTGTTTTATTTCACAATTAATGTCAATTTACTAGTTCTATGTCATTTTTATAAGTTTTTGTTTTGTTTACAAGTTCTTCGTGCAAATTACAATTCCAACATTAATTTACCATTTTTTTCATTAATTTACTAGTTTTATGTGTGATTTACATATTTTTTGTTTTATTTCACTCTTAATGTGAATTTACAAGTTCTATGTCATTTTTCTAAATTTTTGTCTTGTTTACAAGTTCTTCTTACAATTTACAACTCGAACATTAATTTACCATTTTTTTCATACATTTACTAGTTTTATATGTGGTTTACATATTTTTTGTTTTATTTCATACTTAATGTGAATTTACTAGTTCTATGTCATTTTTCTAAGTTTTTGTTTTGTTTACAAGTTTTTCGTACAAATTACAACTTCAGCATTAATTTACTCATTTTTTCATCAATTTACTAGTTTTATGTGTGATTTACACATTTTTTTTTATTTCACAATTAATGTCAATTTACTAGTTCTATGTCATTTTTATAAGTTTTTGTTTTGTTTATAAGTTCTTCGTGCAAATTACAATTCCATCATTAATTTACCATTTTTTTTCATTAATTTACTAGTTTTAGGTTATTTAGTTTAAGTCAATTGCCTCAACTTAAATCCAACGTGAAAATGGTTAAAGAGTTGGATTATTGACATTTTATGATTTAGATAGAATGATATAAGGGTGGCCATGAGTTGGGTTTGATAGGGTTAGTGAAATTCTAACCTAGTCTACTTTTTAATGAGCTGAGATAAAATTCATCCAATTTAACTAAATAAACTTGTTTAACCCAATTCTACCCAAACCTTATATCGTCTGGTTAAGTTGATTAGGTTGAAGCTCAAATCAAAATTTTAAATTGAACAATGAAAATGATATTAAACTTATTAAAATCTAATATAAATCTTTTATAACATGAAATTTTCATTCACTATCTAGTGTACGTAAAGAAAGTTAATAAATTAACTATCTTTAAATTAAGAAAATTTCCACAAAAAGCATATAGACTTTATTTCTCCTGCATCTCCTTTTCCAATTCCAAATTAAGACTTTTTAGATAATTAGCTAGCATCATATACAAAAATAAAATGAAAGTGATATATAATTATGTGCCGTTAAGTATTCACTAAAAAAAAAAATTAAAACCAACTTACTTTTATATTAATCTTATAAAATAATAAATTTACTTATAAGAGAGTGTGATTTTGGTTTTGGAATTGTAGTCTAGAGCAGCAGATGCAAGAATGAAATAGCCTCTTGTATTAAAAGATTAAAAAGAATAAAAAATTAGATAAACCATTTAAATCGTTATAATTTTGCATTTGAGAATTAACACATTATCATTTTCCTTCTTCTTCTTCTTCTTCTTCTTCTTCTTCTTCTTCTTCTTATTATTATAGATTTGGTTGGGTTAGACTGGTTAATTATAATTTATCCAACCCAAACTAATTATTAATTAGGTTTGAAAAAAACAGACCCAATTAAACCACAATAATCTGCTCATGGTGCATTTACCAATCAGTAATCGTAACGGGCTACAATCAGAATCAAGAATGTGAATAAGAATAAGTTATTTATTTGAGCTGTAGAAATTGAAGTCGGAATGAGATTCATTTCCATCGATGTGTTTAATTTGTCTTAAAATCGGAATGAATTATCATAATTTCTTAAATGTCCTTTGTTGATTATTGTCAATTGGTGGTAATAATAATAATAATAATAATAATAATAATAATAATAATAATCATCATCATCATCATCGTCATCATCATCATAATATTTATTGAAATAGTATTATAATTATGATTACTAATTCATTATTGATATTATTTATTAATTTCATGATTGTTTTTTATGATTATTATTTATGAAAATATTATTGTAATCAAACTTTATAATTATTGTTATAATAATAAGTTATTATTATCAATATTTAATTATATTATTATTTCGTAAAAATATTATTATATTTATAATTTTATTGTTATTATTATCAGTATGAAATTATTTCATTATTATTTATTATAATATTATTATAATTATAATTTTTTAATCTTTTATTATTATTATTTATTTAATATTACCTAATTAAAATTTATAATAATTAATTAAAATATTTTTATAAGGGTTTAATTAATTATTCTCTTTTTGCTGCTCAACTTGCTTTTGGGTTAAGTTCTCTTTAAGGGTTTCCATTACTTGTTGCATTTGCTGCATCCAGTTACCCATTGAATGCTTTAAACCATCAAGCTCCAATGCCATACGGCCAATATCTTTTCGAACAAGTGATAATTCCTTCTGATGTTGACAATTATGTATGCATTCTTCATTCTTTCGACTCGTTCCATCAAATGTTTCTTGAGCTGTGTTTTGTTGAGGATGGATTTCTCGCAAATTAACCTAATAATACCACATACTATTAAATACATGCCATTTCAATATGATATATTAATATTTAATTAATAAAAAGAAGATGTCATACCTTGGAGCTCCTATAACCGCCATTTTTCTTAACAAAACTCAAGAAATTAGTTACATCTCGATTTGTCCATGTAGTTATTGGACTCAAAGATTTATCAATAAATTTTCGTGCAAATGATATAGAATCCATGTAAAAAAGCTGCAATATTAGCAAAATGATCAAAACAAAGTAAAAAAAAAAATAACACAATAAAATTGATGAAATCATTTTAAAAAAAATTACCTCTAAAAATAGTACACAACCATTAACAACTTTATGTTGTCCTGCCTTGAACTTTTGTATGCCCTCTACTAGCCCTTTAAAAGCCCACGTTGACCAATTTTTTTTATTTATGGCACTGGTGTCTTTCAAAAAAACCAAGTAATACGGGGCTAAATTCAACCCCGATTTAGGAAAAATAATTGTAGCTATAGCAAACAAAACAAAGCTTCTTTTAAAGTCATCATTCACCTCCCTTTGATTCACCAATTTTGACTCTAAAGTTTTCAGCTTAATATATCCATTGTCATCCAAATATTCATCCCTCAATTTATCTATGTTATCAATACCAAGATCCACATCAATGTTGACTCCACCATCTTTTATTCCCATACTCAAAATCTCGAGGCGACAAATTGATACTCTTACCATGCAAAAAAATACATGAAGTAAATGGATCAAAATTTTGAACCAACCATGAACATAAATCTCGTTTCAGTCGACCACATTTTATGTGCAGAAGACTTTCAAATCCCAACTCTGCAACAACTTTTTTTTTTTTTATTTTCTGACAATTTTGCTACCAGTTTTGCAAAACGATCTGGAGCGCATCTAGTTTCCATGGCTTTCTGAGTTCCCTTCACGAAATCATCTTCTTTGTCTTTATTCCGTGCTATATCACTACCAACCATTCTAAATTTAGCATTCTCTTCTTCACTCAAGTTTTTGAAACATTTCCCTAATTTAATTCTATCCTAAAAATTTTAAAAAAATGACAATAAGTTATTGCTTGTAACACGTCCCAAATTTAATGGAAATTAATTATCGCACCTACACTCACCACTTTTTTTCCTTGTTCCCGTAATATTTTTGCTTCTTGCTTGCTGCAGTCAATTATAAATATTTTGAAAAAAATATATATAATCAGTGCACGTTAACATTATTGTGATTGGCTTTACTAAATATTCATAAATTTACCAACAGTCAAAAATATAATATTTAATGTAAGAAGACTTACAAATACTCAATGAAAGGCCGATTTCTTCTTAAAATTTCATTTTCTTGGCTCACATTATCATTCTCCTTGAAATCATTCTCGTTACCCTCATCTACATTTTCAGCCATTTTCGAGTTTACAAAAACATGTACATGAAGATTTAGGCACAAAAAGAAATGTCAAATATCACAAGTTTTGGATCTTATAACCAACAGAACATTTAACCCAAAAACAGCAAAAAATTTAACCTAAAAACAACAGACAATTTAATTGAAAAACAGCAGCTAATTTATCTAGAACAGCAGAAACTTTAACATAATAACAGTAGCAAATGAAGCCCAAAACACTAGAAAAATTAACCAAAAACGGCAGCCAATCATCCCAAATACAGCAGTAAATTTATCCAAAAATAGCAGTATATTTACCCAGAAATAGCAAAATATTTAACCAAAAAACAGCACCAAATGAAGCCCAAAACACCAAAAATACTTCCCTGAAAACAGCAGAAAATATAACCCAAAAATAGCAGTAAATTTATCTAAAAATAATAGAAAAATAAACTAAAATACAGCAGCCAATTTACCCAGAAACAGCATAAAATTTAAGCTAAAAATAGCAGCAAATGAAGCCCAAAACACCATAAAAATTTAACCAAAAACAGTAGCAAATCATCCCAAATACAGCAAAAAATTTATCCAAAAATAGTAAAAAATTTAACAGAAAAACAGCAGCATATTTACCCAGAAACTGCAAAATATTTAGCCTAGAACCAGCAGGAAATGAAGCCCAAAACACCAGAAAAAATTAACTAGAAATAGCAAAAAATATAACCCAAAAACAGCAGTAAATTTATCTAAAAACAGCAGAAAAATAAACTGAAAAACAGCAGTCAATTTACCCAGAAATAGCAGAAAATTTAACCTAAAAACAGCAGTAAATGAAGCCCAAAACACAAGAAAAATTTAACCAAAAACAGCAGCAAATCATCCCAAATACAGCAGAAAATTTAGCCATAAACAAAAGCATATCAAACCCAAAATTTTTGCTTTCATGGTAAAATGAGTTTAAAAAGCTGATATAATGAACCTTGCGGTCAAATGTCAGATCTGACTACTTCGAACGAACTAAAGGCCAACAATGAAAATTTCACATAAAAGCAACCAGAATACCAGCAAAATAGCTTAAATTAAAAGTTTTCTGACTTGTTCAGGAGAGACATCAACAATTTCCAAAACTTTTTGCTGGACCTCACCTTTATAAATTATCAAAACTTCTGCCACCAATCTGACAACATCATAGAAAAACAAGCAACACCACATTTAATTAAGTTATAAAAAAATTCAAGATTTACATATTCCGGGATATAATAAGAAACCAATCATAGAACATGTCATAAGCAAGGGCTCAAGCAGAGGAAAGATCTTAAATGCCTCAATGTGATGATAATCATCATGAAACAATATCAACAGATGTGATCTAGGGACACATCTCATATAAAAACCTTCAAACAATAGTAATATAAGCGATAGATCATATAAAATAAATAACTTCATAACAAAAGAGTTTACATTAGGGGTTAGAAAAAAAAAAAGGTACTGAGGCTAAAGCCTGACCTCTGGTTACCGCACTTTCATTTGTGTGTAAAGTCTCCCAAATTCTTTAGTCATGGCGTAATAGATTCTCTTATATAGATAATGAATAATGCTGTTAACAGAAGCCCCTGAACTTAGAATTACTTCCACTTCTTTATATTCTTAGTTCTAATAAGGCAAGAGTGAGTTTTGGTATATCTAATGGGATATAGAAAGGTATTTACCCCCATTTTATCTAGCAACTTCAAAACCTGGTAAGTCTCTCGCAAAACCTGAATTTAGATGGATGGACTTCAAATTAATCCTAATAAATTTTTAAAAAAAATGGAAAGAAAAATTGAGTAACTGCGGCAAAATTATGTAAAGAAATTAAACTGGCTGAGAAGATGGAGCAACTTAAATGTGCTTGATGTAGCAAATTAAATGATTGGACTAAGATATTTGATTCCCCAAAAGTCAGTGTCTTCAAAGTGTTGAAACTTGAAAGGAAAACACAACCCTTCACTCAAAACAAAGACCTGGAATGACTAAGATAGAATTTCATACACATGAAAGAAATTACGAGGGCTAATTTGCTTTTCTAATAATCTCTTTCTTAATGATGGCATTTTGACTTGTGTGGGAATGAAGTGGGAACAATGATGATGATGGGGACAATAATTGGAAGAGGGCATGATTATTGATGTTGACTTAATTCTGCGGGCATTGAGAGTTAAAAGAAGAGAGAGAGAGATGATGAAAAAATAGAAAATTCATTCTATAGTTTCTGTGCTCCTCTCTCTCTCTCTCTCTCTCTCTCTCTCTCTCTCACACACATCATGCCCGAGGACGAAAACAGAGTAAAGATGCAAAATTGTGCACAGAAGGAATATTATATCAGATAATATAAAATTGAATGAGAGATCTGGAACTAAATTGCTTAGCATAACATGAAACCTTCGACTCTTCAAAGTTGGAAGCCAAGGATTAACTTACCTTGCACAAGTGATGATGAACAAACCAGGATAGAGACAGCAACAACAGAGACACAGTAGTTGGAAGGCAGAAAATTGGCTCAAGGATGGCTACAATCTACTGGCGCACTCGAACGGAAGTTTACGCAGGGGTGGGTGTGGCTATTAGGGATTGAATTTTGCCTTTATATTATATTATTCTTGTAATAGGCAAACCCCCTTTCTTTAATTTTAAACCGGTAAAATTTTACTTTTAAAATAATATTTAACTGACTTGTAACCGGTTATATGTAATTTAATCAATTTCTTTTATTGAATTATAATTATTTAGAATTGTTGATTTAATCTAACGATCCACGTTCATTACGGCATCAATACCGTAAATTTAATTACGGCATCAATACCGTAAATTTAATTACGGCATCATAGAATTTTCCTAAACATATTCATTTATGCTAGCCTTTGTACGTAACATTCATTGATTTATCTGCTCCCTCGTACCCGCATTAATTGATTGTTACGACAACATCATCCCAAATATTGTAATTACAATTATATATGTTAGCCGTTTTTTTTCCTTAAATAAATAATTACACAGAGACACACATACAATTAATGTGGCGTATGGGAGGATATTGGTTGAAACTTGGAAGTAATATCAGTTAATCCATACCACCATGCTTTTATCCAACCTCTATCTTCAGTTCTTCACGAATATGAAATCTATTGCTTCCTTTCATTCACTTTGTGTGATATAATGTCTCGCAACCTTAGCCCATTGTTTGAGAAGTTATCTCAGTTAAAGTAGCAGTTGAGACTTGAACCGGGAACTTTGAAGTTCATGCAGGTGTTGTTCATGACTTCATGTACCAAATATACATCAAGCAAACTTTTGACCAACGGAGCTACATCTAAGTAAGAGAGCACACAGAGCACTAGGGAGCTTCTGATGACTTGGCTCCAATAACGCCAGTTATTTATACATGGAGAAATTATACATCAAGCAGACCTAACTAATTATTAGTCGGGTAAAATAAAAGCAAAGTGCATACTTTTGACCAACGGAGCTATATCTAAGTAAACTTGAAAACCCAGCAATCGTAGAAGAGAGCACAAGGGCAGAAAGAGAGCAAATAGAGCACTAGGGAGCTTTTGATGACTTGGCTCCAATAACGCCAGTTATTTATACATGGAGAAATTATACATGTACAAGATATAATGGGAAATTTTCGGTCATTTTGATTTTTACCCCGGTGGTTTCTCCATAATTTACAATTTATTATTAAATTAACGGTATATAAGTTATTTTACTTGATTTATATTCTCAAAATATTTATATTTATAAAAATAAACTAATGTCCTAGTTAAGCTTTTTATTTATTTTTTCTGCTTGACAAATTTATAAAGACGTCATTTTTAAGAAGGAAACAATTTCTCTTCATCTTTTTACTGCTTGATCGGAACTCGGGGATTGAAAAAAAGGAGAGGATTGATGTTGACGGAAAGAATTGGGTATAGAAATAAAATTGTGCGCTTTTATAAAGTTATTAAAGTCAAACTTAATGAATTTAATTGCTAATAATTAGGTTACAATATACAATGAAATCTTAAGCTTTCAATTTTTTTTGCCCTAGAAATTAACTTTATAACTACATTATTGAAAGCTCAAGAAAAATTAGAAGAGGGAAAACTAGAAGAGACTCCAAACCCTACTCTTATTAATTAATTATAATATCTTTTTTTTAATGAAATCCAAAATTTTCCTCTTTTTTTTTTTTTGAAGAAAGGTAAATTTAATAAATCAACCAAGACAATTAATCAACCAGGGAGGTGTAATATGCCTCAATTCTCCCGGACCTGACAAAGAACCCCCCACCCTAGCAACAGTATGAGCAGCGGGCAGCGGTGTTCGCAGATCAACGAACAAAAGAGAAAACAAACTCTCCTAAAGATTGAGCTAAAGCTCTACAATTAACAATTATAGTACCAAAACCATTAGAATAAGCAACATTGTCATGTAAAGCATTAAACACTTGTAAACTATTCATCTCAACAACAATTGGCCGAACTGGAAGATGCATGAGCCAACTGAGAGCTTCTTGTATGCCGATTCCCTCTGCCTCTCAAGCTACAAATGTAACAGGAAGGGAATCACTTTTAGCTGCAATAAAATCACCCTGTGAGGAGCGGATAACAGCCCCAAAGCTAATGGTTCCTCTGTGTCGAGAGATGGCAGCATCAACATTACACTTAAACCATCCATCTCGGGGTCGTTTCCAGCAAACCGAACCATGATCATTTGCCACAAAAGAGTGAGAGAAGTAAGGAGTCTTACGAACTTGCTGCCACTGGAATAAATTCTGACCTGCTAAATTGAGAAGAGTACTAACCCTTCCATTGATATTCCTCCAGACTTTGTTATTTCTATTCACCTAAATTCCCCAGCAAATCATAGCAACTAAGCTGCAATCATCTTTACTACAGCGAGTAAAGAGAGTCTCCAGCCATTCCCCAACATTCACACAATTCCTAAAAAAACCAACAGCATATGCTAACCAGCAAGATTTAGCGAAAGGACACTCAAGCAACACATGGTAGATAGTTTCATTGGAAACATTACATATAGGGCATAAGGGTGTACCTCAACTCGGCGCTGCACAAGAGTATCAGTAGTGGGGATAACATTGTCCATAGCACGCCAAAGAAAATTTTTAACTTTTGCAAGAAATGGAAGCTGCCACAGATTTTGCCATACACTGCTGTTAGAAGGACTAGGCAGATTCTCCAACATCTTGTAACAACTTCGAACCGCATACTACCCCTTTGAATATGGTAACCAATACCAACCATCTTTGACAATCCGAGAGCCAAGAGGAATTTGTAAGATTAGATCGCGATCTCTATGATTGAAAATGTCAGCCGCCACATCAAAATCCCAGCAACGAAGATTAGGCACCATGAGGCTGTCTACTGTGGCATTAGAAAGGTATGTGGGCAGTGAAGAGGTTATAAAGCCATTATCTTGGTCTGGAAGCCAGGGGGCATGGCCAATGACGGTTTCATGGCCCCCTCCAATCCGAATGCAACTACCCAGTGAGATAGCCTTCTGAGCTGCCAAAATAGACCTCCAAACATAGCTGGGGTTACTGCCCAAAGAAGCCTCAAGAAAAGAGGTTTTAAGAAAGTATCAAGCTTTAAATAAGCGAGCCACAAGGGAATTCGAATTAGTTAAAAACCGTCAACCTTGTTTGCCAAGCATTGATATGTTAAACTGATGCAATTTCTTAAAACCGAGTCTCTCATGAGTCTTAGGCTTGCATAACCTTTCCCATCTCATCCAAATGATACCTCTGCTTCTCGTACCTTTACTACCCCACCAAAAAGAGTTTATTATCTTCTCAATATCCCGACAAAGCTCAAGAGGAAGTATGTACACGCTCATGGCATAATTGGGCATGGCTTGTACCACTGTCTTGAGCAAAATCTCGGTGCTAGCTCTAGATAATAGCTTTTGACTCCGGCCCTGTAGGCGCTTCCAAACTCTATCCTTAATTTAGCAGAAAACAGAAGACTTACTTCGACCTATAGAGGAAGGCAGGCCCAAATAAGTACCATAGTCAGCAGTTGGCTGGACCCCAAGTAAATCGCATACTTTTTGCGCAACTTCTTCTTTCACATTGCGGCTAAAGGAGATAGCAGATTTATGAACATTAACTCTCTGACCCGACACAGCCTCATACATAGCCAAGATATTTTTCATTAAGTGAGCTTCCTGGACACTAGCTTTGAAAAATAAGAGGCAATCATGGGTAAAAAAGAAGTGCGAGATATAAGGAGCACCCCTAGCTACTCGAGCCCCATGCAAAAAACCCGCCTTCTCGTAATAATGTATTAACAAACTCAGCCCCTCTGCACAAATAATGAATAGGTACGGTGATAAAGGGTCGCCTTGTCTTAGACCATGACTAGGTACAATAGGACCTATTTCCATCCCATCTCTCACAATTTTATAAGTAACAGTAGTTACACACAACATAATCAAGTTAACAAAATCAGCAGCAAACCCCAACTTGAGCATGATCGATTTAAGAAAAGGCCATTTGATTTTATCATAAGCCTTAGACATATCTATTTTTAGAGCTGCTACCCCATCCATACCTTGCTTTTTCTGCTTTAAGTAATGCATAATCTTAGTAGAGATCAGAATATTATCAGTTATGGCTCTACCCGGGATGAAGGCACTCTGTGAATCCGAAATAACAGACCCCAAAACCCCTTTGAGTCGATTAGCAAGCATCTTAGCAATGATTTTATAAATAACATTACACAATGCTATCGGTCTCAAATCAGTGACATACTCAGGATTGGACTTTTTAGGAATCAAAACAACACTAGTGTCATTCAAGCCAGTGGGGAATGCACAATTCTGAATAAAGTCTAAACAAGCAGATGAGACATCATCACCAACAATAGACCAAGATTTTTGGAAAAAAGCAAGGTTCATACCATCCGGGCCTGGCGATTTATCAGGATGCATACTGAAGATGGCTTCTCGGACATCCGTAGCAGTAAAAGGTTCCAGAAGTGAGTGATTATGAGCGACTGATATCTTTGGGTTAACACACTGAAGAACTTCAGGACATGAACCTCTATCAGAGATGAAAATATTAGTGAAATACTCAGCAATTATCTCATTTACTCCCTTTGGACGAGTGCACCATTGTCCCTGACCATTTCGGAGCTTTCCAATCGTATTCACACTCTTCCTTGTCGAAGCTGTGGCATGAAAGTACTTGGAGTTCATATCGCCTTCTTTAAGCCAAAGTAATTTCGATCTCTGTTTCCAGTAAACTTCATGGCTGTACAGCAATTCATTATACATGGACTGAGCTTCTGTAAATTGAGTCATACTACCATCATCTCGCTTACCCCGTAAAAGACCCATCCTCCTTTTACACTCCATAATTCGATTACGAAACTCACGAGAGAGATGATCACCCCACCGAAACAAATCAAAGCCACATTTAGCAATCTTGGATTGAATAGGCATTGCAACAGAAGAAAACCAGCTATCCTTCACAACTTTCATACAATCGGGCTCACAGAGCCAAGCATTTTCAAATCGAAATCTCCTAATCCGTGAGTGAAAAACCAAAGGGGCAGGCTTAAGAAAAATGGGAAGATGGTATGAACTGGAAGCTTCTAAATTGTGTACCTTAGCTCGTGGAAATAGACGAATCCAAGATGTTGAAGCCAAAGCACGGTCCTGCCTCTCCTCTACCCAATCCACAGTACCCATTGACATTTCCCATGTGAAAGGATAACCCTCCATGCCCAAATCTTAAAGCCCCGAGTTCGAAACAACAGCATGAAAGCCCTGCAACTTCCAACTAGGATGAGCATGCTTCCCTCATTTTTCACTTGAGTAAAGCAGATCATTGAAGTCACCTAAGCAAACCCATGGTAATGAGGAAGCTAAAGCCAAGGTCCGTAGCAAATTCCACGAATCTCGTCGACAGTTTGACTTTGGAAAGCCATAGAAGCCGGTGAGTCTCCATTTTTCCCCCTCTATGTTTTCAACAGCCAAGTCAACGAAAGTTCTACAAAAGTTAAAAAGATTAACTCTGTAATTGGGCTTCCAAAAGAAAGCCAGCCCTCCACTCTGGCCCACCTTCTCAACAACAAATAAACCAACATATCCCAACTTAATTTTTATCCACTCTAATTTATCTCTATGACATAATGTTTCCATTAGAAAAATAAAATCGGGTTTTTTTTGTTTTGGCCAAGTCTACAAGAACTTGAACTGTGTGTGGGTGGCCCAACCTACGACAGTTCCAGCTTAAGCAACTCATTATTCTCGGTGGGCCTGGTTCACAGGTCCCACCGCTGATCCATTTTTTTGGGCTGGTTGTAATCTCCATCATATTACTATTACTAGAGTCATCACGGCCTACTGAACTTTGCTGCCCAAATTGTGATCTCCTCCGCTTGGTATCCAAAACAATTAATGCAGAATCATATTCAGCTTTATTTTCCTTGAGTAGAGCCATGATATTGGCTGAACATCCAAAATCTTGCCCATTAAAACCCATTTGACTATTAATTATGGGGAAAATTGGGCTTTCCTTATGCATTGGCACATTCCCATCTGCAGCATTCTTGCCACGTGATTCCTTGTCATCATGCACAGATTTGGTGGCCATAATCACGTCCATAATCATAACACTCCCAAATTTTGAACTATTACCAAATTTACTTGCCTCCATCTCCGGTGGCTCATTTCTTAACCAACGCTCGCTGGAATTCATCATGCCTTTCCTAGTAGGAGCTTTCATCCAGGGACCATAAGGTTTAGTGACTTGACCATCTACATCTTCATATAACGAAGGGCAATTACGCTCAATATGACCGAGGAGGCCACAAATAAAACAAAAAATGTTGAGCCGTTCATACTTGAAGTCCACCCAAATCCATTCCCCTCCTGCTCGCTTCATACGCATTCGGCGTTCTAGAGGTTTCCTGACATCAATTGACACTCGCAACCGCATATAATTTCACCAAACACCTTTAAAATTGTTTTCATCCGATTCTAGAAAAAGAGCCTATATGAGTTCCAATACTTTGCAAGACTTTCTCCGATTGGAAACCTATTGGTATGTTGTAAGTTTGGACCCAAAAAGTAGTATGGAATAAAGGGACTTGTTGGGGTTGTTCATCCGCTTCTAGTCTATGAATGAGAAGGATGTTCTTATCAAAAGTCCAAGGTCCAGAATCTAAGACCCTCTTTATATCAATTTCATGAAAAAAATTGAAAAAGAAATAATGTAGGAGACAAATCTTTGATGCAAACACCCTTGCCCGGCCGCCACAATGCCGTCATAGTATTTTTCATGACACCAAAATTAATCACCTTATCAGTTAAGAACCTCCCCACCAGACAGTAACGTGAGTTGATCCTAAAAACCCCATTATCTTCCTCTTCATCTCCAGTCACTATAAGGTCACCCTCCTCCTCTTCCTCAAGTTGCAGGCGTGCGCATGCATTATGCAAGTCAAACTCTGCATGAGCACTTGATCCAGCCATCACGTAGTCTGTAGGAATAACAAAAGAAACGAGATTGAGAAAAGACGCAACAGAGAAGCATAGAAACACCAGGACTAACTTGCCATATAGACAAGACCGACTAAACTTGTCACACAGACAATACTTTTTTCTAGAGACAGCTCCACGTTCAAACTTCAAAAGTCATGTGGAAAAATGTTTATGAAGATTCGATTAAACCAGGCTGTTGAGAGCGTCAACAGACTGGCATTCTTCTAGAAATGGTGACCGGTGTACCAAAGAATTTTCCTCTTTTTAAATATGCAAAACTTAAAAACAGGGCATACTCTGTATATATTTCTGTGAAATCGTCGTTCATTAAGCAAATTTCTTCATCTAATTAAGGTAATTTTAGGGTTTGTTACTCACTGCAACCAATAAAAAGAAAATGAATCAAAAGGACATCTTTTATTTGTAAACACACATCAAATCTCTTTTATCAATCAATTTTTATTATTATTAATACAAGAGGCTACATAGTATATTCCATTTTCTCCCTCAGCTAAAATACTGATATGTTATCAAGTTAATTTGTAAATCTCAATCCTGTTAGAAATTGTTTTACTTTTTAACAACCGGAAATTAAGAAAGATCTCCAGGCTCCGCTGGATTTTATCAGTGCTGCATTACTAAAAATTCCTGCAAAGGACGCATAAATTGCTGCAATGGAGATCTTTGCAAAGGATGTGAACATTGTTGTGTTGGATATAAAATGCAAGGGATATGAATGTAAATGGCGATCGTTTTCATTTCTGTTTAGCGTTTCTGCTTTTCCAAGGTTGGTAAATGGAGAGTAAAGAAACAGCAGATCACCAAAGAGGATTCACTAACGTTGGTTAATTTAGGGGTTTCCTCGAGATTACACCTTTTGTTGAGCTGAATGTGTGAGGCAGTCCGACTTTTTGCTTCTGCAATGTGATTGCTGCTTCATTCCATTTGAGTTGTTCGGGTGGGACTAATTGCTCAACTTCAATGGAGGAATATCAGGCATATCGGCAATTAAGCTGTATTAAATACTGAAGATAGAAAGTCTTGTACTCTTGTTGGGCATACGACGAATGATGCTAAAAAGGCTGCCAAACTTATATTTTTCAACGAGAATTATGTTTCATGTGGAACCAATTTTTGTTTCGTGATCTTGTTACATTCTTACCTCTTTGTTCATGGATTGATTGGTACATGTGTATTTTCAACTCAAAAAGTTTTCATCTTATGAACTTGCATCATCTTTGTCCTCTGCTTTCTCTCCTCGTTGTCTTTTATTACCTAGTATCTCTCCTCTAGGATGAGCAATAATGAAATTCATTGATTTGTCAGTGTTTGATTTATGATAAGCGGATTTCTCATCCGACAATTTTTTTCACAATGGTATTAAATATGGTATTAAATACTGTATCTTCGTTGGTAGTACTTCGAGAAATAGCATTTGCTCATAATTTGACTTAACAAAACAACATCAAGTCCGCTTATATTAACCCTGCTGTGTTTTTTTCACAATATCTATTTCTATTCTTTGTTGAGGACTTTTGTGAATCTGTGATACAAGCTGACAGAATGGTTGCATCCAAATTTAATATGAGAAAACAGATCCTCTAGCCTGTCCGCTTAACATGGATAGAATATTAAAAAAAAGAATGATTTTCCTTTTTCAGCTTCTATGTCAAATTACACATGCAAAATGATAAGAATCCTTTTTCCATATGTATGTATTTTGGAGGAGGCACATCCACGAGTTCAGCAGATTATATGTGTGTGTGTGCGCGCGCGTGCATGTATGTTTTTGTTGCCAAAAGAGTACATGTCGGGTGGAAAGGTACAATTATATTGAACAAACCACCAGACTAGATCAATTCTTTCTACTAACACTAAATAATTATTTAATTATGTTTCAATATTTTTATTATGATAATTCCTGGTTTGTAATCATGCCCTTAATTAAGAAATATACAGTATTAAAAAAAAACTTTATTTTAACTAGTGGAAAAGAACAATATTATTTGAATTGGTTTGGAGAATGGTAGGTGAATGATGCCAAATTAAATTTGCGCGAATAATCCAAAAACATGTGAGACTTGCTCAATTATAGCATTACGTGTCCTACACTATATATAATTAAAGCAAATGAAATCCGTGACAATATATGCCATGGTGTGGGTTAATTCTGCATGCATGTTTTATTTAATTTATAAGTAGCTATAATCTCTCTTTCCCTTCCTTTCTCAATTCTATCTCTCTATATATTATTAGTTATTAAGCCTTATGTTTGTACTGCTGCATCCATGCATTTGTATTAATAAATTAATTACGATTTCTAATTTAATTCATATTGATTAATTTGTTGTTAAATTAGCTAGGTTCCACCATCTTCATGATATCATCATATCATCATATTCACACGTTTCGATTATACCATACCCTTCCAGAGTTTGTTTCTTTTCCATGTGCTTGCGTATTAAAAGCCCGGAGAAGTAATTAATTAATTAACTATTAATGGCATTTTATATCGAGCTGGACCTACTCTTAATTACCAGCCTCTTGAAGGGAAACCGGCCACAATATAAATCAAACAACTGAACGTACACCTTCATTAGATTTCCTACTTAAACATATACATTTATGCTAGCCTTTGTACGTAACATTCATTGATTTATCTGCTCCCTCCTACCCGCCTTAATTGATTGTTACGACAACATCATCCCAAATATTGTAATTACAATTATATATGTTAGCCGTTTTTTTCCTTAAATAAATAATTACACAGAGACACAGATACGATTAATGTTGCATATGGGAGGATATTGGTTGAAACTTGGAAGTAATATCAGTTAATCCATACCACCATGTTTTTATCCAACCTCTATCTTCAGTTCTTCACGAATATGAAATCTATTGCTTCCTTTCATTCACTTTGTGTGATATAATGTCTCGCAACCTTAGCCCATTGTTTGAGAAGTTATCTCCGTTAAAGTAGCAGTTGAGACTTGAACCGGGAACTTTGAAGTTCATGCAAGTGTTGTTCATGTACCAAATATACATCAAGCAAACTTTTGACCAACGGAGCTACATCTAAGTAAGAGAGCACATAGAGCACTAGGGAGCTTTTGATGACTTGGCTCCAATAACGCCAGTTATTTATAAATGGAGAAATTATACATCAAGCAGACCTAACTAATTATTAGTCGGGTAAAATAAAAGCAAAGTGCATACTTTTGACCAACGGAGCTATATCTAAGTAAACTTGAAAACCCAGCAATCGTAGAAGAGAGCACAAGGGCAGAAAGAGAGCATATAGAGCACTAGGGAGCTTTTGATGACTTGGCTCCAATAACGCCAGTTATTTATACATGGAGAAATTATACATGTACAAGATATAATGGGAAATTTTCGGTCATTTTGATTTTTACCCCGGTGGTTTCTCCATAATTTACAATTTATTATTAAATTAACGGTATATAAGTTATTTTACTTGATTTATATTACCAAAATATTTAAATTTATAAAAATAAACTAATTTTAATTTTCTTGAAAAGAATAGTGAAGAAGATGAAAAGAATAGTGAAGCTCGTTCTTGGAAACTCAATTGTTAATTTTCTTGTTAATTTTCATTTACTTTCAAGCCTTTTTTTCAATTTGTTTTTCACTTTCTAATCTATAGAAACTAACCATAACAGGGTTTTGTAACTGATAGACTAGATTATCCCAAGCACATAGATCTTTTAATGGCACTGTTGCATTTTTCTACCTCTCTAAACTTGTATACGGACTAATGTCCAAATTTAAAGGTTAGTAAATACTTGCTAAATTTAAAATCCAACTCTTGCTGTTGACTCCAAATATTAGCATATTTTCTTTTTGTTACAAAATATTGCTCTAATGATTATTATCCATGGCTCCAGTATCATATTTTGTTAGGTTTCTTAACCATACTTTGGTTACAATACTTATGCTCAGCTTTATACAAAGCGATTGTTCGAATATAACATATTATTATACTAGTTACTGATTTGATAATTTACTGATTAATATTGCTTCATTCATCTAGGATATTATTTGGTCTACTAATGATGATGTGGGGATGGAGCAGATTAATATTTCTTGATTTATATAGGATATTATTTGGTCGAATGAAGATGATGATGGGAATTGAGAAGATGAGGTAGAAGCGAACGCAAGTCTCAAGAGACTGAAGAAGACGTGTTGGAGGATGATTGAAATAATTCAAGCTATGAGTATGAGATCATACTGCATATACATTTGGGATTTTTTTTTACAAAATATACTATTGAAATTGATTGTGTTGTATTGGCATTACAAATACTTAAAAAAAATAAAAACAAAAAGCGTAAGAAATAATAATATTAAATAAATTAAATGGGTCACTAAATAAAAAAGAAGCATATTTCCAATGTGTTTCTTGCATTTTCGAGGGCAAATTACTGTTAGAATAGTAATCATTTATGTTATCCAATCTCATTTCCAAGGGCAGTTGATGCCATTTTCAAGGGCAAATGCAATTGGAAATATGTAATTTTTTGTTTTATAGGGATTATTCCCGAGGGCATTTGATGTCATTTTTTATGGCATTGTTGTTGAAAATAATTTTTTTCGCCGATGACCCATCGAAATTTGTGCTTTTTCGATGCGACTTAATACGATGACAGTTGATGGCATGACTTCATTGGAAATGAGTTTTTCCAAGGGCATTTGTATATTTCCGAGAGTATTTGCCCTAGGAAATAACCATTATTCTTGTAGTGAATGTTAGAAGTTAAGGAGCCCTCCAAATTACAGAAGAAACTCAATAATCTTGATAAGACTAATGTTGAAAATATGTTATCCCTTACTTTAATAATTGAATTATTCTTATATCAAAAAATTACTATATATGTATAGAGACTCGATAAAAGTACTGCTGAAATTATGTTATCCATTACTTTAATAAATTAAGAGATCTTTTGTTAGAAAATTTCTTTAATTTAATACAAATTAACGGATAATTTACAAAAAAAACACACATATTTTAATATACTATAAGACTAAATATATAATATCAGAGCGTGTGGTTTTCTTATCTTCTAGCTTCACCCTAAATCATTTTTTTATATATAAATATATAATACACCATTAGAGTGTGTGTTTTGCTTGCCTTTAGGTTATCCCTTACTAGATAATGACTCATATACTTTATTTTAACTTAAATTTTTTATATAAATTTTGAGTTAATGATTTAGTGCAATCTAATTGTAGATATCAAAAGTCAAATTAGCATTTAATGATACCAATTCATCCACTATTCAATTGCATGAGATTAATGACTCAAAATTTATGTAAAAAACTTAAGTCAAAATTTCAAGTTGAAATATTGCTCCTTATATTATACATATATATAGCGTGGGCATTCTCACTTTGTTAAAGTGACAATGCCAAAAAAAAAAAAATTACATATAATTTCAATATATTAACAAATAAAAGGATATAGTTTTCAATGTATTGACATTTTTTTTGTATTTTAGTGAAATTCTTATTTTATATATGTGTGTGTGTGTGCGCGCGCACACGTGCATGTATGTTTTTGTTGCCAAAAGAGTACATGTCGAGTGAAAATGTACAATTATATTGAACAAACCACTAGACTAGATCGATTCTTTCTACTAACACTAAATAATTATTTAATAATGTTTCAATATTTTTATTATGATAATTCCTGGTCTGTAATCATGCCCTTAATTAACAAATATACGGTATTAAAAAAAACTTTATTTTAACTAGTGGAAAAGAACAATATTATTTGAATTGGTCTGGAGAATGGTAGGTGAATGATGCCAAATTAAATTTGCGCGAATAATCCAAAAACATGTGAGACTTGCTCAATTATAGCATTACGTGTCCTACACTATATATAATTAAAGCAAATGAAATCCGTGACAATATATATGTAGTCAAGTGGCCAGTCCAAGGCCAAGTTGTCAACTATTCGAACCAAAAAAATTGGATTTTGACAAGACATTACATATAATACAAGAAGCTGCTGGCATCTCCCAAACAAGCTCAAAAAAGTAGTCAGTAAGACTTGTACACAGGAAAAAAGCATGGGAAATAATAATGTGATGGGATTGGGAGGCGGTGTCTCGGCATCGATCATAGCTATGATGATACTCTTCTTCACCGCAAATCAATCTTGTGCTGCAGGCAACGGTATCAACACTAATAATTTCCATATTGATCCTGATGTGTTGTTTTTTCATGATGATCCGGAATTAATGTTAGCTGCTGCTGCAACAAACGTATTGAATCCCTCCAGTCTACCATTCGGTTGCGGAAGAGGCGTAAACTATCGCTCTTGTACCCCTAATTCCCAGAATTCCAAAAAGGGTGAACATTGCACGCCTGCCCCTGGCAGCACGTATCCCCCAGCCAATCGATTGTGCTAGCTAGCTTATGATACATCTTTAATCTCCAATCTTCATCTTGATCTTCAACTATGCCATGACGTGGGTTAATTCTGCATGCATGTTGTATTTAATTTATAAGTAGCTATAATCTCTCTTTCCCTTCCTTTCTCAATTCTATCTCTCTATATTTAATTAGTTATTAAGCCTTATGTTTGTACTGCTGCGTCAATGCATTTGTATTAATAAATTAATTAAGATTTCTAATTTAATTCGTATTGATTAATTTGTTGTTAAATTAGCTAGGTTCCACCATCTTCATGATATCATTCATATTCACTCGTTTCAATTATACCATACCCTTCCACAGTTTGTTTCTTTTCCATGTGCGTACGTATTAAAAGCCCGGAGAAGTAATTAAGTAATTAACTATTAAGGGCATTTCATATCGAGCTGGACCTACTCTTAATTACCAGCCTCTTGAAGGGAAACCGGCCACAATATAAATCAAACAACTGAACGTACACCTTCATTAGATTTCCTACTTAAACATATTCATTTATGCTAGCCTTTGTACGTAACATTCATTGATTTATCTGCTCCCTCCTACCCACCTTAATTGATGGTTACGACAACATCATCCCAAATATTGTAATTACAATTATATATGTTAGCCTTTTTTTTTCTTAAATAAATAATTATACAGAGACACAGATACAGTTAATGTGGCGTATGGGAGGATATTGGTTGAAACTTGGAAGTAATATCAGTTAATCCATACCACCATGTTTTTATCCAACCTCTATCTTCAGTTCTTCACGAATATGAAATCTATTGCTTCCTTTCATTCACTTTGTGTGATATAATGTCTCGCAACCTTAGCCCATTGTTTGAGAAGTTATCCCAGTTAAAGTAGCAGTTGCGACTTGAACCGGGAACTTTGAAGTTCATGCAAGTGTTGTTCATGACTTCATGTACCAAATATACATCAAGCAAACTTTTGACCAACGGAGCTACATCTAAGTAAGAGAGCACACAGAGCACTAGGGAGCTTCTGATGACTTGGCTCCAATAACGCCAGTTATTTATACATGGAGAAATTATACATCAAGCAGACCTAACTAATTATTAGTCGGGTAAAATAAAAGCAAAGTGCATACTTTTGACCAACGGAGCTATATCTAAGTAAACTTGAAAACCCAGCAATCGTAGAAGAGAGCACAAGGGCAGAAAGAGAGCAAATAGAGCACTAGGGAGCTTTTGATGACTTGGCTCCAATAACGCCAGTTATTTATACATGGAGAAATTATACATGTACAAGATATAATGGGAAATTTTCGGTCATTTTGATTTTTACCCCGGTGGTTTCTCCATAATTTACAATTTATTATTAAATTAACGGTATATAAGTTATTTTACTTGATTTATATTCTCAAAATATTTATATTTATAAAAATAAACTAATGTCCTAGTTAAGCTTTTTATTTATTTTTTCTGCTTGACAAATTTATAAAGACGTCATTTTTAAGAAGGAAACAAATTCTCTTCATCTTTTTACTGCTTGATCGGAACTCGGGGATTGAAAAAAAGGAGAGGATTGATGTTGACGGAAAGAATTGGGTATAGAAATAAAATTTTGCGCTTTTATAAAGTTATTAAAGTCAAACTTAATGAATTTAATTGCTAATAATTAGGTTACAATATACAATGAAATCTTAAGCTTTCAATTTTTTTTGCCCTAGAAATTAACTTTATAACTACATTATTGAAAGCTCAAGAAAAATTAGAAGAGGGAAAACTAGAAGAGACTCCAAACCCTACTCTTATTAATTAATTATAATATCTTTTTTTTAATGAAATCCAAAATTTTCCTCTTTTTTCCCTTTTTAAATATGTAAAACTTAAAAACAGGGCATACTCTGTATATATTTCTGTGAAATCGTCGTTCATTAAGCAAATTTCTTCATCTAATTAAGGTAATTTTAGGGTTTGTTACACACTGCAACCAATAAAAAGAAAAAGAATCAAAAGGACATCTTTTATTTGTAAACACACATCAAATCTCTTTTATCAATCAATTTTTTTTTTATTATTAATACAAGAGGCTACATAGCATATTCCATTTTCTCCCTCAGCTGAAATACTGATATGTTATCAAGTTAATTTGTAAATCTAAATCCTGTTAGAAATTGTTTTACTTTTTAACAACCGGAAATTAAGAAAGTTAGATCTCCAGGCTCCGCTGGATTTTATCAATGCTGCATTACTAAAAATTCCTGCAAAGGACGCATAAATTGCTGCAATGGAGATCTGTGCAAAGGATGTGAACATTGCTGTGTTGGATATAAAATGCAAGGGATATGAATGTAAATGGCGATCGTTTTCATTTCTTTTTAGCGTTTCTGCTTTTCCAAGGTTGGTAAATGGAGAGTAAAGAAACTGCAGATCACCGAAGAGGATTCACTAACGTTGGTTAATTTAGGGGTTTCCTCGAGATTACACCTTTTGGTGAGCTGAATGTGTGAGGGACTAATTGCTCAACTTCAATGGAGGAATATCAGGCATATCGGCAATTAAGCTGTATTAAATACTGAAGATAGAAAGTCTTGTACTCTTGTTGGGCATACGACGAATGATGCTAAAAAGGCTGCCAAACTTATATTTTTCTACGAGAATTATGTTTCATGTGGAACCAATTTTTGTTTCGTGATCTTGTTACATTCTTACCTCTTTGTTCATGGATTGATTGGTACATGTGTATTACTATTATCATCTTTGTCCTCTTCTTTCTCTCCTCGTTGTCTTTTATTACCTAGTATCTCTCCTCTAGGATGAGCAATAATGAAGTTCGTTGATTTGTCAGTGTTTGATTTATGATAAGCGGATTTCTCATCCTACAATTTTTTTGGGCCAAATATGGTATTAAATACTGTATCTTCACTGGTAGTACTTCGAGAAATAGCATTTGCTCATGATTTGACTTAACAAAACAACATCCAGTCCGCTTATATTAATCCCTGCTGTGTTTTTTTTTCACAATATCTGTTTCTATTCTTTGTTGAGGACTTTTGTGAATCTGTGATACAAGCTGACAGAATGGTTGCATCCAAATTTAATATGAGAAAACAGATCCTCTAGCCTGTCCGCTTAACACGGATAGAATATTAATAAAAAGAATGATTTTCCTTTTTAAGCATCTTTTTTCCATATGTATGTATTTTGGAGGAGGCACGTCCACGAGTTCACCATACTCTAATTTTTAATTAATTCTATTTATTTCTCAAATTACTTTGGTTAAAATTAATTTATCTCCATTGTTTCTCATCTTCTCTTCTCAATCTATTTTACCACTAATGGTGTGTTTTTTTAGCAGCAATCGGAATGAAAATTTGGAAATTGGAATCAATGATGCATTTATTTACAAAAATTTAGGCTTGGAATCAAAATCAAAAATAGTGTCGGGCCTATAGATTTTGGCAATCATTACCATTGTTTTGATTCCTAAGGGAGGGGCTGGGAATTAGAATCTGATTTCTAGAATTATTCATTTTACTCCCAATACATTTTCATAATCTCTAAATTGATCCCAATTAAAATTTGACATTTTTGCATTTTAATTCCTATAGAATTTATGAAATACCCAAATTTTTTGTATTATTTGCAAATAGGTCCTTCATTGGTAGTAATAATAATAATAATAATAACAACAAAAATAATATTAGTATTTTTATTGTCATTATTATTATTTATTAACATCATTATTATCATTAAAATTTATTAATTTAATTAATTTAATTGTTAAAATTTATTATTATTAATTATATTATTTATTTTTAATAATATGATTAATGTCATTAATTTATTATTATTATAATCAAAATTTATTTATTTTATTTTTTAATTATTATTATTGTCATTAATTTCCTTATTATTATTATTATCATTAAAAAAAATTTACAATACAAAGATTATCCTATCAATAAATAATTACTATTGAAGGCATTTAATAATGTCACTCATACACATTGTATATCCCGAATATCTTCTTAAGTATAAATTAATTACTAGTCATCGGTAACGTATAAATAGAAAAACTAGAATTAAAAGCTTTTAGAGTTGTAAGAAGCTAGATTTCATTAAAAATTTCAAAAATTAAGGGTCTTCACTAAAATTTAACCTATATATCTACGTGAAATTTGCGTTTCGGCTCTTGGCTCCTTGGGTTTGAACAAAAAAAATTAAAAATGAGTATCTGCAAATTGAAAAAATAGTGCATTCACCTTTTAAATAGATTTTAAGCATAGTCGATCTGTCTAATAATTAGTACCTGCTCTAGCTTGTATTAATCATGGCTTGGTTTCCACCCAAAAAAATCCTACTCAAACAATAAAACCAATAAATTACAAAAGAAAAAAATAACCCGTATTGTTTGTTGTTTGTTTTATCGTGGCTTTGGTTCTCTGCAACGTTATTTGAGTTCTTTGCAAGAAGTAGCTCACCACTATGTGGAGCTTGTTTAAGAAAAATATTGAAGAAGAGACAGCAAAATTAAATTAACAGTAGTTATATGGCTACAAACTTAATCGATATTAAAATATTGATACACAACAATTTTATTTATTTATTTTCCTTCTAGGCAGACATGGTACATGTGAACAGCTAGACAAAGAGAATCTCTTGTATATATCAAGAGATCGTACAAGCTAAATTAATTAAAACAAACTAAGACACCCATACAATTGACGGATAATAATAGTACCCATCATTTTATTTCCTTAAACATAACATAAGAGAGTAACACGGCATGTACTTAACCAGTGTGGTCAGGGTTTCTTCCATATTACGGGACCACAAGAAGATCAATATTTCCATTAATTTCATCATCAGCAATAAGTGACCATAATGGCATTTCTCTAGACCCCTCCGACCAATCGTTATAACCTAAAAAATTCATGTTATAAAACTTAATCACAAGTACACATATTAAAACAAGAATTATAAATGATATTTAATTGAAAATGCATGGCCTATATATATACCCGCGCAAAGGAGTTTTCATAATCTTCAAATCAGAAAGGCAAAAGATTTCTGTTGGCTTCGAGTGAACTGCATGTATTCACAACTCAAAAGGTAAGTAGTTGTGCTCGACTGAGTTCTTATTTCTGGTTTGATCTGATATATATATAGATCAACTGGTCGGCACAACAGTGAGAACGTAGCAAATAAACAAGTGATGCACGGTAAAGATAATGTATCAACGGTGGCTCTATATGGCTAAATTATTGCACGTGCGAAACAGGGTTCAAAAAATAAATAATTCTAAATAAGAAGACGAACTGACGATCAAAGCAATAACACTAACCAATAATGCATGGTAAGGATAACATATCATATATATTAACGGCTACGTACGTTTCAATTACTGGATCCACGAAATAAATAGTTGTACATAATAAATCAAGCAAAGTAGACGATTATTATTATGGTCTTCTTATTTCTTTCATGGACCCATTGATTCCTACTTCCACATGCGTTTATTTCCACATGCAGTTAAAACATTTATAGCCATTAATCTTACAATTATCAAAACGTCAGCCTTCTTTATTGATTAATGATTATGTTATAATATAAAATGAAATTTTAAGCTTTAATTTTTTTTTGAGAAATTAACTTTATAATTAGATTATTGGAAGCTAATTTTGACAAATTAAGAGAGGAAAAACCTCATATTCTTATTAAATTAGTTATAAGCTCTATTTTTTTAATCAAAATTTGCCTTCAAATATGGGGTTAGGAATTTGTATGGCTAAATAAATTATTGTTTAAATATGATTGTAATCTTATATTGTAAATATATAGGTTTAGGAATTTGGTACGTTGAGCTTTCCTTGATGGGATTACAATCTTAACTTTTTGTCGCTAACAAAATCAATGGTACGTTGGGCTTCAAATGTTGAATTTTTTCCCCCTATTAATAGCGAAAGCAGAACTAAATAATTGGTGAGCTCCATACTATATTATTAATTATTTTTATTCTTTCACCTCCTAATAAATTTTCTCTCTTATTCTTTAATATCATTCGATTCTCTCTCTCTTATCGATGAATTCGGCGCACTAATTCAGTTGACCTTATCTTCAACTTCGCCAATATTTACTTCCAGACTAGTTGTGAGCTACTACAATCCTTCCAGGATCATCTTTTAGAACTTCCTTGACCGTGTTAATAATTTGTGTGAAACCGATAATTTTTTAGTAAACAATTCATGCTTACTATACGAATTCCGTAGAGGTTTTTTACTCTTGTGTTTGGCAGGTAAGGAATAAAAAATTCAAAGTAACTATTATCATCTCATTGAATTAATTCAAGGGCAAAGAGTTGCAGAAATTCAAGTTCTTCATATGCCCATCAACTAATTGGCAAGCAGACAACAAAAACAAAAATTTCACTTACAAAGCGAAATGACAAAAGCACTAGCTAAGCAAATAGAAAAATCGTTAAAAGAAAATTAACAATCGGTTCTTCTCTCCGCGACATGGGCTTAATTTTTTCAGAATTTTCAGTCTGTTTTCTCGTTTCTTTCGTTTATCCATCTCTAATTTTATATCAATAAAATTATAATGAAAACGATTTTGATGGTAAAATTGTACAGAGAATTAAACTATAAAAAAATGAAAATATGCAAAATACTTATTTTAGTTCAAAGAGTAATTTTATAATAAAGGAATCTCTTACTTTAATAAAGGAAGTATGAAATATCAAATATATTTGACATTTTATTGAAAATTTGAGTATACGTGGAATATAAATGACAATATTTTTTAACGTAAAAAATCTCAATAGTGACATTTTACCAAGTTAAATGAATTTGTAAATCTCAAGAGTAAAAAATCTCAATAAAGCTAATAATGTTTTTACTTATTTATAACCGCAAATTTGAAAAAGAAAAAATTTGCATCAGCAATCACTCTTAATTACAATAGAAAATATAACTAAATCTCATAGATTTTTATGCTCTTTGACAATCATCATTCTAAAATCTAAATCAAACCTTATCCATGGACAAAAAAATCCTATTCAAACAATAGAACCAATAAATTATAGAATTACAAAGGGAAAAAAAAAAGTAACTCTCATTGTTTGTTGTTGTTTTGGGTCCCTTTTTCTTATTTTTGGTTCTTTGCAATGTTATTTGAGGTCTTAGAAGTTAGAATGATGCGAGACAAATGAGTTTTGAGGGGAGAATAAGATAAGAGAGAACAAGAAGAAATTAAAAAAAACGAAAGTAAGGGAGAGAGAAAAATAATTAATTTTATTAAAAACAAAAATATAGCCTCAATTTTAGCCATTGAAATGATTGTACTCTAATGACTAAAAAACTTGTATTAATTTAAAATTACAATAATGTTATATCTACTTAGTTGGGAGATTTATTTTGTATTCATATTGATGTGGCAAATGATGTATTACTATCTAATTAATTCAAGTGATAAATAATTATTAAACTTTATCATTTTTAATTCAAATAGTAAATTTTTATTGATGACAGGTCATTGGGAGTACAAACAAAATATTCCAATTTAGTAAATATAACATTTATTCTTAAAATTATTTTCCTTGAACAAAGTCTCATCGTAAACGTTTAAAGCTTTATGGATTTTATGTCGATTTCATTATTTTGGTTGGTTCAAGTTTCATACGTATTGCATTAATTATCAAATGTGTTAATTGTTACGGTATGTAGTTGAGATTGAGCTTAGTTCTTATTGCTGGTTTGATATGACAAATATCGATCAAGTAGCCGCCACTACAGTGCCAACGTTGCCAAAATAATAATAATAATGTGTGGTACACTATAGATAATGGATCAACAGTTCAAGATTAATCAAACAAGCGGCTCTATATAATTAAGGGTGCGTTTAAGATTAAGGTTGGGCAACAATAGCTTAAAAAATTACAGTACTAAAATGTTTGATAAACACTAGCTATTGTAAGTTGGAAGTTATGTTTATATAATTTTTCACTTGTATAATATAAAATCTATTATATTTTTAATAATTTTGTCAATATTATTATTTAAAATTTATATTTACTACATATTATTAATTTTTGTTTCATAATTACAGTTTTTTTCTACAGTAGCTATAATTTAAAAGTTACATCAGCTCAATACCAAATAGAACCTAAATTATTGCACATGCCAAAACAAAATAAATAATTGTAAATAAGAAAGTCTAACAAATTAAACTAATAAATACCATTACTAAACAATTAATAGTGCTTCGTATAGATAATAGATCTACGGTTGAAGTTTGATTAATTGTAAGATTAACGGCGTAAATAAGAAGACAAGCAGTCTTTTCTTTCAATATCATTTGGTTAAATAAATTTGTATTGCAATTGTATGGCATCTACTTTATTACTAGGACCCGAACCCAAAACTCATCTCCAACTATATATATTTTTTCTTTCAATTTTTTGCACCATTCATAGAAAAAAATAAATTTAACATAAAAGAATGACTTAAATTTTCATTTCATTCGATCTAATGGTGCACATTTTTAGTCAAAAAGCCACAATAAGTCATCGTTATTCTTCTACTATTGAAATGAATATATCAAATGGATGAAAATTTAATTAAAAGATTGAAATGACTACGTGGAAGAAAATTGATGTAAAATGTTGAAGTTAAGAAGCCCTCCGAATTATATAAGAAACGAAATATAATGACACACAACCGTTTATTTATTAATTACAAGAGACAAAATATATAGATACAAACAAAGAAAATCTCTTGCATATATCAAGAGATTTTACTAGTTAAGTTAAAACAAACTTACACTCACGTAATTGACATATAATAACAATACCCATATTTTTATTTCATAAAACATAGTATAATTAAGATTTCTCCCATATTGAGGGACTATTAGAAGATCAAGATTGTCATCTTTTATGTCCTCGTGATCAACAATACTAAACACACGATGATACCTCCAACCCTCCAACCCATCGATCTTACCTGAAAAAATTATAATTAATAGAAACTTATTCACAAATGCATATATTTAGAAAATAATTACAAATGAACGAACTTAGCCTAAAAATTAACCTGCGCAAGGAGTTTCCATATATTCTTCAAATTAGAAAGGGAAGGTTCTCTGCTAGCTTCTTGTGAACCGTAATCAAAAGTTAGTAGAGCTTGAGCGAGTTGTTATTTCTGCTGGTTTGACATGATATATATATATATATATATAGAGAGAGAGAGAGAGAGATCACGTGGCCAACAATGCCATGGCATTGATTACGAATCAACGGCACTGATCAACGCCTGAAGTTTTATTATCCATAAAATTGCCAAGATTAAGGGCTAGGGTTAAAAGATTGCGATAAGTCCGAAATATGTACGGCTGGTCCACAATAATATCAATAACTGCAAAAGAAGACAAACAAAGTAAATAGACAACGCGTTTCAAAAAAAAAAGTAAATAGACAACGGATCTGAAACATATGGTCCGATCTGGTCCACAATGCTACCAGTAACTGCAAAAGAAGACGGACAAAGTCATTAAACATTATTATTAGCTCGCCAACCAAAAGAGAAGCGATTGTGCATGGTACAGACAGCAGATCGACGAATGTGAAACATATGGTCTGATCTAGTCCAAAACTGCAAAAGAAGACAAACAAAGAAATTATATACCATTTTTGACTTGCGAACAAAAGCGAAGCAATAATGCATGGTATAGACATAAGCCATTTTTACTTTAATGCAAATGTGAACATATGGCCTGATGCGGTCCACAAAATATATAATTGTCAAAAAGAAGACGAACAAAGCAATTGATCATAAGCCATTTTTACTTCATTGCAATAAAGGATGATTCACGCTTATTGCAATCACTAAAGAAAGAGAGATTCTAGAGTACATAGAATTGTTACGCTTGATATATATATATATGTAATTTCCCTAACGAATATGTCTAATTCAGGGAAACTAATTACTTTTTCAAGCCTATGAAGTCATTTCAATATTTTAATTTTTTAATCATTTATTCACTATTTACATATTAATATTTTAATTGCTATTTTTTTACATTTCCAATGACTTAACATATATCACTTATTTTTGTTGTCTTTACAAAGTCGTTACAAGAATATTCTGCTAGAGTATGGATACTTTCGTACTTTCATGAGTCAACGACGGTCAATGGTTAAAGATAACAAGTTTTGGGGTAGATTGATGTTTTCAGTAGTAAGGGAGAAAATTTGAAGATTGTCAATTCCCTAAGGGTAACTAGAAATTAACCCATATATATAATAGGTACATTTGATATTAAATGTATAATTTAATTAAATATATCTATTAATTGAATTTTAATTTTTTAAAATAAATATACACATAATATATATGTATTAATTTATATATAAATATATAAAGAAAATTATTATATAGCACAAATTCCCGCCCTATTAAAGATCTCATGATATCCAAAAAAATAATTATATATGTATAGCAAAGTGTTGGTATATTTTGAAGGAACGAGTTCGGTACGGAAATATAATAGTATGTGTTTTTAATGACGTTTATAAAGTCATTAAATGTCAAAAGGAATGAATTTAGTGATCAATTAATAATTAGATAGGTAAACATGAAATCTCTCGGTCTATTAATGTAGTAGATATTCTCCTTCTTCTATTATCATTAAATTAGTTTGTAAATCTCAATCATGTTAATATATAATTATTTTAAATAGAGTTTTGATCACGTGCACGCTGTCATACAGTCTGACCAATGATTAAGTGACACATGGCCTCAAGAGCGTAATAATATAGTCGATGGCAAGCACTAAATCAAGTTTCCTTATTTATAAATGTAAATCAAGAAAGTCAAAAGATTGCCGGTGATTGTCCGTGCAATCTCTTTTGGATCTATTTGGCGATTTCTTCCCATTTTCGTAATCTCGTTTCCGGCTACTCCTTCCAAATATACATGAGTAGTGATATTTGGCCCTTTTATTATATCCCACAATCTCCTATTTTTTTGATAATCCCATTAAATATTTTAAACAAATCTTTATCTCTCAACATATCACACATAATTATAGATTTACCTTTATTATAATTTCTATCTTTTTTCCAAACACCCACTATATAAAATTTATAAAATCTATTTTAAACAGAGAAAAAACTGTCATAATCACTATAATCCCTCTTTTTTTATAAAAAAAAATTTATTCGTTGTTATCATAATCATTAAAAAGAAAAAGGCACCATCCTTTATTGAATATTGAGTACTGTAAATTAATTTCTTTCACAATTACAAAAGAAGAGTATATAATATTTGAGAAGAAATAATAATTTAAAAAGTTAAAAAAAATAGAGTTTAAGAAATTAGATTAGCTAAATTAGATATTAATAGAAATTGTCATATGAGTGCACTTAAAAGTTATTTACCCTTTTAAATCATTTCATATAATAATAAAATATGTACTAACATAAAAGTGATTAGTGGGGACTGATGAGATATTATGAGGGGTCAAATATCAAATTCTACACATATATAATAGCTAATATAATTGTTTAAATAGGATTGTAATTAAACTCATCAATTAACTACCTTTAATTTTTCAGTAGGCGATATTTTTGAAACGTGATGATCATGTGTGAATATTATTCGAAAGTAACGATTTTACTAAAATCTTCGGCTACAATGATGTTACAGTACTGATGCTCATTTATTAACTGTTGTCTTACCTCTTAATTAATTTTTTTGCATTTGCACTTGGAATTAATCATTTGGCTGTGATGGTAATGCTACAGCCAGAGGAATTTGAGCCTTCCTTCTTCAATGCCTGCTACGAGAATGAAGCTAACAATCGGGATGGACAGAACATTCTTTAGACATAGAGGTCAAATTAAGATAAGGGGGTCAAGATTTTTTGTTAAATTTTATGAGATATGATGATGGTTGCTTGTAATATGTTGTTTAAAAAATTTATTTCATGTCTTTTTTCTTTTTAATTTAATTTTGTGATGATCATTTGTACAAATAGGCGTTATGTTTGTAAAGAGAAAAATGACAATATTGACAGCAGTACATCCACCAAAAGAAAAACGAATAGTAGTACAATTAATTAATTTTATTATTTACGACTGAAAATTAACCATCGCGGATCCACATTGCTCGTGAAAAAAAAAATAATAAGTTAATTGATTCAGTCAATTAATTTTTATGATCAGTTTTTGCACAATATTAGGTTTAATTATGCCAAATATTCGAGCTCTCGAGATGCTTCAGAAACAGTCAGTTTTCAGTATAGGCTTTAGTTCCTCTGGAAAAGTTATTTAGCAAGTGCTTTAAAATAATAATAATAATAATGGGCCAGTTGTAAATTCGTAAATATTTCATGAAAAAACTTTAATGAAGCATGTTAACTGTTCTTTTAAGTAGCTTCCCTAACTTTAAATATCTCTCTTCATTTGTGTTGTTTTGACTGGTTATCTCTGTTTTAAAGCAAGGTTCTCTTTTTCTTGGTTGACGGTAGGTAATGAAGATCTGTCTCTGCAGAATCGTTTTTGGTGCTTGCTGGCTTTGAACATGGCTGAGTGTAAGTGCATTATTTTGGTTTTATGAGTGGGAACAGATTAACAATAGCTTTACTTCAAAGGGCGACAATGTTTTGCTGCAATATTTTGCGTGTCTAAAGAATTGTTACCTGCGATAGCCATTTTGCCCTCTTTGATTTACAATTTTGCAGAGATTAAAGCTTTGAATTCTTTTGTTGTCCAACTTTAATTTCTTTTTGGTTTAGTTCTGGGCTCACCTCCAAATGCTCGATCGAAATGCATTCTATTGTAAAATTAATGCAGTGGATTTGTAACTATTTTGTCTAGATTTCCTATGACTGAACATTTGTTAAGCATAAGTGGCAATTTCAATTTCGCGCAATGCATCTGCTAAAAATATCATTTTAATTCGGTTTGATTTTTAGAACTTATGTTAAGTCAAAGTCCCAAGTGTTATGGTCAAATCCGCTGCCGTTACAGTGATGGAGCGGGGTAGCAGTAGTGGATTGATAGGATAGATATACACGACATATCAAAGATCAAGCTAATTCAAACGACTTAATGAGATTGTGATAACACTTTAACCCACCCCATCCTATCCCATTGTCATCCCTAAGTGTATCACTTTTTTGAGCAAATATCTGCCGACCACGTGATGTTTCATATTTTATCAAAATAAACCAAAACAAAAATTTTACATATATAGGTTAAATTACAGAGTGTATTACATAATTTAATTGAATACTCAAAAATTCAAATATAGGTTTTTTAATTGTTAACTTAATGCAATAGAACCTTGATAAATTAATAACTTTGGACCATGAAAATTCTATATTTAGTGAATATTAATATATCGATAAATCAATAATTATTAATTAATTTAATAATAATTTATTAATTTATCAACAAATTAACAATTTATTAATTTCCAAAGATAATATCATGTTCGTAGCAGGAATTTTTATAAAGTTTAGAGGTAATATAATTAGATAATGTAGTGAGTATGTCTAGTTGTATTATACAATTTTGATTTAATCTTGATTGAGTGAATCGGTTACTTGATAATTCTTTAGCTGGATTGCATAACTGGATTATGACTACATGGTAACTCATTAGAGAAAACTTTTGGGGGGCAATATATTAGGGCCATCTCTCTCATAATTCTCTTAATATAGCACAGAGAAATACAAAAATAGTTTCTCATTTCAAAGGTGCAAAAAAGCAACAATGACTGATGAAACGCATAAAAAATTATGCCAGTACCACAAATAGACTCATAGACATATCATATGTATTTAGTTTGAAATTAGTTAATTATTAATGTATGTATCAATTAGGTCCAATAGAAAAATAAGTTTTTTTGAAAATTTAGGGCATGTTCGATATTGTTTTCTAATTGGTATTTTCTGAAAACGAAAATGAGAATGGAAATGGTGTTTTGCAATTATTGAATTTTGAATTTAAATATATGTTTGGTATCATTTTCTGTATTCTATACTTTAAAATTAAAAACAATAATATGTGTTCGGCAGACATAATTGAGAAAGATAAAAACAATGAATATGTTTTCGGTAGTATCATTTTGAAAAATAATTTTTACTAAATATTTAGTCATACTTATAGCAAAAAAAAAGTAATTGTAATACATACATCATACTTATAGCAAAAAAAAAGTAATTGTAATACATACATAGACATACCATAAATAATTTCATATTAACATCAATAAAAAGAAATTTACATTGTCATTGTTTCTTTCACTATAATTAAATAATATATTACAACACATATGATTTATACAAAATAATCATTAAAAATTACATGATAGACATCATACATCACATGTGTAATCATGCCACATAGAAGTTGCACAGTCCTAAAACAATCTATCAGTTGCTCTGACATTCAATTAAACAATATCTCTACAAATGACAGCCCTCCAAATATGGACTGCATGCAAAATTGTTAAAGCAGGCTATAGTCATCATCCAAATGCGTATAGATTAAACTCTGTAGACTAAAATGTGAAACAAGAGATTAAAGCAGGTGATTACCTGATTATGATTTTCAGCATATATACATAAGTATCTTATCGGAATATTGTCCATTGCCCACTAATGTGTTGACAATCTGCATGATAGAATCAAGTTCAATAAATTTCGAGATAATTCACAAAGAAACCACAAAATCTCATCTGATGTTGAATTAACATCCGATAATCAAATAACAACTTTGCTTCTACTCCGTTCATGATCAGGAGTATTTTTAAGAAATGACAACCACATCTTTAATGCAGAAAGATTGAGAAAATAATCAAATCCCAAACCACCTTGAGTAGTTATTTCACATAGTCCAGAATAATATGCTGCCTGGAAAAGAAGAGGACATTTTAAAGTGAGTTAATGCTTGTTCGATCTTAACCATAATAACAAGGCCAAGACAAAATGTTGAGTTTTGATTGTGAACCGAAAAGCACACAATTAAACCACAATACCTACATCTTTAACAATTGTTACAATATTTGGATGAGGAGCATGCAATATCTCATTCACCAAAATGAGATATAATAATGCATCCTTGTCAACATATTAATTGAAGTACTTGCAACAAGAACACTTCATGTTGACAACTAGCTGTAACAAAGTTTACAAACATATCAAGAATAATTGTGAAGTTGAATATTGCGTTTAATTGCAAATTAGTCAGTTTCCTCCCTACATTAACTTGAGTCAAATAAAATGACAGTTTATCAACCCAAACAAAGAATAATCTCAACCCAAGCACGATATGAAAAACACAATAAAAGAATTGAACCCAACCAAATGACAGTTTATCGACCCAAATAAAGAATAATATGAATCCAAACATAATATGAAAAACAGAATAAAAAAATTTAACCCAAACAAAGAATAATATCAGCGAGCCAATGTCGATCCTCAAAATTTACCCAAATAGACACAGCACCATCAGCCGTCGGTCCTCAACGCAACAGCAGAAGCAGTAGCAGTTGATCCTCTATGTAGTAGCAGCAGTCAATCCACCACTAGCTGAAGTAGAGCAGAGATGCACCACTACCACCCCCACTAGCAGCCGAGATGCAGCAGCAGCAACAGCAGCAGTCGATCGCCAACGCAGCCAGCAGCAACAGTCGATCGACCACCAGCCGAAGCAAAGCAAAGACGCACCACCAGCAGTCGAAAGAGCCGAGAAGCAGCAGCAATAGCCAATTTTACTTGAAGAACTATGACAGAGATGTTGTGCGCGCAGAATGCGGAATCAAGCGCACCAAATAATTACTGAAAAATAAAGGACACAAGAATTTACGTGGTTCGGTAATTAAACCTACATCCACGGAGGCAAGAAAGAATAATTGTTTATTTAACAATTAATAGAATACAATATTTGAGTAACGAATCTTATTTCCCAGAAACCCAAATATACCCAGTACTCTCACACTCTGCAGGAAAAATAAATTTCTCAGACACACTTCTCTCACTTCTCTCAAAAGCTTAGAAACTTATAAGCTTAACAATTTTGGGATGATTTCAAATGAATGAAATCCTTACCTATTTATAGGAAAAATGTTGACACTATTCATGAAACAAATATCAGAAAAAAGCTGCGTTCAAAACGCGTTCAAAACGCGTTCAAAACGCGTTCAAACCGTGTGCCAAATATCCACACGTTTTTTACTTTTCCACTTTTCAACAAATCTCCACCTCCGCGAAAATTTATCCAAATCTGAGCCGATTGACAATGATCCGCCAAACTTCATCCGTCACATGATCCTCAAAAAGATCCACATTAGCTGCATCTATCCGACTGCCTACGTACCCAAAGGTTGGGATCAAGCCTGCCGTAGTTCTAGTTCTATCCGTATAAAGATTTACTCAATCTGTATACACGATTTTCCTTTCCCAGCAACTCTGAAACCATAAGGCTGAATCATATAGATTTCCTCCTCCAAATCTCCATGTAAGAACGCCGTCTTAACATCCAACTGAACCAACTCTAACTCATATTCTGTAACTAAGGCAAGTAAGATACGAATGGAAGTATTTTTTACAACTGGAGAGAAAACTTCATTGTAGTCAATACCTTCCTTTTGAGCAAAACCTTTTGCTACGAGCCTTACCTTGTATCGAGGAGTTGTTTGATTCGGAGATCCTTGCTTTTTGGTGTAGACCCATTTATTGCCAATAGCCCTTTTCCCCTTTGGTAATTGTACAAGTTCCCAAGTCTGGTTTTGATGGAGAGATTTCATCTCTTCCTCCATGGCTAGCTTCCACTGATCACTTTCACTGATGCGTAATGCTTCACCGAAAGTGTTTGGGATGTCATTATCAATAGCTGGAAGTGCATAAGCTACCACCATATCTTTAGTAAGCCATCCGGGTTTCTTTATCTCTCTTCTTGGCCTCCTTGTTGCTATAAAATCATCATTATCTACATCATCAATTGTTTTTTCATTTTGTGGGACATAAGAAGAAACAACCTCTTCTTCAACTCTAGGTGTCACCTCCATAGTTGAACCATTCTTTGATATAGAACTAACTGGTACATATAGAGTTACATCAAACTCCACCCGCTGCAATACCTCTGTGCTCTCGTTCTCCACCTGCTGAGAACTTGAAACTTTCATCATTGAAGCTTCATCAAATGTGACATCTCTGCTACACACAAACTTTTTGTCTTCGAAATCCCAAAGCTTGAAGCCCTTTACTCCACCTTTGAATCCCACAAAGATAGCTTTTCTAGCACGAGAATCCAGTTTACCATCTTTGACATGATAATAAGCTGGACACCCGAATATACGAAGGGAATCATAGTCTTGTGCATACTTTCCAGACCACATTTCCATAGGAGTTTTACCTTCAATTGCAGCAGAAGGCAACCGGTTTACCAAGTGACTTGCGTAGCTCACAGCTTCAGCCCAAAACTTTTTATCTAAACCAGCATTAGATAACATACACCGTACCTTCTCCAGTAAAGTACGATTCATACGCTCAGCCACACCGTTCTGTTGCGGAATATGTCTCACCGTGAAATGTCTTTTAATACCCTCGTTCTGGCATACTTGCAAGAATGGATCAGAAGTATATTCACCCCATTATCAGATCGTAATACTTTGATCTTTCTGCCAGTTTGAGTCTCCACCAATTTCTTCCAATTCACGAAAATCTCTAGAACCTCATCCTTTGCTCACATGGTGTACACCCATACACGTCTAGAGAAATCATCAACAAATATAACAAAATAATGGCTTCCACCAATTGATGCAATCTTGGTTGGTCTCCATACATCACTATGAACATATTCAAGGATCTCACGAGTATCGTGATTAGCTGTACCAAACTTGACCCTTGTTTTCTTGCCTACTACACAATGCTTACAGAAATTTAATTTACAGGTTTTGGTACCTTTTAAGAGTCCATGCCTCATCAGAGTTTGCAAAAACTTCTCTCCTGCATGTCCCAGTCGTACATGCCATAGCTTGGTGGTGTCATTATGCGCCTCAACAACATTTGCTTCATCAGTTGTACCTCCCTTCAAATAGTACAGATTGTGACGCCGAACCCCTTGCAGAATCACCATAGCCCCATGTGTAAACTTCATTGTGCCATCTTCAATGGTAACTTTGTAACCTTTAGCTTTCAAAGCACCCACAGAAATTAGATTTTTCTTTATCTCTGGAATAAATCTAATCTCTTTGAGTTCTCTGATCATTCCATCAAATATTTTTAGCCGAATTGTTCCTATCCCCATTGTGCGACAAGGTTTATCATTCCCCATCACAACTGCACCGGATTCCAGATTACAAAAATCTGTAAACCATTCCTTACTAGGACACAAATGATAGGTTGCTCCAGTATCAAGTATCCACTCGCTCGAACTAGCCACACATGCTGCAGGAGTGATACTTAGTGAATAATCAGAATCCTCATCTTTCCGTGCCATGTTTGCTACTGCTGGTTTCTTCCCATCTCTCTTTTGAGCCTTTGGACAATCTTTCCTCCAATGGCCCTTTTCATGACAAAAGGCACACTCATCACGAGCTAGATTTCTGCTTCTCGATTTGGATCGAGAATTCTTTCCACCACGCTTCTTCTTTTGCTCTATCGCCCAATCTCTGCTCACCAAAGCTTCAGACGATGCTCGTTCAGAATTTTTATCATTATTCCGAATCTCCAAGCTAGTCAATGCTGTGCAAACATCTTTGAAGATGATCACACTCTTCCCATATATCAAAGTAGTCACAAAATGGCTATATTCCTCTGGTAGTGAGTGTAACAGAATCATAGCCTTGACTTCATCTTTAATATCTTCATCAAGATTCTTCAAATCAGCAAGTAACTTTTCAAATCTTGACACATGATCGTGCATTGACACCTCATGCTTCATTCGAAAACCATATACTTGGCTCATTGCATGAAGGCGATTTCCAGGACTTTTCACCAGGTACTTCTCCTCCAATGTACACCACAAAGTCACCGCGCACTCCTCATCTTTCACCAAGTATTTCACCTCCTTGGTCAAACAAGATCTGATCTGACCACATGCTTTCACGTTCATACGACCCCAAATTTCTTCATCATACAAGTGTCTTTTATTTTTCAAAACAACATCGAGATCAATTTGAATCAGGGCATCCATAACTTCGCGCCTCCATATACCGAAGTTGATTTTCCCATCAAACTTTTCAACATCAATCTTCTGGCCTCATATAACAGGTGCTGAATAGCGATTTGACAAATCTCGCCTCCCACCTGAAGTGTCTCCTGAAATAGTCTCGGTAGATCTCTCCCCACTTTTGGAAGTTTCACCTTCTACCATTTTCTCAACGAACTATTTCCACTTGAAAAACAATCTCTATGATGTTAATTTCGCGTGAATAAATGCACCAGGAAAGTTCCTAGGAAACTGGACGGGAACCCGGTCCCAATTAAAAACCAGAATCCTTAGACTCTTATCGCCTTTTTTTACAGAACTTTCCTAGACATGCAAAAATACACACTACTTACAATAGACTGTCTCCCTAGTACAAATGGCCGTCTCCACCGTATTTGTGAATAGTACCTCTGTGAACAGTACCGTATACGTGAATAGTACTATATGGGAATAGTATTATATACGCGAATAATACCATATACGTGAACAGTACCATATCCCCCCAAGTACGAACCTTCGGCTCTGATACCATTTGTTGTGCGCGCAGAATGCGGAATCAAGCACACCAAATAATTACTGAAAAATAAAGGACACAAGAATTTACGTGGTTCGGTAATTAAATCTACATCCACGGAGGCAAGAAAGAATAATTGTTTATTTAACAATTAATAGAATACAATATTTGAGTAACGAATCTTACTTCCCAGAAACCTAAATATACCTAGTACTCTCACACTCTGCAGGAAAAATAAATTTCTCAGACACACTTCTCTCACTTGTCTCAAAAGCTTAGAAACTTATAAGCTTAACAATTTTGGGATGATTTCAAATGAATGAAATCCTTACCTATTTATAGGAAAAATGTTGACACTATTCATGAAACAAATATCAGAAAAAAGCCGCGTTCAAAACGCGTCCAAAATGCGTTCAAAACGCGTTCCAACCGTGTGCCAAATATCTTGCCAAATATCCACACGTTTTTTACTTTTCCACTTTTCAACAGGAGAGAGAGGGCTGCGATGGTGAATTGTGGTTGAAGAAGAAGAGTATCCATGAAGAGAGAGAGTTGTGAATTTAGAGAGAGAAGTGAGTGTGGTTGAAGAAGTAGAGTATCTGAGGTTTTTTTGTAATTTATTTTGGAGTTTGGATTGCGATTCATTGAGAACGAGTAAACACTTCTCAGTTTTATAACCATAAAGTGAAATCTGAATTTTTTATTTTATAATTTGTTCTTCAAATTCAATCTACTGAACATGTATAATATCTATACTCTCAAAACGAAAATGAAAACACCACTCCAAAAATGTTACTGAATAGGCCATTATTATCTATAAATTTATTGAGTTATTAATCTACTGGCCTCAAGTCAAGACAAATAAAAATTACTATTTAGTCTAGGTTATTGTTTTATCAAATGTTAAATTAACTAGGTTCTTCTGTATGTGAAATTTACATTTTGGCTCGTGGCTTCTTCGGTCAAAATAAATGAAAGTGTGATTAAGTAAGCAAAAGAAATTTTACTTAAAAAAAGAAAAATGATATGAAAAAGTCAGTGAATCCCACCACGATTCCATGAAGTCTAATTTTGTGGAAAAGTTATTTAGGAATATTTTGTCATTAATTCAACTTTTATATACTCACGCGTGACCCAACCGGAGTCAAAGCTAGAATTTTGGAAAGATTTAATAAGTAAAATTCTGAGATATTATTGTACTTTATAAGTCTAGTATTTTTTAATATTAAAAGAATCTATTTCTTATTCAAATTAAAAAATTTTCCATGTTGAGTCAAATCGTGTTGGTTTTGGAGACACAAAACCTAAAACTAGGGTTTAAGTAGAAGAAGGCGCAAAACACCATCAGCGTAAAAATAATGGAGACACAGAAGATTCCCCAGATTGAGATTTTAGACCTTCAAGAAGAAGATGAAATGATTTTCTTCAATCCCACTTCACAAAATGGCAAAACAAAGAGAATTGAAATTTCAGTTCAGCATTATTGCAACGACGAGAGAGGCCCTACCAAGGCTTCTCAAAACATTATTAATCTTGAAGACTACTACGATGACGATGACGATTTGCATGTACTTAAATTTGTGCCTAACAACACTCCTTTTGGTAAAAGAAATAAAGAGGCCCTTTTCAATTCACTCAATGACTGAAAATGGGCAGTCTTCAAATTCCGAAAACCCCAGCCCGGTTTTGTTTGCGAGATTTGCGTGGAACCCAAGTCACCAAATGAGTCCTTTACAATCAAGGGTTGCTTTCATTCATACTGCACCGACTGCGTAGTCAAGTACGTGGCCTCAAAGTTGCAAGAAAGCATTACAACAATCGGCTGCCCTGTGGCCGGTTGCCAAGGCTTGTTAGAGCCCGATTACTGTCGGAATATACTCCCACAACAAGTGTTTGATAGATGGGGGAATGCTTTGTGCGAGGCAGTGATTCGTGAGGATCAAAAGTTTTATTGCCCTTTCAAAGATTGCTCTGCCCCATTAATTATTGATAATAGAGGATCTAGAAAGGCCATAAGGAATCAGCATGTCCTCATTGTAACAGAATGTTCTGTGCCCAGTGTAAGGTTCCTTGGTATATTGGGATTCAGTGTGCGCAGTTTCAGAAGAAGTTGAATGTAAATGAACGTATCGAAAATAAGTTGATGAAATTAGCGAAGAAAAAGAAATGGAAGAGGTGTCCTAATTGTAGCTTCTATGTTGAGAAGACATACGGTTGCGATTATATTAATTGCAGGTCAGGTTTTATGGCTTTAATTTCTTGGATTAATTTTTCTTCCTTTGTTGGTTCTTACTTTGAATGTGGGGTTATCAAACTGTTAATTGTTAACAGTGCAAATGATTTTGGGTTTTCTCCAATTAGTTTTGAATTGACTAATGACTATGATATGGCATGTAATGTAAAAAGAAAAAAAAAAGATGAAAACATTCAATAATGATATGTAAAAAAACTGAGTTTCTCTATCAAATTATTATTATTATTATTATTATTATTATTATTATTATTATAATATAGTCTTTCTCTAGTGTCGTTGCCCTCTTTTTTTTCATGCCTGTTAAATTATGTGGTTTAATAGAGTTATATGTAAACACACTGTTAAATCAAGCGGTTTAATAGAATTATGTGTAGAAATACCAAATGATTTAATAGTAAATTGAAAATTGACTCTATTAAACCACATGCTTTAACAAAATGTACACATTAAAAAAAAGTGTCTATATTTGAAAATGATTATACACACGTGAACACATAAAATACTACGGGAAATGAACATTATTGGCCAGCAGCAATGTTGCACATGTAAATCCCATGTTCCCAAGGTATGCTATGATGAAACAAAAACACACTTTTATGCCCTTAATCATGCATTTCCAAAATAAACACATACTTTAGGTAATTTTAAGATTTACCTTGATCTCCCATGAATCTGACCTTAAAAGCTTGTTATTGAGCTTTAGCAGAGTTGCTACATCCTTGATCTAGCTTCTGAATTCCGTTTCACTTGCTTGAGCTCACGGATCGGCTTCCTCAATAATTCACTGTACACACACACACGGGAGAGAAGAGAGGGAGAGGGAGAGAGAGAGGTGCACTGCACTCATGCCACTGATTTTCCCAACAGTTAACTTCCAATGGGCTGAAGTTACTTACATACAGCGGTTGAGCGCAAGGACCCCTCATGTGTTAGTACAAAATTGCCCATCCCATTATGGACTAAAATAACACAATTAAAGGATATACTTGTCCATAATATACTACTGTGTAGGGTATGTCAAAATAGACTGATTAACATAATATTTGATCACTTAATAAATGAGTCTATCAAAATTGCTCAATAACATTTGACATTAATCACGTATTAATTCGGTAAAATATGAAAAATAATTAGAATGATTTATGCCAGTCCACATAATGTGAGAAATTAATCCAACAATCTCCACTTGGACGACAGAAATCACTCTCATAATAAATTTAAATAAAATAATATTTTAAAAACAACCGAATTAATCAATATGTGACTATAACAAAAGGTCAAATGTAAGCAATCACCCAAAACATAAATAAGTCCAAAATGTGTCATAAATATCAAATCATATGTGCACCGACAGGATGCTCCATATAACCAGACATCTATAAACACGTGACTATGTAGTAGTATACAAGTATAATTATGGAAATAACACGACAATGTGATCAACATGCTCATTTCCATAAAGTCCACATGTCTAGCAAAATGATACGAAAACAATATGTCTTCTAGACCATCGCTTCTTTATAACTATAATGAGACTCTAGCAAAATGTCTCGAGAAGCGAGCACATGTCTAGCAAAATGAGACAAAAACAATATGTCTCCTAGACTATCGCTTCTTTATAACCATAATGAGACTCTAACAAAATGTCTCGAGAAGCGAGCTTCGATTTTCAACATAATGAGACTAATACCAAAATGTCTCACGAAAGCCGTGCTTTCTTATAATCATAATGAGACTGAATAAAAAAAGTCTCAAGAAAGCACACTGAAGCTAAGTCATAATGCTTCAATCTTTAATGTCCATATTGAGACTGAGCAAAATGTCTCGGACTATAATATCCTCAGTATATACATATAATGCCATACACAACCAAATGTGTACACAATATATGGCACATCCATATCATATAACAACGTGCATGCATAACAAAATGAGTAATACATAAGCTCATTTAAGTTGCAACTCATTATACAAAACAGAACTCCCACTGACTTAGCATATATAAGTGGATTCAAAAAAAATCCCATATGCGTCACATGCTCCTTAAATACTTTTGGAGCTAAAGCTTTAGTCAGTGGATCGGCTAACATGAGTTCTGTAGGGATATACTCTACTGATACACAAGATAGAGCAATTTTCTCTCTCACAAACAAGTATTTAATATCAATGTGCTTGGAACGTGAGGAACTCCCTGTCTTGTGAGAAAAGGAAACAGCCGCAGAATTATCACAGTTTATCTTTAATGGCCTCGGTACGGCCAATATACAATCTAGCCCTGTGATAAAATTCTGCATTCATAAAGCATGACGTGTAGCCTCAAAACATGCTACATATTCTGCTTCCATTGTTGAAGAAGCTATAAGTGTCTGCTTGACACTTTTCCATGATATAGCTCCTCCTGCCATCATAAAGATGTAACCTGATGTGGATTTCTTGTCTTCCAAGCACCCTGCAAAATCAGCATCAGAATATCCAACTATATTCAAATAGTTAGATTGTTGATATGTCAATACAAAATCTTTAGTGGCTTGCAAATATCTGAGCACTTTCTTTGTAGCATTCCAGTGTTCAAATCCAAGATTGCTCAAGTATCTACCAAGTACTCCCACTGGAAAAGCAATATCAGGGCGAGTACAAACTTGAGCATACATCAGACTACCCACAACGGATGCATACGGGATTGTTTGCATCCTAGCTTTGTCTACATCATTATCGGGACACTGAGACTTGGAAATTTTGTCACCTTTCGAAATTGGAGCTTTCCTAGGAGCATAAGACTGCAAATTGAACCTTTTCAAAATGCGATCAATGTAAGTCTTTTGAGACAAACCTAGAATGCCTCTAGATCTGTCACGAAGAATCTCTATCCCTAATACATAATGGGCTTCACCAAGATCCTTCATATCAAAGCTGTATGACAACATTTGCTTTATCTCAAGTAAAACATTAGTGTCATAGCAGCGAGCAAAATATCATCCATATAAAGCACCAAAATGATATACTTGCTCCCACTGACTCTCAAGTATATACACTGATCAACGGCATTCTCCTGGAACCCATAAGAGGTGACAATATCGTGAAATTTCAAATACCACTGTCTGGATGCCTGTTTAAGTCCATAAATGGACCTTTTCAACTTACACACCATGTTTTCTCTACCAGTCAAAACAAAACCATCAGGTTGCACCATGTACACATCTTCAGACAAGCTCCCATTGAGAAAAGTTGTCTTCACATCCATCTGATGCAATTCTAAATTGAAATGAGTTACCAATGCCATGATAATACGAAAAGAGTCTTTGGTAGAAACAGGAGAGTAGGTTTCAGTGTAATCAATGCATTCTCTTTGACTGAAACCCTTAGCCACAAGCCTGGCCTTGTACCTCTCTACCTGACCTCTGGCATCTTTCTTGGTTTTGAAAACCCATTTGCAACCTATTGGTCTGCATCCATCTGGTAACTCAACTAAATCCCAAACCTCATTATGATACATAGATGTCATTTCATCATGCATCGCATGTAGCCAAGATGAGGATTCTGAACAACTAATGGCCTCTTGAAAGGTAATAGGATCAGATGAAGAGTCAGCATCAAAATCATGCTCCTGCAAGTAAACAACATAATCATCAAAAATTGCAGGTCTCCTGATCCTCTCTGATTTTCTCAATTGCACATCAGTACCATCATCCTCTACAGTTATAGGCTCCATATCATGATGAAGTTCAGGATCGACAGAAGAATCATCAATATGTGGTAATCTTATCGCAAAAGTCGGAAAAGATGGAATAAACAAAACCACACGTTCTTCTCTTAATGTGAGACTGCGAGGCTCAGAACTCACACCATTGTGATCATCCTCAAAATAAATGGCACGATCAGACTCAATGATTCTAGTAGTGTGGGAAGGACAATAAAATCTAGAACCCCTTGAGCCTATACAATAGCTAATAAAATGACCACTAATGGTTTTCGAATCAAGTTTCCTTGACTGTGGATTATAGGGCCTCACTTCTGCTTTGCATCCCCAGACATGGAAATGACGAAGACTAGGTCTCTTCCCTGACCACAACTCATAAGGAGTTTTGGGCACCGATTTACTAGGTACCTAATTCAAAATGTAAGCTGCAGTTCTTAATGCTTCACCCCACAGAAAATCTGGTAATGTGGAGTTACTCAGCATACACCACACCATATCAAGAAGGGTGCGATTTCTCCTTTCTGCAATTCCATTCTGTTCAGGAGTCCCGGGTATTGTATACTGGGCTTCTATTCCACATTCCTGAAGAAATCGAGCAAAAGGTCTAGGATTACGCCCAGTTTCATCATATCGCCCATAGTACTCACCACCTCTGTCTGATCTTACTGCTTTAATTTTCTTGCCCTTTTGGAGCTCAACATTAGCCTTAAAGGCTTGAAACACAAATAAAGATTCAGACTTTTCAACAAGAAGTTCAACATGACCATAACGAGAAAAGTCATCGATGAACGTGATGAAGTACTTATAACCTCCAATAGCAATCAGAGTAAATGGCCCACAAATGTCTGTATGTACCAACTCCAACACCTATTGACTCTTCTGATTTCTCTCTTTTCTGGATTTAGCAGTAAATTTGCCTTTGACACGATCAACACAAGTGCCAAAATCAGAGAAATCCAACTTATAAAGAATGTCATCTTTAATAAGCCTCTCCATCCTCTGTTTAGAAATGTGACCTAACCGTTTATGCCACAACATAGAGGAATTTTCATCAACCCTGGCATGATGAGAGCTAACAACATGCATAACATGAGCATTGGATGATGATTCAACAGCACGAGAAAATAAATCAATCATATATAAGCCATCACATAGAGTGCCAGAACCAACTAACTCTGAATTACGGAATAAGTAAACTTTTCTGTCACCGAAATGAAAAGTATAGCAACATCTGTCCAAAATAGATGCAGATATCAAGTTTCTCCTAATAGAAGGAATATAAGCTGTATCTAACAGATCCAAAACATGGCCAGTGGTTAGATGTAGTCTGACAACTCCTATGCTTTCAACTTTGGCTGTCACTCAATTGCCTATGTGAACTATCAACTCCCCTTCATTGGGCTCCCTTCTGCTTCTGAATTCCTTTCTTTTCCAACCATGCTTTGAATCCTCTACATTCAGCTCTCTTGTGCCCAGGTTTCTTACAAAAGTGGCACTTTCCCTTAAAGCTCTCAGAAGGGGAACCAGAAGTGGTAGAAGATTGACCACGTAAAGTTTTCTTTCCAAACTTTTTCTTCTTGAAAAACTTACTACTGCTCTTTGAAGAGCCTTTCTTCATACTCCCACTTTCTTGAGTAGTTGTCATCATGACAGTGTGAGATTTCCCCTTCTTCAATGATTCCTCTTCTTGAACCACATAAGCAGTCAACTCAGTGAGATTCCAAGTATCTCTCTGAGTATTGTATTGTTTTCTCAAATTGCCAAATTGTGGTGGAAGAGATTCAAGAATTTGGAAGACCAGGTAGTCATCAGGCATATTGACATCCATGTCCTTTAGCTTCTTATGGTAACTAGTCATCTTAAGGATGTGCTCTCTGACCCCATAAATACCATCATACTGAGTATTATCAAGCAGCCTCAGATAGTTACATTTTTCTGCCTTATCTACCTTCTTAAAAGTTCTTCCAACAGCTGCCAAGTAATCTTTGGCCTTGTCACATGCAGGGATGCTATCTCTCGTTGTTCTATCAATGGTGTATTTCATTGTATCCAGACAGTGTCTTTTGGATTCTTCCCAAGCTGCCCACTCTGTTTTTTTCAGCAGCAGTGCTAGTATCTGTGGGCTTAGCTGGTTCATCAACTCTTAATGCCAAGTCTCTATTCGATGTAGACAGATAAAATAAAATGGACTCACGCCAGTCCTCAAAATTTGACGAAGCAATAACAAAAGGATTATCAAGAGTGACAAACGAAAATCATGCTATAATCAATTACTTCTCATTTTAAGTTTCTCCAGTAGCAACACAATATGTTAGGCATCCTTTAACAATATAGGAGTGCACTAACCTACAGATAAAGCAGACAAGTTGAATATAACACCAACATTGACCTATTACCGATAGGATAATTAAGCCACTCAGTAGAAAATACTCAACAAATCTCTTTATCTTCCCAAACATCCTACCAAGTAGTGATTTGCCGACAGGGCAGTATCATCACCCGTATGGATCTTGGTAATAATAATAACAATCCATCACATCATCCATAATTCATAATTATAAATGGTCAATCAATTGCAAAACACCAAATAATTTATCATGATTGGTCCTACGATAGGCAGATACACAATCACTCTAAATTGTAGTTTTGCATCATATATATATTTCATACATTAACAAAATTGAGGCTAAATAAATTTTGTCAAACGTAATTAAAGTTTCCATCAAGATATTAAATCAAATAAAATATCTACATACCTCAATAAAATATATGAATATTATACCCATAAAATTCAACAATGATGGATTATTCTTAAATTTAAAATTCTGAAAAATCGCCAAAATTTTAAAGGATTTTGGACTAAAATGCAGAATTTTCATAATTATGCTTATGGTTTAAATATTAAAACTTTTGGCCCAAACTGTAGATTAAATAAAATAAATTATTGGACCATAATATAATTTACCAAAATTTAAGGGACCAAACTGATCTTTTACAAAGTTGACCCTCGGTCAAGGACCATTTCGAAAATTTTGTAAATATTTTGGGGCCGTAGTGCCATTTCGAAAAGTTTAGGGATCCAGACGAAATTATCCCACCATATCATCTTCAACCTCGAGATGTCTCAACAGTATTGCTACAGTAAATTTACAGCAACCACATTCATACCATCCCGATTTTGACCACCAAAAATCATGGAAAAATTATATTTTTACTCCAAAATCATCACTCATGCATTATTTAACAACGATTTGATCAAATATGCTCAAATTCGAAAAATTCGAAAAATCCGAAATTAAAGAAAAAATTCCATGAGTGAGATTTCTCCAACAAATCAACTATGGTTTACAAGAAAATGCATAACCATGAGCTCTGATACCAATTGATGAAACAAAAACACACTTTTATGCCCTTAATCGTGCATTTCCAAAATAAACACATACTTTAGGTAATTTCGAGAGTTACCTTGATCTCCCATGAATCCGACCTTAAAAGCTTGTTATTGAGCTTTAGCAGAGTTGCTACATCCTTGATCTAGCTTCTGAATTCCGTTTCACTTGCTTCAGCTCACGGATCGGCTTCCTCAATAATTCACTGTACACACACACGGGAGAGAAGAGAGGGAGAGGGAGAGAGAGAGGTGCACTGCACTCATGCCACTGATTTTCCCAACATTTAACTTCCAATGGGCTGAAGTTACTTACATACAGCGGTTGAGCGCAGGGACCCCTCATGTGTTAGTACAAAATTGCCCATCCCATTATGGGCTAAAATAACACAATTAAAGGATATACTTGTCCATAATATACTATTGTGTAGGGCATGTCAAAATAGACTGATTAACATAATATTTGATCACTTAATAAATGAGTCTATCAAAATTGCTCAATAACATTTGACATTAATCACGTATTAATTCGGTAAAATATGAAAAATAATTAGAATGATTTATGCCAGTCCACATAATGTGAGAAATTAATCCAACATGCTAATGCTGCAGATTTTGCACGCAGACTATAAATCGATTGGTATCAATCGTCTTAAGTGCCCTATCCAACAATTAGTTGGCTGTTACTAACAATATCTGTAACTTAGCTGGAGCCTGTTCAATAATTACTAATTGGGATACATTTATATTACCTGTGTGTATAATGAGTATGAAGTTGTTTGATTAGTAGTACTTGCCGTAGTTTAGATATTGTACGCGAGCAATGTAAACACCTCCAAATTGATTCATTCCGGTGCTAATCTTGGTGCCTGAAAAGTATTGTTCTCTTTTTCCATATGTTCTTCGTACTAATAGTTGATACGGTGTTGTTCGTCCCTTAAAGTTCTGTAAAAAGGTGAAACATAATTGAAATAAGACAGCAACTAATGTAAAAAATAAAATTAATAATATATAATATCAGAATCATCAGATACATGTAGTTGAATCTAAAACAATTGTAACAACATGCATCTAATAATTCTGGGACACTCTACGTTGGAGCATCTCCAACATAATTGAACTCTTGAAATAATTACGACCTATTTTATTGAAGCTAGCCCACTCATTTAACATGTGATCAAATTTTAATACTATCGGTAGGATTGTCAATCTTCAGTAATCCCATGTTCCCAAGGTATTGAAAACAAATTGTTGTTAACGAATGCTACAGATTTTCTGCAATCCAATTAGCTGTTATTGCTTTATGTGATTTTTTCTTTTCTAGTCTGATCACGTGGTCTTGAAATTAATTTCATAAACATAATGGATTATTACTGACTGGAAGTAATCTGCGCATTTCTTTCTCACAGCCAATTAAGTGAAAATAATAATTATCTTAATCTATGTTTTGAGAATTTGCGCTGAAGGGGCTTCAAATTGGTCTACATCATCAATGATGCTGTGTCCAATCCATCAGTTGAAATTTTCGAGATTAATTTACACAAATAGTCTTCACGGATTTCATATTTGTTTTTATCACATAAAATATCTTGTATATTTATTTTAACATATTTACTAATTAATTTATTATTTCTTTTAATGCTAATATTTTTTTTTTATCGATTAGATGTAAGTGGTGTAGAGTTTGCCAAAGTGTCTCCCAAATTATAAAACGGAACTCAGTCCAAAAGTCAATTTTTAAGTTTGTAATCAAAGGTTAAATGAAAAAGGAGCATAATATTCCAAATCGCTCTTGTAGTACAGTAAAGCAAGCAACTTCTAGAATCATAGTCTCCAGTAAATGATTCAAGTAATATTGAAATTTCATAATGATAAACATATTGATTCTAAAAATTATCGATTCATTAAATTACTATTAAGGTAAATAATGTTACGTACCCCTCTTTCCAGAATTCTTCTAAAATATAAATTAGTCTTCTAAAATATCCTTGAAATAAATTTAAAAAACTAAGGGTGTTCACCAAAATTTAGAAAATATATTTATGTGAAATTTAAGTTTTGGCGTTGGCTCCTTATGCTAACAAAAAATAGAAAAATGAAGAGAAAATAAAATACAATTAAAGAGGAAGTGTGATTAAATTTGCAGAAGAAATTTTACGGGAGAAAAGAATAAAGAAGATAAGGGTTTATTTATATTTTCAGATGTGGATGGAAAGTATAATTGAAGAGAATGTATTAAATTATTTTAAAAAATTAACTACTTTTTAATTTTTAATTAAGGTCAATATTAGAAATATGAAAGTTTAAGAAGTAAAATACTGAAAGATAATAATTTGAAATTCTAATATTTTTCTTATTATACAAAAGAAAAAATTATTTTCCTTAATCAAATTAAAGGTTTTTCTTTTTTAATCAAATCGTATTGGTATTAGAGACGCAAAACCTAAGAAACAACGCCAAAAAAGAAGGCACAAAACACAATCAGCGGAAGAGTAATGGAAACATGCACAGAAGACTCCCCAGATTGAGATCTTAGACCTTGGAGAAGGAGATGAAATTATTTTCTTCAAACACACTTCACAAAGGGGCAAAACAAAGAGAAGTGCAATTTTAGTTGAGCTATCATAAATTTTTTTAAAAAAAAATTGTTGAATCAAACTTTGCCGTTAAAATTTATAAAAATTTTGTATGATTTAAAAAGAAAATAGCCCATTAATTACACTTAGATGTAATTTTTTATAATTTTTCTATTTAAAAAATAAAAAATAATTGAGTAGGGGTAAAAATATATTTTGTAACTAATTTTAAGGATAGAAATGTCATTTTGTAGATATTATAGGAGCGAAAACATCATTTTATAATTAATTCTAGGGGTAAAAATGTCATTTTCTAGATAATTAATTTACTATTCCCGTTAAAGTTAACGGATTGTCACATGCTCGCCTATTTTTTAAAAAATGTTTCACCTTTTTTAAGTTTGTCAAAAAATCTGTCACCTAGGGATAATTAACCCAAAGTTTTATTGCCCTTCAATAGTTTCTTTGCCCTTCTGATTATTGATGATGGAGGATCTAGAAAGGTTATAAAAGAATCAACATGATCTCATTGTAACAGAAGGTTTTGTGCCCGTGGTGCAAGGTTCTTTGGCAAAGTTTCAGAAGAAGTTGAATGTTAATGAAACAGACCATGATGACATTAACTTGATGAAATTAGCAGAGAAAAATAAATGGAAGAGGTGTCCTAATTGTAGGTACAATGTTGAGAAGTTGTACGGTTGCGATGTTATTCTTTGCAGGTCAGTTTTCATAGTCTTAATTTCCTTGGATTTATACTTTTTATCCTGTTGGTTCTTATTTTGGATATGGGGTTTAAAAAAATCGTTAATGGCTGAGGATTTTCGATATTTGGTTCTTTTTTGTTTAAAATGTCAACAGTGCAAATGATTTTGGGGTTTCTCTGATTAGTTTAAAGGCAATTATAATGGGAAAAAATTTCAGTATGCAAACATTCAATAATGAATATGAAAAAAAATTACTTCAAGTTTCACATCAAATTGCCAGTACTCCTAGGGTTCATTTGAGTCAAGTATTGAGATTGCCATTCACCAAGTTAACTACTTTTGAGGGTTTGGCCTTATTATTGATCAAAACTAGCAAGAAATTTTAGGAATAACAATTTTAACAAAAAAACTCAATAAACACTGTAGTTATTTATTGGAAATTATTTTAGCTTAATCCCATTCTCGAAAGACCTTCAGATATCATGCGGTTGCCGTTCAATAATCTTCCCCTCTTGTAGCAAAATAAAGATCCGCACCTACGAACAGTATCAGCGCAATGGAATAAAAAGAAAAAGGCAAATGCTATGTTACAATTAATGTAACATACACACTCAACAACAACCACACAAATTGTGTAGGCCCATCATTTGTGTGGTTGTTGTTGAGTGTGTATGTTACATTAATTGTAACATAGGGGCTCCCAAAAAGTCCCAACTGACTTATCATCGCATTATTGAAAAAGAAATTACTTTGAAATACTACAAATTAAACAAAGCTTTGAATTACCACAATTTCATATACCAGATGGATTAATTACTGAATGGAATTAATCTGTGCATTCATTTCTCAAAGCCAATTTAAGAATAAAATTAATTCTTTTAACCTTTGTGGCATTAATTGTAAAATTGATTATCTAAGCATAGGACTATTTGGATCCTAAAAATTACTCTAAACACTCTAATTTAATACTTTTAAGGACAATTTATTATAAATTAAATATTTTATAATTACTTTAAACACCCATATAGCATACTCATTATTCAATTTAAAACTTTTATTTCTAATATCTTAATTAATATTTAGATGAACAGACAAGAAATCAATTTTGAGAACAATTTTAGCTACAAAGTATGTATGATACTTTTTATTTTTAAAAAATAAAGTGATAACAAAAATATTGTAGAAGAACCTTTGTTTTTTCTTTTTGGGCTTTAGTCCTTTAATCTTCATCTTCTTAATCTCTGTCTTCTTCTTCTCCTTCTTTTTCTTTTTCGTTTTGGTGTAGTATTTAAGGAATATTTTTTATTATTATGTTCTCATTACAAGTTATTTTAGGTGAAAAAATCAATATTGAGAAAATAAACAAAAAATTAATAATTAAAATGATGTCAAATAATTTGTTTATAACTTAACTTGATTATATTGCTGTAAGCATATGTTAAATCTCTTAAAATTAATGTGTTTAATAGTTTTATTAAAGTATTAAGTACATAAATTTAATTAACTTAAATATTTTAAGTAAGGTTACTTTTGGAATTTTAGATAGTGTACAAAGTAAAACTTAATTTTTTAAGTGATGATACAGCCACAAACTCTAATAAAAACTTATTTTGTATAAACTCCTTTGACCTTAACTCATTGGTTAAATAAAAATACAAAATAACATAAACAAATTATGTTTATCAATAGATATTTAATTCAACCAATTAAATCATGACACATTAGTTTATACAAAAAAAAAATTGTATAAGAGTTTGTACAGAGTAATAGAGTGTTCAAAGTAATAGTTGAAATGCAAATAGGCCCACCATTGTGAAAAATTTGAAATGTTGTTCATTTCTTCTTTTTAAAATTAGATATTGATGGGGTAATCTTACTAAAAGTGATTTTAAAAAAATTTACCAAACATCTAAATTAGATTTTAACTTCCTAAAATCACTTTCAAACGTCTCAACAACAATCGCAAAAAGGCCCTTAGTTCAACATCAACTTTTGAATTTGTAATTGAAGGGTAAAATTGTAGTGATACCTTAAAAGAAAATTTCTCATCCAAAATAAATGGATAAAAAAAAGTAACGGAGTGGTTCTCCATGTACATATGTTGTTGAAAACATAAGAATCTACGTGATCATAATCATAAAATCACAAGGGTGTTGATCTCGATGTTTTTTCCCCTTAAAATATAATAATATTGTAATTTGTTGCATTGATTGATTGTCACGTTCGATGATACTTTTGAACTATTTGTATATGCTCCGGTGTACGATTTCCTCCAATTTAAGATGATGCTATAGATTTTCTTATTGATGAGGGCAACATAAACTTTTCATTAAGTCAGTGATAGTCCGAGCTTGTTTGTTTTTTGATCCAATACTAAATAAAATTCAGTTTTCGACATTAATTTGTTTTAATATTTTTGTTAAATTAATATAAAAAATTTGCTAAAATGTTTAAAGAAAAATAATGCACAGCAGAAATTAGCAACACAATATCGCAATGTACATTTCGGAATGGTGATAAAGGTATCGGCCTCGATGGTATGAGTCAAAAAGCCTAATGGGGGCCCCATAAATTTCGGAATGGGATCAAATTGTCTAAAAATTAAACCCATATATGTATGAGTATATTTAACAAAAGTTTAAGGGTTTCAATGAAAAACTAGTCTTTCCCGCTCGTTCCGAAAATTCAAATTCCCTTTTTAAAAACCCTTAAACAAAAAGGAAGAAATTTAATTTTCCTAAAATGTTCTTTCATCTTCTACAATCTTAGTGATGATGCTTATGTCAAAGTAAATTCTTATTTCTTTCTCTTGCGTGTTTATTCTCTCTTCATTTAACAATCGTTTTCTAATTCATACTTCTATATTTCGTTTCTTTGTTTGAAGGCTGAGGAGGGAGCTGTTGATTACATAGCTAGAATAGTCGAATTGTTTGAATCTGTAGATGGGGAACCGTACTTTAAGGCTCGACGGTTTTACAGGACTGAAGACACTGTGAGATTATGTAACGATCCGTCCCGACCTCTACAGGGCGAATTTTACTGATATATCCTTAAAAATGCTTAAAAATAAAATAATAAATAATAATAATAATAATCCTTTACAAGCCATTAAAAATCATATCCTTAAAAAAAATACTAATATAAAACGCAAACTGCAGCGGAAGAATCAATTTAAAATTCATGCCAAACCATCTAATTCCTCCATTCAAGTCCTTCTCGACGCTCATCGCGAATCAATCTTGATTTACGGAAAACTAAATCACAATAAACTATAAAGAGTACGAAACTCAGTAAGTAAACCAGTTTTACATATACCAAAATACATGCATACATATATATAGTGCACATGAATGACGTGCCATGGTATTCGAAAACATCGTCAAACAAATCATCGAAATCTCATTCTGTCTTTCTCAAACTTTCACTTTCTCTTTCAAATCACTTACTTGATCTACCTTCATTCGATTACCGCTTAGCAGGACACTCTCTTAACTTTCATAACTTTCATACTCTTTGGGCTTCTCGCCAAATGCGTCCTTCGCCCACTTATCTCATAACTATATCTAGAGTATCCTTCACTAAGCTAGTAACAAATTCAAGCATCCAAGCTAAAACTATAAAACAATATTTCTTTCTTTAAATTCTGTTTGCTAAAATCAACTTTCTCATTTTCCTGAAAACATAATACATTTTTGTGCTGATGCCAATGAAATATTCACACATACGTATGCCCATGTCCATAAATACACATAACAACACATCATAACAACACATCATATTAACACATCACATAAACACATGGGCAGAACATATAAATCAATATCCGTACGTATATCAAAATAGACTTTTCAAACATGTCAAACATATATATTGTTTATTGTGATTCGTTTGGAAATCTAGTTTACTTACCTCCTGGTATCCTCGCACATCGATATCATCGGCCTATCAATAAATCAAAAATACTATCATAAGAATAAAATTAAACCCATACATATTGAGAGAGAGAGAGAGAGAATGGGAGAGAGAGAAGGCATGAGAGAGAGAGAGAAATAGAGTTGACCCGGGTTTGACCCGCAACCCGACCCGGACTCGCTACTTTGACCGGCCGGTTCTCCCATTTCCGGCCACCGTTCCGGGCAATCTTGGTACCGATTCGAAGCTTGAGAGACGAGCTACGTATCCATGCCGTCCTTGCTGCCAGAAAACGATCGGAAAGTCACCGATCGAGGCCTTGAATATCTGCGGAATCGCCGGCTCGATTCGCCGTGATTTCGCCGGTTTCCGGTGAAGCCATCACTTGGATTTTGTTCCTTACCTTTCCCTCTGCCATTTTCGACTAACCACTGACGCCGGAGACGTCATTTTTCCATTGATCGGCCGTTGATGGACTCACGGCTTTGGAAGCTCGATCCGGAGCCATCGCCGCGCGTGGGAGGTCACCACCGCCACCATTGGACTCAGCGTGGCTTGAACTATCAGACTTGAGCTTCCCGTCGCCGTTGGATGAATTCCGGTGACCGTTGACCGACAAGGGTATTTTGGTAATTTCTCAGTCCAAGGGTAAATTTGTAATTTCAGATTTTGTGGATATTTTCGTAATTGCTGTAATTGAGGATAAGTTGGTAATTTATGATTTGGAAATTAATTTGGTAATTTTGATATGAGGGTATTTTGATAATATTGAATTCAAGGGTAATTTGGTAAATTCATAAATTTGAGGGTAAATATGTCATTTGTGGAATCAGTGGATAATTTGGTAATTTTAAGTTAGGACAGTGAGGTAATTTGAGAGTACGATGATAAGTCGGATTACTTAATAATATCTTCACATATTGTTTTGTTGGATAAAACTTGTTATCTCTGGTTTAATTTCAGGTCATTAAGGATCTTGCATATCTTGTTGACAGAAAAAGAGTATTTCTTTCAGATGTCGAAGATTACAACCCATTGAATTGCATTGTATCTAAAGCTAAAATCGCTGAAGTGGCAGCCAATGTATCACCATCATATGCTTGTTTCTTTTGTTTTTTCACCTTTTTTATTGTTAAGTAGTTGCTTTCATATAGATATTAATGACCATAATTAGTTCAATTAACTTTGCAGATGGACCTGGAGGCAAAACAGAAAAATATTCCTCCCTGCGATCTATACTATGATATGAAATACACATTGCCTCATTTGACATTTTCAAACATCAATAATGGTAATTTATGTTGCCCTAATGTAGGAGTTTTACAATGATGAGACAACGTATATATTGACAATTTTTTTTCCTCATGGCATTCAATATTGTGGTTTTCCTTATCACAGTCTTCATTTATTGAACTTTTCTGTTTTACGTTGGTAATTCAGAAAGTAATAGAAGGGATAGTGATGCATCGTCAAATATTTCAAGTGAAACTGGCTCAAATAGTCCAATTGGGGAGCCTGAAATGAGTTTGTTGGACTTGTATTCTGGCTGTGGAGCCATGTCTACTGGTCTATGCATTGGCGCATCCTTATCTAGAGTAAAACTAGTCACTGTAAGTCAAAATTCTGAAACTTGATGTTTATTTTCATCAACTTATTAATTAATGTACTTGTATTTATGAAAATATTAAAGGCTAATGTTTTTGCTAATTTGGTGTGTGACGTATTTTGTTCACGTAGAGGTGGGCTATTGATATAAATCCTCATGCGTGTAAAAGTTTGAAATTTAACCACCCTGAAACAAAGGTAAAATATCTTAAAGTAGTACTTATCTGTTACTATACTGAAGAGTGAAGATTTATTATTTCTTTTATTTTAATGTCTCCAAAATATCTGCGCTGAATGATGATCAGGTTAGAAATGAGGCAGCAGATGACTTTTTATCTGTACTGAAGGAATGGGCAAAGTTGTGCCAGTACCTTTCTATATATGATACTAATAAAGTACCTGAACAAAGTTTGAATTTCATGAGCGAAGAAGAAGAAGAGGAGGAAGACAAAGAAAATGATGATGATTCCAATGTTCCTAATGAAGAATTTGAAGTGGAGAGGTTAACAGCTGTCTGCTATGGTGATCCGAACAAAACAAAGAAACCTGGAGTGTATTTTAAGGTATACATGTTTGATATAGAAAATGATCAGTCATCTTGGACAACTTTATTTTCTTTTTTGTTGTTTTGCTTGACTTTTGGTTACATTGTATTCTCATCATTGTAGGAGTGTTGCTTGATTATATGTTATCTCACTTTTGTGCCATTTGATTGATTCATTCTGTTATCTAATTGGTGAATTGGAGCATCTCCTTATAATAGTTTTACTAATTAAAATGCTGGTGGTTCTCACAATAAGGGAGCACTGAAATTAGAATTTTTCTTCTAAAAATTACTGATGAAGCACTACTTAACAGTAGATATGGAATCCATCTTTTCTTTTGATAGTGAAAGTGATCAAAGTTTGTAAAATGTCATTACCCTGATTTCTGTAAAGTTTGCAATTTACTGCAAATTACAAAATGCAAAGTTTATTTCCTCTTTGCATTTTGCAATTTACAGTAAATGACTGGTCTGAAAATTTGAACTGGTGCTAATAAATTTTACCACCAAGAGTTCTTAAGATAAACTAGGACTTGCTCCTATTCATAATAACTTCAGAAGAGTAAAAATTCTTTAGGAGGGTGTATTGTAGAGCAATTAATGAATGACTTTCAGTTATGGTAGAAATTTTACTATCTTGGTGGTGAAACTTGATTAACAAAATGTTTTCATAGTGGGTACATGTACTTTTAGGAGGGAAACTTGTAAGAGGTCCGATTAGGGAATGTGCGGATCCTTCGAGATCTACATGAAAACATAAGATAATGAGCTCTTATGTGGTGATATGTCTAAAATAAAGATCAACTGTAGCTTCTAGTTTGTAAGAAAACATTTGTATTCTGAGGGTTAATGTACCCATACTATTTGCTCGATCTGCAACATGTTTTTTTTTAGTTTGTTATAAATTTGCGACACTGTAATAAATTTCATTATTTAATCACGTTTAGGTGCGGTGGAAGGGTTATAGTCCAAGTGAGGACACTTGGGAGCCGATCAAGGGCTTGAGGTACTTTATTTCATTGCAATTATTTTTTCTTTTTTTAGATGTATGCCAAATGATTTGTCTCACTTTATACGTTTATCAGTAAATGCAAGGAAAAACTGAAAGAGTTTGTGACAAAAGGGTATAGGTCAAACATATTGCCTCTTCCAATAAGTCTCTAATAATATATCTCATTATGGCTGCATTTTCTGCTTTTAAATTTCTTATATATTGTATGTCCTCCTTGCTTTTACAGGGAGATGTTGATTTTATTTGTGGAGGGCCCCCATGTCAAGGGGTTAGTGGCTTCAATCGCTTCAGAAACCCACAAGCTGCCTTGGAAGATATTAAAAATCGTCAGCTACTGGTGTTTATGGACATTATTGAGTATCTAAAACCAAAATATGTTCTAATGGAGAATGTTGTAGATATTTTGAAGTTTTCTGGTGGATTTTTGGCTCGTTATGCTGTAGGGCGTCTTGTTTCCATGGATTATCAAACACGTTTAGGGATTATGGCTGCAGGATCTTATGGTCTACCGCAATTTCGTTTGCGAGTATTTTTATGGGGTGCCCGTCCTTTTAAGGCAAGCACATTTCAGTTTTATCTTGACGGGACATAATGAGCTATGAGATCCCAATGGTTTTCCCTTTTATTTTCAGAAATTACCGCAGTATCCTTTACCAACTCATGAGATTGTGGCCAGGGGTGTCATACCGAATGAATTTCAGGTATGTGAGTTATTGAACCTATGCTTTTGTCAGTACCGGAACACATTTAATTAATACTTACCATTCTTTCAGGAAATTTTTGTTGCATATGCGAACAATCAACCTTGTCAACTAGAAAAGGGCGTTCTTCTTAGTGATGCAATATCGGATCTCCCACTCGTATGCGTTCCTCTCAAATTAATTCATGCATTCATAAAGCTTGAAGGTTGCTTAAGCTTTAATTTTTCAAAAATTTTCTTTTTCTTGTAATAGGTCACTAACAATGAGAGTGAAGATGAAAGGAAGTATGGGACCATAGCTTGGACAGAGTTTCAAAAGTATATCAGACTCAGAAGGAATGGTGAGCTTATAAGAATATATTTTGTTCTTTCTATCTCAACTGTTAAAAAGTTTCTTTTATTTGCATTTATTATTTTTTTCTTTCATTATTATTTCAAAATCAACATAGTTTACTTTGTAATACTGAATTTTTGTGACCTTCATTAAGGTAAAATAACTGTTGTAGATAGAAACCTTTGAAGAAAGTTTGTGAGTCTTTAATAACAATGAATACTTGGAAGATGCTGCAAGGATTGCTTAAATGATTGAGTTTTTAAGATTCAGATAGATATGTTTATTAACTGATGAAATTCATGTTATCTGATGCTTCTAATAGTTTCCCCCTTTTTCTAAATATTATTTTTTGGGATTAACCAATATCAATGAGCTAGAAGTTTTCTTGAAGTATTTGAAGGAGTTTATAAATTTTAAAAATGCATGCCCTAAACTACTATGCCTTGCTCATCTAGTTTGAACTTGCATAGTGTTCATCAATTATATTCATGTATTGGAAATGTAACAATAGGTGCATCGGTTATTCAACCTTTATACCCTTGTCTACATAGTTTGCAATATGAATCTCGTAAAAGAACAAACTTATGAATGTTGAAATATGATAATCTTGTGCCTCTTTGTAGATGTGGTTAATCTTTCTTCTGTTCAAATGGCATCACGTCCCTCTTTGTTGTATGATCATCGTCCTCTCCTTTCCAAGTGAACAAGGATGATTATGAACGAGTCTGTCGCATTCCTAAAAAGAAGGTTTTATTTCTTTGTCTGCTCATGGTGTTTGGCTTATACACAAGTGCATACATTTTTTTTTTTTTGCCTACTTTGTGTTTTTAGGGTGCAAATTTCAGGGACCTACCAGGTGTACTGGTTGGTCTAGACAACAAGGTACGATGGGACCCATCAATGGAGAGAGTGATGCTTAAATCTGGGAAACCATTGGTACTAAATTGCTAAATTGTGCTTAAAACTTTTTTTATTTCGTAAAAATTTCATGTCTACATAATGAAGTTATTGATTTAATTACTTGTAAAGGTCCCTGATTACGCCATGAAGTTTGAACATCAATCATCAACCAAGTAAGAGCTATATATTGTAATCCTAAATTTGAGCTGTCTTTAACTTGTTATGACTTCATTTCTAAATCATCTTATATGTTGATTAAATATAGACCGTTTGGCCGTTTATGGTGGGATGAAATTGTCAATACAGTAGTGACAAGAGCTCAACCTCACAATCGGGTTAGTATCTGTTAATACACTATTATGCTATATTTACATTTGTGTTTACTCATAGGCCTCTTCATTTTACCATTTTTTGCTAGATACTTCTTCATCCTTCACAAGATCGAGTACTGGCAATTCGTGAGAATGCAAGATTGCAAGGGTTCCCTGACTGCTATCGACTTTTCGGACCTGTGAAGGAGAGGTAAATGAAATTAAATTGGATCGCTTGTTAAAATATTTCGTGACTACTACTTGCATCTTACTGACTTGTCTCTGAGAGAGCATGGGCATTATTGAGGTTTCCTACTTGCATTGCCATTGTTTCTTCGAAAATGCTTTTGATCTTTGTGATCTTGCTTCTGTCATGTTGTCGTGTAGTACTGCTTCTATGTTATTTAAAATGGCGTTTTAAAACCTGAAATCGGTCATCAAGAACAGAATTACCGGAGGATCTGGACTGTAATGGGCAAACTATGGAAGCATAACATATGTAAACACTTGCTTTTGTTTTTGAAGGACAACTAGCAAGTAAAAACCTTGTTTGATATGGTGCTTTTAGGAACCAATTTGCAATCCAATTCATTATTACTATTCATTTTGCAGGTACATGCAAGTTGGGAACGCCGTAGCAGTTCCAGTTGGTATTGCATTGGGATACACTTTTGGTCAAGCTTGCCAAGGATTAGCTGATGATGATCAGCCATTGACTGCACTCCCTTTCAAGTTTCTCAATTGTCTTGCACAGTCGTATTCAACACCTGCAGAAGAAGATTCTGATTGAAATTGTAAGGAAATCACAAATATGATTCATCAAATTATACTCTTGTTAGTTGCTAGTTATTACTGATTTGATTTTTGATTGGCTATTGATGTACTAACAAGCATGTTCAATGCATTATTTGTTATTGAAGATGTTTCGAGGTTGGAATTAGAAGATGTTGCATCTTTTAGTTAGGTTTTTAGATATACATACTTTATGCTTTTTCAGTTTTTTAATCACATGGATCAAATCAAAGGGTTAGTTTTAGGGTTAATTTTGGTATCAATCACAAATGTCTATATCATTATTGAAAGGGTGTTAAATTAAATGCTAAAAGGATGAATTTTTTTTTCTTGAGTGTGAGGGATGTTTATGAAAGTGACACCATCATATGGCATGGTGTCATACTATTAACGTATTATTTGAATATTATTCACCAAATATCACATAATCATGCCTTTTATACAAGTGTATATATGTAGACGTAGTACATACTCTTATATGTAGCCATGAGATCGAATCATGTCTTAGTAAAGGAAAAGCTGCTTCTTGTAATCTTATACTACGTTCTTTGATAAAGACTTTCGCTTTTTGCTTTGAAATGGCAGCTACATAATGAGTAAAGACTTTCGCTTTTCATTCTTTAGTGGCAATCTATAATGAATTGACACATTTTGTGACCCATGCTTAAACCATGTGGTGCTTTTTATCATCATTGTTCCCATTTCCGTTTCTGCATTTGGCTTTTAGGAATTAAGGGCAAGCAACTTGCAAGCTTCTTTTTGTCACCAACCCAAAAGGCCAAAACCAAATAAAGAAAGCAACTCTCATTAGATCGGTGTGCTTCATTTTCTAGTCTATGAGAATAACAAAATATCAAACGTTAATTGATTTCATAAATTTTCAAAGGATAATGAGGATGGAAATTGCACGAGAATCTATGTGGATAAAAATAAAACGTTTTTTTTTTGGGTTTTTAATTCAAAAGAGAGAAATATAAGTTGTATTTTACTAATTAATAGAAATAGAAAAATTTAAAAAGCATTTATTAGTAGAGGGGAAAAAATTATGAAAAGATTTAAGACAAATGTCACTAGTATTTTCTCAAATCATGAATGGTTACTATAAATATTAGGCAACAAAGAAACGCGTAATTTATTGCAATTTCCAATTCAATTATTAGTTTTTCATTTTTATGATATAAGTTTGTCTTTATTTTTATTTTTTTTGGGTGAATTACATAAGTGAGTCACTTATCTAAAGCTGCGTGCAGTCAATAGCTACCGACATTGTTATAAACTAGTCTTAATCAAGCAATTATCTAATAAAATCAGACATTATATATTGTTTCAATAATAATAATAATAACCAGCAATTATCTTCTTAGTGATGCAATATCAGAATACCCACTCGTATGTGTTCCTCTCAAAATTAATTCATGAATTCATATAACATTGAAGGTTGCATACGCTTTCATTCTTCAAAAATTTTCTTTTCCTTATCATAGGTCACTAACCATGAGAGTGAAGATGAAAGGAATGGTGAGCTTATAAGAATATACTTTGATCTTTCTATCTCAACTGTTAATCAAAAAGTTTCTTTTATTTAAATTTGTTTTTTTTTCTGTCCCAACAGCATAGTTTACTTGGTAATACTGAATTCTTGTGACATTCACCAAGGTGAAATTGTAAACTATTGTGGATAGAAACCTTGGAAGAAAGTTCGTAAGTCTTCAATGACAAATCATAGTAACTCTTTCTTGTATGATCATTGTCCTTTCCAAATGAACAATGATGATTATGAGCAAGTCTGTCGATCGCATTCTTAAGAAGAAGGTTTTATTGCTTTATCTGCTCATTGATCTTTGGCTTATGCTCAACTGCTCAAGTGCATCCTTTTTTTTTTTTTGGAGTTTTTTATGCTTACTTAGCGTTTCTAGGGCGCAAATTTTAGGGACCTACTACGTGTTCTGGTTGGTCCGGACAGCAAGGTACAATGAGACTCATCGATGGATCAATTAATGCTTTTGGGAAACCATTGCTACTAAACTAGCATTTATATTTTAGACTGGATGCGAGAATTCTGAGGGGTATAAATTTTGAAATTTGGATGGTGCAGTAGAAGTATGTTATTTACTTACATTGTAATAAGAGTGTGGAATAGAAATTAGAATCTCATTTATATATTTATTTTATTTTAGATTGAAAATGAATTGTTTTACATTATAATTATACCATTATTTAATTTTAATTATAAAGTAAATAAAAAATATATTTGTAAATCATAATTTTTTATTAATTTTAATTTTAATTATGTAAACTAAGAATCATTGATAAGGGCAATACAAATGCAAGATTATTATTAATAATATATTACAAAAATAATATTTTCTTAGAATAAACTACTTATTATTATTAATTATTAATGTTATAATACTATTAAAATTATATAAATATAATACTATTATATTTCAATAATGATAGAATATAGTGATATTATTAATTCTCTATGAACATAATAATATTATTTCTAAATAATTTTAACTTAGATTAGATAAAGTATTGTCTTTAAATAAGTTTAATATGATTATTATTGAATAAATATTTATTTTAATAAACATAATGATATTATATGTAATAAGAGAAACGTTAAAAAAGAAGACGTGGGAGTGGAATCCCACTACTCATTCAAAAATTGAGTGTAACCTATAATGTGAGACTCTCATTCTTCTCTTTAAATGAGTAAGAAAAAATTAGAGTGAGAGGAGTCAACACTTTCCACCCCCATTCGAGGAAGTAAATACAACATAAATTACTAAATTGTGATCAAAACATTTTTTTAATTTTGTTAAATTTTTTATTTAAATTCATACTAATAGCAGTTGAAGATTATAATTAATTTTATAATATGGTCCAGTCCTCGTGTGTTTAATTAGCACTCAAAAACCACTTTACAATAGGCATTAAAAGAACATTATAACGTCATTGCTGATGAGTTCTGGTGAAGATATTAAGGTAAGGCCACAAAAATCGAAATGTACGTAGCTTCGTTTGTTTTTTGTTTTTGATTTTTTTTGGGGCAAATGCTTGGCTTAGTTTACTTTTTCGTTTTTGATATTTTATTGGCTTTATTGTGTGGCATGTTCTTGTTTTCTTATTATTTTCTGTTTTTGGTTGTTATAGGATTTGATGACGATGTACATGTACGAAGATTATGTAATAAATTGCTTTTGAGTTTTGATAAATTGTGGTGGGTTTAATTTACTTGGTCAATTGATATTTGTTAGCATTGTTGTTAACAATTTACTTGGTTAATTAACAATTTTTGCCGAAGTCTGATGAAGAGAAATATTACACATATGTAAATAAAAGAAACTAAAGTTTATTTCAATAGCTAAGAATGAGATACGCATAAGAAATTAATCGATTAATTTAAAATAATTTTCAACTGAAATTTGAATTTTAAAATTACATACACAAAAACGCCCAATTTAGAAAAAGAAAATACTAACAATAAAATATTTCAGTCGTAGTCATCATCAAAAACAGATTTACTATATATTCGAGCATGAGGTATATGGGTTAACAAGTCCCAATATCGTCCTCCATTCTTTCTGCACTTCTCTTCTATCAACGGACAGCGATAGATACTTAATTCCAAAAGTGAGGAAGGCAGGCCCTTCTTCGGAAAGTATTTGAGCTTGGGACACATCCAGAGATACAATTCAGTGAGGTTTTGAAGATCAACAATTGAAGAAGATATGCGTTCCAGATTTGGAAAGCCGTAAATGGTCACCGATGTTAGAGAGGCAGGAAGAGGAAGCGCGGTCCCCAATCTTTTGTCCTCCGGTGGGAACGACACGATGTCATCACATCCTTCGATTGAGAGATGTCGCAGAGAGGAGAATCTGTGAAATCCCCGGCCCCGCTGAATCATTGACTTCCAAATCTCCATATTACCCCGAATCCCAAGTAAATGAAGGTTGGTGGGAAGGCCATCTTCTTCAAGGCTTGGAAGCTCACCTCCCATTATTGTTAATTCTTGAAGAGAGGTCAGATTGTGCAATCCCTTGGGTAAGGCCTCTAGTCTCTTACAATCAAGTATCGTCAGCCTCGTGAGTTTCGCACAAGGCAATCCCCCTTCGGGAAAGGACACCAGATTTCCACACCTCCCAATACTAATCTCTTGAAGCTGGCGGAGATTATGTAAACCACTCGGTAAAATTTTCAGATTTTCACACCACAAAATACTGATTTTTTCAAGAGATGTGTTGTTGTCCAACCTTTCTGCTATTGACTCCACCTTTGAACAACGCTTAACATAAAGGGACTTAAGAGACGGAGGTAGATTGCCAACTTCAAGGGACTCAATCGTGGCAGGTAACTCGTTTTTTGAAAATATACATGTCAGAGAGTCACAATAACCAATTTCCAACTCCTCGAGAAGAGATGAGGTGTACCTTCTGCTGCTGCTGCTGCTACACCGGACGCCCTCTTCCACTGTCAAAGTCCTTATATTATCGCAACGGCAGATCTTCAACCTCTTAAGGCTCGGTGGTAGCTGGACTCCAGCAATATATGTCAACGAATGGCAATCCAAAATCTCCAAGATCTCGAGAGATGAATTGGTGTCGCACATCCATGCCTCTGGTAACGATTTCAGTGCATGACAACCGTGAATTGATATGCTCCTCAACTTGGAAGGCAGAGCAACCTCAGGAAACGAAACAAGGGAATGACAACCGCAGATTTCTATCTCTCTCAAGGAACTGAGGCTGAGAGATGATTGTGGCAGCTTCACAAGGCCTTCGCAATATCTCAATCTTAGATATTCGAGTCTGCATGACAACTCGCTGAGCTGCTGTTGTTGGTCTTTCTCTTCCTCCACCACCAAGGATTGAAGTTTGGGACAGCTGTCAATCGTCAGTCTTTTGAGAGAGCAAATGTCTTGTAGTAATCCGTCATGACTCTTCCATATATATGTTTGCTCTTTTGTCGACAAAATTAATTCTTCCAATTTCTGTAGTTGTGGCTTTAATGGCCCTGCGAGAAACACTTGATTTGATGTATCGCTACAAACCACTGAATTCTGTGAGCTGAGATGATCAGTTGCACTTCTCCACGCAACCTTTTTACATCCACCAATCTGTAATTTGCAAAGAGCTGGAAGACTCAAAACTGAAACTGACAATTCTTCACATCCTTTAATAACAAGCTTCTCCAATGCAGGAAGGTGCTCTGGAAATGTTCCTTTCAGTTTAGAACAGCTTAAAATGTGAAGCTCTCTCAATTTAGGAAACCCTTCAACAACTCCTTGACTGGATCCATGAGGAATCCAGTCTTCCCATTCTTGCATGTTTTCAAAAAGAAGAGTCTCCAAGCATGGAAATGGAATTGGATAAACATTCCCATAGAACTCTGAACCCAACCTCTTTACACTAGTCATTCCACATACTGCAAGATGCTTTAGAGAGGGTAGTTGGCCGACTGACGGCAGGATAGGACACATGCCACAATATTCAAATTTTAAGGTCACTAAATTTGAGAACAAGGAATCTCCCAACCAAGTTGGAAATTTCATACCTCCATAGCCTTTGATACAAAATTGCTCCAGATTTGTATGAGGTTTTAGCATGTCAAGCACGCCCATTTCAGTTTCTGCCTCCCTTGAAGATGAACCATCGGTAATGCAAGTCCAATTAAGCGATAATTCTTTCAGATTCTTCTTTCCATCCATTTGAGCCTCCATGGCATCACCAACGCATTTTACATTCTCCAATTTTGAAATTTTAAGTGTCCTCTTAAGATGAGTCAACGACTTCAGCTCTCTTAACCCGGAACCACTGTCTTTTGCCACAACAAAATTACACAACGTTTGAAGACAAGTCAAATTACCAATTCCTAGTGGCATTTCCTCCAAGGAATCCGTATTTGAATTTTTAAGATGATGCAATTTGATGAGGTTTCCCATTTCTGCACACAACTTCTTCAGTTTCCGACAGTCCTCCAACAAAAGTGTGTGCAAATTGTAAAGCTTGTTCACTGATTCAGGCAGAGTTCTAATTTCAGTTCCGGATAGGTTAAGGTACTTTAAATGCCTCAAATCACCTACTGAATTTGGTAGCTCAGAGATGATGTATCCAGACACAGAGAAGACCCTCAAGCGTTGGTGTTTGAATAACTTAGGAAGAATGCTACGAGCCAAGTATCCAGACGGCAAACTATTTGACCGCCTTACTGGTAGAAAAGTTCGCAAATGCTGGATATTGTACAAGTCTTCAAACCTTTTACTGCCTTCAAAATATTCAGGAATGTATGACAGATGTCGAAGATTTCTGGAAAAACTTTGTTGCTTGTTAACCTCTGAGATATACTCCATTCTGAAGTACATTTCCCCAGCAGCCCATTGAGCAAGGTCATTGACGAGGTCGTGCATCACAAATCGTGATATACCGTTGCTTGATTGCTGGAAAAAAGATCTTGCACGTAGCTCTTGAAAGAACTTTCGACCTAGATCTTCGTCAGGATTCCCGCTCTCTCCGTGATCCAAGAAACCCACAGCACTCCATAATAAAATTATCTCCTCCTCTTCAAATTCGTAATCCTTCGGAAACAACGAGCAGTATGCAAAGCATTGTTTCAAAATTGGAGGAAGATAATAATAGCTCACTGCAAGAGCTGGTATAATGGGACATTTATCTTCTGGTAATTCCCATATCTTGCTACTGAGCACATCTTCCCACACACCTCTGTCATGTTGTCCACATAAAAGTCCTCCCAGTGTTTTTGCTGCCAAGGGCAAGCCATTGCATTTGATCACTATCTTCTTCCCAATGTCCTCCAATGACTTGTGTGAACTGAAATCTCTTGTCCCCAAAGAGTGCTGAGCAAACACAGACAGACAATCCTCAGTTGACAAGTTTTTCAATTCATAAGCTTGATCCGGCCTCATGATTTTTGCAACCTGTTGATTGCGAGTAGTGACAACAATCTTACTTCCCTGTGCGCCAGCTTCAAACGGACGGCTGAGGCGAACCCAATCATTGTAATTCTCATTCCAAACGTCGTCTAAAACAAGCAGAAATTTCTTTTGAGATAACTTCTTCTTCAGCTCCTCTTGAAGCAAATTTAAATTACTGTCATCAATAGTCTGCTTGGGATCGGATATTAGAATTTTTTTTGTTAGCCCGTTAACGTTGAAACCCTCAGAGACACAAGCCCATACCTTGAGATCAAAATGATCCTGCACTCGCTTATCATTGTAGACAAGCTGAGCAAGAGTAGTTTTGCCCAGGCCGCCCATACCTATAATAGGAATAACAGAGAATCCACCATCGTTGCTTAAATCATCCCTCAACAGCAGTTCAACAACATCCTTCTTTTCTGTTTCCCTGCCATATACTTTGGCTTCAGTCACTAAAGAGGTTGTCTCCTCTAGCCTTTGACTGGCTTTTTTGGACCCTCCAGCTGAACTTTCTTCCAACTTCAGCAAGTTTTTCTGTGTCACAATTTCTTGAAATCTGCTGTTGATCTCTTTGAATTTGGACATCAAGCCATAATCGAACTGAATCCATTGTGGAATAAAAGTGGTGCAGCAAGCAGGAATGAGCTTCCTAAACTTACTTGTTCTTGTACGACTGCTACTGGGTTGATCATGAGCAGCAGCTGGTTCTCCATTCCCAAGCAGCAACCTACTCCGGAAAGCCTCAGTTTGAAACTCATCCAACAAGTCTTCAACATCATAAGCCAAGTTCTGAAGCTTGCCAAGCCACAACTTCACAGACGGATCGGTCCTCTTCTTCTCCTCAGCATCATCAAGCACCGCCTTGATCATCTCCAACATATTCTCCCACTTCATTAGATCGGCCTGGATTTGCTCTTGGCGTGCAAACAACCGAATTCCCACTGAAGCTAACTTATAGACCAGCAACTCAACGGACGCCGTAAGGATTGCCTCTCCGATGATTGACATTTTTTTCTTTCTTTTAGGCAAAGGAAGAAAGGAGCAGAATTATGGGTTATGGAAAGCAGAATCAGAAAATTGAACAGTAAGCATGGAGAGTCGAGCAAAGTATATGTAACAAGTCTTCACTTGTTGTTTATTTCCGGAAAGTGAAAATAAAAGGAGAGCCCACCACTCATTAATAATTTAGCAAGTCAACCAATAAAGTGTTGGCTCCACTGGTAATGGAGTCTCCTTAAATGGTTTGATTGGGTTTGCTTCCCAGTTCGAGTCGCAGGGAAGTCGCATTTGTTGGGAGAACTTGTACCTCCCGGTTCGAGCGGGGACTTCTAGTCTGGGTTGTGGTACGGGTTTAAAGGTGCCTCCCACAGTTGGGGCCCTCCCCAGAATACCTCGTGGATAAGACAAAAAAATAATTTAGCAAGTCACCAACTACCAGTGACCACCACTAGTTACTAGAATGAATAAATATAAAATCGTATATCAAAAAATAAATAAATAAATATAAAATCGGACTTTGATATTTGTATGGTCAACAACATTAATCCAACGTCCGGGTAAATGGAGAATAAAGAGGAAAATGGAATGCATCTACTACGAACTTTCGCTTTACAAATCTTCGAACTTATAAATCAAGTTAAATCAAAATGTTTCTCTCTCTCTCTCCTTTTGCCATATAATTACTTCATTTATTGAATTAATTTCAATGCTAAGACAAAAACTTAAAAATACACTATAATTTTTTATAATCACAATAGTAATTCCTACCATTATGTTATATTACTGTCGTGTCAAATATAACAAAATTGTAGCTGAACATAAATTCGACTCATTTATTAAATATATATATATATATATATATATATATATATATATATATGAGACTGTTTTAATCAGGGTTCCTTGACTTTAATAAAGTCAAGGATTAGCTAAAAGACAAAATAAACACATATTCCAATGTACTATATTTTATCTTTTAACTAATCTCTGAAAAAGCACCATATATATATATATATTTATACTTAATAAAATAACAAGTCGATTAATAAGTTATAAATGATATACACGAAATAACTCTAATGTGAAAAAAATAAAATAAAAAAAAAGTGGAAGCAAAAGCCAGAGGCAGCCCCCACCGGCCACCGCCATCAATAATTTAGCAAGCTTCACGCGCTTGTGCTTGTCTGCTTGACGAACTGGACATGGGTGGACCAAGCATCATTGAACAATTGGAAAAAATGAAATATTCTTTTGTGGGACCGACTATAAATAGTAAAATAAAGAAAAAAAAAGTGAAATGGTAAATAGACGAAACCGCGACGATGGGACGACAGAAACGGCAGAAATTGGCTGCCGTTTCATGCCTTTCCTCATTCAATTTTTTTTTGTGGGACCGATAACAATTATCAAAATAAAGAATAAAAATGAAAAAAAAAAAAAGCTCTTTCACGCCTGCTCTCATCTAATTTTTTTGTGGGACCGACAACAAATATTATAATAATAAAAAAAAATTTTAAATATCTTTATTATTTAAAATTTGATCCACTTATTCTCATCCTCAACTATTCGTTCTCCACTTTATCCCCATTCATTCTTGTTACTTTATTCATTCTACTTATTTTTGATTCGTTCTTTTCTCCACTCGTCCTGTTTAACATTAACCTTATACATCTCTCATTCATACAAAATCAATATTTTTAACAATTTAAATTAAGAAAAATCCTAACATATATAAAACACATTCAGAAATTATTATAATTTATTTCATTATTTTCAACCATTTAAATTTAAAAAATCCTAACATATATAAAACACATTAAAAAATTATTATAATCTATTCCATTATTTCCAGCCATTTAGATTAAAAAAAATTATAACAATTCATAACAATTTAAATATATAAAAAATAAAAATCTACGAATTTTTACAATTTAAATTAAATATTCTAATCATTTAAATATATAGAACATAATAAAAATTTTATTTGAATGTAGTGAGAGTCACTAACTTACCAATTAATCAGTACTAATTTTATCAAAATTTCTATTTGTAAATTTAGATCTAACTTCTTTCTTATAATAATTGAGATGCAGAACTAGTGAGATGCAAAGAGATGAAAATGGTGAGATGCAGAGTTTTTTCTTTGTGAACGCAGATCACGTGAGAGATGGAGAAAGATTAATTCAAAAAATAATTTTTTTTCTTTACTTTTTTTCTTTTAATTATTTTATTTCTTTATTTTCGTTATTTTTCCTTTTTCTTTTGATTATTTTATTTTTAAAACTCAAAAATTTTATTTCTTTTAATTATTTTATTTTTTAAATTTAAAAAATAATAAACAGCCGTTGAAGTAACAGTGTCAATTTTTCTTTCCTTCTTTTGCCTTCGTATAGTTCAGCAGAACTCAATAAAAAATGAAAAAAAAAAGGATAGTGAAAACTGAAAACGAACGAAAGCCGACGAAGGGACGACAGAAAACGCGTTCACTCATCCAATTTTTTTTGATGGGCCCGATAACAAATAATAAAATGTTCTTTTGTGGGACCGACTAAAAATAGTAAAATAAAAAATAAAGAATGAGAAAAAGATAGTATGCAATTTTTCTTTTAATAATTTGGCAATTCACCAATCACCAGTCACCACGACTTGTTACCAGATTCAATGAATGTAAAAACGCACCTCGACATTTGTAGGGTCAAAGCAACGTTAATCTAGTTGTCCCGGTAAATACTGAATAAAGTGGAAAATGGGATGTATCTACTACGAACCTTCCCTTTATAAATCTTCAAACTCATAAACCATGTTAAAATAAAAAACGTTTCTCTCTTTCTCTCTCCCTTTCTGCCATAAAATTACTTTGTGGATTGAATTAATTTCCATGCTAAAACGAAGACTTAAAAGTACGATAAATTTTTTATAATCCCAATAGAATTTCTCCTGTCACGTTACATTACTGTAGTGTCAAAATAGATTATAATAAAATTTTAGCCCAACATAAATTCGACTCATTTATTAAATATATATACTTAATAAAATAACAACGATATAGATCAACTGAAATGAAGAAGTATATGATGCAGATTATGTAACATACGCACCCAATGCATGCACCATACTTGTCCTGTACATGGAGAAAAAGCATGCATATTGTCACGGACTGCAATCGTGACATCCAAGATATGCACCCGGCTAGTGTCGATGATGGTTGTGCTGATTGTTGGAGACGTGCTTCAGGGGCGTGCATGTTGGGAATAAAATGCCCTAAACTCTTTGGAGTTCAGGCAGGCCGACCCGGTTGAGTTTGGGGAGCTTGTCGCGAGTCGAGGACTTAACGCTGAAGAGGGGTTTAGGAAAATCCTGACGCACACTGGTTGGGAACTGATGCAGTTCTCCTGACAAGCCCAAGGCAGGACGAAACCAGTCGACATTGTGCCACTTCCTCCAGGCTTACTCTCGTAGTATGGGATGCAGGAGTGCCGTACGGGCTCGAAACCTCTCGTCCCGTGACAAATGGTATCAGAGCCGCGCTTGTCATCTCGCAAAACCCACGTCGCGAGCTCGCCAAGCTCTCCAATGCCGTACCACGCGGGTCCCCACTCTTTCGGACACAAGGGTCGACAAGCAGGACGAACAGGCGGGTTCTCACACCCCCAAGCGTTCGCACCAAGTGGATGGTGTCTGCACGCGGGTCCTCTCCACGGATCGAGGACGAGTAGGCAGGGAGTTCATGGGTTAAGTTTGGCAAGCCGATCTTCATGTTTTCGCGTGGAAGTGCACACTTGCGAGGCGTACTCCTCATGCACGAGGACGTGCATGGTTATGGCGGTGGGAGAATGTCACGAACCGCAATCGTGACACCCAAGATATGCGCCCGTACGCTAGTGTCGATGATGGTTGTGCTGATTGTTGGAGACGTGCTTTAGGGGGCGTGCGTGTTGGGAAGAAAATGCCCTAAACTCTTTGGAGTTCAGGCAGGCCGACCCGGTTGAGTTTGGGGAGCTTGTCGCGAGTCGAGGATTTAACGTCGAAGAGGGGTCTAGGAAAATCCTGACGCACACTGGTTGGGAACTGAGGCCGTTCTCCTGACGAGCCCAAGGCAGGGCGAAACCAGTCGACATTGTACCACTTCCTCCAAACTTACTCTTATAGTATGGGATACGGGAGTACCGCACGGGCTCGAAATCTCTCGTCTCGTGACAATATACTTTTATTTGGTAGCAGGCTAAAGCAGAATCTGTAAGTTACAGAGTCTGTAACTTAGCCTGCTCCATGTGAAAACAAAAAAAGTCCTGCCACCAATAATTCAGCAAGCCTCACTTTATTACACGAAGGTGAAAGCAAAAAGCCAAAAACAGCCCCCACCACCATCAATAATTTAGCAAGCTTCACATGCTAGTGCCTGTCAGCTTGACGAACTGCCCCCACCACCATCATCGAATAGTTGTAAAAAATAAAAAATAAAAATCAGTGTCCTCCATCTTTTATGTGTTGATACGCACATCTACCGAACATCTAAAAAATGGAAGTAGAAATTAAAACTTACTTTTGTAGATATGGCTCATATATATTACAAGTTTCAAGATTTGATTAGAGTTCACATATTTACAATATGTCTAGTTTTAAATCAGAGATAAATTAATCATTAATAATCAGGTTTTTCTAAATAATTGAATAATGATATTAATTATTGATATTTATAAAATTTGTAAGAAGTATAACTAATACGTTGGGGATATGTATTTGTGCAAAATGTTAAATATAAAGAATAGTAATAAAAATGGTGGAAATTTAATATAATGAAAAAAGGTAAACGGTAGAAAATTAATATATAATTCAAGATACGTTATAAATATTATTTTCCTTCAGATATTATTTACTCTCACTAATTGAGTGTATAATGAAACGTTTCTTTATTTACTTTTATGTTGTTTAATTTTGTTGACTTTTTTTTTCTTTTGAGCTAGTGGTTTGACTTTCTTTGAATTAGGGACTAAAAGTGATTGTATGTTTTTTTAGTTTGGGGAGTGGTTTTGTGGAAGATAGTTCGGAGGAAAAAGTGCTTTTGAAATTAAGTGATTTTTGGGAAAGTAGTTTAGTGCTTATGTGACATAAGAAGTGCATTGTAGAGAAGCAATTGTGCTCTTCGTATGTTTTAAAGGATTTTTGAGTAGCTCAGTTTGGCAGTTATCTAGAAGAGGACAATTTGGAGAAATAGTGCTTCTAATAAACCGTTTTTTACAATGTGATTTATGTTTTTTTTTTTAAATTCGAGAAGTGCGTTTTAGGAATTTTTCTGAAAGAAACCCCAGAAAAAAACAAATGCTCTTTTTTTTTGGGGTAATTGAGCTGGAAACTTGAAGAATCTGCAGAACTTATTTTTGCCTTTTTTAAGAAGAATATGATTTGATTACTTGAAAAAATTTATGATTATGAGAGCTATTAATTATTTGCTTTTTTTTATTCATTAACTTTCTTAACTTAGGGTGTTTATTTTATCACGATTATTTTCATTCAATTATACAAAAGACTTTGGTTGGATCCACCTTAGTTGGGTGTTTCTGAGCAACCAATGAGTATCTTGAGAAAACTTGGATGGAGTGCCAATCGTTTTCAGGATTCAGTTCCCAAGAAAACAAAAACGAAGTTAGTTTTTTTTTGTCTTCTTGTGTGAGCCCAGTGAGCTTTTGTTTTCACTTTATTCTCGTTTGTTTCTTTCCCTTCTTTTCCTACTGTTTCTTGACAATCAAACAGATCAGGATTTGTTTCATTTAAACGTTTACTTTTGGTCTAATCATTCGCTCTAACTCGAATAATACAGAAGTTTAGTGCTAACAAACTAGAAAGGGAATTAATATCTGAAGCTGACTTGGGAGTGGAATGTATGTTACTAAAAATATACTATGTAGTAGATAGAATTTGCTTTTTAGGTAACACTGAAATAATAACAGCTGTTAATTTATTTCAATAAGTTTGTACATCATTTCATAATAAGTCCTAGATTTTAATGGATTTGTTTCCTGAAAATTTGTCGTCAGTGCATGAGCAAAGTTCAATGGATGAACTTCTCTTTCAATGTCACAGTTCCTCATATTAACCGTATGAAACAGTAATCTTGCTCTGTACTTTGGAGAACTTTAATAGGTGATGCTAATTCCTTAGCCATTTTATTCACCTCGTGCACAAATTATGCAATCAATAAGCCAACTCAACTTTCATCTTTCTTCAGTGAAAATTTTGCAAGGCCACTAGGAGGTTTTTGTACATCTTATGTAACTTGGCCACCATGGTTTCACCATGTAAATTTTCCCTATTGGAATTCATGATCCCTCATATGCCACTCATGAAGCTGCTTCTGCCGCTTTAAAAGCACCAAATTTCAGTTTTATCCTTTCTAGCTTATTAGCTTGTCTGCATACACATTATTATCTTTGTTATTGTACGAAAGTTTCATTTATCATCTTCCCAACATAAACATCCATAGGTCATCGTTCACTTTTTTCCTTTAGATTCATGCCCTATTATGGTTGCTGGATTTTCTGCTCTGACACTATTGTTTCTAAGTATAGGCTACCAAGGGAGAAAAAAATTGACAATGATGGTCATCCCCAGCATTTTTATCCCAGAAGACTGGTCGTTTACTTTCTATGAAGGACTGAATAGACATCCTGACTCTATTTTGAAGGACAAGTCTGTTGCTGAGCTTGGTTGTGGAAATGGATGGATAACCATTGCCATAGCTGAGAAGTGGTTGCCTTCGAAGGTTTGTTGGTTTGTCGTCCTTTGCCATGTGGGAGCTTTTGTTTACTTCCTTACCAGTGCCTTCAGGAGCTCCATCATGATTTCTCTCCTCATCGTTTTCTATCTCCTTGTTTTGCAAGGCCACTTGTTATTTATAAGTAACAGCGTTGGCACCAGATTATGGTGTTTTAGTGTCCTCCTATTCAGAAAAATTACATATCAATGAACATCTGAATTATCAACTCTGTCCTTGTTCAAAAGTCTTTATTGGAGAATGTTGAAAATAGAACCTTGTAGCAGTTCTTTTATGCTGTTCTTTTATCCTTTTGCAGGTCTATGGCCTTGATATTAATCCCAGGGCAATAAAGATCTCTTGGATAAATTTGTACTTAAATGCATTAGATGAAAAAGGTTAGCCCATCTATGATGCTGAGAAGAAAACTTTACTGGACAGGGTGGAGTTTCATGAATCTGATCTTCTCGCTTATTGCAGAGATCATGACGTTCAACTTGAACGAATAGTGGGATGCATACCTCAGGTATTATCACTATCTGCAGCTCATGATATTTCTCGGGGATTAAATTTTGGTGAAGTTTGTTTTTCCAACATCATGTTCGAATTTTAGTGTGCCCAACATGGATTACCTTTAACTGCTAGTTTAACTTATTCTGTTTTCTCCATGCAGATTCTTAACCCCAATCCCGATGCAATGTCCAAAATAATCACTGAAAATGCAAGCGAGGAATTTCTGTATTCATTGAGTAACTATTGTGCGCTGCAGGTTAGAAGATATTCTAAATAATTTAATTGTGATACGCAATTGCATATTGTGGGGAAGTTAGCAATTAAGTTGACAGGCTTCCTCTACTTTCACATATTTATAAGTATGCATGTTATAATTTTGGTTTGACTGTTGCATAACTTAGGTAAGGTTGATGTCTTTAGTTGTTCAATATCAATTGGGAAATAAAGCAAACAAGTGAAGACCGTGGCAAAAGGACAATGTGAGTTTGACAGATGCTGAGAGGAGATAGGGAAACTTGATTTGAAACATTTTTTTTCCCCTGATTTTAGTTTTTTCTTAGTGTTTAACCTCTTCACAATAACATTGATTCCCATAGTTCATGTTTCTAGGTGCACTCAACAACTCTCTGTTATGTCTTGTGGATGACTGAGAAAGTTTATTCATTATGACAGATTGCTTTTTGAATAGAGTACAAGTAGATTGACTAATAATGAATATATTGTATCAAGTTGTTGCATTTGAAATCTGTTCATGACTGTGGTCTTTATCACTTTTATTCTCAAGGTTCATGTTGACTTAAATTTAAAAGCCTTGGACGTTTGGAAAATCTATAGCAATGAGTTGGGAAAACCTTTTAGTGCCCTGAAAGATTGACTGCTTCAATTGTGTTTTCAATATCTTGTTATTAACATATTTGTATATATTATAAAGGCTAAGCTGTGTAAATGAGAGAGAAAACATAAAAAGTCAATACACAGCTGTGTCACCTTTTACTTCTTCTTTATTTATTTATTTATTTTCCCTGTATGCAGGGTTTTGTGGAGGATCAGTTTGGCTTAGGTCTAATTGCTCGAGCAGTTGAGGAAGGAATTGGTGTCATCAAACCTTCTGGGATTATGATCTTCAATATGGGCGGTCGTCCAGGACAGGGCGTTTGTAAACGTTTGTTTGAACGCCGTGGTTTCCGTGTCGACAAGCTTTGGCAGACTAAAATTCTTCAGGCAAGTGAACTTTTATTTGTGGAAATTCATCATCTATCCCAAATATCCACCTCTTGAATGTGTTTTTGCAGGCTTCTGACACAGATATTTCAGCTTTAGTTGAAATTGAGAAGAACAGTCCTCATCGTTTTGAGTTCTTCATGGGACTTTCTGGTGACTTACCTATTTGTGCTCGAACAGCATGGGCCTACGGAAAGGCTGGTGGACGTATCTCTCATGCTTTATCAGTTTATAGTTGTCAACTCCATCAACCAAACCAGGTTTACATTTCATTTGGGTTTTATTGATAAAATGGGTAATTGCTCTGACTAGGGAAGTGAGCTAAAATGATATCAACTTATATTTATGGACAGGTTAAGAAAATTTTTGAGTTTTTGAAAAATGGCTTCCATGAGATCAACAGTTCTTTGGATTTATCTTTTGAAGATGATTCAGTTGCTGATGAGAAGATTCCATTCCTGGCTTATCTTGCCAGTGTTCTGAAGGAGCGTTCTTTTTTCCCCTATGAGCCACCAGCTGGAAGCAAAAGATTCAGGAACCTGATTGCTGACTTCATGAAAAAGTACCACCATATTCCGCTAAATGCTGATGTGAGAAAACATTAACTACTCATCTATTTTTGTACTTCTCTGGACAAGTAACTTTTGTATCATCTGTCCTAGGTTCTGTTTTCCCTGATGCATTTTTTCAATTTCTTTGCATGTGAACTCCTAGATTTTGTTTCTCCTGATGCATTATCTCAATTTCTTTGCATGTGAGCTTGGTGCATTCATATTAGTTTAGGAGGGAGTCTATTGGTCATTTACTTGTTTGTGACGAATAACGTTATTGTTTTTGTGGTCATTCTTATGTCTATTGGACAAATACTGTAATGTGAATTTCTGTCTAATGGTATCCCTTATTCCTTTTGCATCCTGTCCCCTTCAGTAGTTAAATGCATTTTTGGATTTGTCGATTTATTTAGTTTGATGAAATCTTGATTCTCATGTTATCTATCTGTTCAATTAATTTGACCGTGGAATGTGTTGTTGCTGTTAGTTATGCTGCACATGCTTGTTATTCGTCCAGTCTTTTTGTGTAAACATAGAGTTTTGTACGTACTTATATATGTACTGGACCTGAGATACTTGCACCTGACCTACTTATTAATGTACATGAAAAATGAAGAACTTTTTGAGATCTGGAATGGATCAAGACCTGCAACTTTCTATTTGTAGATTTTCCACCGTCCAGTCCAATTATCAAATACAGTTTGTGATTGCCGCATGCATAAATTAGCCAAACTTAAAGATGTTGTAGTTGCCTTTTTCTCTTCATTTGTATATGAGTAAAACAATCCACATTCTTAACTTTTCTTCTCCACTTGTTTCTCAAGAACGTTGTTGTCTTTCCTTCAAGAGCTGTGGCAATTGAGAATGCTCTTCGATTATTTTCACCTCGCCTTGCAATTGTTGATGAACGTCTAACCAGACACTTACCAAAGCAATGGTTAACAAGTTTAACAATTAAGGTATGATCTATTTCTGATTTATTTTCTGTTATTTTTGACATAGTTGAAAATGTCATTTTTGGGCAGATTTTCTTTGTTATTCTTGGAACAAGTGATAGTGCTCATTGCCTTGCTTGAACACATACTAGTTCAGTCGCACTGCAGAATTTTTTAGATGATAAAATATCAGATATGAACTCAGCACATTGTTATACTGTTGCCTTTATTCCTCACGTGACAGTAAAAACTAGTAATTGCGGCAGATGATATATTTAATAAAAATTACTGGGGTGACCAGGCTTTTGTGTTGACATTGAAGGGGGAGATGGAGAAAGACTACAGGAACATAGTGAGCAGGGATAGCTTTGTCTTATGTTGTGATGTTTGATTTTCGCAGCCTCTAGTAGAGCTAAGAAGTTTATTCCAATCCCTAGTGCACAGAGAACATTTCATTTTTATTTGTAGTTTCTGCATTTATGGTCCTGGCTAGAATCTTGTTCGAAGACCTTTCCCTAACCCACCTCCTTTGAATTTCTTTGTTGTCAGTAGTCATCTTGTGTTGCATAACTACAAAAACATCCTTCTTGCAGGGTACAGATACCGAAAACTCTTCGGAGCATGAACTAACGGTAATTGAAGCACCACACCAGTCAGATTTGATGGTGGAGCTGATAAAGAAGCTGAAGCCTCAGGTGGTAATTTCTGGCATTGGTGATTTTGAGGCTGTTACCAGTTCAGCCTTTGTGCATCTTCTAGATGTTACAAGAGAAGTTGGATCTCGTCTTTTCTTGGATATATCTGATCACTTTGAGCTCTCCAGCCTCCCAAGTTCCAATGGGGACATGGGGTCCTTAAATATCTTGCTGGAACTGTTCTTCCTTCACATGCGGCAGTTATTTGTGGCCTTGTTAAAAATCAGGTGATTGTCTTTCGTTATACTGGCCACTTGACTGTTATGCTATTACAAGAAGAGATTTCTGTTTTTTTTATCAAGCCATACGATGGGTTTCAAGATTCGTTCTCAGTGGTTATCTGTTAGGTTTTTGGTCTTATTTATGGAAGCCAAATTCATCTTTGTAGGTTTATTCAGATTTAGAAGTTGCTTTTGTAATCTCAGAAGAAGAGGCCATCTTTAAGGCCTTGTCTAAGACTGTGGAAGTACTAGAAGGGACTACTGCACTGATTAGTCAAAACTACTATGGATGTCTTTTTCATGAGCTTCTGGCTTTCCAGCTTGCTGAGCGACGTACACATAAAGAGGTTATCCTTCTCTCTTTTTTTCACTGTTTTCATATCACATAATCCATTTTTGAATATATGTATTTAGGTACAGAAGCACATGAATATTCATGTTTTTATGGGTATATTTAAGTATATCCAATGTTGACTAAATCTTCCATTTAAGCATGAGATAATCAGATAGTTGATATTTATGTTACAGAAATCAGAAGCAACATTAGCACTGCAGTATCATGCAAGGACTATAATAACCTGGATTCTTGGTCCACCTGGATTTTTTTGTTGATTCACTTGGCATATTTTTATCCAACCTCTGATTTTTCTTAATATTTCTCAGTAGTTCCTTTCATGGCACTTTTAGCTGCTACATTGGCATTTTCTTTTATTTGTTTTTATTCATTGAAGCAAGTTAGCTCATGAAGTTGCTATTTGATAAATGTTGTTCAGAGGGATTGCGAAAAGGCCAAATCAACTGAGATGATTGGGTTTTCTAGATCAGCCATCTCTGTCCTCAATAGTGCTGAACTGTCAATTACTGAGACAGCAAACTCTGGCCTGATTCATATGGATGTAGACCAAAGCTTCTTGCCCATACCATCTCTGGTCAAAGCTGCTATCTTTGAAAGTTTCGCAAGACAAAACATGTCTGAGTCAGAAATTGATGTCACCCCCAGCATCCAACAGTATATCAAGAGCAATTTTGGTTTTCCAATTCATGTCAATGCAGAATTCATATATGCAGATTGCTCTCAATCTCTGTTTAATAAGCTAGTCCTCTGTTGTATCCTCGAAGGTGGAACATTATGCTTCCCAGCTAGCTCAAATGGGAACTATGTTTCTGCTGCCAGATTTTTGAAAGTGAACATTGTGAATATTCCTACCGAGTCTGAAATGGGCTTTAAGATGACAGAGAAGACACTTGTGACGATACTTGAGACCGTGAAGAAGCCGTGGGTGTACATTTCTGGTCCAACAATCAATCCAACTGGCTTGCTTTATAGCAACAAAGAGATGGAGAATAAATTAACTATTTGTGCAAAGTATGGGGCAAGAGTTGTGATTGATACTGCATTCTCAGGATTGGAATTCAACTACGAGGGTTGGGGTGGCTGGGATTTGGAAGGCTGTTTGTCAAAGCTGTATTCTTCCGCCAATTTGTCTTTCAATGTGTCGCTGCTCGGAGGGCTGTCTCTGAAGATGCTGACTGGAGCGCTCAAATTTGGGTTTCTGGTTCTAAATCATCCTCAGTTGGTTGATGCATTTAGTAGCTTTCCGGGATTAAGCAAGCCTCATAGCACAGTCAGATACGCTATAAAGAAGTTGCTTGGTCTGAGAGAGCGAAAAGCAAGAGACTTGATGAATGCTGTTGCAGAACATATAAGAAACTTGGAAAGTAGATCAAAGCGCTTGAAAGAGGTACTTCTATCTGCCCTCTTTCAAGAAAATTTGAATTAACCAATTACATGTAGTACATAAACTTTGAATTATATTGCTCAATTTTAAATATACGTCCTACCATTTTCTCCACAGTGATCTTTCTGCAACAGGCACTTGAGAATTGTGGGTGGGAAGTGGTTCAATCCTGCGGTGGTGTTTCGATGGTGGCGAAGCCCTCTGCCGATCTCAACAAAACTGTAAAGATCAGCCGGCATTCATCTGGCAGTGGTGAGAAAACTGCTACAGAACAAATCAAGCTTGATGACTCAAATATCAGGGAAGCCATAGTCAAGGCAACTGGTTTGTGCATCAACAGTGGATCGTGGACCGGAATTCCTGGCTATTGTCGCTTCACGATTGCAATGGAAGAAAGCGAATTTGAACGAGCTTTGGATTGCATAGCTAAATTCAAAAGCACCGTGCACGTAGTTAACTAAAACATGGTATTGTCATTTGTCATGATTTATTTCTATTGCCTGATGATGGTACCCATCACGCCTTAGTTGTCGTGAATAAATCGAAAATCAAATTGAACTGGTTTTTACCGATTAGCAACATTTGTAACGTTTTGAGATTATAATATATGATAACACTGATTAGTGTTGTCTCCCATGTGAATTGAGACAAAAATTATTTTCCCAATTGCGCTTTCATTTGAACAATTCCACTGTACTAATAATCATGAAATTGTGTTTTATAATAAGTTACGACTAATTGGGTCAATATTGATGCAAAACTATTTTAAGTAACATGTGGCATATTCTAATTACAGTAAAGCTTCCAACTAAAATTCCCAAATCAAAAGAATTTCAATCTCCAAAACATTTTGCAAAATGTTTTTTCTAGTCTCTACGCTGTGCTAGAATTTTCTCTAAGTTTTTTTCGCAAAGACTTCTAAAGAACTACCCAAGTTATAATCCAGTCTAATTGTATATATTTCTCTAATTCACCTCCCCCCATTTTATTAGAAAATCAACAAACACTTAACTTTAAACAAACACTTTCAAAAAGCCAGCTAGCTATCCAGATGGAAAAACCAAGAATTCTTGCAATGACAATGTTGTTTCTTGTTATGGCAGCAACATTGATGAACATGGCATCACAAGCAAATGCTCTGATGCCGTACACACAATCACCTTTCTTTGACATGATGTTCCCAATGATGGAAGACCCTTTCAGGGTTCTTGAACAAACCCCTTTAACAATCGCAAAAGGAGTTGATCACATCAAACTCTAGCCCTGGCGAGAGCAGACTGGATGGAGACACCAACAGCCCACGTGATCACGCTCGACATTCCAGGGATGACGAAAGATAATATGAAGATTGAAGTTGAAGAGAACAAAGTACTGAGAGTGAGTGGGGAGAGGAAGAGTAATGATTATTATAAGGAGGGAGTTGAAGGAGAGAAATGGCACAAAGCTGAGTGGACATTTGGCAAGTTTTGGAGGCAGTTTAGGATGCATATAAGTGCTGACTTGGATCATATTAAGGCTCACATGGAAAATGGGATTTTGAGGGTCACAGTGCCAAAGCTTGCTGAGGAGAAAAAGAGGCAGCATGAGGTTATTACATTGATGAAGAGTCTTGTAATTCTTCCAATGAAGATATTAAGGCTACCAAGGCTCAAATGTAATTAATTAAAGAGAAAAGTGATTGCTTTGCTTGATGTGCTGTTTGTTTATGATTTTTTTTGGTTTTGTTGTCAGATGTTTCTATTTGGATGCTCTATTTAATGTATTTTGATGGGTTTTTGAGGAAGGCTTGTATGTATTGAAAACAATAAAATGATTTTTATAAATCCTAGTCCGACAACACTAAAAGAAAACAATACGTTTGGTTTATAGTTGATAAAAATATATTTTTTTAAAAAAAGTCTTTTTCTTTGGCATATAGTATGCGTTTTGAGGGGAAAAAAATTTATTCCACTCCTAATTTGTCATGTTCTGTGATATTAATGTGTTAACACGAAGATTCATTGTAATTGCAACAATTTTAACGAATCCAAACGTCCAATAACTGTTAAATTGTATTTATAAATACTAATAGCGAAGGTACAGAAACGATTAATTCAAGAAGTTGCTTAAAGTGCATTAAATTAGGGAGTATAAATAATTGTGTGATACAGTCCAGCCTTCATCTGCTTATAATTAGCAACCAAAAACCACTTTGCAACACCATTAAAAAAACATTTTAACATTATTGCTAAGGGAAGAGGCAGCTTAGGCTTATTAACTCGTATTATTAATGCTGATGACGCAGCTGGTAATCCTTTTGGTGAATATATTAAGGCAGTTGAAGCTTAAAATTAATTAAGCCCACTAAAGCTTAAAACTAATTCTTCTAGTGACGATGTTTTGCTTAGTTCGCTTTTTGTTTTTAATTTTTTTGGGGCTAACGTTTTGCTTATTTTGCTTTTAAAATTCTATTCGCTTTCTCCTTTGATTTTCTGTTTTTGTTGTTATCAGATTTGATGATGGTTTATATGTACGAAGATTATATAATAAAGTGCTATATATTATGTACTAAAGTGCTTTTGTAACTATATATATATATATATATATATATATATTAACTCAGATTTAAACAAAGCAAATAAATTTAATTGGTTGCCAAATTTTATACAGAAATCTTTAATATAGGCAGAATAAAATAAATGGATTTGATTTTGTACGTGGATTTGAACGCGGTTGGTCAAATTTTATTATTAGCAGAAAAATACGTGGCGTTGTAGCACAAAGTGATGAGATTCTTGGCATGTATTTTAGCCAAGCTATTTAATTCTCCTTTGGACCAGTAGCCCGCACACTTTGGTTTCCAACCTATATACTTTTCTTACTTTAATTTACTAAATATAAATTTAATTCTTTAAACAAGCCTAGCAACAACATACATCTAAAGGCTTGGGTGCATACACAGTACCAGATCTGAATCCCAGAAATGGTGCTCTGAAGAAGGGGGGAGAAGAGAAGATACAACTAAGGACAGAGATCCGGTCTCTTTGCCTTAGAGGAACGTAGCAGTTGTATGGCAGAACTGATACAGATCAGTCTGCATATGCTTTAAAGAAAATTGCTTTAAAATAAAGATGCTTTAAATTAAATTGCGGAAATTAAAGCGTTACTTAAAAATGAAATTTCTTGAAATTAAATTACAAAGATGTAATGCTCACATTTGCTTTTCTAGATCGGATGCTTTAAAGGAAATTACAGAAGAAGAGGGAAATTAATCTCGAGACAGGAAAATTTCCTTGATGTCTCTTGATTCCAGATTCCCAGAGAGAGAGAGGGAGAGAGAGAGAGAAGAGAGAGAGAGAGAGAGAGAAAGAACTCAAAATTCGAATATGAGGAGTCTAAGTCTTCTTCTTTCTTTAAATACAAAATTTTTGTTTTATCACTGTAGCGAGTCTGTAGCTTCCCTACTGTATCGAAATTGTAGTTTCTTAACTGTAGCGAAACTGTTGCTTTGTACATGGAGATACGGTTGCTTTGTAAAAATACGGACCGAGTGAAGAGACATGTGCGCTCTCACTTGTGTCCAGTGGACCACCCGAAAATACAAGAATACGTACAAAATAAGAAGGAATACATAATTACTCTTTTTTTTAAACAACAATAATTACAATGTGAATTTAAACTAATAACATTTATTTACAATACTTTATCGGAGAGAAAATCCCGAAACAATCATCTTCATTTTCATCTCCAAGGGAAATAAATGGTTCTTCCTCTTCTTCGTCTTCATCATCTGCAGAGGATTCTGCTACTGAGGACTTTGATCTTGAAGCAAGGAGTTGTTCCATAGCTTTAAAATATTCATCTTCTGTTTTGGCGCTGGCCAAAAGGGATTGAGCTTTGGATTTTTGGGTAAGAAAAGTTTGTTGGGTTTTGGAATCTTTAATGGTTGGGGATAAGTAACTTTTGGAACAGAGACAATTTCTGATGAGGGTATTAGTCAATTTTGTCGGTTCGTCAAATTTTGACCACCATTTTACTTTGAAGGTTCTTTGGATAATGAATTGGGTTTCTTGGGTATGAAACTTAAAATTCCACCTCCATACCAATGGTAAAAAGAAATTTGTACAGAAATAAAGAAAGGGGGGAAACCTTTTCTCGGATGTGGAAGGGGTATAATGGTCTTTGAAAAGTTTTAAACAATGGGTGGCATTGGACCAAAATAATTCCACCATTGTTGAAACCAATTTGGGAAGTTTTGTACGGTTATTTTTTAATTGAAGAAAAATAACCATGAATGAGATCTTTTTGGATTTTGGATGAAAAATGTGTTAAACCAGGCTTGTTGATAATCCCAGTAGGAATAAGTCAAGCAGTGTGGTAAACGCATTTGGAAGTTTGGAGGAAAAGATTTAAATTTGTGAAGTTGGTCACCCCACTAGTTTGGGCTCAAGACTTTTAGAATAGTGGCCGTGGAATAGGCCGGCTCAGAATGAGTTTCACTGAGAAAGAAATTTTTGAATTTAACTGACTCAGTAGCTTCTAAAATTCTTTGATAATAAAACTGGGGTTTTGTCAAATCCCATGATTTGAAAAACCAACTTTTTGGGAAAAACTTTGAAATTGCTTGAAAAGGATCAGTGTGGTAAAAACCATCTTCCATAGATAAAATATTTTGAAAATGGATTTTATCATACCAATCAGAAGTTTTCTTTGAAGGAGTTGGCTGAGAAAGAACAATTTGGAAAGACGAACTTTCATCAGAAACAACTACATTTTGAGAAGAAGGTTTTGAAATTTCTTTAGAAACAGTTTTTTCAATATCGTCTTTAAGAGAAATTTGGCTTTGAGAAAAACTTTGTAAAGCGAGCATAAGCTCAGGGGATTTAGAAATGGATTGCATCCATTTATTTACCTGCTCATGAGTGGTAAGGGCTTTGGATTGGGCTTCTTCATCTTCTATCATGTCGATTCATGATTTAATTGGTATGGCAGAAGAGAGTAGTTTTTCTTTAGGTGGAGAGTCTTTGGATGGTGTTTGGGGCACAAGATCTTTAAGGACTCCTTTACCTTTGTCTTTCTTTTTGGGCGGCATTTATCTGTTTTGAAGAAATTCCCCGGTTAAAAAATCGGGAATAGAATTTGTATCACCTTTAATAAACTTAATATCAAAATAAAAAACACTTAAAATGGCTTGCCATCGTGTAAAAATCTGTTTTGATGCAATGTTTTGAACATCTTTTTCTAAAACATGTTTTGTAGCTTTGCAATCAATTCTAAGTAAGAATTTCTGATTTAATAAATCACTTTGAAACTTTGAAATGCATAAAACAATGGAAAGAATTTTCTTTTTGATAGTAGAATAATTTTTCTGGCATTCATTCCAATGTGCAGAAATATATTGTACTATCTGTTCTTTATCATGTTCCTTTTGTTTTAATATACCTCCATAACCTAAATCAGATGCATCAGTTTCAACAATCTTAGGTAATGCAGGATTTGCAAGAAATAAATAAGGAATGGATTTTACAGAATTCTTTATGAGTCTAATAGCTTTAGTATGTTCATCTGTCCAGGCAACATGATTCTTTTTTAACTTATCATGCAAAAGTTTAGACATCATATTAATGTTAGGGCAGAAATCAGGAACATAATTTAAACTGCCAAGAAATCTCTGTAATTGGGTCTTATCTAGAATTTTGTCAGGAAATTTGTCAGCAAATGCAAGAGATCTGTCAATGGGGGTAATTGTTCCTTTCGAAATATTATGACATAGGAATCGGATCTTTGTTTGAAACAAAGAGACTTTAGAATTGGAAATTGCCAATCCAGCCTTTCTGGTGGCAAAATAAAAAGTCTTTAAATGCCTAAAATGTTGGTCAATGGTTTGAGAAAAGATTAAAACATCATCGATATAAATAATGCAAAACTCATAAAAAGGATTATAAATATCATTCATGGTTCTTTGAAATTCTGAGGGTGTATTTTTTAAACCAAATGGCATAACAGTCCACTCATACTGTCCTAATGGAACAGTAAAAGCAGTTTTGTAACGGTCTTTTGGGTGAATTTGAATTTGCCAAAAACCATATTTCATGTCAAATTTTGAAAATATGAAAGCAGAATGCAGTTTTTCAAGCAAATCTTTTTTATTAGGTATAAGATACCTAATCCATTTTAATGCCTTATTTAAAGGTTTGTAATTTATTACAAGTCTTGGTGTGCCTCGTTCAATTTCAGAATTTTTATTAACATAGAAAGCGGCACATGATCATGGTGACCTAGATTTTACAATAAGTCCTTTATTTTCTAAGTCTTTTATTTCTTCTTTACAATGTCGTTCTAAATTCATATTCATTTGAATTGGTCGAGCTTTAGTGGGTATTTGTCTTTCGTCAAAAGAATTTTCATAGGGTAAATCTACCAAATGTTGTTTTCAGTTCCAAAAAGCAGAAGGTAGATCATCACATATTTCTTTTTCAATAAGGTCTTTAAAATCAGAGATTTTTCTTTGGATAAAATCATTTTGTAATTGGTTATCAATTCTTTGTAAATTCAAATCCTTTTGCAAAAACATTAAGTCATTTTGTTTTGATTTGAGTAGATTATTAATTTGGTTTTGATAAACAGAACAAGTTTTGACAATATTTAAATTTCTTGTTTTAGGTTTTTTAATGAAAGGAAAAACAAGCTTTTTATTTTTTGCTTTAAAAGATATACTATCGTAATTGACAGTATAAGAGGTTATGAGATTTATAAAAGGAGTTCCTAAAATGATTGCATGATGAATGTCATTTGTAAGAACAAAAGAAGTTCTAAATTCAAAACCATCGTTATGAATAGAGGCTTCTACTTTAGAGTTGACTTTAAGTTTTGAATTATTGGCGGCAGAAAGTCTTTATTTTGTCTTTTCATGAAATCTTTTGGGTACAATGTCTTCTCTAATGCAATTTAAATCAGCACCCGTGTCAAAAAGGGCAATGGCGTCAATTGCAAAATCTTTAGAAAAGATTAAAGTAATTTTAATCAAATATTTCCTGGTGGTGATTTGTTTTAAAACAAATAGAAAATCATTGGGAACAGATTCAATGTTTTCAAGATTTTGTTCATTATCACCATCAGGTTCAACTTCCTGATCAGAATTATCTTCTAATTGTTTTTGTAGAAAAAGTTGAATAGTGTCAGAATCAGTCCTTTGTTTCTCTTTTAATTCTTTAATTTCAAGTTTAATATCTTTAATCTCTTTCTGTAAATCTTGGATATTAGGAATTGTTTTCTTTGTTTTCTTATTACCCAAAATTTTAGTGAGATCATAAGAATTCTTTTTAACAATTGAAACTTTAGAAGTTTCAGTTTTATTAGAATCCAAAGTTTTCAAAAGTTTATCAAGATATTCTTTTTGAAGAGTTGGATCAGAAATATGCTTTACAAGTACAAGAAAAATTTCTTGGTCTTTAGTCAAAACATTGATTTTCTTTAAATAAGAATCTGATTCAGAGTCACTATTGCTATTTGCAGAGGTATCTGAATCTATCAACTCATCGATCTGGAGAGGGTCACTATCTCCCGACATGGAAGACTCAGAGTCAGAAGACTCTATAAGCAAAGAGGCAACTTTCGAAAAGGTTTCTTCATTAAGGCAAAGCTCATTAAGCTTTCTATTCATTCTGCAATACTTTGCAGTATGGCCTTTCATTCCACATTTGTGACATGTGCCTTCTTTGTAATTAAAGGAGGTTTTAAGTTTAGTTCTAAACTCTTTCTTTTTAGAGAAATTGGGTTTCTTATAAGGTCTCGAAGGTTTCTTATTAGAAGGTTCTCTAAAGTCTTGAAAAAGTTTCCTATAGTTATTAGATTTGTAATGTTTTTTGTAAAGTTTGGAAGAACACTTACCATTACAATCTTTGGAAGTAGAAGTTTTAAAGGGGTCATAATTGAATTGTTTATAGAAACTACCTAATTCTTGCTTAGATTTCCTAAGCTCCCATTTAAGTCGTTTCTGTAGTTTCAAATCTTGACAAATCTTCAAACCTTCTTTATTGACGAAGCTGACTAATTCACCATAGGTGAGTTCGTCATACGGAATACGATTATCATAAAGGGCTTTAATGGAATTCCTAACATTTTCTCCTAAAAGGGTTGGTAAACCTGCAAGGAACTTTTCCTTCCAAGTTACATGATTTGCATCATCCCTAAGGAAGAGTCTGATAAAGAAAGTGGTTTTGTAATTTTAAAACTCACTAAGTTTCCTACATCTTAGATTGTGAAGTAACTCAACGTTTTTATCTCTAAGGTGTGAATGATCACCTATGAAATGAAAGAAAATAGTCAAAATCAGGGTAGCAACAGCATCCTGAATTGGACTATTAGTTTCATCAAGAATGGGGATACCATCTTGATCTCTTTGGATAGAGTTAAAGATGTCTAATTGTTGTTGATTGGTGAGGAGATGATACCACCATCCTTTAAGTTGACCCGTAAAACCGGCTATGAGAATTTCTGCTATGGCTCTATCAGAAGTTCCCGACTGAGTTTTATAGGCATTGGCTGCTGTTGTGCAAATTTTAATGTACTCGCAAGCGCACGAATCTATTGTAGTGTAGATCAATGGTGATGAGTGTCGATCCCACGAGGAGGTGGATTTTAATTATATATAGAATTAATTTTGTAAATGGGTGGTTGGATTTATGTTGGAAATAATTTGGAATATGCTAAAATTTAAATTAAAATGGCGAGAATAAATTCTAAAATTGGAATTGCAATGGAGAGAATAAATTGAAGAGAATTCTAATGAGATGACGTACTTGGGTATCTGGATCCGTATCAACATGCATCATGGGCTTAATAATCCGTATTAATGCCAATTAAATCATGAGGGGGGAATCCACACCTCATGAACCACACTCTAATCAATATGGTGCTAAGGGCTTATCGTGCCAAATAATAATGACATTGTACTAGAGGGCTGGTGAAACCAAAGCGGTACTAGACAAGATTAGTATTATTTGTCGACGAGAAGTCAAAACATCCACAAAAATTAGAGGGGAAGAGAAAATAAATTTACCAAATTAAGCCCATGACACATGTTGAGACTTCACCTTCAACCCAAGCTTGAAAGAAAATTAGCCACTCATAATTGAACTAGGGGTAAAATGGAAATTTATTAAAATACGAAGAAAATACCAGATAGAGAGGGAATTACAGAAAATGGATCCCAAAAATGGATTCAGAGATATCCAATTAGGGGGGGAGGCCCCCTTTTTATAGATACATGGAGTAAATCATGGCCATCGGATTAAAAACAGTTTGGACGCTCAGGATTGCGCCACGTCATCAGTTAACAGTCCACAGTTTGACCACGCGGATAAACAGTAATACGGTTTGACCCGGATGAACAGTAACGCGGTTTGGTTGAAAATAATCCTGTGTAATGCATGCATCGTACGCGAGATTTTTCATCCACTGATATGCTGCCACGTCATCATCAACAGTACATAAGAATTTTAGTCCAACAGGATCGTGACACTTCATCAGTCAATGCCACATCATCGGTCAATGCCACGTCATCGATCCTTCTACGTGAACAGTGCTGTGAACAGTACCGTACACGTGAATAGTACCGCACATGTGAATAGTGCCATTTTTCTTTTTATGCTCCTCTTAAGGTTTTCGACCGTCCTGAGTTCAAAAGTGATGTCTGTTTTACCGTCTGATCTCTTCTTTATTGTGAAATGACTATAATGCCCCTAAAATATATAAAATACTTAATTAAAATAAAACACACATAATTAATTACAAGAAGCTTAAATACATAAAAATAAAGGTTGTTAGTAAGACTTGAAATGTAAAATGACGATTTTCTCCTTTATAAATATACATTTTCTAATACTCAACACACCCCCCAACTAGCTTATTGCTAGTTATAAGCATTATCTCTAGTCTAAAGCAACATCACATCTACATCAACCATCCACATGAATCAGCCCAGTAGACTTTGTTATACCTACTTTCAAGAATGACATGTCAAACCCCAAAATCTTACTAGAAGTAGTGACACTCTCACAAAGAAATTAAACCCAATAAAAATAGTCACTCCAATGAATGGTAATTGAGAGAAAATAATAAAGAAGTGATATCACATGCTCTCACCAAGATGAAATAAATATGCCCTCAACTTAGAAATAATACGATCTCAAGTGAAATAAAAATGCTAGTCAATCCACTTTATTCATTTTTTTTTATTATGCATCACTACATCTTTTTAGCCCATATAACTAGCTTCTATTTTAGATTATAGTTCCCTAAAATCAAGGACTTTTATTAGGACGTAACGTAGGCTAAGGACATGGTTAACAAAAAAAGGAAATAAGGAAAACAAAGTGTATGTTTGAGAAAAAAATGCAGAGATTTTTTTTTTTGGAAGTTGCAAGGTGGATTTCACCTTTTATTGTTATTTTTTTTCTTTTTTTTTAAATAACAATTTTTTTGTTTTGTTTTTTTTTTTTTGCATAACTTCACTAAACAAAATAATTATTTACATTTTCTCAAACATAAATAGGTGATGGAACTTATAAGACATCGGGTAATACTCTAAATCGGAGTAGGTCAAGATGATAAGTTGACAAAGAAAATATTTTTTTTTTAAAGGCTCAAAAGGGTTAACTATGGATATTTAATAAAAGGGATGATTAGAAAGGCTCAAACGGGTCAAAGATGGCATTTCCATCGTCTTTTAGGGCTCTAAATAATCGTCCATATCTACTAGTTAGATGGGCCTCCAAATGTAGAAACACATATTTTTTTTTATTTTACCATTTTTTAAAGGGTTAAATCAAAAGAAAACTAGAGATCGTGTATAAAATAATAAACTGCTAAGCTGTATAGAGAATGGGCAAAAGGGTTACTCTCCAAGAAAATGATAGGCTCAACAACTCACTTGACACTTATTATGACATGTTCATTCCTTCAAGCAACTCATATTTGTCTCCGACATCAACATGTAAAGTAGCAAACATAGTGTAACATCACTTAAAACCAAAGATAATACAAATACTAAAATTTGAAATTCATCATGTCATCCAATATTAAAACAAATCACACATTTTTTTTTAAACGACATTCTACCCCCCAACATATTCTAAACATGAAAGGAAAATATGCATGCAGAAATGTGAAAATGATGCAGAACAATTAATTAGAAAAGTTACACTTAAAATGATGGAAGAACAAAATGATTTTTTTTTTTAACTTAGAAGATGCGTTTCTAGAGGCACTACACTCCATATTCAGCCATCTTCGACTCAAAAGTTTGGAAAATATATATTTATAGAGGAGAAAATAAAAAGAAACAGAAAAATGAACATCAAAACTTAATAAAGAAAAAGAATTTTTTTTTATTTTTTTATTTTTTTTGGTTTTTTTTTCAAATAATGAAGATGCGCTTCTAGAGTAACTACACTCCATATTCAGCCATCTTCAACACAAAAAGTTAGCAACAGTTAGTTTCTACAATAAAAAATAAGTAAAAACTTAACCAAGATTCCACATTTGTCGACTATTCCCTCCCCCCAACCAAAACGAAACATTGTCCTCAATGTTTTAAAGGAAAAAAGTAGAGTTTAGAAGACATCACCTAGGTGGTGCAACACAGAAGAAAATATTTACAGGCGGAGAGTTAAATCTAATTTGTACTTCTTACTGCTACTACTATTACCATCATTATTTGGGCGCTCCAACACAAAGGTCCAGGGGTCTGACTCCGGTTTATAAGCTTGTAACAAATCAAGTAGCTCATTAGCAGTGTGAGCACAAATAAAAAGTTTTTTCACATTAGAAGGAATGAAGTAGTTTTTTATTACATGGTTAAGAAATGCGATAAAGCCATTATAAAAGTTATTGACATTTAACAAACCGATGGGCTTCTGGTGAATGTGCAGATGGGCCCAAGATGCTAGTGTGATAAGTGCCTTTAGTGTTGCAAGATCTCCTGGAAGGAAAATAAAAGCATCAGCATGATTAAGCATTTTAGTTATTCTTTCTTGCATACCTGAGACGACTAACTCTTCTCCAGTTGATGAGTCAGACGAACTGCCCAATGGTTTTAGGACTCTTGGGATGATGCCTAACACTTGACTTCCTCTGATAAAAGCTGCTTCTGAGACCATTTTTGATAACCCTCGGTTACCTCCTCCATACACCAAGTGTAATTTTCTCGCTGCTATGCTTCAACCAAGATCTACGGCTGCCTCCACGAACTCTTTATGTTTGCCATAATTAAATCCAGAAAGCACACAAATGTTCTTGAATTGTCTATTGGGAGTAGCTGCCATTGTGATACTTTGCAAAAATAATTTGTGAGTGCTTGACAAAAAAAATCACATTTAAGAGTCTTGGTGACAGTGGGTCACAGTTGTGTATAAGGTACCATATCAGTGTGAAATAACGCGTAAAGCACGTGGCTCGCGAGTCAAAAAGGAAACAGTAAAAAGGAAAAAGTAAACAGTAATAAAATTATTAAAGATAATAATACACACAATAAAACAATGGTGAAATAAAATAACAGTAAAGTAAAATGATATTTACACGTAGTTGTGATTGTGGCTCACATCTTCCTTTGGTTTTACTTCCAGAAACGGCTTGAACGCCCTCTATGGGTCGAGGATGGGCTTCCTATCTAGTTTTCTTATAAACTGGCAAACATGGTCATTTATAGTCAGATTCCCGAGACTATATCGTGCATGCTCTTTCTGAAATAATGGCCATAACTGGAGAATCGCTCCTTGCACATATCCACTGGGATGCGTTTCAAGAGACAGAAGGATATCATCCAATGACTCCTTATTCAAGTCATCCTTAATGAATTGAATCTTATCTTCCCTGTTATCAGACACCATTCCTAAAGAATATGAATTTCTATCGCAACTCATTCTGACACACTTATGACAAGCAACAGAAATTCTTCGAGCTCGTCGTTTTCTTGCATAATTTCCTTTACCACAACCAGGCATGAATGCAATAAATTTAGGAGGTAACTCACCTGCCAATCGTACTTTCGCCTCGATTAACCAACGGATATCAGCAGGTATGTTATTCCTCATGAGCAATCGCATGCGTTCGGACCGAGCTTTATAAATCGTAAGGAGGGCATTCTGAGGAAGTGAAGGGAATCGCTTGTGAAGCTTCGCTAGAATCTCATTTTTGTCCATACTTTCGCCTCAGAATGTCAGTTATTATGGGAAACTGAAGTAACCGACTTGATTGTCACGGAGTACCGTTATCCGCCACTTCACCGGGGTAACAAACAAAAACACACAAACAGAAAAACAAATTAAAACACAGAAAGAAAATTAAAATCGTCCTCTTATTGAATTTACCTCAAGCTCCAACTGGATGTCGTAAATACTTCTCTCAATATCTCTGAATTGGCTTTCTAAACCCTCAACATAGGCTACTAACTCTGGTGGTTGTAGAGCCCAAATGTGATGTGTTTTACAAAATTGAATCTGCCTTTTGAGATAAGTTTTGACACGTTGAAGTGGTTTAAGAATGTTCAGGCGGAACGATCTAAGTATAAGACTCATAATTAACAATGATAAGAGAAAACTTAATAGTTAAACAAATACACTTATGCAAAAATAATTTCAATTAGCAAAAGAATAATATAAAGAAAGAAAAAAATCAAATCACCGAAAAGAGAAAAAAAATCAATTCAAACCTGGTGGGTCACTCAAATTTATTTCGGTGTCTTCTCCATGTGGTTGGTACTCTAGATATGGCTTTAATCTTTGACCATTAACTTTAAACGTGACACCGTTCTTTGGGTCCTTAATTTCAATTGCCCCATGTGGAAAAACAATATGAACAATAAAGGGACCAGACCAACGAGAGCGTAACTTACCTGGGAATAGGTGCAAACGAGAATTGAATAAAAGCACTTTCTGACCTGGAATGAAAGATTTTCTCATAATGTGCTTGTCGTGGAATACTTTCATTCATTGCTTGTAAATCTTGGCATTTTTGTATGCGTCATTGCGAATTTCTTCAAGCTCTGTCAGTTGTAATCTTCTTTCTGAGCTGGCTTGCTGCATGTCAAAGTTGAATTTCTTGATGGCCCAATATGCACGATGCTCGAGTTCTACAGGTAGGTGGCAAGCTTTTCCATACACTAGCATATAGGGTGACATCCCAATCGGGGTTTTGAAAGTCGTTCTATATGCCCATAATGCATCATCAAGTCTTAATGACCAATCTTTTCTGTCTGGCCTCACCGTCTTTTCTAATATGTGCTTTATTTCTCGATTGGAGATCTCAACTTGGCCACTGGTTTGCGGTTGATACGGGGTCGCCACTTTGTGTGTGATTGAATACTTTGTCAAAAGAGCTTTGAATGCTTTGTTACAAAAGTGGGCACCACCATCACTGATTATTACTCGAGGGAATCCAAAGCGCGAAACAATATTGCTTTTCAAGAATCCTATCACCACTTTGTGATCATTGGTTCTGCATGGAATTGCTTCTACCCATTTTGATACGTAGTCAACAGCAACCAATATGTATTGATGACCAAAAGACGGGGGAAAGGGTCCCATGAAGTCGATACCCCATACGTAAAAAATCTCAACCACTAAAATTGGATTTAGTGGCATCATGTTCCTTCGTGTAATGCTCCCCATTCGTTGACACCTATCACATGAAGAACAGAAAGTGTAAGCATCTCGAAATATAGTTGGCCAATAAAAACCACATTGTAAAACTTTAGTCGCTGTTTTTTTAGCACTGAAATTGCCTCCACAAGCTTATTCATGGCAAAATGAAAGGATATTCTGAATTTCACTTTCTGGGACACATCGTCTAACAATTTGGTCTACACAATACTTGAATAAATACGGGTCATCCCAAAAGAAATTCTTTATTTCTGCAAAGAATTTAGCCTTGTCTTACTTGGTCTAATGTTCTGGAAGTTTACCTATAACAAGATAATTAAATATATCAGCATACCAAGGTAATACTTCCACACTCATTAATTGTTCATCTGGAAATGACTCATCCAATATTAATGGCTCTGTAATCGTGTCAAAATGGAGACGAGAGAGGTGGTCCGCCACAACATTTTCTGTCCCTTTCTTATCTTTAAATTACAAGTCAAATTCCTGCAAAAGTAACACCCAAGGAATTAGTCTAGCTTTTGCATCTTTCTTTGTGAGAAGATATTTAAGAGCAGCATGATCTGTGAACACAATTATTTTACAACCAATGAGATACGACCGAAATTTTTCTAGTGCAAACACTATTGCTAGCATTTCTTTTTCAGTAGTTGAATAGTTCAACTGTGCATCATTCAATGTCATACTAGCATAGTAAATGACATGGGGAATTCGATCAACTCTTTGTCCTAATACTGCTCCTACTGCATAATCAGATGCATCACACATGAGCTCAAATGGTAAGCTCCAGTTTGGGGGCTGAATGATGGGTGATGATGTTAACAAATGCTTTAATTTTTCAAAAGCCACAAGACATGAATCATCAAAGACAAAATGTACATCATTAGCAAGTAAATTGCATAAGGGTCTAGAAACTTTGCTAAAATCTTTAATGAAACGTCCATAGAAACCAGCATGCCCAAAGAAAGATCTTACTTCTCTAACTGTTTTAGGTGGAGGAAGATTAGAAATGAGATCCACCTTAGCTTTGTCAACCTCAATACCTTTGCTCAAAATGATGTGACCGAGAACAATACCTTGTTTTACCATAAAATGGCACTTTTCTCAATTTAAGACCAAGTTCTTCTCGATACATCTCTGCAGAACTAATGTTAGAGGATGTAAACATTGATCAAACGAGTCACCAAAGACAGAAAAGTCATCCATAAAGACTTCAAGAAATCGTTCAACCATATCAGAAAAAATGCTTAACATGCATCGTTGAAATGTAGCAGGTGCATTACATAATCCAAATGGCATTCTCCTATATGCAAATGTGCCAAAAGGGCAAGTGAAAGTGGTTTTCTCTTGATCTTTTGGTGCTTTGGGAATCTGATTGTATCCTGAATAGCCATCTAGAAAGCAATAAAATTCATGGCCTGTTAATTTATCAAGCATTTGATCAATAAATGGTTAAGGAAAATGGTCTTTACGTGTGACAGAATTCAACTTTCTATAATCAATGCATACACGCCATCCCGTAGTTACTCTAGTTGGTATCAATTTATTATCAGCATTCGTAACTACTGTGACTCCTGACTTTTTGGGGACAACTTGCACAGGACTGACCCATGAACTATCAGAAATTGGGTAAATGATACCTGCATCTAATAGCTTAAGGACTTCAGTTCTAACAACTTCTTTCATGTTAGGATTTAACCGACGTTGCATTTCCCTAGTAGGTTTAGCATTTTCATCAAGGTGAATGTAATGCATGCAATCTACAGGGTTTATACCTTTTATGTCTGCTATGGTCCATCCTAATGCTCCTTTGTGCTCTTTTAAAACATCCAACAACTTACCTTTTTGCCCGTCATTGAGGGATGATGAGATGATTACCGGCAAAGTACTTTCTTCTCCCAAAAATGCATATTCCAATGTGTTGGGCAATGGTTTGAGCTCGAGTTTCGGTGGTGATTCTGATGATGGAATGAGTTTCTTCTCTGATGGTGCTAGTTGTTCAACTCTTGAATTCCATTTATTAGTATCCATAGATGGTGCAGAGTCAAGCAGGGCGTTGACCTCTTTGACCGATCTGTCAATATCAAAATCCAAAGCAAAGTGAGTTAAACATGTTTGTAAAGGATTATCACTAAGGTTTGAAACAAAAGAGTCATCAACTAATGCTTCAATTAAATTCACATCAACAATTCCATCGTCTGCATTGTGAGGTTATTTGGTAATGTTCAAAATGTTTAGTTCCATAGTCATATTGCCGAAGGAAAACTGCATATTTCCAGTCCTGCATTGAATGTGAGCATCGGTAGTTGCCAAGAAAGGTCGGTCTAGAATAATGGAGATGTGCTTCCTTGAATCCTGTATTGGTTGAGTGTCAATTACAATGAAATCAACAGGAAAATAAAACTTATCTACCTGGATAAGCACGTCCTCCACAATACCACGAGGTATTTTCGTGGATCGATCTGCAAGCTGTAACACCACTGGAGTTGGGTGTAATTCTCTCAGTCCAAGTTTCACGAATACAGAGTAAGGCAATAAATTTACACTAGCTCCTAAATCCAACAAAGCATTCTCAATTGTGTGGTTTCCTATGCTACATGAGATAGTGGGGGAGCCTGAGTCTTTGCATTTTAGAGGAATTTTATGTTGGAGTATAGAACTAACGTTTTCCGTTAAAAATGCCTTCTTTTGAACATGAATATTTCTCTTTTTAGTACAAAGGTCTTTAAGAAACTTGGCATACGATGGAACTTGTTTAATCGCATCAAGTAAAGGGATGTTAACACTTACCTGTTTGAAGATTTCAAGAATCTCACCTGTGGATTTTCCCTTCTTGCCTTTAGCTAACCTCTGGGGGAATGGAGCTTTGGGAACATATTCTCGCGGGTTGGTTTCTTCTTTCTCCTCCAGTGATGAGTCCTCAACATTCACAGGTACAATTCGATTTTCTTTTGTCACCGGCATCTCCACTTTGTTGTTGACTTCTTTTCCTTTTCGCAAGGTCATGACTGCTTTGACTTCTCCATGCTGCTGTGGTAAACTGGTACTTGCTTCATGTACTCCTTTAGGATTAGGCACTGGTTGACTTGGAAATTTACCTTTCTCAACAGTCATTGCTAAAGTCTGAACTGAAGAAGCAAGTTGTCCCACCATCTTTTCGAGGCTTGAAACTGATTGAGCTTGTGAATTGAAGCCTGCTCTCAACTCATTTCGTAGTCCATCAATGGTGCGGTTCTGTTGCTCAATTGTAGAGTGAGTAACATTCTTGAGATTCTGGAATGAATCCTCCCATGGTCTGGGCTGAGTGTAGTTTTGGTTCTGATTGTATGGTCTAAATGGGGGCTGAGAGGCTTGAGGAACTTGAGGAATTGGTTGCATTGGTGGAGCTGGAGCTGGAGCTGCTGGTCCATTCTGTTGGAATCCTTGAGACCATGAAAAATTGGGGTGGTCTCTCCATCCAGGGTTATATGTGTTGGAGTATGGGTTGTAATTAGATGGTTTTCTCATTATACCTATGGCATTAGCTTGATCTGAGTATGAGTCATGGTCATGTTGTTCTGTTGATTTAGCAGTCGATAACGATGTTATTTGTCGAGCAAGACCTTCAACCATTTCCTTGACTTCTTTGATTCCCGAAGTTGACTCGCCAATTTGAACCTCATTCACTCCTTTAATCCTTCTGGTATTCCTGAGTGATCGACTCCGTTGTTGGGAATTGTCCGCTTGTCGCTGGAAAAATTCCCAAATCTCTGATGCACTTTTTGACATTAGCTCTCTTCCACTTGTTGCCATTAGCCATTCTTGCACATTCGGCAATAATCCCTCCAAAACGTATTGGCACTGATGCCATTTCTCATACCCATGATGTGGACACTTCAAGAGTAGCCCATTAAATCGCTCCCATGTCTCGAAAAATTGCTCGTCCTCTCTATGAGTAAACTCTGAAATTTCCCTGCGAATAGCATTGGTTTTATGTACTGGGAAATATTTATTCAAAAATTTCGTTACCATTTGTTCCCATGATGCAATGCTATTAGCAGGTAATGTATTAAGCCATGAACGAGCTCTATCCTTTAAAGAAAATGGGAATAATCTGAGTTTAACATCATCATCTGAAAAATTCTCATATTTAAATGTTTGACAAATGGCATGAAAATCATTCAAATGATTATATGGGTCCTCATTTTCTAGGCCATAAAATATGGGGAGACAATTTAGCACACTAGGTTTTAATTCAAAGCTCCTAGCAGCTACATTTGGGTATCTTATGCATGATGTGTCAAATTAGCTAAGGGACTAAAATAGTCCTTAAATGGCCTCTCCTTAAATTAGCTAAGCTACATTTGTGTGCGAAGTGTTTTTTCTAGTTCAAGGTCTATAGGTTCAAGATTAGGTAATAATGACCTACGACCATGCATGCAAAACAAATAAAATAAAAATAATGATGGGAACAAAACAAATAAAAATAAAGAAGAGGGAGAAATTACAAGACTAACCTTATTGTGCTGTTACAATCTTTCTATAAAAACACACTAAAACAAATATGTGAAATAAATTAACTACAAGTAAATTAATAAAAAAATTACAAAGAAAATAAATTGAAAATTACATCACAGAATTTTAAAGAAGAGAAAAAAATAAAATTCTTAACTCAAAATGTAAATTCACTCTTTTTTTTCTTTTTTTAATTAAAAAAATTACAAGAAAACAATTAAAAAAATTATTCATAAAAAATAATTCTATGAATTAAAATTACTTACTTCCCCGGCAACGGCGCCAAAAACTTGTTGTGCAAATTTTAATGTACTCGCAAGCGCACGAATCTATTGTAGTGTAGATCAATGGTGATGAGTGTCGATCCCACGAGGAGGTGGATTTTAATTATATATAGAATTAATTTTGTAAATGGGTGGTTGGATTTATGGTGGAAATGATTTAAAATATGCTAAAATTTAAATAATAATGGCGAGAATAAATTCTCAAATTGGAATTGCAATTGAGAGAATAAATTGAAGAGAATTCTATTGAGATGACGTACTTGGGTATCTGGATCTGTATCAACATGCATCATGGGCTAAATAATCCGTATTAATGCCAATTAAATCATGAGAGGGGAATCCACACCTCATGAACCACACTCTAATCAATATAGTGCTAAGCGCTTATCGTGACAAATAATAATGACCTTGTACTAGAGAGCCGGTGAAACCAAGGTGGTACTAGACAAGATTAATATTATTTGTCGACGAGAAGTCAAAACATCCACAAAAACTAGAGGGGAAGAGAAAATAAATTTACCAAATTAAGCACAAGACACATGTTGAGACTTCACCTTCAATCCAAGCTTGAAAGAAAATTAGCCACTCATAATTGAACTAGGGGCAAAATGAAAATTTATTAAAATACGAAGAAAATACAAGATAGAGAGGGAATTACAGAAAATGGATCCCAAAAATGGATTCAGATATATCCAATTAGGGGGGGGAGGCCACCTTTTTATAGATACATGGAGTAAATCATGGCCATCGAATTAAAAACAGTTTAGACGCTCAGGATTGCGCCACGTCATCAGTCAACAGTCCACGGTTTGACCACGCGGATGAACAGTAAAACTGTTTGACCCGGATGAACAGTAATGCGGTTTGGTTGAAAATAATCATGTGTAATACATGCACCGTACGCGAGATTTTTCGTCCACTGATATGCTGCCACGTCATCATCAACAGTACATAAGAATTTTAGTCCAACAGGATCGTGACATCTCATCAGTCAATGTCACATCATCGGTCAATGCCACATCATCGATCCTTCTACGTGAACAGTGCCGTGAACATTACCGTACACGTGAATAGTACCGTACATGTGAATAGTATCGTACATGTGAATAGTGTCATTTTTCTTTTTATGCTCCTCTTAAGGTTTTCGACCGTCCGGAGTTCAAAAGTGATGTCTGTTTTACCGTCTGATCTCTCCTTTATTGTAAAATGACTATAATGCCCCTAAAATACATAAAATACTTAATTAAAATAAAACACACATAATTAAATTACAAGAAGCTTAAATACATGAAAGTAAAGGTTGTTAGTAAGACTTGAAATGTAAAATGATGATTTTCTCCTTTATAAATATACATTTTCTAATACTCAACAGCTGCCATGGTCATCTGTTGCAATAATCCTAAGATATTGTATTCAGACATACCATCAATGTTCCACTCATAGACTGAAGATGCATTAAACCGAGATTGATTTAAGACACTTGGTCTATTATTTATTGCTAGATCCGGTGGAGTCTTGACAGTAGGAAGGGCTAATTCCCAATGAATTTTGTTGGCTTTAGGGATAGATTCTTCTTTGAAAGCTTCTAAATCAGAAGAGGCTATGGACAATTGGTCCTGTTCTAATACTCCAATCTTGCTAGATTGAGGAGTATTAGGGGCTATTTGAACTTTGCTAGATGAGGAAGAAGCTTCTATCTTATCTAGTTGTTCTCTAATGGCTTTAGCAAAATCTGATTGTGACTCTTGAACAAGCTTTTGACTAGTTTTCGAAACCTAAAAAAGTTTGAAAATAGGTTCCTTAAGTTTTTTGTCATAATCCGATTTTGATGGAATAGGAGATACAGAGAAAACAGCTATAGTTGACTTATGAAAATGGTTTTCTATTCTAGTCAATTGCTTTCCTATCGTATTTAAGTTAGTATTACATAAATTATTCTGTTGAATAATATTACTTAAATTCACATCAAAATCATTTGGCTTTGGGATTTTGTAAGGTGAGGCTCTAATCTCTACAGGAGGTTCACCATGTTCTATGATCAGACTCCTAAGAGGAGGATGCTCAGATTCAATAGTTCTATTACCATCAGAAAGATTTCATTCAGAGATTTTCTTCCTAATGGTAATAGGGTTTGACTCTTTAAAAGGATAAGAAATGATGTTATTCGAAGAATATATTTCGAACCAATCAAAAACCAATATATGAACTTTATGTGAATTTATAAATTCATAGTAAATCTCTTGAATTTCTTTTCTTTGATTTAAAAAATGTTTAAAAAACCAAAGTCTTTTTTCTTTATTATTATCTGAATAAAAATCATTGTGAAGAAGAGTTTTATCCAGTTCAAAATTCTTTTCAATGACATTTATGACATTTTCTGTGACTGCAGAAAATGTTGGAGAAGTCGGAGGAGAAGGTTCCTTCTCTTCCTGTCTTTGTCCATGTTGACTGCTAGTGTAGATTGGATAGGGAACACTAGTGGTATAGTCAACAGAATGTATAGAGGATCTAGGTATATATGAGGTGGAGAACCTAGGTTGGTTTATTACAGAAGGGATTTTTGAAAATTTTCTTTCTAGTGAAGGAATACTCTGGGAAGAGTCTTTATCGGAGAATCTAGAAGATGTAGATCTCCTAAAGGACAATTTGACTTTACCATCGGAATAGTGAGTCACATTTTACAACTCTGTATTGGGCTCAAGTTGTTTCGGAATCACTGGTGCAGTGGCTCCTTCAAGAATCCACTCATCTAAAAGATTGATATCTTTCCATTGGATCGGTTTTGGAATGACAGTATTTGCTTTAGCAATTGAAGATTATAATTAATTTTGTAATATGGTCCAGCCCTTGTGTGTTAAATTAGCACTCAAAAACCACTTTACAATAGGCATTAAAAGAACATTATAACGTCATTGCTGATGAGTTCTAGTGAAGATATTAAGTTAAGGCCACAAAAATCGAAATGTATGTAGCTTCGTTTGTTTTTTGTTTTTGATTTTTTTGGGGGCAAATGCTTGGCTTAGTTTACTTTTTCGTTTTTGATATTTTATTGGCTTTATTGTGTGGCATGTTCTTGTTTTCTTTTGATTTTCGGTTTTTTGTTGTTATAGGATTTGATGACGATGTACATGTACGAAGATTATGTAATAAAATGCTTTTGAGTTTTGATAAATTGTGGTGGGTTTAATTTACTTGGTCAATTGATATTTGTTAGCATTGTTGTTAACAATTTACTTGGTTAATTAACAATTTTTGTCGAAGTCTGATGAAGAGAAATATTACACATATGTAAATAAAAGAAACTAAAGTTTATTTCAACAGCTAAGAATGAGATACGCATAAGAAATTAATCGATTAATTTAAAATAATTTTCAACTGAGATTTGAATTTTAAAATTACATACACAAAAATGCCCAATTTAAAAAAAAGAAAATACTAACAATAAAATATTCCAGTCGTAGTCATCATCAAAAACAGATTTACTATATATTCGAGCATAAGGTATATGGGTTAACAAGTCCCAATATCGTCCTCCATTCTTTCTGCACTTCTCTTTTATCAACGGACAGCGATAGATACTTAATTCCAAAAGTGAGGAAGGCAGGCCCTTCTTCGGAAAGTATTTGAGCTTGGGACACATCCAGAGATACAATTCAGTGAGGTTTTGAAGATCAACAATTGAAGAAGATAGGCGTTCCAGATTTGGAAAGCCGTAAATGGTCACCGATGTTAGAGAGGCAGAAAGAGGAAGCGCGGTCCCCAATCTTATGTCCTCCGGTGGGAACGACACCATGTCATCATCCTTCGATTGAGAGATGTCGCAGAGAGGAGAATCTGTGAAATCCCCGGCCCCGCTGAATCATTGACTTCCAAATCTCCATATTATCCCGAATCCCAAGTAAATGAAGGTTGGTGGGAAGGCCATCTTCTTCAAGGCTTGGAAGCTCACCTCCCATTCTTGTTAATTCTTGAAGAGAGGTCAGATTGTGCAATCCCTTGGGTAAGGCCTCTAGTCTCTTACAATCAAGTATCGTCAGCCTCGTGAGTTTCGTACAAGGCAATCCCCCTTCGGGAAAGGACACCAGATTTCCACACCTCCCAATACTAATCTCTTGAAGCTGGCGGACATTATGTAAACCACTCGGTAAAATTTTCAGATTTTCACACCATAAAATACTGATTTTTTCAAGAGATGTGTTGTTGTCAACCTTTCTGCTATTGACTCCACCTTTGAACATTCCCAAACAGAAAGGGACTTAAGAGACGGAGGTAGATTGCCAACTTCAAGGGACTCAAACGTGGCAGGTAACTCGTTTTTTGAAAATATACATGTCAGTGATGGACAACTACAAATATACAAGTGCTCAATAAGATATGAGGTGTACCTTCTTCTGCTGCTGCTCCTCTGGATGCCGTCTTCCACTGTCAAAGTCCTTATATTGTTACAATTCTGGATGTCCAACTGCTTAAGGCTCGATGGTAGCTAGACTCCAGCAATATGTGTCAACGAATGGCAATCCCGAATCTTCAAGATCTCGAGAGAGGAATTAGTGGCGCACATCCATGCCTCTGGTAACGATTTCAGTAACAGAGTAAAGGATTTGGAGAAAATGAACTCCACACTTTTCCATTGATTGTAAGACTTTATATACAGCAGCAATACACATAACAACTTTGCCTATTTTAAAGAGATAAGATAACATAACGATATACTTTACATTTGAATTAGTTTGAATGAGTAAACTAGATAGGTTCTAAGAGGAGAATCTGCTGACATGCCCCCTCAAGATGGACCTCGGGAGAGCAATCCAATCTTGTCCTTGAGTTGAAGAAATCGTGGTCTTGGCAGGGCTTTGGTAAGAGCATCCGCCAACTGGTCAGCTAACGAAACATGTGCTACTCGATGACACCACTTTGAACCTGCTCCCTAATGAAATGAAAATCAATTGCGACATGTTTCATTCTTGAATGAAACACTGGATTTGAACAGAGTTGCGTTGCGCCTATGTTGTCACAATAAATAACAGGGCAAGAAGACACCTTAATGTTCAAATCTGTCAATAAAGAATAAATCCAATTTACTTCAGCAATGGTGTTTGCAACGGATCTATATTCTGCCTCAGTGCTAGATCTGGCCACAGTTCTTTGTTTCTTGGAGCTCCAAGATACAGGATTACGACCAAGATAGATTATATAGGCTCCTGTAGATGAAAAATCATCTTTGTTTCCTCCCCAATCCACATCAGCAAATGCATGCAAATCAAAACCAGTGTTGCAATATAGTTGGATACCATCATTAATAGTACCTGATAAGTAGCGCAGCAACCTTTTAACATATGTCCAGTGGTCTGTAGTCGGTCGGTGCATGTATTGTGACAGGCAATTAACAATAAAAGCAATGTCGGGTCGGCTGATGAGGAGATATTGAAGACTGCCTACCACGGTTCTGTATTCAGTAGCATCCGATAATGTGGTACCATGGTGCAGACATAACTGAGCATTGGTTGGGAGAGGTGTGAGTACCGGTTTTGCTTCTAGCATTTTCGTCTTTTCTAGCAACTCCAATATATATCGTCGTTGCGACATGATTAGGCCCTTTGAATTTGGAACTATCTCAATGCCCAAGAAGTATGATAACGATCCAAGATCTTTGAGTGAGAATTTCTTGGCAAGGATGGCTACAAACTCAGTAATCTTGTTAGGCTTATCACCCGTGAGGATTAAATTATCCACATATACAATAAGATAAAGAACACAGTGGCCATCATTAAATACAAAAATAGAGGTATCCGCAAAGGAATTTTTTAACCCAAACTGTAAGAGAAAAGTTTTAAGTTCATGATACCACGCCCGCGGAGCCTGTTTTAGTCCATAGATGGCTTTCCTGAGTTTGCAGACATAATCTGACTTGCCGTTGTCAATGAATCCTCTAGGCTGCACCATATACACATCTTCATACAAACGCCCTTGAAGAAAGGCATTATTCACATCTAGTTGTCGCAGTGGCCAGCCTTGACTAACAGCAATGCTCAAGACAATTCGTATTGTAGTTGGTTTTACTACAGGACTGAAGGTGTCATGAAAATCAACTCCTGGTCTCTGATGAAATCCTTTTGCAACCAAACGGGCTTTGTACCTGTCAACAGAACCATCAGACTTATTTTTGATTCTATAAATCCATTTACATCCAACAAGATTGTAATGTGGAGATGTGGGGACCAATTCCCAGGTTCCATTTGTCACTAAAGCATTAAACTCATCTGACATGGCTTGGCGCCATTTGGGCTCTTTGAGAGCTTGATTGACTGTGGTTGGTTCAATTTCGTCAGATTTGGCCAGTTGAGCATGGAGATTCATTTTTTGAAGAGGTTTGTGGATGTTGTTTTTGGCTCGTGTGGTCATGATATGAGAGGATAGGTTTGTGGAGAGAGTTGGTGTCTCAGGATTTGCACAAGAAAGTTGATGAGGGTCTTCCACGGTAGATAGCGTATTGAGTGACGGTGGAAAAGATGTTGGTATGTGTATCGGGGAAGGAAACCACATAGTAATGGTATTGGAGTGAGTTCTAGACGCTTCTGGTTTAAGATGCTTAATAGGATAAATATTTTCGACAAACTTTACATGTCTAGACACATAGACTATTGAAGTGTTGGGATCAAGACAAAAATAAGCACTTTGAGTATTCGAATAACCTAAGAACACACATGGTTTAGAGTTGGACTCTAGATTGTAAGAGTTATATGGTTTTAACCATGGATAACACAAGCATCCAAATATCTTAAGTTTGGTATAATTGGGTGGCGATTTAAAAAGTTTTTCGCATGGGGTTTGAAGGTGTATAATTGGTGTTGGCATCCTATTTATCAAGTAAACGGCTGTTGCAAAAGCATATGGCCAATAAGATAATAGAATAGAGGCATGGGTTAAGAGTGCCAAACCCGTTTCTACAATGTGTAGATGTCTTCGTTCGGACATGCCGTTGTGTTCAGGAGTATGTGGTAGAGTGGTAAGATGAGCTATGCCATTCTTGGATAGAAAATTGGTTAGAGTCATAAATTCACCACCATTATCAGAAAATAATATTTTGATGGTATGATCAAAGTGCTTTTCAACAATGGCTTTGAACTTGATAAATATTTCTTTCACGTCAAATTTATGTTTTAGTGGATAAAACCATATGTACCTTGTATATTGATCCACAAATATGACATAATATTTATAATTATCAATGGAAACCACAGGTGATGTCCAAACATCACTGTAAATGACTTCAAGGGGATGGGACGATTTTATTGTTGACTGTGAAAAGGACAACTTGTGACTTTTATTTGTTAGACACGCATTACAATCAAAAGAAGAAGATGTTAAACTCAATTTATTGGAAAAGAGAATTTGCTTAAGAATAGAAGCAGATGGGTGTCCTAGCCTATGATGACAATCATGAGAAGTGGTTTTGATACTGGAAAAGGCAAGAATAGGACTGGAATGTGGCCACTCATATACACCATCTTTAGTTTGGCCCCTCAACAGTGTGTTCCATGTGCTGAGATCCTTCACAGAAAAAGTATTAGGTAAGAACTCAATAGCAGCATTATTGGTATTGCAAAATTGATGAATTGAAATAAGATTTCGTTTCATGCTTGGTACACAGAGAACATTATTTAGTTGAAATTTTTTATGAGAAGAGGTAAGAGTGGTTGAACCAGTGTGAGTTATCGGTAACTCAGTGCCATCCCCAATCATCATGTCATCGTGTCCGTCATATGGATTGTGCAAAGAAAGGTGCTGCATGTCAGATGTGACGTGGTGGGATGCACCACTGTCAAGAAGCCAATTTTGACTGTTGTGTGTTGCTGCTGCATAATTGGCTTTGGGCTGCCATGGAGTGGTTGTGCTGGTGTTGGTAGGCTGGATTGGTTGCAACTTGTAAGATGGACACTTTTTGGCCGTATGTCCTTGAATCCTGCAGAGTTGGCAAAAGCCAAGGTAGGGACGTTGCTGTCGATTCAAATTGTTTTGAGATTGTCCTGGATTCCGATTGGTGGTGGTTGAACTTTGGTTGGCATAGTTGTTGCTATTACGCCAGTTGTTATTGGTGCGAGTTGAAACATGAGCAGTGATGGGAAAGACAGTTTGTGGTTTGGTGATGTTGAGTGTGGCTTCAAAGTTGAGGAGTTTTTCATGGAGTTCGTCAAAGGAGATCGGAGTATCTCGTGCTTGAACAGCTCTGACTAACTCTTTGTAGTCATCACCAAGTGTATCTAGGATCTTATCGGTGAGGTCATCGTTATCAAATGGTGACCCAAGTAGAACCAACTCATCAGCTCTTGCCTTCACATTTTGCAGAAATTCAGTAATTGATTCAGGTCCTTTAGTCATTTGTTTGATTTGATTTTTGACTTGCTTGATTCGACCACGTGAGGGTTTGGCATATGTGTTGGCAAGTGTAGCCCAAGCTTCTTGTGATGTTTTGGTAGTAGCAATAAACGGGATTATAGAGGGAGAGATTGATCCAATGATTGCATTTAAAATCAATTGGTCTTGTCGAATCCAGAGAGTATATGCAGGATTTGGGGATGTGGTGTTGTTGGCTGTTACAGTTGCAGATGGGCATGGTTTAGAGCCATCTATATATCCGAGAAGATCATAGCCAACGAAAAGTGTTTGGAACTGTAACTTCCAAGATAGGTAATTGGTGGTAGTTAATTTGAGAGGAGTTTGAGCTGTAATATTGATCGTAATGAGAGTGTTGTTGGGATCATTGGTGTTTCGGACAGTAGTGTTGGAATGATTGCTTGCCATTGAAAAAAAAAAAATCAGTAGAACGAGCGAGAAGAGAAAAGAAAAATGAAGAGCTTTAATGCTCTGATACCATAACAGAGTAAAGGATTTGGAGAGAATGAACTGCACACTTTTCCATTGATTGTAAGACTTTATATACAGCAATACACATAACAACTTTACCCATTTTAAAGAGATAAGATAACATAACGATATACTTTACATTTAAATTAGTCTAGATAGGTTCTAAGAGGAGAATCTGCTGACATTCAGTGCGTCACATTCGGTAATCTCAATTTCTTCAACTTGGAAGGCAGAGCAACCTCAGGAAAGGAAGCAAGGGAACTGCACTTGTAGATTTCTATCTCTCTCAAGGAACTGAGGCTGAGCGATGATTGTGGCAGCTTCACAAGGCCTTGGCAGCCGCTCAATGTTAGATATTCAAGTCTGCATGACAACTAGCAGAGCTGCTGTTGTTGGTCTTTCTCTTCCTCCGCCACCAAGGATTGAAGTTTGGGACAGCTTGCAATCGTCAGTCTTTTGAGAGAGCTAATGTCTTGCAGTAATCCGTTATGACTCTTCCAAATATATGTATGCTCTTTCATATCATTTATCTCCAATTCTTCCAATTTTGGCAGTTGCGGCTTTAATGGCCCTGCGAGAAGCACTTGATTTGATGCATCTCTACAACCCACTGAATTCTGAGATCCGAGATGACCAGTTGCACTTTCCCACACAACCTTTTTACATCCACCAATCTGTAATTTGCAAAGAGCTGGAAGACTCGAAACTGAAACTGACAATTCTTCACATCCTTCAATAACAAGCATCTCCAGTGCAGGAAGGTGCTCTGGAAATGTTCCTTTCAATTTAGAACATCTTAAAATGTGAAGCTCTCTCAATTTAGGAAACCCTTCAACAACTCCTTGACTGGATCCATGGGAAATCCAGTCTTCTCATTCTCGCATGTTTTCAAAAAGAAGAGTCTCCAAGCATGGAAAAGGAATTGGAGGATCATTCCCATAGAACTCTGAACCCAACCTCTTTACTCTGCTCATTCCACATACTGCAAGATGCTTTAGAGAGGGTAGTTGCCCGACTGACGGCAGGGCAGTACACATGTCACAATCTTCAAATTTTAGGGTCACCAAATTTCACAATGAGGAATCTCCTAACCAAGTTGGAAATTTCATACCTCCATAGCCTTTGATACAAAATTGCTCCAGATTTGTATGAGGTTTTAGCATGTCAAGCACATCCTTTTCAGTTTCTGCCTCCCTTGAAGATGAGCCATCGGTACTGAGTGTCCATCGAAGCAATAATTCTCTAAGATTCTTCTTTCCATCCAATTGAGCCTCCTTCGCATCACCAACGTCTTTTACATTCTCCAATTTTGAAATGCAAAGTGTCCCATGAAGGTGTGTCAACAACTTTAGCTCTCGTAACCCGGAACCACTGCCTTTTCCCACAACAAAATTACACAACGTCTGAAGACAAGTCAACCTACCAATTCCTACTGGCATTTCCTCTAAAGAATCTGTATTTGAATTCTTAAGATGATCCAATTTGACGAGATTTCCCCTGTCTGCACACAACTTCTTCAGTTTCCGACAGTCCTCCAACAGAAGGGAGTGCAAATTGTAAAGCTTGTTGACTGATTCAGGCAGAGCTCCAATCTAAATACCTCAAATCACCGATTGAATCCGGTAGCTCAGGGATGCGGTATCCACGCAGAGAGAAGGCCCTCAAGCGTTGGAGTTTGAACAACTTAGGAAGAATGCTATAAGCCAAGTGTCCACGCGAACTATTTGACAACGTTACTGGTAAAAAAGTTCGCAAATGTTGGAAATCGTACAAGTCCTCAAACCTTTTAACGCCATCACAATATTCAGGAATATACGACAGATGACGAAGATTTTCGGAAAAACTTTGCTGCTTGTCAACCTCTGAAGTATACTCCATTGTGAAGTATATCTCCCCCGCAGCCCAACGGGCAAGGTCATTGATAAGATCGTGCATCACAAATCGTGATATACTGTTGCTTGATTGCTGGAAAAAAGATCTTGCACGTAGCTCTCGAAAGAACTTTCGACCTAGATCTTCACTAGGATTCCCGCTCTCTCCGTGATCCAAGAGACCCACAGCACACCATAATAAAATTATCTCCTCCTCTTCAAATTCATAATCCTTTGGAAACAATGAGCAGTATGCAAAGCATTGTTTCAAAGGTGCCGAAAGATAATAGTAGCTCACTCTAAGCGCAGGTATAATGTCACATCTCTCTTCTGGTAAATCCCATATCTTGCAACTGAGCACATCTTCCCAATCACTTCGGTCACGTTTACCACGTAAGAGTCCACCAAGAGTTTTCGCAGCTAAGGGTAAGCCGTTGCATTTGATCACTATATTCTTGCCAATGTCCTCCAATGACTTATGTGAACTGAAATCTGTTGTCCCCAAAGAGTGCTGAGCGAACACAGACAGACAGTCCTCAGTTGACAGGCTTTTGAGTTCATAAGCTTGATCCAGGCTCATGATTTTGGCAACCTCTTCATTGCGAGTGGTGACAACAATCTTACTTCCCTGTGCGCCAGCTTGAAATGGAAGGCTGAGGTGAACCCAATCAGTGTAATTCTCATTCCAAACGTCATCTAAAACAAGCAAAAATTTCTTTCCAAATAGTTGTTTCTTTAGCTCCTCTTGAAGCTTATTCAAGTCGTGATTATCCACATTCTGGTCACTAGCAATTGAAAGTAGGATTGATTTTGTAAGCCTGCTAACATCAAAATCATCGGAGACGCAAGTCCATGCCTTGAGATTAAAATGATCCTCCACCTGCTTATCATTGTAGACAAGCTGAGCAAGAGTGGTTTTACCCAGCCCGCCCATACCTATAATAGGAATAACAGAGAATCCACCATCCTTTCTTGAATCATCCTTTAACAACAATTCAACAATTTCCTTCTTTTATGTTTTCCTGCCATATACTTTGGCTTCCTCCACCAAAGAGGTTGTCTCTTGCCTTTGCCTGGCTTTTTTGGACCCCTCAGCTGAACTTTTTATCAAATTCAGCGAGCGTATTCCTTCTTCAATATCTTGAAATCTGCCGTTGATCCCTTTGATTTTGGACATCACGTAGTAATCGCACTCAATCGAGTGTTGAGTAAAAGTGGTGCAGCAAGTAGGAATGAGCTTCCAAAACTTACTCTTCGTGCTTGTACGACTGCTGCTGGGTTGATCATGAGCAGCAGCTGGTTCTCCATTTCCAAGCAGCAACTTCCGCCGGAAAGCCTCAGTTTGGAACTCATCCAACAAGTCTTCAACGTCATAAACCAAGTTCTGAAGCTTGCCAAGCCACAACTTCACAGCAGCATCAGTCGTCTTCTTCTCCTCAGCATCATCAAGCACCTCCTTGATCGTCACCAACTTATTCTTCCACTTCACTAGATCTGCTTGGATTCGACCTCGGCGTGCAAACAACCGAACCCCCTCTGAAGCTAACTTATTGATTAGCATCTCAACGGACGCCGTAAGGATTGCCTCTCCGATGATTGACATTTTTTCTTTCTTTTTTCTTTTTTTGGGTTTTTTTGGACAAAGGAAAAAAACTGAATTATGAGTTTGTGGAAAGCAAAATGAGAAAAGTGAATAAGCAGAATGAGTTTGTGATTGTGTCTAGCAAGCCTAGAAATCAAGAAAAAACCCACCATAAAAGTGAAAAGTAAAACGGTGCCCACCACAAATATAAAATCAGAGGAGCACAGAGATTAAAAAAAAAATCAAACATGTAATGATTTGTGAAGTTATTAGCGAGTTGTAAAAATCAAACATGCGTCTTCTTCCTCTGAGTGTTTTTTTTTTTCTTTTTCAAAAGGGATGGTGGCGTTGGGTTGTTTGCAATGTTAATTGCGTGGGTCTATTTGTTTTGAGCGCTGATGTTTGCCCCGGGTCAAATTTCGGATCAAACCCCCCAAAAATACAAAACGGCGTCGTTTTGTTTTTTATTTTTTATTTTTTTTCTTCAACGTTTTCTTATTTGCGTCGTTTTATTTTTTTTTCTTTTTCGTTTCTTCTTTTTTTTTTTCGTTTCTTCCATCCTCGACCGAGATCCACAGCAGGTGATCGACAGCAGAACGGGATCTACAGCAGAACGCTCCATCCTATTCGTCTTAAACTGAACTGAAGAAAGTGATTAACAAAGTTTTCCAACTCATTAAACTTGTTTAGGCCTTTGCCGCTTTGGTAATGTAATGGCTACCGATTAGAATCCAACGACATAACTACAAACCATGACACTGCGCTTGATTTTGCAAAATATCGATTAAGAACCAGTAACTTTAAATCCAATGACCGTTAAGAGTTTGAAATTCGTACCCAAGCCCGCCTCCACTTTCGTATGTGAAAGAGGTCTTGCTTTATGAGACTGAAACCTTCTTTTCTTTCTTAGATTGGAAGGCGAATGAGATCAAAAAGGCCATCATTGGGGCAAACAATGCAATAGTTTCGGTTAGAGCAAAGCCCAAAATGGGATAACCAAACGATTGTTTAGCCAATGATGGATTTCGTGCCACCGAATGGATCAAAGAACTGAACACGTTTCCAATACCGACAGCAGCTCCCGCTGAAGCAATTGTAGCAGCTCCGGCACCCATTAATTTTGCACCTTCTAACATCTCGAGTTGAGAATTCTCGTCACGCTTTTTCATTCACGATTTTTTGTTATGGATTTCTCGTCGATTCTTCCACTCGTTCCTTTTCTCTTGGGCATCGTACTTGGTTTGCCCACGTCTTTTCGATCTTGTACCCACGGCACTGAACACCAACCCAATCTTGACGGAAAAAAAAAAGAAAAAATGTGCGCAACTGCATCAACAATGTCTTCTTCTTGCCGCAAAGGAAATGCACGAGTGAAAGACTCTTTCATAATTCTGAAAGATTTCTTTTTCGTAGAAAAATGAAACAACCTTATTCAAGCTTAACAGCTTAAGACAAAGAGGATGAAGAGAAAAGCAGCTGTTAAGTCAAACGAAGAGGAAGAGAGACGCAGAGATTGTATTTTTATTTTATAAATGATAAGTGAAACGGTAACTATTTGGAGAAGTGAAAAAGAAAAAAACTAAACAGATGTGACCCGAAATTTGATCCGGACAAACATCATTTTCTGCTATTTACCCCGGGTCAAACCCCGGGTCAAGCCCCGAAAATTAATAGAAACGACGTCGTTTTGTGAACTTTTTTTTTTTTTTCCCTCCCAATCGTGTAAAACGACCCCGTTTTGTGATTTGCATTACAACACTTCGAATTTTCTTCGATTGGCTTTCCCTTTGAATTTCTGTTTCACCACAGAACCCCAACGATAGAACCCAACTGCAGGATCTCTAAACTGTTATCTTCCTTCCAAACGATAGGATTTGGCTTAGATAAAGCAAAAACTTAAATAAAGATGAGTTTCAACATTTGAACTTCGGATTTATAGTGGCTACGAAGATTTCTTGACAGAGGATTTGAGTAAGGTAAGGTGTTGTCATCTTCGGCTTCCAATTCAATTAAATAACAAGGATTGAAATTCTTGCCAAATTCATAGAGAAGAGAGAATAAAATATATTCACCTTGCTCGTATTAATAATAGAAGAAGAAATTAAGCAATAATTCACCTTACTTGTAATAGTCTAATAGAAGAAAGGAGAAATTAAGCCTTTATTTGCCATTTCTTCCCACAGATTTCTTATACTTTTGATAACTGCAGCTATCCACAACAAGTAGTAGCCTATAATTAGAGAAGAAGAAGAAGGAAAGAAGTTTAAGAAAGCTGTGGTCGTGGCTGGGCAAACGGTGCTTTCGATGGTGGCTGTGAAAGGGAATAAGGAAAGAAAAAGGAAAAAAAGGAAGGAAAGAAGGTCAAGGGATTTGATGCCAAGGCCAAACGATGCGTTCCATGGCTGTGGAAGGGAAAAGGGTTTAATTCCAAACGGTGCATTTTGGAATTAGTTAAACGGTGCGTTTTGTTCTGGGATTTCATTCGGGGCTTAAGTTGGGGCAAGTAGCATTTTCCTTTTCCATTTATTTTTGTTTTAACTTTATTAATTAATTAATGAAGCGTAATAATTTGTAAAGAACACGGGCATCATATTATTGGGAGGTATTGCGCTTAATATTCTTAATTTCTTATAAGAAGAATTTGTAAGATTTATTAATTTTGATGAAAATGTGTCGTTATTAAGTTATTATTTAATTCATTAACTTAAGGTATTAATATTCACTAATTGTGGTACTGGTGAATTTACTTAACTTATCATTATTTGTAATTAAAGAATAAAATTTAATTAATTTATTAAAAAAATTAATTTTAATTCTTAAGATTTGATTTCCCTCTCTTTATTTTTTGACGTTACTAAAGAGTCAATAAAAAACTAAATAAATGTCATCAAATGCTTGTATCTCATTCAAATTGGTAATATTTGTTTGGTATTTCATCTCAACGGAACGAAGGAACGACAGAAAACCCGTTCCCTCATCAAAATTTTCTTTTTCTTTTGTGAGACCGATAATAAATAATAAAATATTTTTTGTGGGACCGATTATAAATAGTAAATTAAAGCAGGGACGACAGAAAACGCGTTCCCTCCTCCAATTTTTCTTTTGTGGGACCGATAACAAATAATACAATATTCTTTTATGGGACCGACTACAGGTACTAAAATAAAAAATAAAAAAAAAATGAAAAAAAGGATAGTGTGCAATTTTTCTTTTAATAATTTAGAAATTCACCAATCACCTTGTTATCAGATTCAATGAATGTAAAAACTCACCTCGACATTTGTACTTTGTAGGGTCAAGCAACATTAATCCAGCTGTCCGGGTAAATGCTGAATAAAGTGGAAAATGGAATATATCTACTACGAACTTTCCCTTTATAAATCTTCAAACTCATAAACCATGTTAAAATGAAAAACGTTTCTCTCTTTTTCTCACCCTTTCTGCCGTAAAACTACTTTATTGATTGAATTAATTTCCATGCTAAATCGAAGACTTAAAAGTACGATATATTTTTTATAATAATCTCAATGGAATTTCTCCTGTCATATTACGTTACTGTAGTGTTAAAATAAATTATAATAAAATTTTAGCTGAACATAAATTCGACTCATTTATTAAATATATATACTTCATAAAATAATAATGATATAGACCCAACTCAAATGGAGAAATCTATGTTGCAGATTCTGTGCGCCCAGTACATGCACCACACTTGTCCTGTACATGGAGAAAAAGCATGCAAATGCTTTTACAGATTCAGCTTTAGCCAGCTACCCACAATAACTATACAAAATATATAAATTTATAATTTATGCGGTTATTGTGAAATGTGTATTTTGATAGCTGACTAAAGCAGAATCTGTAAGTTACAGAGTCTGTAACTTAGCCTGCTCCATGTGAAAACAAAAAAGTCCTGCCACCAATAATTCAGCAAGCTTCACTTTATTACACGAAGGTGAAAGTAAAAAGCCAAAAACAGCCCCCACCACCATCAATAATTTAGTAAGCTTCACATGCTAGTGCCTGTCTGCTTGACGAACTGCGCACAGCACATGGGTGGACCAAGCATCAGTGTCCAGCGAAAAGAATCTACCTTTAGGTGTTGCTTCCTATTCAGTACATGCATAGATAATGTACATCGACCTGGAATTAAGAAAATCGAAGTAGAAATTAAAACTTACTTTTTTAGATATGGCTCATATATATTACAAGTATCAAGATTTGATTAGAGTTCACATATTTACAATGTGTCTAGTTTTAATTGAGAGATAAACTAATCATTTATAATCAGATTTTTCTAAATGATTGAATAATGATATTAATTATTGATATTTACAAAATTTCTAAGAAGTATAACTAATACGTTGGGATATGTATTTGTACAGAATGGCAAACATAACGAATAGTAATAAAAATGGTGGAACTTTAATATGATGAAAAAAAGTAAATTGTAGAAAATTAATATATAATTTAAGGTACGTTACAAATATCACTTTTCTTCAGATATTATTTAACCCCACTAATTGAGTGAATGCACATGAGTTAAGCAAATATGCCTCTAGAATATAATGAAACGCTTCTTTATTTGCTTGTGTTGTACATTGACAAAAGTAAATCTGAATATTCCTTATTGTAAAAAAATAAAAAAAAAAGTATTGAATATTTGATGAATAAAAGAAATAGATATTATTAGATGAAATTCATTTTAAGAAATAGGGTTACAAAAAGCGTGGTGTAATATCATTTTATTAATGTGTAAATATCATAAATATGACATCTATTTACAGATATATTTATGCTCTTTTATTTAAGTTATCATCTTTCATAATGCCCTTCATTCATATCCATTAGATCAAGCAACCTAATCCCCACTAACGCTAACTTATTGAACAGTAACTCAACGGATGCTGTAAGGATTGCTCTTGGATGATTGACATTTAAAAAAAAATGGACAAAAAAAGAAATTGAATTATGAGTTTATGGAAATTAAAGCAAATGAGAAAGTGAATTAGCACAATGAGTTTGTGATTGCGAAGGAACCAGCTAATCAAAAAACAATTAAACAAGAGAAAAGGACAACGAACACTTTAATATTCGAGAAAATGGATATGAAACCTCTAAACATTTTAAAAAAAAGATATATAATCTCCTTTTTATTAGTAAAATCTTTTTATTTTAGTAGTAACTTAATCTTTAATTTAGATTTACTATCATGTCCCTATAATAAGTAAATTAATATATTTAACTGAAGAGAGTGAGCCCTCCAATTTTACTTCCCATTTGTCCAATTGGCTTTCATTCATATACAAGCATGTTTAACATGTCATTTTGCCTAATTTGCCATGGAAAAAAATAAATTTTATTTTATTTTTATCTATTATTCACCATTTTTTATCATCTTAACTAGGGGTGGGCGCGATTCGGTTCGGTTTTTTACTAAATTTTTCATAATCATTCGATTACGATTATTTTAAAATCATAATCGCGGTTAATCAAATTACCGAAATAATCAAATACTCGATTAATTGAAATAATTCGATTCGGTTCGGTTTGATTATTTCGATTATGAGCCTATTGGGCATATTTTGGGCTTTTTAAATTTAAAACTTTAAATTAATAAATCTACCACAAACATAAAAAATTAACAAACAAAAAATTAAAATGTGTCTCAAATAATGTTCAATAACACATAACATGTTCAAATAACACAACACATAACATGTTCAAATAACAAGTTCAAATCAAAATAAATTATAATCCCAATTATTAATAATCCCAAGTCCCTCCATTTATGTTATTAATCATTTTTGTTGATTAACGCTAATTGATTAGAGGAATGTGATAACGAAAAGATGACAATAATGGCATCTTTGGCTTGTTGGAAGAAGCTTTTTATTTTATATGTTTAGTAATTATTCCATTTTTTGGTAAGCCATTAGAGTTCACTGGGTAAGTTTTGGTTCTCAATTTGCTATCTTACAATAATGGCATCTTTGGCTTGCTCCACAACCTCTTCCACGGTACCAGATACCTCTAAATAATTTCTTTTCTTTAATGCTTTAATTTGTGTGTACATATATGCACATGATTACTAATTGGTCATGGGGCATAATGTAGGTGAAGTGAATTTTCCTAAGAGAGACAATGAGACTTTTATAAGTTGTGTTGGGTATTTAGATGGTCGGATAGAGCTCTAAAATACTTACAAATCCACTAGTTTAGCTTTTAATCACATATATATACCACCATCGTCACAAGATTATCATATATTACACAAAAATCAAAGCAAATTATTGAAAAGCTATGAAACTAACCAACTCGGCTCATCTAAACCTACTCCAACAGCAAACACTCACAAGTCCAACAACGTTAAACTCTGTTTCAAGTTTTACTGTTTTTACTCTCGGCATGAGCACATCATCATGTGAAACCATTAAAATCCAAGTAATAGCAAACTCACAAGTTGTAGCTTTGTGGAGATCACGATATTTCCAGATGACAGCAGCTGCGGTGACGAGCAGCAGTGACGGAGACTCGGCGACGAGCAGCAGCGGCAGTAGCAGCAGCAGCAGCAGCAGCGACGAGTTCAGGGGCAGTAGCAGCGACGAGTTCAGGGGCTGAAGGTCACGAGTTCAGGGAGGGGCTGAAGGTCACGAATTCAGGGGCTGAATTAGAGTCACTTTACTCACTTTAGGTTTAGGAATTCCATATTATTATTTGGTTTATTTGATATTCGATTCGGTTTTTCAATTTTTTTTTTAAACCGAAAACTGAACCGATTGGTTTTATCATTTTCTCTATATTACTAATTCGGTTTTTTGAGTGTAAAAAACCGTAAAAAAACCGAACCGAACCGTTCGGTTCGATTCGATTTTTTATTAATCAATTTTTTTTGCCCACCCCTAATCTTAACATTGGGAAGGATATATTCATAATTTAAAGTGAATAATTTAGACAAAAAATAATTATATCTTAATTTTAAGTTTTAAATAAAAAGTTGTTGGTTTTATTATACATATCATTGATGACATGTCTTAAATCAATATATTTATTTATTTATTATAGGGATATAATAATAATTATTATAAATTAAGAATAAATTTATTATTAAAATAAATAGAATTTATTAACAAAAATATGAATTATATATCTTTTTTAAAAATATTAAAACATTATTTTTTTTAGGGTATCACTGTCCATTTCCCATTAACCAAAACAAAGGTGAAAAGAAAAATCAGAGCCCACTATAAATATAAAATCAGTGGAGCTCATGATGATGCATTTGCTTTACATACTAAATTAAATAAAAGCCGAACCAAGAATCTTTGCCTTAGCTTAACATGATTAATTAGGCAGTATTTTATAGAAAACGCGAAAGCAATGAACCATTTTTTTAATCTTAAATGTCAGGAATATAGTTCTTCTGTGTTAATTAATCATTCTTCTCTGACTGCCTCTTCAGGTTTATTTCAAAAGTTTGAAGATTTTAATTTCTCTTCTTATTACTATAAGTGCACTGTGCACGACATTTTTTTACAATAAACAATGCCAATTTGTAATGTAATGTTATATTCATATTCTCATCGGGTCGAAATTTTAAATAATGTAAATTCGACTAGTTTGTTAAAAGATATATATTTAATAAGCTAATAACATAATTAACATAACGTAAATACTACACTAATTAAAATAAAAGACAGTATCCGCCAACAATAATTAAATTGGCAAGCTTCGCATACTCATGTTTCAAGAACTGAACATTGGTGAATTAACACCAAGGATCAATGAAAGAATTACAAAATAACAAAATGGATACTATGCATTTTTTCTTTCAACAGAAAATGGGACTGATTTTCAGATATTTTCAAATTCACTTATTTACAAAAGCAATACAGAATGATTTCCTTTTATTTTGAAACATTATATGAACTCGAATAACAATGATACAAAGAGAAAAGTGGTAATTCTCTGATTTTTTTTCTTTTTTCCTTCTTTTTCAAAAGGAGACGGTGAGGTTTGGTTGTTTGCAAAATTATTAGTGTGGGGTTTTATTTGCTTTTGTTTTCACTTTATTAATTAACTAGCGAAGCAAACATGTAATCATTTATAAAAGAGTCACTAGCATCGGATTATGTACGATGAATTCGTAAGACTTATTAATTTCAATGAAAATGTAGTGTTATTAAGTTATTAATTCACTAAGTTAACTTGAGGTTCTAATATTTACTAATTGTGGTGATTAATTTATTTAACTTGTCATAATTTTGATTTGAGAATGAAATTCAATCAATGTATGAAAAAGATAATTTTTTAAAATTTTTAATTCCTATGATTTGATTTCACTTTTTTCCGAATATTGACGCTGTAAAAGCTTGCCGAATGTCATCAAATGCTTGTATCCCATCTCACAAATTAACAAATATCGTTTGGTTTCTTTATAGGTGGCCATCACAAATTAAAAGTAACAACATCCACCATATATGGAAAATTAATTTTGATAATACTTTTTACTTTTAAAAGAAAAATGCGAGTATAATAAGAGAGAACAAGAATTGATCATGTCCTAAGAGATTGAAAATAATATTATATAAACTTGAATGCCAACATATCATATGTTAATCTTATTTTTTTTCTCAAAATTAATTAATTAGTTCCACTATTCCTTTTTTAAATTTAATTGCATGGTGGGAAACACATTGGTCACTTCTAAATCATGTTGCATATTTGTTAACTCAAAGAAACAGTATACTTTTGTATCAATCAAACTCACCTTGTTAATATTCTTCATCATTATGGTTAATGGCTTAGCAAATGTAGAAGGAGTCAACCAAAATGAATCACTTTCTCTTGTATTAACCTTTTATTAATTGTTGAAGTAAAAAAAATTTTAAAACAAATTAAAATAGTTTCAACTCAAAATCAATAGGGTGTAAGTAGGTTGTTATAAATATTTTTAAATTTTAGTCTAATTTAATTGTGTGATGCACAAACTTTCTCACTTCTTTTATATAAATAAAGGGTAGAACTATTAAAACTCATTAAATCACTTTTTAAATCCCTCTACTTATTAAGACCATCATAAAAATTCAAAAATCCTTTTTATAATCGTTACATCTCTTAAAAGAAATTCTTGTGTTTTAAAAAGAGAAACTGCCAACATGTTTCTAAGACAACTAGAAACCAAACTAAGCTTGAAGCAGTGAGTTTTGAATTATAAAAAATACATAATTGTAATTTCACCTAAATCAAATGATGAATTTCACGACAACGACTATAGACCAATACACAAAAAACTGGATGTTCATCTCATTTGTTCTTGAAATTGTTTTGCATAAAAAAGTTAACTATTGTATTATGTTGTATTGCATTATTTTAATATAGATGCATTATATTATACTGTATTTGGCATATATTGTAATTTCACCTACAACATTACACAATTGTTGGCTTTGGCATTAAAAAATCATCTTTGTAACCAACTGGGTAGCTATAAAATGAATACTAAGTCAATCAAAGGGGAAAGCTTGCTACAAGACTTTGAAGCATTATTCTGTTGCATCACCTTCCTCCTCTGCCTCACTTCCTGCATCCCAAATTAAAGAACAACAAATATTAAATAACAAAAACAAAATTTTCAATAGACTTTTCATACTCCATAGAGCAAATCTATGGGAATCCACAAAATAATCGAAATACATCAATCCTGCAGGTCATAGTAACAAATTACAGATACACAATCATGCATATGCAACTAAAAAATGCTTATATATTACAGCCGCTTTTTGGCATTACTACTTCATAAGTTATATATGATAGATAACATTATTATTCTAATCACATGGTTATGATTTTAGTTGCACATACAAAAGCTACGTGCATGAATCTGTATCATGCCACTAGGGACGTAGCCAGGAATTTAGTTGATCTGGGGCACTCTAAAAGTGTAGTATAATTTTGAAAATTTATATTACAACCCATAAAATCGCAATATAATATAAATTGATAATAATTTTTCAAAATTTAAATAACAATACATAGAATTGCAACAATAATATAAATTAATAATAAATTTACTTATTACAATTGTTCTAATCGAGAATTCCCCGACGAGATTTCATGTGTTGAAAATGCTGTAAAATAATTTCATTATCAATATAATCAAATACATCTTTTTCAATGTACACAACCAAATTATCATTCAACCAATCATCTCCCATTCGACTTCGTAGTCGATTCTTCACATAATTCATAGCTAAAAAAACTCTTTCAACAGTGGTTGTGGCAACTGGTAAAACTAATGCTAATGTGACTAATAAATAGACCAATGAAAACACCTTGTGCTTATTAGTCTCAACCATTTTTTGTGCAAGATCACCAATCTCGTTTAATCCTAAAAACTCAACACTAGACTGCATATCCATTATGTAAACATCAAGTTGAGTATCTAGTGCCATGAGATCAATTGGAGAAAAATCTTTTGGATAAAATTGAGCAAGGCGCAATAACTTTTCTTTATTGAAAGCTGCAAATGAATCTTTTGGACATAAACATGCCAAGCACAGAAGTAATTCAGTGTTTACCTCATTAAAACGATTGTTTAACTCTTGAAGTTGCATATGCAAAATAGCACAAAATAGGTCAATGCGATAATGATGCATATTTGTGATCTCTTGTACTCTACGCCTTGATCTTCCAGGGGTTAGAAATATATTTTCCATGACAGGAACAATAATAAAATGCTTCTCACAAAATGAAGAAACTTGACTAAGCAAAGAATTCCATCCATATTCTCTCATCCTTTGTAGACCTAGTTTGCAAATGCTAACTAATTTCATGGAATTCACAATATCTTGATCTTTCCTTTGTAATGCTTGTGATAATCAGGATAATTATCAAACCAACTCCAGACAAATCGTCGTGATTTTTCTCCTACCAACCTAATAGGAAAATCATGGCTTTGAGGTTGAAAAGGACCCATTTGCAAGTATGCTCTCCGAACTTCATCTTGAATATTCGAATCTAACTTTGAAATTGTCGTTCGTAAATCGGGATCCCTTGGAAGATCATGCAAATTAAGACTAACTTTTTCTTTTGAATTACAACTCATTTTTCCTGATGAGGTTGCAATTGCAGAATTCTTTCTTAAATATTTATCCATGGCTGTTCAAAGAAATATATTTATTGAATAAGTATGATATTTATTGTTCAAAGAAAAATTTCAACATAAATAATAATAATATAGATGCAAATTACAATTACAGGACTAGATAAAATATTATGAGTCTTCATTAAAAATTTAGACACTAATCTAGTAATCTTAATAATTTAATTTGTTCTTAAATCTTTTAATAATGACAAAAATATTCATATATGACAACCCAAAAACCAAACACGAGTATATAATAAAATTAGCAATTTTAGAATGAAAAAAATAATGAGATAAAAAAATTAGAATTAAAAAATTTCAATTTTAAAACATCAAAGTTCAAACTATACAAATACAATACAAGTGAAGAAAAGTGACAAGAAATCACGCACATGATTGATGACGACCAGGGCAGGGAGCACTGCAAGTCTGCAAATCGGACAATCAAGGAGCACTGCAAGTCTGCAAATCGGACAATCAGGGAGCACTGCAAGTCTGCAGATCGCCTAATCTGCTATGCTATGGAGTCCACCTAGGCACCCACCACAATTTTTTGCATGGAAGAGACGAAAATGGAGTCCACCCAGTCACCCACCAAACTTGATTCCATGAAACTTAACTACGGAAGAGACGAGAGAAAGCATAAAGGTAAAACTTTATTTATTTTAATTAATTTTTTAATGAATTTCATTTGTAAAGGTTTTCTCATTTGTTTTTAGAGTAGTGCTAGGGAGCGAGAGGAACGAGAGAATCACGAGAGAAACGGCAGCAGTTGCTGCCGTTTCGCCTCTCATTCCTCTCCCCCCGTTAAAAGAAGAAAACAATAAAAAAATTGAATGAAGAAAATGGCACGTGCAGATTGAAATAAAGAATTGAATAAAGAAATGGCGCCTGAATGAAATCCAAACCTTATCTCCTCTCTCACGTTTTCCTCTTCCACTTTCCTCTCACCTCACGCAAATCACCAGCAACTGCTCACGGTAGCAACCGCTCAGGGCAGCAACCGGTCACGGCTTTATCTACTCCCAGCCAGCCTTTCCTCTTCCACTCTTGTCTCTGTCTCACGCAAATCACCATAATCTCCTCACGGCAGCAACTGTTCATGATCTGAAACGCAAATCACCATCATCGTTCACGGCAGCAAACTGCTCACGCAAATCACCAGCAACCGTTCACGGCGAAGAACTCCTCACGGCAAAGCACGCTTCCTCATCCACTCGTCTTTTATTTGTTATTTTTCTTGCATTTTCTTGGCAAACAATAAAAAAATGGAATTTAAACAATGCAAGATATGTTAAGCTTCTGGACTTTTTTTTTTTTTGCCATTTCTTTTTCAGGTTCGAAACTAATTGAAAAATAATTGATTGATGTCCGAATTTATGTTTTGACATTTCTGTGAAAGATCTAGTTTTTGTGCAGAATTTAAAAAGTGGTTTAATTGTGTGAAAATTAATTTGATGTTTGACTTGAATTTGTTTCGATTATTTTTACGATCATTTCACTTAGATTTGTGTTAATGTTTACAAATATTTTCTCATGTTGATTTTAGAGCATTGTTTTGGCTTGAATCCGCGGCTTAGAGCATTGTTTTGGCTTGAATCCACGGCTTGCCTGTACAAACTTTCATGGTTGGTTTGGTTTAGATTTTATCAAAGATATCAGTTTGGCACAATTGTGGAATTCAGTAGCCATTTCAAAATTTCCTTTTTAATAAAAGGGAACAAAAATAGTGTAATATATGTGTAGATATCCAATTGTAAAATAAAAAATAAAAAACCTAATTTATTGGTTAATTGCTGCATGCAACAGAAACAAATGTGTGAACAATGGCAAAATAGTGCCATAACTTTTCCACAACTTTTCCAATTCTACTGCTGGTTAATTTCGGATACAACAATCAAACATAAAATTCCTATACTTAAGAAATGGAGAATGTATGATATTTGTTACAATCAAAGGCCCAGTGATTTCTACAAATGAATAATGGAAAAATAGTGCAGCACAACAAATGCACACAGAACTCAAAATGTGAATGATCGGATATGCAATATTATTGATATGCAAACGAGTCTGATACAAACTAAATTTAGAAACTAACGTAATTAATTTCTACTCTACAGACTAACGTAATTAGTCTGATACAAACTAATCGTATCTGACATATCACATTGCATGCAGAAATACATAACCAAAGATAAGGTATCCTTGTGAAACAAAAAATTTACAGAGCATGAGAAAATCAACTACTGCTAATGCTGTCACTTGATAGACACACAAACTTATGGAAACACGAAAGTTAAACAAGCTCAGCAACTTAGCTTATTATATTGCTTAAAAAAGGCACCAACTTGAAAAAAGAACAAGTTGAAACAGAACAAATTGAAAAAGAACAGTGCTGCTTGCTGTGAACGATGATGGTGATTTTTCGTGAGAAGAGACGAGTGGATGAGGAAGCGTGCTTTGCCATGAGGAGTTCTTTGCCGTGAACGGTTGCTGGTGCGTCGCCGTGAGCAGTTTGCTGCCGTGAACGATGATGGTGATTTGGGTGATTTGCGTTTCAGATCGTGAACAGTTGCTGCAGTGAGGAGATGATGGTGATTTGCGTGATAGAGAGACAAGAGTGGAAGAGGAAAGGCTAGCTGGGAGTAGACAAAGCCGTGACCGGTTGCTGGTGATTTGCGTGAGAGAGGAGACGAAAGTCAGGCTGGGGATAGGTAGATAAGGTTTGGATTTCCCTCTGACATCTATTTCTTCATTCATTCTTTTTGGATTTCATTCAATTTTTTTATTGTTTTCTTCTTTTAACGGGGCGAGAGGAATGAGAGGCGAAACGGCAGCAACTACTGCCGTTTCTCTCGTGATTCTCTCGCTCCTCTCGCTCCCTAACATTTTCCTTGTTTTTATTGATTTTTATGAAGTTTTAATAATTAATCAAATTATTTAAAATTAGACATTTAAGTTAGGGGTAACATGAAATATTTTTAAAATTATATAGGCATTTTCAAAATTTTATAATTTATATGGGGCATTTTAATAAATAATAAATAAAATATATTTTTTTAAGACAACTATCAAAAAATTTTTTGAAAGCCAGCTGGCTCCGTCCCTGCATGCCACCTTTCATAAGTCAAAAATTTAAATCAAATCAATTTCGTTGAGCTTGAAAATCCTATTCCAGTCAAAGGAGAATGAGTCCGATTACATCCCACCATCCGATTTTCTATTGTTTAGTTTCTCACTCCACATCCAACGGCTGATGCTGCAGTCTGTAGCTTACAGATTCTGTAAGCTAGTCAAGTCCTACTTAAGTCTTAAGCATATCAACCTTTTTTCTAGGCTAAAGTTTATGCCTTTCCATTTCACTAACTCTCCTCGCACTACCTTGTGTCAACATTTGCATACTTGATATACTTTCACAACCTTAATCTAATACTTTCATTTATGCTGATATAAAGAAGAAGTTTGATTTAAATCTGGACAGGTAACAAGATTAAAAAACTGCCTTGTAGTAGAGCCGATTCTTCTAACAAACATTTCTTGAACCAATATCTAAGATTAAACTGGATCACGTAAGACAAATACGCCAAGAAGATTTTTAACTCATCATACTTCTTCTCAATTATGAGCCTAATAAATAGGACCCGAAAAACTTGCATCCCTCTGCTGACATTCATTTCAGTGTGGCAAGAATTATAGATTCCATGATCGTGGATACTAGTGGGCAAAAAAAGCTGATTAATAAAAAATCAAACCGAACCATTCGGTTCGGTTCGGTTTTTGTGCGGTTTTTTACCTTAAAAAAACTGAATAAATAATATAATAAAAATAATAAAATCAGACGGTTCGGTTTTCGATTTTAAAAAAAATAAAAAAACCGAACCGAATATCAAATAAACCAAATTTCTAAATTCTAATAAACAAACCCTAAAATCTAAATCTACAAAACTTCTTCTCTTCTTTAGCCAAAAACCATTCGAACTCGTGACCGTGATCGTGACCTTCAGGCTTCAGCCGCAGCACTGTCAGCCGCTGTAACTCGCCCCCGCTGCTCGTCGCCGTCGCTGCCATCTCGTCGTCGCCACTGCTCGTTAGTCGTCACCGCTATGCCTGCTTGTCCTTCACAAATCTGATTTGCCGCTGCTGCTCGTCGCCGAGTCTCCGCTGCCGCCACCACCTGCTGCAGCCGCTGTCATCTGCTGCTGCTGCCACTGTCATCTGCTGCTGCTGCCACTGTCATCTGCTGCCGCTGTCAACTGCCGTGTGAAGATTGGTATTTGTTTTGTGGATTGTGGAAGTTTATTAGTTCACCTTTTTTTTTTCAAATGAAAATGATCTGGTTAACATTTTGAAGACAAAATGTAATTTTCATGTTCTCTGCATTATCCCATATGGCATTTCATATTTAATTGCACTGAAATAGTAGGTAACGAAAATGGTAGTTGAAGCTTAGAAGTGAGAACAGCCACTCCAAACCCAGCATGCTAAAATCGTCAAATTATAAGGGATAATTATCATCTGGATCTTTTGAGTTTTCATGTTTTATTGAGGGGTATCATTTGGCATATTTAATTACTCGATTCACTTTAGTTTTGGTTATTTGCCAATCATAATAGTTTTGCTTTTCGGTTGAATGTTGTATGCCTGAAGATGATGAAATATTGAGCATACTACTATATGTTAAGGAATCTCATTGACATTTCTTCACTATATTAAATGCATTTAGGGCTCGAGAAGAATTCCCAAATCCCCTAGTGTGAAGCATGACATTGAGATGAAATATTCATGATTTGCTTCTTTGTTCTGGTAAATGTCACAAAGATGGGGAATAAAGCAGCTCATTTTCTTCAGGATCTGCCACAACAATAGAGCTTAATAATAATCGTTGGAAAAAAAATGATTCTGACTCTTATTTTAATTGCAGATTCTTAATATTTTAATTAAAAAAATTAAATTTATTTCTCATAATTTAAAGTTTTAAATTTAAAAAATGCTCAAAATAAGGTCCATAATTGAAATAATCGAATCGAATCGAATCAAATTATTTCAATTAATTGAGTATTTAATTATTTCAGTAATTTAAAAAAATTATAATCTAACGATTATAAAATATTTAATAAAAAATTAAATTAAACCGAACCGCATCCACCCCTAACCGTAGGCTGAAGTTCTTTTGTTAAGACAGGTGCAAGAGAGTACGCCCCTATCCCCCAATAGTATTTGGCCGGTTGTCACCATCACCAACTTGTTTATGGTCCTGACAAGACATTAGAGTTATGGCATTCTCCCCATCCACGAAGTCCTTTAGAACCAAAAGCATTTTTTACAAGCATCGAATCAACAACTTCTATGAATCATCCAACGTCCTAGTACCGATAACTCCTTTTCCAGCAACCAATCCATCTGCTTTGACAATTGACGAAAATAGGAGCCAGAAAATAAAATTTTTAATGAATTTATGGGTTTGACAACTAAAATTACGCACCCATAAATAAATACTCATAAATTGGACCTTATTTTATGTTTGATGCACAACGTAACTTAACAAAAATAATGTTGAAACTCTCACAAGTTTTTTAGTTAATTTTTCTACTGCTTTACTCCATTATTCAATGGGCATATAATAAATTAGTGGGGGGAGAAATAAAGGGAAAAATTAGAGCGATTGTCGCAATGGTACATATATATATATATGTGTGTGTGTGTGTGGCGTTCATTAATTTGACCAAAAATAAATAAATTTATTTGTATTTTTAATTAAAATCGCGGGATATAAACAAAATTTTTCCGCTCCGGAGTCCAGACATTTATCATTTTCTCGTTAAAAAAAATTGCATAAAATTAAAAATCCATTGGCAACTGAAAGAGAGAAACAAAGTAAGAAGAATTCAGAAGATGGAACCCGAAGAAGAAACCCTACCAACAATCCCAGAAGAAGAATTTTCTTGGGTTGCGATAAAAATGGATTTTTTTTTTCAGTATATAAGAAAACTGTGTGAGATACAGAAGTTGAGACAAGCTAGAGAAGCCATGAATGAGATTTTTCCTTCGACTCTTGCTATGTGGCAAGAATTTGCGAGAGATGAAGCCTCTATTTCAACCGGGTATATGTCATTTCCTTTTTGCAGTGGTTTTTGATTTTGTGAACAAATATTTTTTTTCACTTAGAGATATAGATGTTTATGTTCATTATTTGCTAATGTAAAAAGGAACAAAAACTGCTTAAAAGGTATTAAAGAAAGAACAAAGGAACCAATTTGAAGAAGGGGATACTCATAGCGGGAGTTCTGCTTTGGGGTTTAATTGATGGGAAGAAGAAATAGCTTATATCTTTACAGAATTAGACAATTGATCACTGAGTTAGTTGAGGAAGATAATTAATCACAATGTCTGAAGCTGTTGTTGTTGGCGTCACCTATTGTTAAGATTTCATACTTTTTTATGGTTTTACATAGCTGTGACCTAAAGCTTAATGTATACGTTGATAATTACATAATTGGTTTCTTGCTGATACTTGGCTTTAATTTGTAAGCCTGAGGCTCTTTTGGGAATTGAGAAGATTTACGAAAGAGGAGTTTCTGATTATCTGGTTTGTTCTCTTTATGCTTACAGAATTTGAATTAACGCTATGCATGAATTTATGATTCTTTTTTTTTTGGAGAATATTTTATGAAATTGAAGCATTGTAATAAAGTGTACTAGTCGTAAGCTTGATTCACTTTGTTTTGATTTTATTACCAAGAGGTGCTAACAGTTCATGATGTATAAAAGAGGGGGAAAAAAACTCTTCTTGGTAGATACATAAATTTTAGTTTCTGAATCATTTTCAACCAAAGAAATAATTTTACAGAGGCTGAAGAGCAGCATTTTCATTTATATGAAAGCTCAATTGTTATATCATCTGTTTCCGTATCTTTTGTGGTAAATAAAGTCCTTGATGATGGCAATAAGAAACACAGAAGAAGTTGTTAGTTTCATATGTGGAGATTTTCATCATAGTAGTTCATCGAAAGTGAAGGCAGCTGAATACCCTTTTTTCTGATGCAGTCTGTCCCTCTTTGGTGTGATTATTTGAAATTTGTGCAAGAATATGATCCATCTATACGCGAATGTTTACCCGATGGCACTTCAAAGGCAAGGAATCTATTTGAGCGGCTATTACTACTGCTGGTCTGCATGTTTTAGAAGGCAGTGAAATATGGGAATTGTACAGAGAATTTGAGCTAGCTATATTTAGTAGGATTGATAAGATTAACTTGAAGGTGAGATATTTTAATTTATTTTACTTTTTTTTTGGGTTAAATAACGAGTTTATTCCCATCTATAGAAAGAAAAAGGGAAGGTTTTTTTTTTTGGTTTGGGGGGGGGGGGGGGGGGGGGTGTTTCCAACCCTAGCACATGACAAGCATTCCAAGACCCTTGCTGCTTGTTTTACAGGAAAAGGAAAAATCGGTTCTGCGGATTCGAAGTATATTTCATCGCCAGTTGTCTTCCCCTTGCTAACTCAAGTGCAACTCTTCTTGCCTACAAGTCTTGGGAGGTCGAACAGGGGGCTGTCCTTGATGTTGAATCTAGTAATCTAGATGGGATTTCTTCTAATGTTGCCTCAGCATACCAAAATGCATTGGAGATGTGTAATGCACGAGCTCATGTTGAAGAGCAGATTTCTAGGCAGGATTTATCTGACTCAGAGAAATTTCAACAATACATGGTAGGTGACTTTACTATCGTCATTTGATAGCTTTTTATAGTAAGTGAAATCTAGCCCTAAAAATTTTATTAATATGAATTTTTTTTTGGGGGATTTCCTCTTATGGCATTATTATTTTGCTTTTGTGTAGCTAATAATTAATATCATCAAATTTTCCATTACTAATTTCATGTCTTTGAGAAGTCACTACTATGTACTTTTTCAACCTTTGAGGAGGTAGAGATATAAATTTATGTCTTCTGTACATACCTTGGTTTCTTGAGCTGTGTGATTTGGTATATATCTACTTCTGATTCATCATGCATTTTTTGTTAACTGGTTCTTTTTTGTTTCAGCACCTAGATCTATTCCTTACTTGAATAGATGGTTTGAGGCGGAGAATTTTATTCTCCGGTGAAGTTGAGGGCGCCATGGATTATTCATTGATAACGGAAACCTTTCAGGTTTGTAAACTTATACTGTTGGCTATTCAATATTAAAATTGGTTTTACTCCTTAATATCAAGAAATTGAAGCTTCCCAAATCATACCCAAGAAATGCTCTATTGTGGATTACTGGATGGAGCTAGTTGCTAGATGATACCTTTAAGATTCAAGAGATATGTTGTTTTGTGTATGGCTATTAAGTACTTTGGCCTGCAATTGTGGCATATTGGTCTTACGCCAGCATCAGGTATAACATTGTGTCTGGCATATATACCATTGAAATTCTGGGTTTCTGTTGAATGGGCTCCAACAGCTATATCTGTGTCCAATGTTGTGGGGTCCTCTTCTTTGGTGCTTTTAAGTGAAGTTTTAAGTTTCCTTGTCAAAATTTTGTTACATATCAAGTAGAAGGCACTGCACTGAAGCATTGGTACTTCTAGATTGCTTGTTCTGCATGGTAGATTTCAATCCATTGCTTTTATTTCTTGGATCATGTTTATCATTGAGGACTTTCCTGGCCAGTGATAGAGCTGACTGGTGCTACCATCATCATTGGTAGGGCAAAAAAGTCAATTCCTATGGGATGCTTTCTGACTTAGAGAAGATGTCTTCAAGAATTTGTGGATTTAAGTCTTCACATGATGTTCAACTCTTGATAGTCTAACCTTGGTACAGGATTTATAGCTGTGTTCAAAGTTTGTGCTCATAAATGAGTAACCTGTCTGTCTTTATGATACCAGTTAAATTTGTTAGCTTTCTGGGATTTGGAGGTTGTAAATGTCCATAAACAACAATGTCTTCTCTTCCTTACAGCGTGCATCAGATTACTTGTCAGAACAGATGAAAAATACCAATGGTTTGCTGTGTTTGTATGCTTATTAGGCACGTCTTGAACAAAGTATGGGAAAAGTTACGGTTTCAGCTTGTAGTGTCTGGGAGAGGCTACTTAAGATCAGGTTCACCAATTTTAATTTTTGCCAGTGGATACATAGCAAAATTTCTTTATATCTATATATTTTCGGATAACTTGTGCTTCTCTTAATGCAGTGGTACAATGTTGGAAGCCCGGCAAAATTATATATCTATTGAAATTGAATTGGGTCATATTAATGAAGCTAGATCCATCGACAAGTGATGCTACAGTAAAAGATTTACAAGAACAGGTTCAGAGGTAAATTTCTTTCGTCCAGCTTCTTTAATTAATATTAACTGCTTAACAACGTACCTTGTTGTTTCCATCTTGTTTGTTTAACTGGTCTTATTTGTAAACACCTGAAATCGTACATCTTAATTTCTGATAATTAGATGTTATTTTAGAAATCTGTATCTGTTAACGTTCTTTCAAGTCTGATTCCAATGCATATTTAGTTAAACTGCTCTTTACTGCATTTTGGATTAGTTGATATCTTCCTTTCCTAAAAAACAGAATCATTCAGGACATATGCCATGCTTGGCTGCAATTTGAACGGGAATTTTGTAATAAAATTTTTAATGAATTTATGGGTTTGATGAGTAAAATTAGGGGTTCATATAGACTCACCCATAAATTGAACCCTTATTTTATGTTGATGCACAACTTAACTTAACAAAAATAATGTTCAAATTGTCACAAAATTTGAAAAAAAAATCGTACAGTTAATTTTTCTTCTACTTTCCTCCATTATTCAACGGGCATATAATAAATTAGGAGAGGGGAGAAATAAAGGGGAAAATTAGAGTGATTGTCGCAATGATACACTGGTACAAATGCTTATGTATGTGTAGTGTGTGTGTGGGGCGTTCTTTAATTTGACCAAAAATAAATGCATTTATTTGTATTTTTAATCAAAATCGAGGGATAGAAACAAAATTTTTACCACTCCAGACTAGTCCAGAGTCCAGACATGTATCATTATCTCGTTAAAAAAAATTTGCATAAAATTAAAAAACCATTAGTAGCTGAAAGAGAGAAACAAATTAAGAAAGGGTTCAGAAGATGGAAACCGAAGAGAAAACACTAGCAACAATCCCAAAAGAAGAAGAAGATGGAGACACGGCCATGCCCGACGTCAAGAACAACCCTAAACCAACAACAAAAGCCAACTCTTCGGACTCGAACGATGCCTCTGACTCGGACTCTGACTTAGAAGATGAAGCAAAACAGAACATGGAGCTTCAAACCCTATAGTATCAACTATCCAATGAACCCTCCAATTACGACACCTATGTTCAAGTAACTTCAATACACATTTATTGAGTGATATTGTGGATAACCGTTTGCTTGTTCTTTCTTAGGTTGTGATAAAAATGGTTTTTATTTTATTTTTCTTTTTCAGTAAATAAAGGTTTTGAGAAAAATGGGTGAGATAGAGAAATTGAGACAAGCTAGGGAAGCCATGAATGAGATTTTTCCATTGACTCCTGCTATGTGACAAGAATGGGCGAGAGATGAAGCCTCTATTTCAACTGGGTATCTGTCATTTACTATTGCAATGGTTTTTGATTTTGTGAGCAAATGTTTTTTTCGCTTAGAGATATAGATGTTTATGTTAGTTATTTGCTAATGTAAGAAGGAACAAAACCTGCTTAAAAGGTATTAAAGAAAGAAAAAAGGAACCAATTTGAAGAAGGGGATACTTGTAGTGGGAGTTCTACTTTGGGGTTCAATTGATGGAAAGAAGAAATAGCTTATATGTTTACAGAATTAGACATTTGATCGCTCAGTTAGTTGAGGAAGATGGTTAATCACAATGTCTGATGTTGTTTCTATTGGCCTGAGCTAGTTGTTAAGATTTCATACTTTCATTCAACAATGCAATAGACTTTGATTGGGTCCACCGTAGTTGGGTGTTCTGAGGAATCAATGAGTGTCTTGAGAAAACTTGGGTGGAGTGCTGGTCATTTTCAGGATTCCGTTTCCAAGAAAACAAAAATGAAGTTGTAGTTGTAGTTTAAATTAATTTATGTTTTTATCTTTTTCTGTGAGCCCAGTGAGCTTTTATTTTCACTTTGTTCGGTTTTGTTTCTTTCCCTGCTTTTCCTACAGTTTCTTGACAATCAAACAGCTCAGAATTAAGTGTTTACTTTTGGTGTAATTATTCACTCTAACTCGAATAATACTTAGGTTTAGTGCTAACAAAATAGGAAGTGAATTAATATCTGAAGCTGACTTAGGAGTGGAATGAATGTTACCAAAAATATACTATATGGTAGATAGAATTTGCCTTTTAGGTAAGACAAAAATAATTACAGCTGTTAATTTATTTCAATAAGTTCGTACATCATTCAATAATAAGTCCAAGATTTTAATGGTTTTGTTTCCTGAAAATTTGTCACAAGTGCATGAACAAAGTTCTATGGATGAACTTCTCTTAGTTAATTTGAGTTCAATGTCGCAGTTCCTCATATTAACTATATAAAACACTAATCTTGCTCTTTACTTTGGAGCATTTTAATAATTGATGCTAATTCCTTAGCCATTTTATTCATCTTGTGCATAAATTATGCAATCAATAAGCCAACTCAACTTTCATCTTTATTTAGTGAAAAATTTGCAAGGCCACTAGGAGGTTTTTGTATGTCTCATGCTAACATGGACGCCATGGTTTCACTATGTAAATTTTCCCTACTGAAATTCATGATCCCTCATATACCACTCATCACTCATGAAGCTGTTTCTGGGGCTTTAAAAGCGCCAAATTTTAGTTTTATTCTTTCTAGCTTATTAACCTGTCCGCATCTGCATTATTATCTTTCCTGTCATACGAAAGTTTCATTTATCATCCTCCCAAAATAAACATCCGTAGGTCATTGTTGACTTTTTTTTCCTTTAGATTCATGCCAGATTATGGTTGCTGGATTTTCTGCTTTGACACTTATTGTTTCTAAGTATAGGCTACCAAGGGAGAAAAAAATTGACATTGATGGTCATCCCCTGCATTTTTATCCCAGGAGACTGGTCATTCACTTTCTATGAAGGACTATATAGACATCCAGGCTCTATTTTGAAGGACAGCGGTGGCTGAGTTTGGTTGTAGAAATGGATGGATAACCATTGCCATAGCTGAGAAGTGGTTGCCTATGAAGTTTTGTTGGTTTGTCGTCCTTATGCCATGTGAGAGCTTTTGTTTCCTTCCCTACCAGTGCCTTCAGGGGCTCCATCATGATTTCTCTCATCATTTTCTATCTCTGTGTTTTGCAAGGCCATTTGATATTTATAACAGCGTTGGCACCAGGTTATGGTGATTTAATGCACTCCTATTAGGAAAAATTACATAATTATCAACTCTGTCCTTGTCCAAAAGTCTTTGTTGGAGTATGTTGAAAGTATAACCTTTTAGCAGTTCTTTTATGCTGTCTGAATATCCTATTGCAGGTCTATGGCCTTGCTATTAATCCCAGAGCAATAAAGATCTCTTGGATAAAATTGTACTTAAATGCATTAGATGAATCTTTTTCTAAGCTTTTCTGTCACTGTCACTGCAAAAGGTCTTTTGTATTGAGGGTTATCTGTGGGGCTAGGAAAGAAGGTCAGCCCATCTATGATGCGGTGAAGAAAACCTTACTGGATAGGGTGGAGTTCGATTAATCTGATCTCCTAGCGTATTGTAGACATCATGACATTCAGCTTGAATGAATAATGGGGTGCAGACCTCAGGTACTCTCACTTTCTGAAACTCATGATATTTCTAGGGGATTAAATTTTGGTGAAGTTTGTTTACCCAACATCAAGTTGGAATTTTAATGTGCCCACATGGATTACTTTTAACTCCTAGTTTAAGTTATTCTGTTTTCTCCATGCAGCTTCTCAACCCCAATTCCAATGCAATGTCGAAAATAATCACTGAAAATGCAAGCGAGGAATTTCTGTATTCATTGAGTAACTATTGTGGACTGCAGGTTGGAAGATATTCTAAATAATTTAATTGTGATGCGCAATTGCAAATTGCCGGGAAGTTAGCAATTAAGTTGACAGGCTTCTTCTGGTTTCACATATTTCTAAGCATACTTGTTATAACTTTGCTTTGAAGCTTGCATACCTTAGGTAAGGTTGATGTCTTTAGTTGGTCAATATCAATTGGGAAATATAGCTAACCAGTGAAGACAGTGGGAAAAGGATGATGTGAGTTTGACAAATGCTGGGAGGAGATAGGGAAACTTGATCTGAAAGATTTTTTTTTTCTTGGTTTTATTTATTTATTTATTTTATTTCCTCGTGTGACCTCTTCACAATGCCATTGATTCCCATAGTTCATGTTGCTAGGTGAACTTAACAACAACCATCTATTATGCCTTGTGGATAACTGAGAAAATTTATTGCTTTTGACAAATTGCTTTTTGAAATAGAGTGCAAGTAGATTGACGAATAATGAACTTATTGTATCAAGTTGTTACATTTGAACATATTAAGGTCATATAAATCATACTTGTTATACTTCTTTTTTTCTTTTTTTCTTTTTTTCCCTCCCCATTTCCCTGTATGGAGGGTTTTGTGGACGATCAGTTTGGCTTTGGTCTAATTGCTGGAGCAGTTTAGGAATTACTGTTATCAAAATAAAGTTTCCTCTCACTCACTAGTCAGTTGAGCAGCTCGTCACCAGTCGGATTCATTGCGATTGCAGCCCATCTCCATTGCTCATCACTGTTTGGATTCTTCAGTTCTGTCTTGTCAGTTCAGTAGCTTGTCGCTGCAGTCATGATCGGCCTCTTTGTTATCGTCGAAGAACCAATCAATAATGATGATGATTGATGATGATGATGATGATGATGATTACCATTGTTGATGATTAATATTATCGATGATGATGATGTAGATGATGTAAGTGCGGTGAGATGATGAAGATGAAACTGAATTGTGATGTTGATAATGAAATTGACAGAAGGAAGAAGAAGATAATTGTGGTGATGATGATGATGTTGATGGAGAAGATGAAATTGACATGATTGATGATGAAGTAACGAAGAATTTGTAAAACAGAGAGAGAGAGAGGAGAAGAGGATAAAAAAAAAGAAAAAAAACAGGAGAGAAAATAATAATAAAAACAAAAGAGGAAAATAATTATTATTGTTATTATTATTATTAACAATAACTTTCTTAATAACCATAATCATATAATAGATAATAAAAATAGTGGTAATAATGAATTAAGGGTATTTTAATAATTTAAATAATTCATTGTAATTTCAAGGTAAAATAAATACATTAATGATAATATAATTTATTTTAATTTTGATTCTTATAGTTGAAGTAAATAATTTATTTTAATTTTTATTTCACATTTCAATTTTAGTCCATTCAGAATTAGTAAACGCATCATAAAATCATGTGATTCTACTCCTTTATATGTGAGATTGATTTTTTTCTTTAAGGCCTACGACATCCCAATGCGTCTACATATGACCAAGCTACTAAGTGGACGGCCATAAAAAAGGCATAAAATTGGATGGCCGTCTAATTAATTCCCCATGACCTACAGCAAAAATTTAAGAAGGAACTCTGATACCATCAATTCTGCATTTTAATTTGAAGTTGGAAAATAGTGAAAACAGAAGGTTCGAGTGATTTAATTTTATACATATTTAATCAAGTAAAAATGGCACCTGCGTTGTAATTTGCACAGTTATTTTACTTTGAATAATAACAAACTTCAAATTTTGTTTTTAGTGAAAAATCAAATCTAAAGTGAAAAACACAAAACTCATGTAGATTTTTAGTTCAGTCTGAAACATAGTAAAAAAATCTATATTCTGATGTCTTAGTTTATAAGCTCAAACAATGAATAGTATACATACAGCGCATGATAGAACACAAAACTTATGTAGATTTTTAGTTTCGAAATTCATTTCAGAAAATCTGTTCTGTTCAACAGGTTAAAGTAGATTATCAACTAAACTCTACCATGCTAATTCCATTTTTACTTTATTAAATATATACAGAATTAAATCATCTAAGCCTCTAGTTTCACTAGTTTCCAACTTGAAATTAAACCGTAGAATTGATAGTAATGGAGTTCCTTATTTAATTTTGCTGTAGGTCATGGGCAATTAGATGGCCATCCATTTTTATGTCTATTTTATGCACTATTGGCAACTAAGTAGCTTGAACATTTTATACGTAGTTTGAAATAAGTCAAAATCAATTACAAGAACAACAATAAAAGCATATTTTATAAAGGCCACAAATACATAAATAAATTTAGTTTTGAATTATGTAATTATTAATTCATATATTAAGAGAGTCTGATAGAAAAAATAGGAATTTTTTGAAAGAGATTTGCTAAAGTAAAAAATTTTGTTTGGTTTAGTTTGTGAAGGCTCAAGTAATTGAAAGCAATGCAAGTGAAGGATACATGAACTTCTAATTTTTACAAAGTAATTGCTAAAATATTTGACAAACTTGAGATTTTAAAAAGGCTGGGAAAATAGAAAAACAATGAAGACCCTACGAGTTGGTAGAGCAGATAAACAGAGGAAAACATGACAAATATTCCAAAAAAGAAATTCGCATTTTTTTTTTTTGGAAAATACGCACAGTCTGCTATTACTACCACTATAGAATGTTATCTACTATATATAAGCACGTGTCTAAAAGCTTAGAAAAATACAGAAACAAAGTGCATTAATAGCCGGTTAAACTATGTCTAGCTGCAATGCAAGTTTCATTTTCACTTAATCAAATATACAAAATTAAATCACATGAGCCTCTCGTTTTATTATACTTCAACTTAAAATTAAAACGCAGTATTGACGGTATTCGAATTCCTTATTTAATTTTGCTGTACTCATGGGGAATCATGGCCTTCCACTTTTACGTCTATTTTATGGCCATCCCCACTAAGTAGCTCGGTCACACACAACATGCACATACATATAGTACTTCATGCTAGTCATCCTGAGCTTTTGAGATGTCCATGCCAAGCATGTCTTAGTTTATAGGCTCAAACAATTAAGAGTATAGAAAATGCATGATAGAACACAGAACTCATATTTTAGCAACAATCCTCAGCTCATTGGCCCTTAGTTCAGAATGACAATTCTTATTAACCAAAGATTCAAAATGATTTTTAGTTGTTTATAAGTAGAGCACTAGATCAACAAATAATTGAAGTCCTGCAGCTTGGCTATTGAACTATACGATGGTGGCAATTCAAAGACTACAACTTGGCTCTGCCATTCGAAGTAAGCAACGCAGCTGTCCAAAGTCTGCCAAGCCATCAAGACTCCATCAAGTAAATGCCAAGCCATCAAGACTCCATTTAGAGCGGATTAGGTAACATGTCGCATTCTATATTGCTGCAATGCCATTTCTTGTTATGGCAGCGGCATTCTTGGTCATGGCATCACAAGGAAATGCTTTGATTTGAAGACTTGCTTGGCTGTGAAATAAGGAGAGCAAAGGTAATTAATGTTGGTGTGATCAACATTTTAATGGGGGTACTAAGAAAAATAAAGGTAATATAAGGAATGTTATTGAGGAGTATTTTCATATTTACAAAAGTGTTCAAAGTAAAAATTGATTTCTTAAACCCCATTAGCTAGCGCACATAATAATGGGGAGAAAATTTTGGACTACGAATAATCCCATCCATTTAATAATATTCTTCAATCAATTATGTTTACTTAAAAAAAAAACCCATCTCTTTATTACTTTCTAACTATTCATATTAATGTGTTAATAATTATGAAGAACCTGTTATCCTAAATAATTCCTTATTGATTTTGATGATAACAAACATGATTAAGTTTGATAAATCTTTTGAGGACTCAACATATTTTTTCATCAATTTTTGACAAGATTCATAAAGTATTGTTTATAAAGATTTGGAGTCAAAACAGTCATCTTGCAAAATAGTTCACTATAGCAATTTTTGTGGAAAACGGCAAATCGACATGTGTAATAAACGGCTCGCCGATTGCAAGCAGAAATGGAGATTAGCCTCTGGACGTAAATGGCACACCGACATGTGTGATAAACGGCTCGCCGATATCAACCAGTAGTCTCTGGACCTAAACGGCGAACCGACATGTTGATAAACGGCTCGCCGATATCAACTAGTAGCCTCTGGACCTAAACGGCGATCTGACATCTAGCTAACGGAGATCCGAAAATTTGAAAAATCAGCCCAACGTCATATTGACCAGTTAAACGGCAATCCGACATCTAGCTAACGGCGATCCGACATTGTGCAGAAAGTCAATAACGGCTAGTTTTCAGCAGTAGATATAAATAAGCTCATTCAAATTCAAACAAATAAAGATCACAACACGACCATTTGAGCTAATATTCGGGAATACAATCTTCATAGAGCTTAGAACACATTCTTGCTTCATCTATCCACATATTAAGCATCATTGTGTAATCTTATATATTGTGAGAGGCAAAACAGTTTGTAATCTTTTACTTTGAGTGATTGTAAGTGTTGGGATGCACTTGGGTTAAGAGATTGGGGATAATCTCTTGTTGTAAAGGTCCATTGACACCTTGGAAGTCAAGTGTAAGCATTTGAAGCCTTGGAGGCTTGCTTAGTGGAATCCTCAAGCCTGGAAAGCTTGGAGGCGTGGACGTAGGCGAGGTTGGCCGAACCACGTAAAAAATCTCGGTGTTTGAATCCCTCTTTCCTTATCTTTTTATATTGTGATCATCTTAATTGTTATTGCTTTGAATTTGATTTATAATTGCATTAAGATTTTCTTTAATATATTGAATAATTTTTTAGAATCCCAATTCACCCCCCTCTTGGGTTGCATACTTGTATTTCAATTGGTATCAGAGCCTCGTTCTCTTGTTAAGACTTAATCGTCTAGAGTAAAAGATCCATGGCAACCCTAAATGACTCAACCTTTAGGGAAGGGCAATCCACAACTAGACCACCATTTTTCGATGGTAATGACTATGCTTATTGGAAAACTAGAATGAGAATCTATTTGCAAGCCTTAGATTATGAAATTTGGGAAGTTGTTTGTGATGGTCCATTCATGCCTACGTTCAAAGATGAAGTAGGAGATGATATTCCTAAACCATTGAGTCAATGGAGTGAGTTAGAAAAGAGAAAGATGTCTCTAAACTCCAAGGCTATGAATGCTTTGTTTTGTGCCCTTGATTAGAAAGAATTCCATAGAGTATCTAGTTGTGAAAGTGCACAAGAGATATGGAACAAACTTGAAGTTGTCTATGAAGGGACAAATCAAGTGAAAGAGTCTAAAATCAGTAGATACACTCGTCAATATGAGTTGTTCCAAATGGAACAAAATGAAAATGTGTATTCTATGTACACTAGATTCACGGACATAGTGAACACCCTAGGTGCCTTAGGGAAAACCTTCTCAAATAGTGAGAAAGTTAAGAAAATCATTAGGTCACTTCCAAAAGAATGGAGACTTAAAAGAACCGCTATTGAAGAGGCCAAAGATTTAAATACTTTACCTCTTGATGATTTAATTGGTTCTCTTATTTCGTATGAAGAGGATTTAGCTGCAGAAAAAGGACATGAGGAGAAGAAGAAAAGCATTGCTCTCAAAGCTTCAAAATATGAGAGTGATGGGGAGAGTGAACCGGATGATGAAGAGCTAGCCATGCTAGCAAGGAGGTTCAGAAAATTCTTCAAGAAAACCGGAGAGCGAAGAAATTTCAGAAACTTCAAGAACTATAGGGAGAAGAATAAGGCAATCACTTGTTATGAATGCAAGAAGCCTGGACATATAAGATCGGAGTGCCCACTTATCAACAAACTCAAGAAGAAAGCAATGGTTGCAACTTGGGATGATAGTGAGGAAGAATCAAATGATGAAGAAGGATCGCAAGAAGTATCAAACCTAGCACTCATGGCAATAGGAGGGGATGATGATCTAAATGAGGTAAGTGATCCTACCTATGATGAATTATATGATGCTTTTCAAGATTTGCATAATGAGTTGATGAAAATTGGTAAAAAGAATGTATGTCTTAAAAAGGAAATGGCAAAGCTTAAAAATGAAAATGAATCCCTAAATGCAAGAATTGTATGCCTAGAAGTAGGAAACAAAACATTGCATGATGAAATTGCATTATCAAATGAGAAACCTAGCATCTTACATGAGCATTTGAAATCACACATAGATGAGTTGAAAAATGAGAACAAATTGCTCAAGAAAAAGAATAATGAATTAAATGAAATTGTTTTGAAATTTACAAATGGGCAAAAGATGTTGGATAATATGCTTAACTCACAAAAATGTGTTTTTGATAAAGGAGGACTTGGATATAAGCCTAACTTGAAGCAAAAGTATTATAAGAATTATTTTGTTAAAGCTACCTCCACAAATGATCATAAGATTGCATGTCATTATTGTAATCAAGATGGTCACATGAAATTTAGATGTCCCGTGAAAAGGAATGCATATTATGGTGTCAAATGCATTTGGGTTCCAAAAGGAACCGTTGCTAACTCTCAAGGACCCAAAAAGCTTTGGGTACCTAAAACTTGAGACTTTTTCTTGTAGGGCTTGAAGAAGAAGCAAATAAATGGTACTTGGACAGTGGTTGTTCAAGGCACATGACCGGAAACTATGCATGGTTCTCAAGCTTCACCAAAATTGAAAATGGTGGAGACGTATCTTTTGGAGACAATTCAAAAGGAAAAATTCTTGGAATTGGAAATGTTGGTAAAGTCTCTTCAACTCTAATTGAGAATGTATGTTTGGTTGAAAACTTGAAACACAACTTAATTAGCATTAGTCAATTATGTGACAAAAGTTATAAAGTTATCTTTGATAAACTTAGTTGTGTTATTGAGAACTCATGTGATGGCAAAACCTTATTTGTTGGAAATAGATGTGGTAATGTTTATATCATTGACATAGAATGTGCATCTACTCTTGATAAATGTTTTTCGGCATTACATGATGATTGTTGGTTATGACACAGAAGGTTAGGACATGCAAGTATGGATTTGATTTCAAAAATTTTGAAAGATGATTTAGTTAAAGGTCTTCCGAAAATTGGTTTTCAAAAGGATAAGATTTGTGAAGCTTGTCAATTTGGAAAACAAATTAAAACTTCTTTCAAGAATAAAAACCATATTTCTACTTCAAAACCACTTGAACTTCTTCACATAGATCTTTTTGGGCCATCTAGATATGCAAGTCTAAATGGCAAATATTATGCATTTGTGATAGTGGATGATTATTCTAGATATACATGGGTATTATTCTTAGCCAATAAGGATGATGCTCTTGATGCTTTTAAAGTGCTTTGTAAGAAATTACAAAATGAAAAAGGGCATGGTATTGTATGCATTAGGAGTGATCATGGAGGAGAATTTGAAAATCATGCATTTGAGAGTTTTTGTAATAATCTAGGCATTGAGCATCAATTTTCATCACCTAGAACTCCACAACAAAATGGAGTTGTTGAGAGAAAGAATAGATCTATTCAAGAAATGGCTAGGACCATGTTGAATGAAAATGCATTACCAAATATTTTTTGGCCGAAGCCGTCAACACTGCTTGTTATGTTTTAAATCGGGTGTTGATTAGACCTAATCTCAATAAAACTCCCTATGAGCTTTGGAAAGATAGAAAACCCAACATTGAATATTTCAAAGTTTTTGGATGCAAATGTTTTATTTTAAACACAAAAGATAATCTTGGTAAATTTGATCCAAAATCTGATGTTGGCATTTTTCTTGGGTATTTAAACTCAAGTAAAGCTTATAGAGTTTATAATAAAAGAACTTTAGTTGTGGAAGAATCTATGCATGTTACGTTTGATGAGTCTAACCCCTTCTCTGCGGAGAAAGGAGTTGCTAATGATGATGCAGATGGAGACTTACAAGAGGAATCATCAAAAGAGATTCAAGAAAATGCACCACAAGAAAATCAAGAGGATAGACAAGAAGAACAAACCAATACGGAGCTGGAGCAACAAGAAGGTATTTCTCAAACACTCCCCAAGGAGTGGAGGTATGTCTCTTCTCATCCTAAAGATGTAATTTTAGGAGATCCCTCACGAGGCGTTACAACTAGATCATCTCTTAAGAATACTTGTGAGCATCATGCATTTATCTCTCAAATTGAACCCAAATCCTTTGCGGATGCGGAAAATGATGAATATTGGATTATGGCAATGCAAGAGGAGTTAAATCAATTTGAAAGAAACAATGTGTGGGAATTAGTTCCTAAACCGGAACATCAATCTGTCATAGGTACTAAATGGGTATTTAGAAATAAGATGGATGAATCCGGGGTGGTTGTAAGAAATAAAGCTAGATTAGTGGCTCAAGGTTACAACCAAGAAGAAGGAATTGATTTTGATGAAACTTTTGCACCTGTAGCAAAGGTTAGAATCCATTAGGATGTTGTTAGCATATGCATGTCATAAAGGATTTTATTTTATATCAAATGGATGTCAAGAGTGCTTTCTTAAATGGATATATTATGGAGGAAGTTTATGTGAAACAAACCTCCTAGTTTTGAAAATGAAAAATTTCCAAATCATGTTTATAAGTTGCTTAAAGCCTTGTATGGATTAAAACAAGCACCTAGAGCATGGTATGATAGACTTAAAAATTTCTTGCTAGAAAATTACTTTTCTATGGGTAAAGCGGATACCACTCTATTTGTTAAGCATAAGAACCAAGACATACTTATTGTTCAAATTTATGTTGATGATATTATTTTTGGTTCTACTAATGAGTTGTTGTGTAAAGAATTTTCATCATGTATGAGCAAAGAATTTGAGATGAGTATGATGGGAGAGTTGAAGTACTTCCTTGGACTTCAAATCAAACAAAACGAGGAAGGAATTTTCATAAATCAAGCCAAGTACGTAAAAGATCTACTCAAACGATTCGGCATCGATAACTCAAAGATCAAGAATACACCAATGAGCACAACAACCAAGCTGGACAAAGATGAAAAAGGCAAAGAAGTGGATATCAAAATGTATCGAGGTATGATCGGATCCCTACTTTATTTGACTGCAAGTAGACCCGATATCATGTTTAGTGTATGTTTGTGTGCAAGATTTCAGTCATGTCCCAAGGAATCTCATCTGCTTGCTGTTAAAAGAATTTTTCGTTATTTGAGTGGAACCATAGATATTGGCCTTTGGTATCCTAGGGGAACTCATATAGATTTAACATGTTATTCGGATGCAGACTTTGCCGGTTATAAAGTAGATAGGAAGAGCACTAGTGGTACTTGCTATATTCTAGGACACTCTCTTGTTTCATGGTTTAGCAAGAAACAAAATTCTGTCGCACTTTCAACTACCGAGGCTGAATATATAGCTGTAGGAAGTTGTTGTGCGCAAGCACTTTGGATGAAACAAACACTCAGAGATTATGGCATTAATCTTGAACAAATTCCTATTAAGTGTGATAATACTAGTGCTATAAATCTTTCAAAGAATCCCATTCAACACTCTCGAACAAAGCATATAGAAATAAGGCATCATTTCTTGAGAGATCATGTTCAAAAGAGAGACATTGCATTAGAGTTTATTTCTACGGAAAAATAATTTGCCGATATTTTTACAAAACCACTTTGTGAGGAACAATTTTCCAAAATTCGGCATGAACTTGGGATGATGAAATTTTCACATTAACATCTTCATTCATGCTATTGAGTGTATTAACATTGATTGATCTAAGACTTGATGCTTTAATATCTATGAAATGCTCAATCTTAATATACATGTGATGTGTATGTATAATTGAAAATGTATGGATTAATTGTTGCAATACATATATATGTTCATGAATTATGCATTGAATTGGCACTCACATCATTTTGGATCAATAAAATGATCTTGAAATGAATTAATAAGTAGCCAAATATCAAAATACATGTGCGAAATCATAAGTTGTATAAAACGGAGTGCCGTTATTTCAATAAACGGCTAACCGTTTTGGGCAGAAACAATGGAAAGTTTTCTGGGCGCTATCGGTTCGCCGATAACTATCTATCGGCTCGCCGTCCTGATACAAAATTTTGAGGAGACTCTCTGTACCCTATCGGCTCACCGTTATTTCTATAAACGGCTCGCCGTTTTGATGAAATTTCTTGGAAGACTCTCTGGAATCTGTCGGCTCGCCGTTTTCTATATAACGGCTCGCCGTTATCACGCATTAATTGAGCAGTCCTTCGTCTTCCTCCTCATTTCGTTTTCTCTTTCTCTCTCTCTCTCACTCCAACCCACGACTGCACCAGTTCTCTACTCTCAAATCCATCACTTTTCTTGTCATTTTTCATCAAATTGAAGCATTACAAACCATTTTTATCTTCTCTAGAACCTTTTAACCGATTCAAATCCTTCTCTTTCATTAAAAATTGAAAAATCTCCTTTTTGAAACCCTAGAAACAACCGAACCTTCCTTGCTCAAATTAACCCAAATCTCTTCCTTTTTCCAATCACATTTCCACCCACAATCACTATCTCATCTCTCAAACTTCATTTCCATAAATTTTTCTCCCAACACATCCATGGCGGAACGACCACAAAGGCGTGCTTGAACCAAGCACACTGCTCCACGCCGTTCTAGTCCACCCAGGTCTCCTCCTCAAGACTTCGAGAGTCTTCATTTTTTCAATGCTACCTCCGCTCAGCGATTTCGTGAAAAGTTCATGGGTAAACCCGTAACTCCTTCTTTTTCTCTTAACATTTCGGAGTTTTCGGATATTACTGTTTGTGGTCACTCCATTACTCAATTGCTTAATCTTTGGAAGCACGCATTAAGTATTGAAGAACCTATTTATGAAAATCTAGTTCGAGTCATGACGAGCTTCATACATTTGTAGGAGGAATTCGCATTGAACTTGATGAACCCGAATTATGTAGTATTCTAGGAATCGCCTATGGAGGGTTAGATTTGTACACTGCTAGGAAAGAACTATCTTTTAGTGATTTTCGACATGTGGATGGTGTACAGAACATTTGTCGTCGTCGGGATCTTTCCGATGACATCTGCTCTCTATCCTTTAGGTCTCAACTCCTCCCTTTTCAGATTCGAATACTTCATATTATTCTCCAACACATGGTCACTCCTAGGCAGGGTCACACTAATGAGGTCACTAGGCTTGATATTGGTCTATTAGATTCTCTTATCCGTAGATGCCATGTGAGCTTATCCTACACTATTCTATGTCATATGCTGTCCACTCCTAAAGTCTCCAATCGATCTCTTCCTTATGGCAGCATCATTACTAAAATCTTGAACCACTTTCGAGTTCCTATCGTCGGGCCTATTTTTCTCAAGACTCGTAAGCTCGGACGAGAAATTATTTCTGCCATCGGATTCTTTAAGAAGCGTGGGAAATGGGAGAAGACCACATCCTCTAAAAACGAAGACACACTGTTTGCACCAGAGGATGATCGTATGCTGAATGATGTCTACTTCGAGGATGAGTTACCTGATTTCCGCCTTGGGGCTAGACCACGTGTTCCTCGCCGAGCAGCAACACTTGCAGCACCAGCAGCAGCTGCATATCAGGATGACGAGCCTACCGAGACTGCTGTCCCTCCTACAGCATCGGCTGTTCCTGAGGATCGCTTTCAGCAGCTTCTCGACAGAGTGGATGCTCTGTCCCAGCAGCAGCAGCAGCAGCTTCGATCTGATTTTGCAACCTTTCGGGAGCAAATTTCAGATCAGCAGATGGAGTTACTTGCGGGCCAGCGTCTCATTCTCGGGTACTTTGGATATGACCCCGGCAGCTCGTCTTCACAGCCTCCATCTTAGCTTTTCTACCCCTCTGATATTCGCACAGACATTTCTCATTTCATGTTATTTGCCTTATGCATATGATGTTATTTGTTTTGTGTTTATGCTTGAGTTGGCCTTGGTCTTATATTGTTTATCTTGCTCATTATGGAAGTGTGAAATTGTTGGTATGGAGGTTGGTTGATATGGTGGCATATTTATATGGAAGTGTTTTTCTTTTTAACTCTGTGTATTATTGAGGTAATGCTCATATTTCAGGGGAGATTTTGCCAAAATTTTTTTTTTCAACATAAGTCATTCCTCGTGTTTTTTTTTCTTTTTGATGATGAAGGGGGAGATAATTGACATTGGCATAAAATTATTTATTTCTTCCAATCAATCTGTTTTAAACTTGTTTGAGATTAAAGTTAAATGAATTTTTTAAGGGAGATTAACAAGTCTTTCAAAATCTCACTTAGGGGGAGCACATATTTAGGGGGAGCAAAATTACACAAGTATTTTCTTGATAAGTTTGTCATCATAAAAAAGGGGGAGATTGTTATCCTAAATAATTCCTTATTGATTTTGATGATAACAAACATGATTAAGTTTGATAAATCTTTTGAGGACTCAACATATTTTTTCATCAATTTTTGACAAGATTCATAAAGTATTGTTTATAAAGATTTGGAGTCAAAACAGTCATCTTGCAAAATAGTTCACTACAGTAATTTTTGTGGAAAACGGCAAACCGACATGTGTAATAAACGGCTCGCCGATTGCAAGCAGAAATGGAGATTAGCCTCTGGACGTAAACGGCACACCGACATGTGTGATAAACGGCTCGCCGATATCAACCAGTAGTCTCTGGACCTAAACGGCAAACCGACATGTTGATAAACGGCTCGCCGATATCAACTAGTAGCCTCTGGACCTAAACGGCGATCTGACATCTAGCTAACGGCGATCCGACAATTTGAAAAATCAGCCCAACATCATATTGACCAGTTAAACGGCGATCCGACATCTAGCTAACGGCGATCCGACATTGTGCAGAAAGTCAATAACGGCTAGTTTTCAGCAGCAGATATAAATAAGCTCATTCAAATTCAAACAAATAAAGATCACAACACGACCATTTGAGCTAATATTCGGGAATACAATCTTCATAGAGCTTAGAACACATTCTTGCTTCATCTATCCACATATTAAGCATCATTGTGTAATCTTATGTATTGTGAGAGGCAAAACAGTTTGTAATCTTTTACTTTGAGTGATTGTAAGTGTTGGGATACACTTGGGTTAAGAGATTGGGGATAATCTCTTGTTGTAAAGGTCCATTGACACCTTGGAAGTCAAGTGTAAGCATTTGAAGCCTTGGAGGCTTGCTTAGTGGAATCCTCAAGCCCGGAAAGCTTGGAGGCGTGGACGTAGGCGAGGTTGGCCGAACCACGTAAAAAATCTCGGTGTTTGAATCCCTCTTTCCTTATCTTTTTATATTGTGATCATCTTAATTGTTATTGCTTTGAATTTGATTTATAATTGCATTAAGATTTTCTTTAATATATTGAATAATTTTTTAGAATCCCAATTCACCCCCCCTCTTGGGTTGCATACTTGTATTTCAGAACCGGTGTAATTTATATGATGTAAGAAGCACTTTAGGCAAAATCATATGAATATCAAAATTTCGTGATATTGTGCCAAATATCCAAAACAAAGCTCCTTACATTGTGTTAAAACATAACAAATAGTGAGACAACAAATTATAGTAGGTAAACAACAAAACAACAACTGGAAATATCGAAAGAAATAACAAAAAACAACAGAAAAGAGATGAGACGGAAACAGAGAACTAAAATGAGAATCGAGGCTTGCACAAGACAGTCTCCTTAAAACAGATTTACCACCTCCTCTATGAGTGCTTAAGGTCTGCTGGTATCTGTTTCCCAGGATATAACGAGTATGAACTTCCAGTCAAGCACGCTGGAAATTCCGGCGAACCACAACAACGAACTCGATCAGGAAAATAAACGAAGAAGGAAGGAAAAAATAACAAGTGCTCTTGGTGCTAATTTTCGAGTCTTCAAAAACAGAAGAGGAAGTGTCTTTTTATAGCCATGTGAGGATGTAACAGCAGCTCTGTATTGAATTTTTGAATTCAATTTATGTTATTAATTTGCTGTAACAACCATTGAATTTAAACAATTCAATTCAAAAATTGAATTACATAACAACAAGAAATAATTGTAAAGCTGTTACCACTTGTTTGAATTCAAAAACATGTGAAACTGTTACACAAAAAATTCAAAAGGAATTAAAAACGTGCCTAGCTTGCATGGATGATTTTGGGCTGACATTCGTGTACGCAGGACACGCAGGCACACACGAGTTCAACCAAATCGGTCTTGGATTCGTACCCCCCCTTGCGCACGCGCGTGTGGAGAGAGCCTCTATCCTTATAATTCTTACTCATGCATGGTTAAGTGTTTATATTTAAACATTAATTCCTAATCTTCTTTTTCCCATGTGGGATAAGCCTCATTTCCTTTCAAATTTCCAACTTCAAGGGTGAACTTTGAGAGACAATTTCTTATTCACCCAAGCACCATTTTGAGAAAATAAGATTATACTTTTGAAGTATGAACGGAGTAGAATCCAAATCTCACAATATTTCCCACTTGCTTTAAGTGGGACCCACTCAAAATGTGCCCTCAAAATAGCATGTTATGCTATTTTTTCAACAATCCCCCACATGAATGAAAATTGGCAGTAAAAACAAGAAAACCGCTAAATTTTGACATCAAAACTATTTTTGACTTTTAATGATCGAGTTTATTGGATTGATACCTAGCACAGGATAGGTAGGTGTTATCCTTTGAACCTTCCCTTGTAATAGTATAATTACTTTACTAGCTGATCAGTAGACGCGATGTCTTTGAACTGTTCTGCCATTAGTGTAAAAGATCATATACTACACATAGGTATTTCTCATAACACTGTTGAGTTCTCATGATTATGTTCGTTTTGGCCTTGAACATCTGCCTGGTTCTGCAAGAGTTTCTAAGAGCTGAACCCTTTATAGCTCCCTTTGAAACCGCCCCACTTCTCTCTCACATAGGTGATATCTTAATTAAGAGTAACCCGCATTGCTTCGCTTGAATTTTCGACGCATAAGAATCATTAAGAACCTAGCTCAACCTTATTCCCCACGGGCATCACTGTTTCATCATAGGAATGATCAATGAGGTAATCCTCTTAAGAGAATGACCCCACAGTGATCCATCTTTAGTCTTCAACAAATAGGTTGTCCAATTGAACCTAGATCTTGGGATCTCCAGTCTACTAGGTTAGGTTTTCCTTCGTTATTGACTAATCAATCTATAGGTTTTAATCCCATTCCCCTCGATGATTTTTCTACTAGCTCTCTATTTAACCCTTTGGTTAGCGGATCTGCTATGTTATCCTTTGACCTTACATAGTCAATAGAAATAACTCCAGTAGAAATAAGTTGTCTAATAGTATTATGTCTACAACGTATGTGTCTAGACTTACCATTATACATATTGCTTTGTGCCCTACCGATAGCTGATTGACTATCGCAATATATACAAATCGTAGGCACAGGCTTTGGCCATTTTGGAATACCTTCTAAAAAATTGCGTAGCCATTCTGCTTCTTCACCACATTTATCTAATGCAATGAATTCAGATTCTATTGTAGATCTAGCAATTACTGTCTGTTTAGAAGATCTCTATGATACAGCTGCACCTGCTAGTGTAAACACATAACCGCTAGTAGATTTTGAATCTTTTACATCTGATATCCAATGAGCATTACTAAAGCCTTCTAATACTTCTGGATACCTAGTATAGTGCAATCCATAATTACGAGTGTATCGAAGATACCTAAGTACTCTTACGATAGCTTTCCAGTGATTAGTTCCTGGATTACTCGTATATCTACTAAGTTTGCTTACTGTATAAGCTAGATCTGGTCTGATATAATTTGTTAAGTACATCAGACTAATTATTATTCTAGCATATTCAACTTGAGAAATACCCTCTCCTCTGTTTTTCGATAGATGAATACTAGTATCTAATGGAGTTTTAGATATAGTATTATTCTCTTGATTAAATTTCCCAACATAATGAGTTTGACTTAAAATAAATCCATTAGAAGCCCTTGAGATTTTAATTCCCAAAATGACATCTGCAAGACCCATGTCTTTCATGTCACACTTAGACTTCAACATATTCTTGGTATATTTAATCATGTCATCATTGCTCCCAACAATGAGCATGTCATTAACATATAAACATAAAATTACATAGCCATTTTCTGTTTCTTTGACATAAATACATTTGTCACACTCGTTGATCTTAAAGCCACTTGTGATCATCGTATGATCAAATTTTTCATGCCACTGTTTCGGTGCTTGTTTCAAGCCATATAATGACTTAACCAATTTACAACTTTCTTTTCTTGTCCTAGAGCTATAAAACCTTCAGGTTGCTCCATGTAGATTTCTTCATCTAAATCTCCATTTAGAAAAGTCGTCTTTAAATCTATTTGATGTATCTCGAGATTGCGCAAAGCTGCAATGGCTATTATCATCCGTATGGAATTTATTCTCGTAACAGGAGAATAAGTATCAAAATAATCAAGGCCTTCTCGTTGCATATAACCTTTAATTACAAGCCTAGCCTTGTACTTTTCGATTGATCCATTGGCTTTCATTTTCCTTTTGAAAATCCAATTATACCCCAAAGGTTTACATCCTGGAGGAAGATCTACTAGCTCCCAAGTATGATTTTGTAAAATGGATTCAACTTCACTGTTAATGGCTTCTTTTCATAAAGTGCCTTCAGCTGAAGTTACAACTTCTTTGAAGCTTTGATGTTCATTTTCTAGCAAATATGTCAGAAAGTCTGGACCAAAAGACTTTTCTATTCTAGCTCTTTTGCTACGTCTAACCTCAATTTCTTGTTCTTCTTCTTCTTTTGGTGCTTGATCATTTTCTTCATTTTCAAGTGTTGTTTCATGAAATTGTTCCAATTCTCTCGATTCCACTCTAGAATTGCAAGGAAACACCTGTTCAAAAAACGATGCATTTCTTAATTCTATTATTGTATTTTTGTGGACATCTGGAATTTTAGACTCATGCACCAAAAATCGATATGCATTATTATTTTGTGCATAACCAATGAAAATGCAGTCAACAGTTTTTAGTCCTATTTTCACTTTTTTATTTAAAGGAACCACTACTTTAGCAAGACACCCCCACACTCGTAAGAATTTATATGAAGGTGATCTACCTTTCCATAGCTCATACGGGGTTGTATCTTCTTGCTTTCGGGGTATCTTATTTAATAAATAATTAGCTGACAAAACAGCTTCTCCCCACATATTCTGGGGTAACCCAGAACTTATCAACATTGCATTCATCATTTCCTTTAAAGTTTGATTTTTTCGTTCTGCAATCCCATTAGATTGAGGTGAATATGAAGCTGTGACTTGATGTATGATTCCACTTTGTTCACATAGTGACATAAACGGAACAACATACTCACCGCCACGGTCACTCCTTAATTCTTTAATTTTTCTATTAAGTTGATTCTCAACTTCATTTTTGTAAAGAATAAACTTATCCAAAGCTTCATCTTCACTTTTCAATAAATATACATAGCAATATTTTGTGCAATCATCTATAAAGGTAATAAAATATTTATTACCACCTCTTGTTTGAATGGATTTAAAGTCACAAATATCACTATGTATTAAATCAAGTGGTTCAATTTTTCTTTGAATTATTTGGAAAGATGACCTAGTTAGTTTTGCCTTAACACAAGTTTCACACTTATGTTTCAAATCGATTTGGAAATTGGGAATATGCTTCATGTTAATTAATTTACGCAAAGAATTAAAATTAACATGTCCTAATCTACCATGCCAAAGATTAGAAGACTTAAGCAAATAAACAGAAGAAGTAGCTTTATTATTAATTGTTGGTTTCAGAGTCATTACATTGAGCTTAAATAGCCCATCATTAATATAACCCTTTCCCACATACATCCCATTTTTAGACAAAACTACCCTATCTGACTCAAACACCATTCGGAAACCATGTTTGTTCAGCAGCGATCCAGACACCAAGTTCTTCTGAATATCTGGCACATAAAGCACATTGTTCAGAGTCAGTTCTTTCCCAGACGTCATCTTCAAAATCACCTTCCCTTGATCCTCAATCTCAGACGTAGCCGAATTCCCTATGAATAGCTTCTCTCCATTGCTAACCGCTTCAAATGAAGTGAACAACCCTTTGTCCGAGCAAACATGTCTGGTTGCTCCTGTATCAATCCACCATTCTCTTGGATTAGAGCCAACCATATTCACTTCTGAAACCACTACAGAGAGGTTTATGTCTGAAACATGTTGAGTGGTGTTTTCCACCACATTCGCCTCTCGCTTCTTTTTAGGCAATCTACAATCTGAAGCCTTGTGACCCATCTTATCACAATTATAACATTTCCCTTGAAACTTTGTTTGTTTCTTGGAAATTCCTCCTTTCGGGCCCAATTTTTTATTTTTATTTTTAGGTCCATGTTCAACGAAATTTGCCTTTGCCATAGAAATAACCCCTCTTATTTCTGCATTTCTGTTGTCTTCCTCAATTCTGAGCTTAACAACTAGCCCTTCAATATTCATCTCCTTTCGTTTATGCTTCAAATAGCTCTTGAAGTCTTTCCAAGTAGGAGGCAATTTTTCAATAATTGCGGCAACTTGAAAAGTTTCACTTAGATGCATCCCTTCCGCAAGGATTTCAGATAATATAATTTGAAGTTCTTGTACTTGACTTATTACAGTTTTAGAATCCACCATTTTATAATCTAGGAAGTAACCAACAACAAACTTTTTGGTACCCGCATCCTCGATTTTATATTTCCGATCTAAGGATTCCCATAGCTCTTTGGCTGTTTTCTTTCCTATGTATACGTTATGCAATGAGTCACTAAGGCCATTCATTACATAATTTTTACACAAAAAATCCAAGTGGTGCCATGCATCAATTGCACTTGCAACTTGAATATCCGTTTCACCCTCTTTGGGCTTAGGAGCATCCTCGGTCAATAACCTCGCAAGGTTCAATGTGGTCAAGTAAAAGAACATCTTTTGTTGCCATCGTTTGAAATTCTGGCCATTGAATTTTTTAGGCCTTTCCGCATGATTGACAGGAATTGCCACAGAGGCTGGGTCCTTCACAACAGTGGGTGCAGCAACGGGGACATATGGAATATCATCAACGATTTCAGTTGTCATCTCAATGATAGTTTTAAATCTGTTTTAAGATTGTTAAAACACAACAAATAGTGAGACAACAAATTATAGTAGGTAAACAACCAAACAACAACTGAAAATATCGAAAGAAATTACAAAAAACAACAGAAGAGAGATGAGACGGAAACAGAGAACTGAAATGAGAACTGAGGCCTGCACAAGACAGTCTCCTTAAAACAGATTTACCACCTCCTCTATGAGTGCTTAAGGTCTGCTGGTATCTGTTTTCCAGGATACAACGGGTACGAACTTCCAGTCAAGCACAGGCTGGAAATTCCGGCGAACCACAACAGCGAACTCGATCAGGAAAATAAACGAAGAAGGAAAGAAAAAATAACAAGTGCTCTTGGTACTAATTTTCGAGTCTTCAAAAACAGAAGAGGAAATGCCTTTTTATAGCCATGTGAGGATGTAACAGCAGCTCTGTATTGAATTTCCGAATTCAATTTATGTTATTAATGTTGTAACAGCCATTGAATTTAAACAATTCAATTCAAAAATTGAATTACATAACAGCAAGAAATAATTGTAAAGCTGTTACCACTTGTTTGAATTCAAAAACGTGTGAAACTGTTACAAAAAAAATTCAAAAGGAATTAAAAACGTGCCTAGCTTGCATGGATGATTTTGGACTGACATTCGTGTACGCAGGATACGCGGGCGCACACGAGTTCCACCAAATCGGTCTTGGATTCGCACCCCTCTTGCACATGCGCGTGTGGAGAGAGCCTCTATCCTTATAATTCTTACTCATGCATGGTTAAGTGTTTATATTTAAACACTAATTCCTAGGCTTCTTTTTCCCATGTGGGATAAGCCTCATTTCCTTTCAAATTTCCAACTTCAAGGGTGAACTTTGAGAGACAATTTCTCATTCACCCAAGCACCATTTTGAGAAAATAAGATTATACTTTTGAAGTATGAACAAAGTAGAATCCGAATCTCACAATATTTCCCACTTGCGTTAAGTGGGAGCCACTCAAAATGGCATGTTATGCTATTTTTTCAACACATTGCTATAACAATTTTTAAAAGTTGAGGACTCCAAATATCCAATAACTGATAAATTGTGTTAAGAGATATAAATATCAAACACATATAAAACAACCTGAATAATTTCAAACAATCCATCAGCCCAAAGTCCTTGAGAGATTGAACTGGATTTCAGTGCATCACATTCTGAAATTGAAACTAACATTAATTAGAAAGGCAGAACAGCCTCTGTTTTTTACTATAATACAAAATGGGAAGTCAAACCAATTCAAGGAACTCCCCTGTTTTTGACTGAAACATACATAATCCGAACAATTTACAATTAAATAAATCGTTCAAAATCTCCTTTAGTCGAACCCCCATTTCCATGGTTTAATAGAATATCATAAAGGTGCCCAATACAATGAAATTAACGTTAAGCTCATGAAGTTGCCGTTATATATATTGAAAAAGAAATTAATAAAAGAAATTGAAAACCAATTGACACTGGATCATGTAAGATTGTTAGTTGTTAATTATGATGGAAATATACACTTGGTCTATTAATTACCATCTAGATAATACATGTGCACTTTCATTTGTGTCTATCATTGAAGAGTAGATTTATTTGACTGAATAGTATAATATCACAGAAACTCAAAACTCAATTTCATTGCGCGAGCATACCACGCCATATGTAGCTCAAAAGTGCAATAAATTTGAACATTCAGCTAGCTAGCTTATGCTAATTAATTAATACTACTACTATTTCTTTATGATTAATTAAAAGATAAAATATTTGACAATCACGAAACATTATTCTATCACTGGAGAGTAGAGCTTCCTACATTGTTACCCAATCTCTTTTATATCTCCCAAGCATTATTAGAGTCCCACATTTGTGGCACATCATTAAGTAAAATGTGCCAATTAGGAAGAACTAGCTTCTTTGTTCTGTTTTCTAGAATGTGTTGCAATTTTTAAGTATCACTCAAAATTTTATACCGTCAACACCTGCAGGAAAATTATATATATTCTGTCAGCACTTGCATATGTTGCAATTTTCAATGAATTCCAAATCTTCAGATCTTGAATTAGCAGGATTGACGTCTGACCAACCCCACGTGGCTAAAACAAAGGATTAATTTTTAAGAAATTATAAAGAAATTAATACTAGTAAAATGAGCCTATTCATTTGATTTGATATAATTGGCTAAGGGTGATTTCGATAGCGTTTTCAAAGAAGATATAGAACAAAGATCAAAATGAAAATAAGTAATTTGATCAGTCGATGCAAAAAAGGAGCAAGCTTCGCCCATGCACGCATGTGTCTGCCTAACTGGACATGGCTTGGAGCAAGGATCAATGAGCAAGTTTGAGGTTTATGAAATATTGGGAAAATAGAGAAATAATAAAGCCACTACAAGTTAAGCAGATCAAATAAACAGAACAGAGGTATATGCAATGCTTTGGGCTTATTTTATCGTTTCACACCATTTTGTAACTACATGTTAATTAGAAGTTCAATTAGTTTTAACCAAAGACTCTAGAGAATGTCGAAAAGAGATATGATTTTTGTATACCAAAAAAAAATAAAAAATAAAAATGAAATAATAAAATCAATTACAAGAACAACAATAAAGGCATATTTTATAAAAGCCACAAATACATAATAAGAGTTTAGTTTTGAATTACATAATTATTAATTTATATAGTAAGAGTCTCTTATAGAAATGTAGGAAATTTTTAAAAGAGTTTTGCTAAAGCAAAAAGTTTAGTTTGGTCTAGTTTGTGGAGGTTCAAGTAGTTGAAAGCAGTGCAAGTGAAGGAAACATAAACTTCTAATTTTTTACAAAGTAATGGCTAAAAAATTTTTAAAGTTTGAGATTTTAAAAAGGCTGGGAAAATTGACAAATAGTGAAGACCCGACAAGTTGGCAGAGCAAATAAACAGAGGAAAACAGGGCAGATAATTTATATTATACATATAATTTTTATTTTTTCCAAAAACAAATGTTGCGATTTTTTTCCCCCTAAAAAAGAAGCACAGTCTGCTATTACCACTAAAGAATGTTAGCTACTTTATATAAGCACGTGTCTAATTACCAAATAAATTCCACTTTAACAAAGAATAAAAGTTAATTTCATTGATGGCACGTGTTGTGCTTTCTTTTTTTATTATTTTTCCTTTTAGATGTTGAAGTTACTTTGCAAACTGCTCCAAGCTAATTACAAAATTTCCGCTTACTCTAGGATCTTTTCAATGGGCTTACAATTTGTATTCTTGTCTGTAAGATTGATTTTTTTCTTTAAAAAAATAAAAAGGGATGAGAAATCTTACCCACTAAATACCAACTTCGAATTTTGTTATTATTCAAACTTTGTATTTCTTGCTCATAGCCAGTTAAACTGTCTAACTGTCATGCAGGTTCCATTTTTAGTTGATTAACTGTATATACAAAATTAAATCACCTGAGCCTCTGGTTTCACTATTTTCCAACTTGAAACTAAAACGCAGAATTGATGGGGTAATTCATGGGGAATCAGATGGCCATCTATTTTTAGGTCTATTTTATGTACTATTGGCCGCCAGGTAGCTTGGTCATATACGTGTATTGGGATGTCATGGGGCCTAAAAAATAAAGGTGAAAATCAGTCACAAATCTGAAGTGAAAAACAGTAACTAGAACAGAATCTATGTTTTGATGTGTTTAGTTTATAGGCTCAAACAATTAATAGTATAGAAAATGCATGATAGAACACAGAACTCATGTTTTAGCAATAATCCTAAGCTCACTGCCCTTAGTTCCGAATGACAATTCTTATTAGTCAAAGAATCAAAATGATTTTTAGTTGTTCATAAGCAGATCACTAGATCAACAAATAATTGAAGACTGGCTTGGCTATTGAACCATACGCGGCAATTCGAAGACTGAAACTTAACTCTGCGGTTCGAAGTAAGCAACTCAGGTGCCCAAAGGCTGTCAAGCCATCAAGACAATATGAAGATACAACATCAATAATAATAACATCAAAAAATACATAGAGGCCATTACATATTACACCTACCCCAATTAGAAATTAGTTAATACAGTCCTAGCTCCTCTGTTTTAAAAGAAATTTACAAACCCATGCAGTAGGAATAATTAATTAATTTATACAGTTCGGTACTCATCCCTCTTCTGTTTCAAATCCATATCCACTGCTCTGCCATTTATTACTACGAAAGGTATATGGGTTAGCAAGTGCCGACATTGTCCTCCATTCTTTGTGTGCCTTTCTTCTATCAAGGGACAACCCAAGATCTCTAATCGCAAGAAAAATATTTCAAAGTAAAAAGTGATTTCTTAAAATCTATTAGCTACTGCACATAATAAAAGGGCATTCATGGTAAATTTTAGATTACAAGTAGTCCAACCTTTTTAATAATATTCTGCAATCAATTCCGTTTGTTTTAAAATAAAAGAAATCCATCTCTTTATTACTTTCTAATTAGTCATATTAATGTGTTAATAATTATGAAGAACCAGCGTAATTTATATGATGTAGGAAACCCTTTAGGCAAAATAACCTGAATTTTTTAGAGTAGCGGCTACACATATTGGGCATAACCTCAGTTTCTGTTACTTCTTTGACCCTGCCTAAGCTCTTTTAAGGGCTGATATCAGAATTTCGTGATATTGTGCCTAAAGAACTTCCAATTCAAGGAGCTCCCCTATTTTTGACTGAAACATATGTAATCAGAAAAATTTATAATTAGATAAATCATTCAAAATCTCCCTGAATCTAACCCACATTTCTATGGTTTAATAACATATCACAAAGGTGCCTAATATAATGAAATTAGCATTAGTACACGAGATTGCCATTATATATATTGAAAAAGAAATTAATACAAGAAACTGAAAATTAATTGACACTGGATCACGTCGTGTTGTTAGTTTGATTATGATGGGAATATAAGATCTTTTAATTATCATCTAGCTACCACATGTGCACTAGTTTCATTTGTGTCTATCACTAAAGAGTATAGTTGCTTGATTTGAATAGTATCATATCATAGAAACTCAAAACTCAATTTCGTTGCCCGAGCATGCCATGCTGTTGAAAAGTCAGCCCACAAATCTTATTTTCACACGGTTTTTTCTTGAAAAATTGGAGGTTGGTGGCACAAATATTTGACAAGTTGTTGCCATGCATGCATTCAACTTTGGAGAAGCAAATTTGAAGACAAATTCCTAAGGTAGGTGCCTAATTTATGTTGACAATTTTGTTGGGGTTGTACAATAGTGCACCCCATTTTTCCTTATAAATAGAAGGCAATTCCTCATTTGTTAATCATCCCAATTTGAGAGAAGTAGAGAGCAATTGCAAGTGACTTCTTTGAGAGAATTTAAGAGAGCGTCCACTTGAGTGTTCTAGTGAGGTTCCATTTGGGTGTATTGGGGTTGTGGGTTTTGTGAGTTTTTCCCACTTTTGTAAAGTCCCATTGTTAATAAGATTGTCTTCCAGTCTTTGTCCGTGGACGTAGGCATTACGCCGAACCACGTAAATAATTGTGTTTTATTTGCATTTGTTTACCACCACATTTATATTTCTCCAGAAGTTGCAGTATTAGTAATTGCTCAACCCACATTTCTGCAACAAGTGGTATCAGAGCCGACGGTTCGTACTTGGGGGGATACGGTACTGTTCACGTATACGGTACTATTCTTATATACGATACTGTTCACAAATACGGTGGAGATGACCATTTATACTTAGGAGACAATCTATTGTAAGTAGTGTGTATTTTTGCATGTCTAGGAAAGTTCTGTCAACAAAGGCGATAAGAGTCTAAGGATTTTGGTTTTTAATTGGGACCGAGTTCCTGTCCAGTCTCCTGGGAACTTTCTTGGTGCATTTATTCACGCGAAACAAACATCATAGATGCTGTTTTTTAAGTGTAAATAATTGTTGAAGAAACTGATCATTTGAGATAAAAAGGATGGCAGAGGCATCATTGTCGTCTTCATCAGCGAGAACTACTGTGACTAATGCAAAGTTTGAAGTAGAGAAATTCGATGGTACCAATAATTTTAGTATATGGCAATGTGAGGTGTTGGATGTCTTATGTTAGCAAGAGTTGGATGTTGCTCTTAAAGAAAAGCCTGACATGATGGATGACAAGGAGTGGATAAAGATCAACAGACAGGCATGTGGTACTATTCGCCTATGTTTGACTAAAGATCATAAATACTCTATCATGAGGGAGACATTGGCAAAGAAATTGTGGGAGACACTGAAAGAAAAGTATATGAAGAAAAGTCCTGAAAATAGGCTTTATATGAAAAAGAAACTCTATCGATTTACATATACACATGGCATGTCAATGAATGACCACGTGAACTCATTCAACAAAATATTGGCGGATTTGCTAAATCTGGATGAGAGATTTGAAGATGAAGATAAGGCACTATTGTTGTTGAATTCACTTCCTGATGAATATGATCATCTTACCACTACTTTGCTTCATGGGAAGGACAGTGTCACATTCGATGCTGTATGCAGTACATTGTACAACTCTGAGACCAGAAAGAAAGACGGAAAGGATCACAGAGATATAGTTGCAGAAGCACTGACAACGAGAGGTCGTTCGCAAAGCCGCAAACCTGGAAAAATGACAAGTCTAAAGGGAGACCTACCAAAGATGAATGTGCTTTTTGTCGCGAGAAAGAGCATTGGAAAAAGAATTGTCCTAAGTTACAAAAGGGCAAGGCTACTTCTGATGCATGTGTAGCAGAGCATGATGAGGAGCCAGACTTTAGTATGGTTGGCATGACATTGATATGTCACTCAGATGAGTGGATTTTGGATTCGGGTTGTACTTATCATATGTGTCCTAGTAAGGGCTGGTTTTCTAACTTCAAGGAGCTAGACGGTGGAGTTGTTTTTATGGGCAATGACAATGCTTGTAAAACCATGGGAATAGGTACAATCCAATTAAAGAATCATGATGGCTCAATCCAAGTTTTGACAGATGTTCGCTATGTACCAAGCTTGAAGAAAAATCTCATCTCATTAGGAGTCCTAGAATCTAAAGGGCTCACGATCACTTTAAGAGATGGATTGTTGAAGGTAGTAGCTAGGGCGTTGAAGGTGATGAAAGGCACAAGGAGAAATAACTTGTACTATTTCCAAGGAAGTACAGTTATTGGATCAACATCAACAATTTTTGGAAAAGATGCAGATTCAGAAGCAACCAAGTTGTGGCATATGCGTTTGGGATATGCTGGTGAAAAAGCTTTGTAGACTTTAGCGAAGCAAGGCTTATTGAAAGGTACAAATTCTTGCAAATTAGAATTTTGTGAATATTGTGTTCTAGGCAAGCAGACAAGGGTAAAGTTTGGTTCTACAATTCACAATACAAAAGGAATTATGGACTATGTTCACAGTGATGTGTGGGGACCTACCAAAATAGCTTCTTTGGGAGGTATGCACTATTTTGTTACTTTTGTTGATGATTATTCAAGAAAAGTGTGGGTGTATTTGATGAAGAACAAAAATGAAGTTTTGTGCATATTTCTGAAATGGAAGAAAATGGTCGAGACTCAGACTGGTCGAAAGGTCAAAAGACTTCGCTCAGACAATGGTGGTGAGTACAAGACTGATTTATTTCTTCAAATATGCCAAGATGAGGGTATTGTGCGATATTTCACTGTTCGAGATACACCACAACAAAATGGGGTGGCAGAACGCATGAACCGGACTATACTGGAGAAAGTTCGGTGTATGTTGTCTAATGCTGGATTGGGCAAAGAGTTTTGGGCTAAGGCAGTTGTATATGCGTGCCATCTAATCAACCGTTTGCCATCAACTACAATTGAGGGCAGAACACCCATGGAGATGTGGACTGGTAAACCTGCTACTGATTATAATTCTTTACATGTTTTTGGTTCCACTTCTTATTATCATGTAAAAGAATCTAAGTTAGACCCAAGAGCAAAGAAAACATTGTCCATGGGTATAACTGGTGGAGTAAAAGGATACAGTCTCTGGTGTCCTGTTACGAAGAAGATTATTTTCAGTAGAGATGTAACTTTTGATGAATCAGCAGTGTTGAAACAAAAAGATTCTCAAGAGGATGACAAGGCCAGTAGCACTTTGTAGCAGGTGGAGTTTGAAAAAGTTAAAGCTGATCCGACTAGTGTCAATGAGATGGATAGTAATTCTCCATCAACCGAAGATGATGAAGAGGTTCTGACTCAGGAACCTTCACAACAACAAGATTCAATTGCATATAGAAGGCCACGCAGAGAGATTCGCAGACCTGCTCGCTTTGTTGATATGGTGGCCTATGCACTTCCAATTGTAGATGATGATATTCCTTCCACTTACAGAGAAGCAGTAAGTAATCCTGAAAGTATACAGTGGAAGAAAGCAATGAACGAAGAAATGCAGTCTCTTCACAAAAATGAAACTTAGGAGTTAGTTACATTGCCCAAGGAAAAGAAGGCAATTGGGTGCAAATGAGTATATGCAAAAAATGAAGGATTTCCTCGCAAAAATGAAATTCGATACAAGGCTAGATTGGTAGCGAAGGGTTATGCTCAGAAGGAAGGAATAGAGTACAATGAGGTATTTTCTCCAGTTGTGAAACACTCGTCTATTCGAATTTTGCTAGCTATGGTTGTGCAATTTGATCTTGAACTAGTTTAACTTGATGTAAAAACTGCATTTTTAAAAGGTGATTTGGAAGAGGAAATCTACATGACTCAGCCAGATAGATTTAAGGTTATTGGAAAAGAAAATTGGGTTTACAAATTGACAAAGTTGCTTTATAGGTTGAAACAATCTCCGAGGCAGTGGTACAAGCGATTTGATCGATTTATGAAAGGGCAAAGGTACACAAGAAATAAATTTGATCATTGTGTGTATTTTCGCAAGCTACAAGAAGGATCTTTCATTTATTTGCTATTGTATGTCGATGATATGCTAATAACATCGAAGAGCAAAGATGAGATTGAGAAGTTGAAGACTCAACTCAATCAAGAATTTGAAATGAAAGATTTAGGTGAAGCTAAGAAGATTCTTGGCATGGAGATATGCAGAGATAAAGTTCGTGGCAAAGTAAGCTTGTCTCAGAAGCAATATTTGAAGAAGGTACTACAGCAGTTTGGCATGACTGAGCAGACAAAATCTGTGAGTACCTAGTTGGCTTGTCATTTCAAGCTTTCTACACAATTATCTCCTTCAACAGATGCGGAACGAGAATACATGTTACAAGTTCCGTATTCAAATGCAGTGGGTAGCTTGATGTATGCAATGGTGTGTATAAGGCCTGACATTTCACATGCAGTTGGTATAGTGAGCAGATATATGCATAATCCTGGTAAAGGACATTGGCAAGCTATGAAATGGATTCTACGGTACATTCGGAAGACCGTGGATGTTGGTTTACTGTTTGAAAGAGACGATACACTTGGTCAAGGTGTGATCGGGTATGTTGATTCTGATTATGCTGGTGATTTGGACAAACGATGGTCAACCACCGGATATGTATTTACTTTTGCTGGAGGGCCAATTAGTTGGAAGTCTACACTACAGTCTACAATTGCACTGTCGACCACAGAGGCCGAGTACATGGCAATTACAAAGGCTGTTAAAGAGGCTATTTGGTTACAAGGTTTGCTTGAAAACTTGGGATTGGCATAGGAACACATTAATGTGTATTGCGATAGTCAGAGTGCTATTCACTTAACGAAGAACCAAGTTTATCATGCGCGTACGAAGCACATCGATGTACGATTTCACTTTGTGCGGGAAATTGTTGATGAGGGGAAGATTCTTCTTTAGAAAATTAAAATTGCAGATAATCCCACAGATATGTTGACCAAGGTAGTGACGGCGATCAAGTTTGAGCATTGTCTAAACTTGATCAACATCTTACAAGTTTGAAAGCAGCCAGAGAAGGCAGAAACTATAAGGTAGTTTGTTGATAGTCGGCTCAGATTTACTAAATCTTCGCCGAGATGGAGAATTGTTGAAAAGTCACCCACAAAGCTTATTTTCACACGGTTTTTTCTTGACAAATTGGAGGTTGGTGGCACAAATATTTGACAGGTTGTTGCCATGCATGCATTCAACTTTGGAGAATCAAATTTGAAGACAAATTCCTAAGGGAGGTCCCTAATTTATGTTGACAATTTTGTTGGGGTTGGTACAATAGTGCACCCCATTTTTCCTTATAAATAGAAGGCAATTCCTCATTTGTTAATCATCCCAATTTGAGAGAAGTAGAGAGCAATTGCCAGTGAGTTCTTTGAGAGAATTTAAGAGAGCTTCCACTTGAGCGTTCTAGTGAGGTTCCATTTGGGTGTATTGCGGTTGTGGGTTCTGTGAGTTTTTCCCACTCTTGTAAAGTCCCATTGTTAATAAAATTGTCTTCCAATCTTTGCCCGTGGACGTTGGCATTACGCCAAACCACGTAAATCATTGTGTTTTATTTGCATTTGTTTACTACCACATTTATATTTCTCCAGAAGTTGCAGTATTAGTAATTGCTCAACCCTCGTTTCCGCAACACATGCCATATGTAGCTCAAAAGTGCAATAACATTGAACAGTCAGCTAGCTAGCTTATACTAATTAATTAATACGACTATCAGTTATTTTTTATTAATTAAAAGAGAAAATATTTGACAATCGCGAAAACAACAACAATTCACTCCAATAAACAACATAATAAATACATGATATATATTACAAGTCTTTTTATGATGTAGATTAGAAGGGAAAATACGAAGGACATGTTATATATTATATATGATTGAATTTAATCCATGATAATTAGACAAAATAACACTAAACTAGCTAACTAATCCAACCATCATAATAATTTGATTTTCATTATTTTATTGTGTCCAATCATTGCTAATTTAATAAAAAAAACACAGAACACTTGAGGATTTAGATATTCAACAACTTTGGCCAAGTTTGAAAAAGATTAGAGCTTCCTTCATGCTTTGTGTTCTTATGTTACACATGATCATATTATGTTACATTTGACAGAAAACTGAAAATTATTGAAAAAAAAAAATCTTAGTTAGAACATGATCAAAATGAGAGAATAATGCACGCACATCACAACAATGTTTCATTCATTTTGAATCTAAATTTACAAAACTTGTATCCGATGGTTTACATTTGTTTAATCTAACGGCTATGACATGTGTACTGTCAAAACGCTACAGCTGCCATCTCTGTTTGCCTTGTTGCATCCTTGATCTTATATTATCCTGGAGATTATTGAATGTTCTTCTCATTCTCATGTGCTCGAGGGTCCTTTCTTGAGACATTTCAGCAAACACCTGATTCATCCTATTAAACATCAGCATCATTAATCAGTAAATGATGTAAGGTAGCCCTGTTTTGAGAAGTCAACATAAATCAGTCACCTTAGATTTTCTCAGTCTCAGAGCACAACGGGTGATGATTTGATGAGAAATATTAATATGCATGCATCCCCTGAATTAGCTAGAGCTGGTTGTCATTTTCTTCTTTCTTTTGGTACGGTTTTAGATTATTAATCAATCAGATTCAGCTGCATGTTTGCTTTTAGTCCAAACCAAAATAAGATATTAAGTACTTTTGCCAGAATAGACGCAACCAAAATTCTATGGGATCTGTAGTTCCTAGTTCATGCAGAAGCTACCGAATGCTTCCTGCAACTCAGGCAGATAGAACCTTGGTTGAATCGTTTTTCTTCATCTGAAATTCTACCTAATGCCCATCCTCTTAATTGGTTTAAATTCTTCTTTTTTTCTTTGAATTGTTGATTTATAATGTCTTGTATGCAAAATTTATAATTTCGGATGATGATAATCTTGTTTAAGAAGAGATTTCTAGTTACGGCAGCAGCATTCTTGATCATGGCATCACAAGCACGTGCTCTGGTTTGCTTAGTTTCCTTTTTGTCTCTGATATTTTCTTGGTATTGTGGGATACTGTTTCTCTTTTGATTTTCTGTTTTTGTTTGCTTAGTTTCCTTTTTGTCTCTGATATTTTCTTGGCATTCTTGTTCTCTCTTATAAGAAAGTGCTTTTGATAAATTCGCCTGGTCGGTTTACTTTACTAACCATTAATGAGCAAATCCTCCCAGTGACCCTCAAACTCTTCTACACAATTATAATAATTTCAGTTTTATGTATACAAAAATGAACAGCTCTCAAATATATTATTTGATAATGACGAAAACAACAATTCACTCCAATAAATCTCATAATAAATACATTGCAAGTCTTTTTAGGACGCATTCAAAGAGAAAACTTAACAGTGATACAAAGAGAAAAAAAGGGGATGGTCGGGTTGGGTTGCTTGCAAAATTATTGGTGCGGGGTTCGACTTGTGTTTGTTTCACTTTATTAATTAATTAGACAAGCAAACAGGTCATCATTTGAAAAAGAATCACTAGCACCAGCTTATGAAAAATAAATTTGTAAGACATTAATTTCAATGAAAATGTAGCGTGACTATGTTATGAATTCATTAACTTACTTCATTAATATTTTTCATCATTATGGTTAATGGCTTAGCAAATGCAGGAGCAGGGGTCACCCAAAGTAAAACACTTTCTCTTGTATTAACCTTTGCTAGCCGTCGAAGTTAAATTTTTTTTTTGAACAAGTTAAAACAGTTCCAACTCAGAATTAGTTACTATATATATAAATATAGTAGTTAATTGGGTTGTTATAAGTTGATTTGTTTAATTACTATATATATATACAGTAGTTAATTTTTCTTATTCTTCACTCTAGGATCCAGCTCCATACCCCTCTTTTTTGTAGTTATGTTGCTCAGCCGTTAGATTTTAATTACGTTAATCTAACGGTTGAGATTTGTAAATGAATAATGAAGTGGTGTTTGGCTACTATCTGAGCCCACTGCATCTATTTGGTTTTGTGATTTTTCGCTTGACTAGTTCTGAAAATATCGGCAGCCATCTACGGCAAATCTGAACAAAGGCAACATGAGGTGATCGTGGTGAAATTGTTTTTTGGCATGCGAATCTAATGACTTTCGAATACGTTCATTCAAATATTAAATGCAATTCAGGCAAATAGAAGCTTGGTTGATTGATTACTCTTCATGTGAAATTCTACCTAATGGCTATCCTTTTAATGGTTTATATTGTCTTATATGCAAATTAAATTCGGAATTCGGATGATAATAATCTTGATTTAGAATAGATTAGGTAACATGTGGCATTCTACATTCTTGCAATGCCATTTCTTTTTATGGCAGCACCATTTTCAAAACGGCATCGTTTTGTCCATTAAGATATTTCAACTTGTCCCGGGCTGGACATATGACTCACTTAATGATAACAAAACGGCGAGGCATGAAGGTGTTTTGGCAAAAGGCTTAAGTTCTGCATGTGACAAGCACGTGAGAGAAGAATCAAGTTAGTTATAAGTTGTTATACACGTGGCTGGATCTAGTGCAATCTGGGGTAATGAACACCCGTTATATAAGCTGAGCTTTCAGGCAGTTTCAGCAAGATGTAAAGAGCTTCTAGTGAGAATGAAGAGAGAGAAAAAGTATCATCTTATTCCTTGTTAGTTTCTCCGTGTGAGCTCTGTAAAATAATTAACCCTAAATAATTTGTCCTGCATCACCAAACTCTGGATTTTACAAAGCACGCATAAGGATAATAGACACGTTTGAGGGTTTTTTTTTTTTTTAAAGAAAAAAAGATTATGAAAATAGACAAATAATGAAGATACAAGTTAAGCAGAGCAAATAAACAGAGGAGAATGAATTAAATACTATCCTTGAGAACTCAAATTTATTAAAAGAAGAAATGCATAAGGTCTCCTTTATGAGAAAATGTATCTGATCATTCTTTTTTACTTGAAAATCTCATATATAAAAACTTATTAATAAATAACATAATATATATAAAAATGATACTCAATGATCCTGTACTAAAACTATAATTTACCTGCACTAGTAGTTTCCATAATTTTCAATTCAAAAGTAAGCAGTTGAACGTGCTCTCTCTTCTGGTTATAGATATCAGATATATAAATTGAAGTAATCGCGCGACAAGTAGCAAAACAAATAATGCACGGAAGATAATGATCAATGGCTGAAGTTTAATTTAATTGCAGATAAAATGTCCTTCAAGATTAAGGTCTACTTACAATTTTATTTTATTTTTTATGATTTTCAATCTTTACCAAAAGAAAAATATTTAGTGATCCCTTTTATCAACTTGCTTTTATTGACTTTCTTCCAATAATAGAAGTGAAAAGAGAAACAGAGGCCACCACCACCAAGTGTTACCGGATTCTATAATGACAAAATCAGTGCCCAGCAAAAAGAATCCAACTTTTCGTTATGTGTTGCTTCCTATTTAGTACGTGCACATATAGATATAAGATATCCACACGCACATGCAGCGCGTCTATCTAAAATTTGAAAAACAAAATTAGAAACCTTCTTGAATAGGAATAGAAATACTCTCTAATACTTCCTAAAATAATTAACCCTAAATAATTTGTCCTGCATCAGCAAACTCCGGATTTTACAAAGCACGCATAAAGGATAATAGACACGTTTGAGGTTTTTTTTTTTAAAGAAAAAAAGATTATGAAAATAGACAAATAATGAAGACACAAGTTAAGCAGAGCAAATAAACAGAGGAGAATGAAACAATTTTTGGAGTTTATCTTGTTTTATTTTTTCGTTTTTATAGTGCAAGATTTTCGGTGGAGATAAATCAGGAATAAGAGTGAAATCCCAATCTTAAAATTTGGGAGAAATGAAATGCGATTTGTTTTTTCATGAATAAAACAATTCAATTTTTTGTTAGCACTTGCATATGTTGCAAGTTAATTACACCGTCAGCACCTGCGGGAAATTTATATATTTTCTGTCAGCACTTGCATACGTTGCAATTTTCAATGACTTCCAAATCTTCATATCATGAATTAGCAGGATTCACGTCCGACCAACTCCCCGTGGCTAAAGCAAAGGATTAATTTTTGAGAAATTATAAAGAAATTAATACAAGTAAAGTGAACCTATTCATTTGATTTGATAATTGGCTGAGGGTGATTTCGATAACGTTTTCAAAGAAGATATAAAACAAAGATCAAAAAGAAAAAACAAGTAATTTCAGTCGGTGGAAGAAATGAGCAAGATTCGAACAGGACATGGCTTGGAGCAAGGATCAACAGACAAATAATAAAGATAATATAAGGAATGTTGTTGAGTATTTTCTTTACAAAAGTGTTCAAACTAAAAATTGATTTCTTAAAACCCATTAGCTAGCGCACATAATAATGGGGAGAAAATTTTAGACTACGAATGGTCCCACCCATTTAATAATATTCTTCAATCAATTATGTTTATTTAAAAAAAAAAAAAACCCATCTCTTTATTACTTTCTAACTATTCATATTAATGTGTTAATAATTATGAAGAACCGGTGTAATTTATATGATGTAGGAAGCACTTTAGGCAAAATCATTTGAATCTCAAAATTTCGTGATATTGTACCAAAATTAGGAATCATTGAAGAGTAGAGTTACGTGACTGAATAGTATCATATCACAGAAACTCAAAACTCAAAAGTGCAATAACATTGAACATTCAGCTGACTAGCTTATATTAATTAATTAATACTACTACTAGTTCTTTATGATTAATTAAAAGATAAAATATTTGACAATCACGAAACATTATTCCATCACTGAAGAGTAGAGCTTCCTACATTGTTACCCAAGCCCTTTTATATCTCCCAAATATTATTAGAGTCCCACATTTGTGGCACATCATTAAGTAAAATGTGCCAATTAGGAAGAGCTGGCTTCTTTGTTTTGTTTTGTTTTCTTGGATGTGTTGCAATTTTCAAGTATCATTCAAAATTTTACACCTTCAACACAGGAAAATTATATATATTCTGTCAGCACTTGCATATGTTGCAAGTGCTGACAGAACTTTTCATTTGATTTGATAATTGGCTAAGGGTGATTTCGATGACGTTTCCAAAGAAGATATAGAACAAAGATAAAAAAGAAAAATAAGTAATTTGATCAGTCGATGCAAAAAATGAGCGAGCTTCGTAGTCTGACTAACAGGACATGGCTTGGAGCAAGGATCAATGGACAAGTTTGAGGTTTATGAAATATTGGGAAAATAGACAAATAATAAAGCCACTACTAGTTAAGCAGATCAAATAAACAGAACAGAGGAAATAAGTGAAAAACAGCCACACACACATATTGTATGTGTGTAATGGGATGTCACAGGCCCTAACAGATAAAGCTGAACATCAATCCTAAATCTAAAGTGAAAAACAGTAGCTAGAACAGAATCTTTGTTTTGATGTCTTAGTTTATAAGCTCAAACAATTGATTGTATAGAAAATGCATGATAGAACAGAGAACTCATATTTTAGCAATAATCCTAAGCTCACTGGCCCTTAGTTCAAACTGGCAGTTCTTATTAGTCAAAGAATAAAATTGACTTTTAGTTGTATATAAGTAGAGCACTAGATCAACAAATAATTGAAGACTTGCTTGGCTGTGGAACCATAGGAAGGCAATTCGTGAACAGCCTTGATATTTCATTTGGTTTTATTTAATTCTTTGTAAAGTTGTCTTGTGTGTAAAATTTTTGTTACATGAAATCCGTAGGTGAAGAGAATTTTTAAAAGCAAACATCAAAGTCACGATCAAAGGGACGAAATCAGTATAAATATTGATTGTCTCAAGTTAGATTATACAAAGATGAAATAATGCTAATCTAAAAAATTCGATGATTATAATTTGATTTCCATTATATTAATTATATTCAATCATGCTCTTTAAATGAAGAACAGTACTCTAGCATTTATATACACTCAGCTTATGAAATTAATTACAAAACGATCTTTGACAAAGTCTGATGAAAAAAGTACAAAGTTAGACTTCCCGATCATGCAACCACCCATCGAATTGTGTATTGTGTCATCATTGAGCTCTTAGAAGGATTCAGCTGCTAAGCTATGTACTATGCTTTTATGGTGTTTCTCTTGGTAGTTGTCGGACAAACTGTAATGTGAATTTCTATCTAATGGGTATTCTTTTAGTTAGTTTGGGATTGTTGATTTATATATGATGTTTGGTATCTAAAATTCAGATGATGATAACCTTGGCAGTTATTTTGTCAAATTTTCTTGTGTTGTTGTTGGTTTAATAAAATATCACAAAGGTGCAAAATACAGTAAAATTAACATTGAGCTCATGAGATTGCCATTAGATATATTGAAAAAGAAATTGACACAAGAAACTGAAAATTAGTTGTTAATTATGATGGGAATATGATCTTGGTATTTCAATTATATCATTTGCACTAATCTCATTTGTGTCTATCACTGAAAAGCAGAGTGACTTGATTGAATAGTATCATATTACGTCACAGCAATCATAGAAACTCACCCAAAAGTGCATGAGCATTGATCATTCAGCTAATTTATACTAATTAATTAATAATACTAACAAGAGAAGTTGGATCTCGTCTTCTCTTGGATATATCCGATGACTTTGAGCTCTCCAGCCTCCCAGCCGGAAATGTTCTTCCTTCACATTCGGTGATTGTTTTTCATTATTGCGGCTACTTGACTCAAATATGCTATTGCAAGAGGAGATTTCTATTTTGTCTGATTTAAGCCATAAGACGGGTTTCAAGGTTCATTCTGATTGGTTATCTGTTAGCTTTTTTTGTTTTAAGAACTTCTTATTTGCGGAAGCAAAATTCTCCTTTGCAGGATGATCTAGATTTAGAAGTTGCTTTTGTCATATCAGACGAAGAGGCCATCTTTAAGACCTTGTCTAAGATGGTTGAATTTACTAGAAGGGACTACTGCTCTGATTGGTCAAAACTACTATGGCTGTCTTTTTCATGAGCTTCTAATATCGAATCAGTTTTAATGGTATGATATTAAAAACATCGATTTCATAATTTTATGTAATTTCATAGAAAAGATATAATTGATTTGAGTTAGTTTAACGTATAAAGAAAGAGAGATGGGGAATGATGTCGATTTGGCATGTGATGCGTAATAATAGACACCAAATATTAATCATGTAATAGTGAAATATATATTTACTGAAAAATATTTGGCAATAAAATGATGCTTCAAAAAATTAATATTATTTGCAAGAAAGTAATTCGACAATTAAAAGTAAAAGATGTATATGCGACGCTTCGAGCTTATTTTATCACTTCACTAGTCATTTTGTAACAACAATTTTAATAGAAGTTCAATTAATTCTGACCAAAGACTCTAGAGAATGTCGAGAAGAGATTTGATATTTGCATTTCAAAAAATTAGAGATGAGATAAGTTAAAATCAATTACAAGAACAACAATAGGAACACATTTTGTAAAACCCACAAATATATATAATATAAATTTAATTTCGAATTAAGTAATTACTAATTTATATAGTAAGAGAGTCTTATAGGAAAGTAGGAATTTTTTAAAAGAGATTTGCTTATGGAAAAAGTTTAGTTTGGTTTAGTTTGTGAAGGCTCAAGTAATTGAAAGCAATGCAATTGAAGGAAATATAAAATTCTAATTTTTTTAAAGTAATCGTTAAAATATTTGACGAATAGTGAAGACCCTACAAGTTGGCAAATGCAAATAAACGGAGGAAAACAGGGCAAATATTTACTTTCTTCCAAAAATAATAAATGCACAATCTGCTATTACTACTATAGAATGTTAGCTACTATTTATTATTATCTTTTTCTTTTTTTTTGCGCTTTTAGTTATAAGCCTAAAAAGATAAAGCTAAAAATCAATCCCAAATCTAAAGTGAAAAATTGTGTCTAGAACAGAACCTATGTTTTGATGTCTTTGTTTACAAGCTTAAACAATTCATAGTATACAAAATGCATGATAGAGAACAGAACTCATATTTTAGCAATAATCCTCAGCTCACTGGCCGTTAGTTCAGAATGACAATTCTTATTAGTCAAAGAGTCAAAATGATTTTGAGTTGTATATAAATAGGGCACTAGATCAACAAAGAATTGAAGACTTGCTTTTGCTATTTAACCACGCGATGGCAATTCGAAGACTACAGCTTAGCTCTGCCATTCGAAGTAAGCAATTCAGCTGCCCAAATACTGCCAAGCCATCAAGACAATACCAAGATACAACATCAAGAATCACGTACAGGCCGTCACATATTACATTTGTCCTCTGTTTTAAGAGAGATTTACGAGCTCATGCAGTAGGAGTAATTAATTAATTTATACAGTTCAGTACTCATTCCTCTTTCTTCTGTTTCAAATCCAAATCTAGTGCTCCATCATTTATTATGACGCAAGGTATATGGGTTAGCATGTGTCGATATTGTCCTCCATTCTTTGTGTACTTTCTTCGAACAAGGGACAACCCGAGATCTCTAATCGCAAAAGAGAGGCAAGCAGGCCCTTCTCTGGAAAGTACTTGAGCTTGGGACAATTACAGAGTTTAATGAAATGAGGTTTTGATGATCAACAATTGAAGAAGACAGGCGTTCCAAATTTAGTAAATTAACAATCACCAAATATGGTAGGGTGGCAGGCAGAGGAAGCGTGGTTCCTAATCCTAATCTTGATTGATAACTGGCTATGTAACATGTGGCATTCTACATTCTTGCAATGCCATTAATTTCTTGTTATGGCAGCAGCGTTCTTTCATCATGGCATCACAAGCAAATGTTTGATTTGAAGACTTGCTTAGCTGAGAAAAATAAGGAGAGCAAAGGTAATTAATTTTGGGGTGATGAATATTTTTATGGGTGTACTAAGAAAAATAAAGATAATAGAAGTAATGTTATTGAGAAGCATTTTGATATTTACAAAAGTGTTCAAAGAAAAAAGTTTTTTTTTTTAAATCTATTTGCTGGTGCACATAACAAAAGGGCATTCTGAGTAAATTTAAAACTACAAATAGTCTCACTCTTTTAATAATATTCTTCAATTAATTCTGTTTATTTCAAAATAAATATTCTATCTCTTTATTGCTTTCTAACTAGTCATGCTAATGTGCTAATAATTATGAAGAACTAGTGTAATTTATATGATATAAGAAGCCCTTTAGCACATTAACCCGAATTTAGCTAATACATGTGCCTAATATAGCGAAATCAACATTCAGCGCATTAGAGTGCTATTATATACATTGAGAAAGAAATTAACACAAAAAACTGAATATTAATTGACACTGGATCATGTTGGATTGTCAGTTGTTAATTATGATGGGAATACAATCTTCATCATTGCGGCTACTTGACTCAATTATGCTATTGCAAGAGGAGATTTATATTTTGTCTGGTTTAAGCTGTAAGATGGATTTCAAGATTCATTCTGATTGGTTATCTGTTAGCTTTTTGTTTTAAGAACTTCTTATTTACGGAAGCCAAATTCTTCTTTCCAGGTTGATTCAGATTAAGAAGTTGCTTTTGTCGTATCAGAATAAGAGGCCATCTTTAAGGCCTTGTCTAAGACTGTGGAAGTACTAGAAGGGACTACTGCGCTGATTGTCTTTTTCATGAGCTTCTCTTCCATTTGAACATGAGAGCAATCAGATAGTTGATATTTATGTTACAAAAGTTGGAAGCAACTTAAGCAATTCAGTATCGTGTGAGGACTATAATAATAAGCCGATTCTTTTGCTTCTTGGATTTTGTTGTTAATTCACTCGCTGCATGCTTATCCCACCTCTGATTTTTCTTAATATTTCTCTGTACTTCACTTCACAGCACTTTAGCTGCTACATTGGCATTTTCTGCTATTTGTTATTGTTCAGTGAAGCAAGTTAGCTTATGGGATTGCTTTTTGGTAAATCTTCTTCGGGGGGGTTGTGAAAGGTCAAATCAACTGAGATGACCGGGTTTTCTAGATCAGCCATCTCTGTCCTCAACAACTGTCAATTACTGAGACACCAAACTCTAACCTGATTCATATGGATGTAGACTAAAGCTTCTTGCCGATACCATCCCCAGTCAAAGCTGCTATCCTTGAAAGTTTTGCAAGAGAAAGCATGTCTGAGTCAGACATTGACGTCCCCCCAAGCATCAAACAGTATATCAAGAGCAATGTTGGTTTCCCAGTCGATACAAATGCAGAATTCATATATGCAGATTGCTCTCAATCTCTGTTTAATAAGCTAGTCCTCTGCTGTATCCTACAAAGTGGAACAATACATTATGCTTCCCAGCAGACTCCAATGGGAAGTATGTTTCTGCTGCCAAATTTTTGAAAGCTATCATTGTGAATATCCCTCCCCCAGTCTGAAGTGGGCTTTGATACTTGTGACAATACTCGATCGAGACTGTAAAGAAGCTGTGGGTGTACATTTCTGGTCCAACAATCAAGCCAACTGGCTTGCTTTTACAGCAGGAAAGAGATAGAGAATATATTAACTGTTTGTGCAGAATATGGGGCAAGAGCTTATTTAGTGTCGTGTCAAAATAAATATAACAAAGTTTTATCTGAATATAAATTCGACTTAGTTATTATAGATATTTAATAAAATAATAACACGATTAATATGTTACTTACAATTTGGAGAAATGAACTGCGATATGATACTTCATGAAAAAAAGATTTAATTTATTATTTCTACTAGTAAAAACTATTAATTCATCAACCCATCAAGATTTTTTTTCTTTTTTTCGTTTTTTTTGAATTCAACCCATCAATCTTTGTTTGTAACTGCCAGACCGTCAGTTTCTTAAGGCTCACGCAGTGCAAGGGTAGTGTATCGTTTCTTTCTAACTGAAATGGGAACTCGGATGCTGAGAAAATATGCCTGCATGACTTCATTAATCCTGCAGGCGTGGTACTATCACTATACAACATTACCTTAACATTTCCTCGTCAATCAATTTTGATGGTCTGATATTGAAAACGTCGATTTCATAATTTTGTGTAATTTCATAGAAAATATATAATTGATTTTAGTTAGTTTAACATCTAATGAAAGAGTAATGGGGAATGATATCACTGTGTTGTTTGATGAGTAATGACAGACAACAAATATGGATCATGTAATAATGAAATATGTATTTACTGAAAAAAATTTGGCAACAAAATGATGCTTTAAAAATTTAATATTATTTGCTAGAAATAATTTGACAATTAAAAGTAAAAGATATATTTGCAATGCTTCGAGTTTATTTTATCACTTCACTGACCATTTTGTAACTACATGTTAAATAGAAGTTCAATTAATTCTGACAAAGGACTCTAGAAGAGATTTGGTTTTTGTATACCAAAAAATTAGAGATAAGATAAGTTAAAATCAATTAGAAGAACAACAATAAGGATATATTTTATAAAAGCCACAAATACATATAATATAAATTTAGTTTTGAATTAGTAATTATTAATTTATATAATAAGAGAGTCTTATAGGAAAGTAGGAATTTTTTAAAAGAGATTTGCTAAGGAAAAAGTTTAGTTTGGTTTAGTTTGTGAAGGCTCAAGTAATTGAAAGCAATACAAGTGAGGGAAACATAAACTTCTAATTTTTACAAAGTAATCGCTAAAATATTTGACAAGTTTGAGATGTTAAAAAAGCTGGGAAAATAGACAAATAATGAAGACCCTACAAGTTGGCAAAGCAAATAAACAGAGGAAAACAAAGCAAATATTTACCATTATACATATATATATATATATCTATTTTTTGGGAAAAAGGATACCGACACTTTTAAGGTTTAGGGAAATGGTCACAAAGACACCTAAATTTTTATCAAGGGACACCAAGACCTCTTTTTAACTGTAATGCCTTTTGACTCTATAAATCCTAAGGAAATGACTTCAAAATTTTATAATAAATAGACATATGGCATAGAAGTAAATGAAATAACATATACATCTTAAAATAATGTTAATATTGAAAGATATTTTTATATTTTACAATCTATTAGACCTATTTTATTAACTTAAAGTAATTTTTAATAATAGATAGAAACATAATATTAAAATAAATAAGTTAAAATTAAAATTATTTTGAATATTATGTAAAAGTTAATTTTAATATTATTAATAGGGAGATTTTTTTAATTGTAAAATCTATTTAACCCAAAGATTTATTTAAAATCTTCATAATATCACAAACATATTATTAAAATAAATATAATAATTTAAATTTTTAATATTATTTTAAATGTAAAAAATAATGTAATATTATTAGTCTACTAGATAGATTATATTATTTATATTAAATTTGTGTTAATTAAAACCCTTTAAGGTCAATTTTCTAATTACTATAATCAAAGGATATTATGGGCAAAAAGAGGATTTTGGTATCTCTTTTTAAAAATTTGGGGTCTTTGTGATCATTTCCCCAACCCTTGGGGGTGTAAGTATCATTTTCTCTTTTTTATCCAAAAACAAATGTTGCGATTTTGTTTTTTTAACATCTCAAACTTTCAAAAACAATTGAAAGCGGTACACTTATTAAAAACCTCAACAGCATTATCAACCAACCAATGTTTACCAAACTCTTCGATGATGAGAGATAGAGTTTGAGGAGAGACGGAGAGGTTGTAGGGTTTCATGAGTTCGATGGTCTTCCACATGGACTGGTAGCGTTTGTGGTGGGCGAGGGTCAGGATGAGCGGTTCGAATTCGAGGGAGGTGGGGGAGTATTGGGGCTGGGAGCGGGCCCAGGTGAAGAAGCCGAGGGATTCGGAAGGGGAAGTGTATTGAGGGTGCTTTCTGGATATATGTTGTGACGGACTATGTTGGCGATGTGGTTTACGGCTGCGAGGTAATCGTCTTTTGAGGTTTTAGCCGCGACCGCGGTTCTCATGGTTTTGAAGGAGAGGATGAGGTATTGAGTTCGGCTTCTGAATAGAGAAACTAACACCTTGGAAGGTTTAATGTGGGAACTTCACATGCGTTCTATGTGTTCGAAAGAATTCCGCAATAAAAATTGGTGTCATTTGTTACAACTAGCCAATTGCTTAATACAGTTTTGTACGTCTCATTATGAAATCATGAAGTACTTGTAAATAAAATCATAGACGTGGTATGTTGTGATGTGATAAATTTAAATACAAATCTTAATTACGTTGTGATGTGATAAATTTAATTCATATCTAAAAATTAAGAGATGATTCATATATAGGTACATACTGAATAAAGATATTTAAACACAAGCATTCAATTCCATGATATACCTAACGATCAAGGGGACTGAATAGAAATAGATGTAAAAAGTCAAATAGATGAACAAATACACATGATGATTTATTAAATAAAAAATTAAATTTATATCCTTTTTAATAAGTGTGAAATTATTTACACTCTAAAATTTATTTAAAACACTCATATTTTTTATTACAAAAAACTTCATAATTCAATCTATAAATAAGAACAATTCAATATAAGTAAATAGGACAATAATATTTTTGACATTCATATATCTAACGTGCACACACCCATGTAAAATTGCTAAACCTTAAATAGTAGAACGTTCTTCAAAACTCATTGATTATTTAAAAGTATATTTAACAAATTTGCAAGACACGGACTCCATGTTTCTAATTTCTTTGGCTTAGATTTCAATTTTTGTTGAACATATATCTATTCCACATAAAGAGTTTCTGAATTTTTAACTTCTCTGCCAAAGAGGTTCTATGGGAATAAACAACTGTTAAAAACAAATAAAAAATCAGATACAAGTGTAGAATATACTCATTAGATTTTAATTCTTTGCACAGACACAACCTGCATATATACACAAATAACTATTCTACGAATATGTAGAAGCAATCTCAACTGTCCATTTTTTTTTTTTGAAATTTTAACGAATATAAATTTTATATGTTGGATAACTATGGAAAATATGATTAGGAAAATGATATTATCAACAACTAGGGAGAGAAAAGGCAGTTAATATTGGTGCAATGAATATTTTTATGGGTCTAATAAAAAAAATATTCTTTCATATGATGCACAAATTACCTTAATCACTTCTTTCATATAAATACTCATAAATTTCATCTAAATTATAAAAAAAAAGGAAGAAAAAAAATCATATAGTTAATTTTTCTTCTTCTTTACCCCATTATTCAATGGGAGTATTGTTGCAATGATAAGAACTCCGGCAAGTGCTTATTTCGGATACATGTGTGGCATTCATTAATTTGACCAAGAATAAATGAATTTATTTGTATTTTAACATCAACAAAATTTTTCCATTCCGGATATTTATCATTTTCTCGTTAAAAAAAAAATTGCATAAAATTAAGAAAGCAGCAGTCCCTGAACGGGAGAAACAGAGTAAGGGAGTTCAAATTTCAAAAGATGGAACCCCGTAGAAGAAACCCTAGCAACAATCCCAGAAGAAGAAGAAGATGGTGATGAAGACACGGCCATGCCCAACGTTAAGCACAACCCTGCAAAAAAACAAAAAAACAAAAGACAACTCTTCGGACTCGAGCGATGCTCTGACTCCGACTCGGATTCTGACTCAGAAGACGAAGCAAAACAGAACATGGAGCTTCAAACCCTAGAGTTTCAGCTATCCAATGAACCTTCCAATTACGACAACCATGTTCAAGTAACCTCAATACACATACTTATTGGGTGATTTTGTGGATACCCATTCGCTTTTCTTTCTTAATTGGGTTGCGATAAAAATGGCTTTTTTTCTTTCAGTATATAAAGGTTTTGAGAAAAATGGGTGAGATAGAGAAGCTGAGACAAGCTAGGGAAGCGATGAAGAGATTTTTCCATTGACTCCTGCTATGCGGCAAGAATGGGCGAGAGATGAAGCCTCTATTTCAACTGGGCATCTGTCATTTCCTTTTTGCAGTGGTTTTCGATTTTGTGAACAGATATTTTTTTGCTTAGAGATATAGATGTTTATATTCGTTATTTGCTAATGTAAAAAGGAACAAAACCTGCTTAAAAGGTATTAAAGAAAGAAAAAGGAACCAATTTGCAGAAGGGGATACTTATAGTGGGAGTTCTATTCTTTGGGGTTTAATTGATGGGAGAAGAAACAGCTTATATGTTTACACAATTAGACATTTGATCGCTGAGTTAGTTGAGGAAGATAATTAATCACAATGTCTGATGTTGTTTCTGTTGGCCTCAGCTAATTGTTAAGATTTCATACTTTTTTCTGGTTTTTCATAACTGTGACCTAAAGCTTAATGTATACTTTGATAATTACATAATCGGTTTCTTGCTGGTACTTGGCTTTAATTTGTAGACCTGAGGCTCTTTTGGGAGTTGAGAAGATTTACGAAAGAGGAGTTTCTGATTATCTGGTTTGTTCTTTTTATGCCTACAGAATTTGAATTCATACTATGCATGGATTTATAATCCTTTTTTTTTAATTTTTGAGAAAGATTTTATGAAATTGAAGAATTATAGTAAAGCGTACCACTCACAAGCTTGATTCACTTTGTTTTTATTTACTACCAAGAGGTGCTAACAGTTCATGGTGCACCAAAAGAGGTGGGGAAAAAAAGAAATCTTCTTGCTAGATACATAAATTTTAATATTTGAATCATTTTCAACCAAAGAAATGTGCTGAAGAGCAGCACTTTTGTTTATATCAAAGTTCAATTGCATCTTATATCATCTGTTTCCATCTCCTTCATGGTAAATAAAGTCCTTGATGATGACAATAAGAAACACAGAAGAAGTTGTTAATTTCATACCTGGAGATTTTCATCATAGTAGTTCATTGAAAGTGAAGGCAGCTGAATACACTTTTTTCTGATGCAGTCTGTCCCTCTTTGGTGTGATTATTTGAAATTTGTGCAAGAATATGATCCATCTATACACGAATGTGCCTAATAAAATATCACAAAGGTGCCTAATACAGTGAAATTAACATATTCAGCTCATGAGATTGCCATTATATATATTGAAAAAGAAATTAATACAAGAAACTGAAAATTAATTGACACTGGGTCATGTTGGATTGTTAGTTAATTATGATGGGAATATAATCTTGGTCTTTTAATTATCATCTATCTAATGCATGTGCACTTTAATTTGTGTCTATCACTGAAGAATAAAGCTGCTTGATTGAACAACATCATATGACAGAAACTCAAAACTCAATTTCGTTGCCCGAGCATATCATGCCATATTTAGCTCAAAAGTGCAATTAACGTTGACCATTCACCTAGGTAGCTCATACTAATTAATTTATAGGATTGCTAGTTCTTTATGATTAACTAAAAAGAAAATATTTGACAATTACGAAAACAACAACAATTCACTCCGGTAAACAACATAATAGATACATGGTCTATATTGCAAGTCTTTTTATGATTTTAATTAAAAGAGAAAATGCAAAGGAAATATTTATCCGATTTTCAATTTTAATTAGACAAAAAGACACCAATCTGGCTAACTAATACAATCATCATAATTATCCGATTTTCATTTTAATTATGTCCAATCATACTAATTTAATAAAGAACACTGAATACATGAGTATTTATATGTTCAACAACTTTGGCTTATGAAAAATATAAGAGCTGCATTTATGCTTTGTGTTATTAAGTAGGACATGACCATATTATGTTGCATTTGTCAGAAAACTGAAACAGGAGAATGTGACATCTGTGTATTGTCTTTTACTTCCAGTAAGTGAATCACATGTTCTTCACGTGATTTGACAAACTTTAGATGGATTTGGCAGTTGTTTTGGTCACTTATTGACGCACGAGTTAAGCACGTGATTCAAGGTTGTTAACTGACCGTTATAAGGTGGGAAAATTCTGGGTTTGTTACAACAAACCCAGGAGGCAGCTGGTGAGTGGGGGACGTTTCTAGATTCTTCATCATCTGTATATATGGTCTTAGAGGCTATAGTTGAGCCATATGAAAAGCTCCTAACTTCTTAATGTTTGTAGCTTGTTCTTGGTGATTGAAATAAGATTATTACTCCGTCCTTCAGCGGATATATGCTATCTCCAAAATGTGCCACTTAAATTGTGCCTCTGTTTTGCTTGTTTCTGTTCTTATTCTTGTGAGGTGTGTGATTTGTTTATCATTTCTAAATCATCAATTAGAGAGATCAACGAGATCTTGGTGGTTTTAGATTGAGTTTAATCGATCAAGAATCAATAAGATGTAATGAAAACAAAATGACAGAATAATGCACGCACATCACAGCAATGTTTCATTCATTTTGAATCTATATATACAAAACTTGTATCTGACAGTTTACATTTGTTTAATCTAGCGCTGTAACATGCGTACCATCAAAAGCTACAGCCGCCATCTTTGTTTGTCCTCGTAGCATCCTTGATCTTATTTTATCCTGGTGATTCTTGAAAGTTCATCTCATTCTTGTTAAGGAAGCTCATGTTGCAGTCAAAGAGTCAGCTCAGTCAGCACGTGTGAATCAAAGCAGAAATCATCAGAGTCTGTTAAGAAGCTTTGCCAGCTCAGCAAGTTTGTTGTAGCATGCTTTTCATTCTGTTTTGTAGTTAAGCTTACTTAATAAGTTTAGCTCTCTTAATTTCTAGCTTTAATATATAAGCTAATAGTGATTTACTTTTGTTTGTAATCGAGAATGATATAAAATAAACTTCAGAGTATTCATTTCATTTTCTTAGTTCCCAAACACATTTTACAGTTGCAAATCATAACTTTCAAACATGGTATCAGAGCCAAACAGAGCAAGCTCTAGTAATCAACAAATGAATTCCAGAAATATAACAGCAGCAAATATAAGTCAGATCAATTTTTCATTCAATACTCCAATCAAGTTAGATAGATCCAATTATCTGCTTTGGCGATCACAAGTGCTAGCATCGATCAGAGGAAATCGATTGGAAGGCTTCATATATGGAACCAAACCAGCACCAGAAGAAAAGTTGCTACTCGCTAGAGCTGATGGATCTGCTCAAGAAGTCGATAATCCAGAATATCAAAATTGGAGGTCACAGGACCAAACCTTACTTGGATGGCTGTTATCAGCAATCAATGAAGGTAATCTTAGTCTTGTTATCAATTGTGTAAGCTCGTTTGATGCATGGAGAACCTTAGAGAAGAAGTTTGGAGTTCAATCTGAAGCTAGAGTACTTCAGCTTAGATATGAGTTGAATACAATAAAGAAAGAGGCATTAAGCATTGAAGATTACTGTATTAAGAGGAAATCTATAGCTGATAAACTCACTAGTGCTGGTAGTCCAATAACAGAGAAAGATCTAATGTTAACACTACTAAATGGATTAGGATCAGGCTATCGTGATATAGCAACTTTCATAACTAGTTCTAAAATGGAATTTGATGATGCTTATGCATTGTTGTTAACACATGAAACCAGGCTTGAACAAGAACATGATGATAAGAATATGTTTAATGCAAACTATGCCTATGCTAACACATGTTATCCTAGAGCCTTCTATGGTCAAGCTAGAGGTAATTTCAGAAGAGGTGGATATGTTGGTGGTAGTTTTGGTAATTTTAGTAATAGAACTCATGGATTTGGAAGAGGAAATTTTGGTCCACAAAGAGTGTTTAATGGAAACTTCAGGAGTGGAAATGGCAAAGGACAGTTTCCTGGTCAAAATAATGCTCAAAATTTTTCTTCTCAGTCACCAAGAAATATGACTCCATTCACTAGAAGTGGATTTGTTGGAATGAATGGATCAACAGGATCTACTGGAGCTATAGAAGAAACTACTTGTCAGGTCTATTTCAAAGTTGGTCACACAGCTGACATCTGCTGGCATAGATTTATAGAAGACTATACTCCTACTCCAAGAAATTTCAATAAGGGAAAAGGGCCAAGATCTGCATACTTTGCTAATTTTGAGAGTTTCAACTCACATCCCAACTGTGAAGAATATGATTGTTTCAACTATATGCCACCAAACTTTCATCCTACTTCTGGAGCTTATCCTTATTCTAGAGGTGATGCTTACAACTCTGGAGCTGCATATATGGCAAATTTTGAAGGAATTGCTGATGATGGCTGGTATTTGGATAGTGGAGCTACTCACCACTTGACAAATAATATGGAAAATCTGCAGCTCAGAGAGGAGTATAAAGGTAATGATCAGCTCATCATCGGAAATGGTAAAGGATTATCTATCTCTCATGTTGGACATGCTTTCTTTTCATTTAGAGCTTCCAACTGTCATCCTTCACATCCTGTTATAGCACTTAAAGACATGCTGTTTGTTCCTTCAATAACTAGAAATTTGTTAAGCATTTCTAAACTCACTTCTGATAATTCTCTCTCTGTTGAATTCTGTGGAAATTTTTGTTTTGTAAAGGACATCAAGGGACAGGTTCTTCTGCAGGGCTCTGCTGAGAAAGGTCTCTACAAGCTGCTATTGAAATCTAAGCCTCAGTCTTCCTCACCTACATCTCTTCTGTCACAATCTCATATAAATAAGCCAGTTTCTATGCTGTCAGTTTCAAATGTGTCTTCTGTTCATAAAAATTGTAGTGTTTTTACTACAACTTGTAATAACTCATTTTCAAATGATTGTAATAAAAAACCTGATGATCTGACCTTATTGCATAGAAGGTTTGGTCATCCAAATTCAGCAATATTGATGCATTTGCTTAAGTCTTGTAAGCAATTTAAAGTCTCTTCTAAAACTCTTTCATCTTCTCTCTGTGATGCTTGTCAATTAGGAAAGACTCATAAACAACATTTTCCCATCACTGAAACTAAAAGTACTCAAGTACTGGAACTGATATATACTGACATTTGGGGGCCTTCACCTACTGTTTCTAGGAATGGATACAAATATTATATCAGTTTTGTGGATGACTACAATAGATACACTTGGATTTATCCTCTCAAGCTTAAGTCAGATGCTTTTGTAGTCTTTAAACTCTTTAAACTCCAAGTAGAAAACCAGTTCAGTACTAAAGTCAAGATGTTGCAATCTGACTGGGGGGGAGAATATAGAGTATTCACTGATTTCTTGAATCAAAATGGGATCATATTTCGACATTCATGTCCATATACTCACCATCAAAATGGTTTGGTTGAGAGAAAGCATAGACATATAGTCGAATTGGGATTGACATTATTAGGTCAAGCTGATCTGCCCTTTAGATTTTGGTGGGATGCTATTCACGCTGCAGTTTATCATATAAATAGATTACCTACCCCTGTGCTAAAGTTTGTGTCTCCTTATGAGAAATTATTCAAACACAAGCCAAATTACAGCTTCTTAAGATGTTTTGGTTGTCTTTGTTATCCATATTTGAGGGATTTTAACAAGCATAAGTTTGATTTTCATATAAGAAAATGCATCTTTATTGGATACAGCCCATCTCATAAAGGTTACAAGTGTTTGACAAGTTCAGGAAAGGTTCATATACTTAGACATGTGATCTTTGATGAAACTACATTTCCTTACCTGACCAACAACATCTTTTCTTCTTCTGAAAACACCTCCTCATCTGAGATTCCTGTGTCATCCTTTACTCAGAAATAAATTTTTCATCTATCAACACTTTCTACCTCTGATAGCAGTCTTGAAGAAAATTTCTCAGCAAACTCAGCAAGAAGTGAACAGGTATCTCCATCATCTTTACATACAAATATTTTATATCATGAGACACCTAATCATTCTTTAACAGAATCTTCATCACCTCACATAGCTTCCCAACAACAATTTGAGCCACAAATTACTATCCCTGATGCCTTAAACAAAAACCAGACTCAGAAACCTTTTCATCAAATGATTACCAGATCCAAATCTGGTATCTTCAAGCCAAAATTATATACAGCAGCTTTAGTCAATAAAGAACCTGATACAGTTCAAGAAGCTCTCAATGATAAGAACTGGCATCAAGCCATAAGTGATGAGTATGAGGCTTTAATCAAGAATAAGACTTGGTTATTAGTTCCATCTTCAGCTGAACACAAGGTTGTAGGCAATAAGTGGGTGTTTAGAGTTAAACAAAACAGTGATGGAAGCATAGCTAAGTATAAAGCTCGGTTAGTTGCAAAAGGTTTTCAACAAACAGAGGGTGTAGATTACTTTGAAACATTCAGTCCTGTTGTAAAATCTTCTACAGTGAGAACTATGTTGAGTTTAGCTGCAATGCATAAATGGACAATTAGGCAAGTGGATGTAAATAATGCATTCTTAAATGGGGAGTTGACAGAAGATGTTTATATGTGTCAACCTGAGGGGTTTGTTGATCTGCAGAAGCCTAGCTATGTCTGCAAACTAAAGAAGGCTTTATATGGCTTGAAACAAGCTCCAAGAGCTTGGTATGATAAGTTGAGAGATAGTTTAGTTACCAAGTGGGGATTCAGAAAATCAAGAGCTGATACATCCTTGTTCTGCAAAGGAAAACAGGGCTCAATAATTTTTGTTTTAATATATGTTGATGATATACTGATCACAAGTCCTAATAGTTCTGAGCTGGAGCAATTCATTTTGGAATTCAATCAAGTGTTTGCTCTGAAAGACTTGGGGAAACTTTCATATTTTCTTGGTATAGAAGTTTCTTATGCTACAGATAATATTTACCTGTCTCAGAGAAAATATATCAGAGATCTGTTGAGTAAAGCTGATATGTTAGAGTGTAAAGGGTGTGACACTCTAATGGTGACAGGAGTAAAGCTCCAGAAAGAAGCTAAGGGTCATTTGGGTCAGTATGTTGAAGATCCTACTGGTTACAGAAGTCTTATTGGAGGGTTGCAGTATTTAGTTTTAACAAGACCAGAAATAGCTTATGCAGTACACAAGCAAAGTCAGTATGTGTCAGCACCTACACTTCAACATATTCTTGCATGCAAAAGAGTTCTTAGGTATCTAAAGGAGACTGAAGATTTTGGCTTAAAGTTTTCCACATAAGGAGAAATGAAGCTCTCAGGTTACATTGATGCAGATTGGGCTTGTGACATTCATGACAGGAAATCAACAGGTGCTTATTGCATTTATTTGGGAAGTAACTTGATATCTTGGTCATCCAAGAAACAGTCAGTGGTTGCTAGGTCCAGTGCAGAGAGTGAGTACAGAGCCCTTGCAGCTGCAAGTGCAGAAATCTCATGGATTCAGTCACTGTTTGATGAACTTGGTATTGAATGTTCCTCTCTTCCTATGATCTGGTGTGATAATGTCAGTGCAATAGAACTAGCTAAGAATCCTGTCTATCATTCAAGAACAAAACATATTGAATTAGACATGCACTTCATTAGAGATAAAGTCTTGGCTAAAGAACTGGAAATCAGATACATTCCCAGTGAAGAGCAGATTGCAGACATCTTGACTAAGCCACTCACTTTTATCCATTTCAATTATTTCCGAGCCAAACTCAATGTGCAAACATGCCCCTTGAGTTTGAGGGGGGATGTTAAGGAAGCTCATGTTGCAGTCAAAGAGTCAGCTCAGTCAGCACGTGTGAATCAAAGCAGAAATCATCAGAGTCTGTTAAGAAGCTTTGCCAACTCAGCAAGTTTGTTGTAGCATGCTTTTCATTCTGTTTTGTAGTTAAGCTTACTTAATAAGTTTAGCTTTCTTAATTTCTAGCTTTAATATATAAGCTAATAGTGATTTACTTTTGTTTGTAATCAAGAATGATATAAAATAAACTTCAGAGTATTCATTTCATTTTCTTAGTTCCCAAACACATTTTACAGTTGCAAATCGTAACTTTCAAACAATTCTCATGTGCTGAGTCACTTGCTGAGATGATGAATACTTGAGGGTCCTTCCTCGAGACATTTCAGCAGAAACCTGATTCATTCTATCAAACATCTGCATCACTAATCACTAAATAATGTAAGATAGTTCTGTTTTGAAATATTAATATGCATGCATCCCCCGCGTTAGTTAGAGCTGCTTGTCATCTTCTATTTTCTTTTGGGTACAGTTTTGAATTTTTAATCAATCAGATTCAGCTGCATGTTTGCTTTTAGTCCAAACTGAAATCAGATATTAAGTATTTTTGCTAGAATGGATGCAAAAACCTGATCACACTCAACATTCCAGGGTTGAAGAAATATGATATGAAGATTGAAGTTGAAGAAAACGGGGTACTGAAAGTGAGTGGGGAGAGGAAGAGTGATGACGATGAGGAAGTTGAAGGAGAGAAATGGCACAGAGCCGTGAGAACATTTGGCAAGTTTTGGAGGCTGTTTAGGATGCCAATGAGTGCTGACTTGGAACATGTTAAGGCTCATTTGGAAAATGGGGTTCTGAGGATCACAGTGCCAAAGCTTGCAGGGGAGCAGAAGAGGCAGCCTAAGGTTATCAACATTGATGAAGAGGCTATTTGTTTATGATCTCTTTTCTTGGTTTTGTTACGAGATGTTTCTCTTTGGATTTTATGTTAATTGTATTTTGATGGGTTTTTGAGGATGGCTTGTATGTATTACCAACAATAAAGTGCTTTTTATAAATCCTAGTCCTATAGCACTAAAAGAAATTAATAAAATCATCACACGCCAGTTCATAAGGGTATTCCTCGTGTCATATTAATGTGTTAATACGAAGATCTTTTGATTATAACAATTTTGATGAATCCGAATATTCAATAATTGATAAATTGTATTTATAAAATTAATAGCGATGGCACAGAAACAATTCATTCAAGAACTGGCCTATAGTGCATTAATTTAAAATAATTTTGTAATGTAGTCGAGCCCTTATGTGTTTAATTAGCAATCGAAAACTACTTAATTGTACAGTGCCATTAAAAGAACATTATAACATTGTTGTTGATAAGGCAGCTGGTAATTATTCTGGTAAAGATTTTAAGGCTACTAAAGCTAAAACGTAATCAGAGAAATGTAATGTGTTTGCTTAGTTTGCTTTTTGTTTTTTATATTTGTGTGGCTAATGCTTTGCTTAGATTGCTTATATATATATATATTTAATTGGCTTTCTCGCGGGATATTGTTTTCTCCTTTGATTTTCTATTTTTTGATGATGGTGTACACGTACAAAGATCGTGTAATAAAGTGCTTTTAGTAAATCATGGTCGGTTTACTATCAATTAATCAAATTTAATTTGCTTTGGTATTTGTTAACATCATTGTTATTATAAGCGGACCTATACAATTATAGAAAGAACGCCAACGGACCAAGCTCTACCAGCAAATTAATGAGATTGCTCCTGTACACGATTAAAATAATTTCAATTTCATCGTATTTATGTGTGTGTGTCTCTATATATATATAGAGAGAGATTGTACATTGACGAAATAATGATAATTTAGCAAATCTAATTTTCATTTATATTAATTATGTTAATTTTAGGGATGGCAATGGGGAGGGGAGAGAAGGAGATTAATCTCCCCATACCCATCCCCGATATTTTGCGTATGTTCCCGTCCCCGTCCCCGTCAAAATTACTTAAGAGAATCATCATCCCCTCCCCGAATAATAACAGGGGATCCCCAAGGGTCCCTATCCCCGAAGAACTAATATATTTTTTGTTTTCGATTTTGAATTAATCATTAAAATAAAAAATTCAAATAAAAGTAAATTTTGAAATATATCTTACATTAATATCTATTACAAAAATCACATACATTAAATTAGTAAGTACGCAGCATGTAAAGGATACAAATTTCTTTTACAAACTATCATGAATAAATTAATAGTCTAATACAAAATTGTTACAAATAAAATCGAATTTAGATTCAAAATTAACTTTTTCAGTGGTGGCGTGTGCAATTTATAAATGTGGATTACTTCCTTTACAGTTAAGTCGGAGCAAATTAAGAGCAAATATTAGATTAGATTAGATTAGATTAGATATTAAAATTGTGATTTGCTGTCAATTATAACATCTAAAAATAAAAAAAATAGATTTAAGTTTAAAAAATTAAAACCTTTACCCGATTTTTTAATGTCCTAAATAAAAATTTAAGACTTTAATTAGTTAATTAGGCCTAAAAGTTTAATAATGTAAATATTTTGATATTTTTTATTTTTACCAATATTTATAATTTTATAATTCAAATTTTATTATTTATTTACTAGTAATTTTAAAAAATAAAATTAAAAATTAAAATGGGGAAATGGGTAGGGGATGGGGATTCCACCTCATCCCCGTCCCCTTCCCGAAAAAGAAATTGGGTAAAAAAGTTTTCCCATCCCTTCCCCGAATATGAAATTGGATATGAAATTATCCACATACCCTCCCCGAATGAGGAAAATCCCCGAGGTTACCCATCTCCGTGGGAATTTTTGCCATCCGTATTTAATTTATGCTATTTTAATAAAGACCACTCGAACATTTGTATATCCAACATGTAAAATTTTAAAACAATATTTACCAAAGTCTGACGAAGAGACTACCAAAGCTTAATTGTAATTAATCAAATAAAAAAACTGTTTGCTTTGCTTAATGTGCTGTTTGCTTCTAATCTTTTCTTGGTTTTCTTGTGGGATGTTTCTCATTGGATGTTTTGTTTATTATATTAACAACAATAAAGTGCGTTTTATAAATCATGGTCCTACAGTCAGTAGTAAAAGAAAGGGGATTGTCACTTTTCCTCTACTAGGGATGGCAATGGGGTGGGGTGGGGGTGGGGAGGCCTACCCCATTCCCCAGCCCGTTAGAAATTTTTGCCTCCATTACCCACCCCATTCCCCAATAAATTTGGTGAGGTGGGGATGGAGAATCCCCATGTGGGGAATGATTTCCCCATCCCCACCCCATTCCCCATTTATATATTTTATAATATGTATAAATACATTATTTTAGTAAGTTAAAAATTAGAGACTTAAAATAAAATCATTATCATATTATAAAGTATTTAAATTCTTTTAAAAAAATATCTAAAAGTTTGAAACAATATCTTAAAATGATATTAAAAGTGAAAAATATTTAAAGAGCGTAGCACCTTAAAAGAGAAAAGAAAATATAACAATGTTTCAGAGTTGAAAAATATTATAGGATTTTCTTTCATTCATATCTTGTTTATATTGCATAAAAATTAAAAAAAAATATTAATTGACATTATAATTGATAAAATAAAAATTATTAAATAAGAATTAAAAACATATTTATATTTAATGGGGATTGGGGTGGGGGTGGGGTGGGGAGTACAAAACCAAACCCCACCCCATTAAGAATTTGGGGATTATTTTCCCCCCACTCCCCACCCCATTCCCCAAAAATTATTCAAAATTTTCCCCATTTGGGGTGGGGCTCCATGGGGCCCCAAACCCGTGGAGGATTTTGCCATCCCTATCCTCTACAGTAATTAACATATATCATTTGCCCCCTTCTGTTTTTATAATGGCATAAAACTCCTATGACAACATAAGTTTTCAATATTACCCTTATTTTTAATTACTTTTTTATTTACATTTATTATAAATTAAATAAATTACATGAATAGAAATTAAATAAAAAATTAAGTATAAAAAACAAGAAATATATGTTTTGATATGAGCAAAAAAATTAATAATATTTTTTTTTGTAATTATTTATTTTGTGAACATTTTCTTATAATAAACATTTTGTAATATTTTAAAATTAAATGTAAAAGGTATAGGTAAAATATTTTATTATTTATCTTATAATAAATTTTTATTTGTCATTCAAATTTTCTTTTTTATCATTTTATAATAACTTTCATATATATTTATTATAAGAAAATTTGCACAAAATAAATAAGTACAAGAAAAAAAATTTATTATTAATTTTTTTCTCATATCAAAACATATATTTCTTGTTTTTAATGCTTAATTTTTTATTTAGTTTCTATTCATGCTATTTATTTAATTTATAATAAATATAAATAACAGAGTAGTTGAAAATAAGGATAATATTGTAAACTTATACTATCAGAAGGTTTTTAGCCATTATAAAAACAGTAAGGGGGAAATGGTATATGTGAATTACTATAGGGGAGAAATTGACAATCTCCCTAAAAGAAATAATGAGCTTGGTTTTTATTAATAAAAATTAGAAAAAAAATCTTTTTCTCTAGAACTTATTATGGATTTTAAGCTAAAAAAAAAATCCTACTCCAATTTCTAAAGATATTCCCTCTTATTTCATATTAATGTGTTAATGAGAAGATTCATTGCAATTATAACAGTTTTGATGAATTTAAATATTCAATAACTGATAAAATGTATTTATAAATATTAATAGCAATGGCACGGAAACAATTAAATTAAATTAAACAATTGTTCTACTCACCGCTTTTCCTTTTGTTTCCAAAACCCATTAACCACCGACATCGAACCATATTAATTTAAAATATTGTTCAACTGAGATTTGAATTTTAAAATTACCTACACAAACACACCGGATTTAACCAAAAAAAAGAATACTATTAATAAAATATTTCAGCCATCAAAAGCCACATACGCAAGGTATGATGAGCAAATCCTCCCAATGATCCTGAAATTACTCTCGCACCCTATCAAAATAATTTTAATTTCATCATATATGCACACAGACACACACAAAATGTAAATAATTTTTGTATATAAAATGAGGCAGCTGCTAATTCTTTTGGTGAAGATGTTAAGGCCACTAAAGCTGGAACGTAATCAGGGAAATATAATGTATTCACTTAGTTTGCTATTTGTGTTTTTTATATTTGTTTGGCTAATTCTTTGCTCAGATTGCTTTTTGTTTTTGAGATTTTATTGGCTTAGTCGTGGGATATTGTTTAATCTTTTAATTTTCTGTTTTTATTGTTATGGGATTTGATGATGGCATACATATATAGGAAAATTATGCAAGAAAGTGCTTTTAATAAATTATAGTCGGTTTACTATTAATTAACTAAATTTAATTTACTCAAATTACTCCTATACACGATCAAAATAATTTCAATTCCATGATATAAATACGCGCATGCAGACACACAAAATGTAAATAACTTTCAAATACAAAATATTTAAAATAATCATCATACTAACAATTCACAAGTTAGATTATATTAAGGCCACCAAGGCTTAAATGTAATTGATTAAAGAAAGAAGTGCTTGCTTTGCTTGATGTGCCATTTGTCTATGATGTTTTCTTGGTTTTGTTGTGTGATGCTTCTCTTTAGATGTGCTGTTTATTGTATTTTGATGGGTTTTTGAGGATGGTTGTATGTATTAGCAACAACAAGGTGCTTTTTATAACAATTATAACAATTTTGATGAATCTAAATATTTAATAACTGATAAATTGTATTTAGAAATATTAATACCGGTGGCACATAAGCACTTAATTCAAGAACTTGCCTATAGTGCATTTATTTAAAAAGTATAAATATTTAATAAATCATGCTCTGTTTACTAGATTATAAATAGTCGAAATAATGATAATCTTGGGGGTCCAGTCATAATAATTTGATTTGTACTTATATTAATTATATTGAATCATACTATTTTAATAAGAAAGAGTACTCGAGATTATATATATATATCCAACAGCTAAAATTTCAAAACAATATTTGCCAAAGTCTGATGAAGAGAATACATATATATATAACATGCACTCGCACACATTCTATTGTTTAATTAAAAAAATTGAAAGCCCATTATATACATGATAAAGACTCACCGACACCGAACCATATTCATTGAAAGGAATTGTTTTCAACTAAGATTTGAAATTATATACACAAACACACCCGATTTCTTTTTAAAAAATTACTAATAATAAAATATTTCAGTCGTCCTCTGTTCAGCCGTCAAAAACCCATTTATATATCTATCAGATAAGATGTCAAAACAAATTTTGCGGAAAGCAAAAAGTCTGGTGAAAAGAAATGCATTTCCAAAAGAATCTTTAAATTTTACTCTTCAAATTTCAATTTACTTACTGATGTGGCAAATAAATATATAAAAAAATATAATCTCCTCCAAAAGACTCACCAAATAAGAATAAATTAATATTATTTTAATCAAATCTTTTTCACTATTAAATTGTATTGTTATTATATTTTTTAAAAGAAACATAAATAATAATTATTTCAGTCTTATCTTTTCAATAATAATAATAAAATATTAATAGAAGAGAGAGAAACTCACTCGTCAATATTGAAGAGTGAGAAACAAATCTTATTTAAAGAATCTAAATTAACGTATTTTTTGGAGTGTTTAATAGTGATATAACTCTTCAAATTAAAAGTAGAATTTTTTTTGAATACTCCTTTGGAGATACTCTTATATGTATATAACCGTACAGGCGCAGGGGAAGGATAAGTCAAAGAAAAACGAAGTTTCAATAAGAAATTAATTACACATTTACACTTAATAAGAAATTAATTCATTACTTTCTAGCGCTTGCAGTCTATTTTTTAATATAAAAAATTCGAAAACCGATTACATGATAAAAACTCACCAACACCGAACATTACTAAAATACACTCGGTATATGGGTTAACAAGTCCCAATATTGTCCTCCATCCTTTCTGCACTTCTCTGTTATCAACGGACAACCATAGATGTATAATTTCAAAAGTGAGGAAGGAAGGCCCTTATCCGGAAAGTATTTGAGCTTGCGACATTCCACGAGATACAATATAGTGAGGTTTTGAAGATCAACAATTGAAGAAGATAGGCGTTCCAGATTTGGAAAATCTTCAATCCACAGAGATGTTAGAGAGGCAGGAAGAGGAAGCGCGGTCCCCGATCCTTTGTCATCTGCCTTTGGTGGGAATGACACCATGTCGTCATCGCATCCACTGATTGTAAGATGTCGCAGAGAGGAGAATCTGTGAAATCCCCGTCCCCGCTCAATCATTGACTTCCAAATCTCCATATTACCCCTAATATCAAGTGAATGAAGGTTGGTGGGAAGGCCATCTTCTTCAAGGCTTGGAAGCTCACCTCCTCCTATTATTGTTAATTCTTGAAGAGAGGTCAGATTGTGCAATCCCTTGGGTAAGGCCTCTAGTCTCTTACAATCATGTATCGTCAGCCTCGTGAGTTTCGCACAAGGCAATCCCCCTTCGGGAAAGGACACCAGATTTCCACAATTCCATATATGAATCTCTTGAAGCTGGCGGAGATTATGTAAACCACTCGGTAAAAATTTCAGATTTTCACACCTCCAAATATTGATTGTTTCAAGAGATGTGTTGTTGTCCAGCCTTTCTGCTATTGACTCCAGCTTTGAACACCTCTCAACACGAAGGGACTTAAGAGACGGAGGTAGATTGCCAACTTCAAGGGACTCAAGCGTGGCAGGTAACTCGTTTTTTGAAAATATACATGTCAGAGATCGACAATTCCAAATTTCTAACTTCTCAAGAAGATATGAGGTGTGCCTTCTGCTGCCGCTGCTACTCTGGATGCCCTCTTCCACTGTCAAAGTCCTTATATTATCACAACTAAGGATGTCCAACCTCTTAAGGCTCCGTGGTAGCTGGACTCCAGCAAGATATGTCAACGTACGACAATGCTCAATATACAAGGTCTCGAGAGATGAATTGGTGTCGCACGTCCATGCCTCTGGTAATGATTTCAGTGCATCATATTCCCTAATCTTAATTGTCTTCAACTTGGAAGGCAGAGCAACCTCAGGAAAGGAAACAAGGGAACTGCAGCCGTAGATTTCTATCTCTTTCAAGGAACTGAGGCTGAGAGATGATTGTGGCAGCTTCACAAGGCCTTCGCAATATCTCAATCTTAGATATTCGAGTTCGCATGACAACTCGCAGAGCTGCTGTTGTTGGTCTTTCTCTTCCTCCGCCACCAATGATTGAAGTTTGGGACAGCTGTCAATCGTCAGTCTTCTGAGAGAGCAAATGTCTTGCAGTAACTCGTTATGACTCTTCCATATATATGTCTGCTCTTTCATATCATTTATCTTCAATTCTTCCAATTTTGGCAGTCGCGGCTTTAATGACCCCGCGAGAAACACTTGATTTGATGTTTCTCTACAAACCTCCGAATTCTGTGACCCGAGATGATCAGTTGCACTTTTCCACACAACCTCTTTACATCCATCAATCTCTAATTTGCAAAGAGCTGGAAGACTCGTAATTGAAACTAACAATTCTTTGCATTCTTGAATAACAAGCATCTGCAATGCAGGAAGGTGCTCTGGAAATGTTCCTTGCAGTTTAGAACAGCTTATAAGATGAAGCTCTCTCAATTTAGGAAACCCTTCAACTCCCTGACCAGATCTAAGAGGAATCCAGTCTTCCCATTCTCGCATGTTTTCAAAACGAAGAGTCTCCAAGCATGGAAAAGGAAATGGAGCATCATTCCCATAGAACTCTGAACCCAACCTCTTTACTCTGCTCATTCCACATACTGCAAGATGCTTTAGAGAGGGTAGTTGCCCGACTGACGGCAGGGCAGTACACATGTCACAATTTTCAAATTCTAGGGTCACCAAATTTGAGAATGAGGAATCTCCCAACCAAGTTGGAAATTTCATACCTCCATAGCCTTTGATACAAAATTGCTCCAGATTTGTATGAGGTTTTAGCATGTCAAGCACGCCCATTTCAGTTTCTGCCTCCCTTGAAGAAGAACCATCAGTACTGCAAGTCCATTTAAGCGATAATTCTTTCAGATTCTTCTTTCCATCCATTTGAGCCTCCATGGCATCACCAATGCATTTTACATTCTCCAATTTTGAAATGTTAAGTGTCCCATGAAGGTGCGTCAACAACTTTAGCTCTCGTAACCCGGAACCACTGCCTTCTCCCACAACAAAATCACACAACGTCTGAAGACTAGTCAACCTACCAATTCCTACTGGCATTTCCTCCAACGACTTCGTATTTGAATTCTTAAGATGATGCAATTTGGCGAGGTTTCCCATGTCTGCACACAACTTCCTCAGCCGATCACAATCTTCCAACAAAAGACTGTGCAAATTGTAAAGCTTGTTGACTGATTCAGGCAGAGTGCTAATCTCAGTTCCAGACAGGTTAAGGTACCTTAAATACCTCAAATCACCAATTGAATCCGGCAGCTCTGGGATGCGGTATCCACGCAAAGAGAAGACCCTCAAGCGTTGGAGTTTGAGCAACTTAGGAAGAATGCTAGGAGCCAAGTAGCCAGGCCAACTGTTTGTCAACATTACTGGTAAAAAAGTTCTCAAATGTTGGATATCAAACAAGTCCCCAAACCTTTTACCGCCATCAAAATATTCAGGAATGTATGATAGATGACGAAGATTTTCGGAAAAACTTTGCTGCTTGTTAACCTCTGAGGTATACTCCATTGTGAAGTATATCTCCCCCGCAGCCCAACGGGCAAGGTCATTGATAAGATCGTGCATCACAAATCGTGATATATTGTTGCTTAATTGCTGGAAAAAAGATCTTGAACGTAGCTCTTGAAAGAACTTTCGACCAAGATCTTCGCTTGGATTCCCGCTCTCTCCGTGATCCAAGAAACCCACGGCACTCCATAATAAAATTATCTCCTCCTCTTCAAATTCATAATCCTTCGGAAACAACGAGCAGTGTGCAAAGCATTGTTTTAAAATTGGAGGAAGATAATAATAGCTCACTGCAAGGGCTGGTATAATGGGACATCTATCTTCTGGTAATACCCATATCTTGCTACTGAGCACATCTTCCCACACACCTCTGTCATGTTCTCCACATAAAAGTCCTCCCAGTGTTTTTGCTGCCAAGGGCAAGCCATTGCATTTGATCACTATCTTCTTGCCAATGTCCTCCAATGACTTGTGTGAACTGAAATCTCTTGTCCCCAAAGAGTGCTGAGCAAACACAGACAGACAATCCTCAGTGGATAAGTTTTTCAATTCATAAGCTTGATCCGGCCTCATGATTTTTGCAACCTGTTGATTGCGAGTAGTGACAACAATCTTACTTCCCTGTGCGCCAGCTTCAAATGGAAGGCTGAGTTGAACCCAATCATTGTAATTATCATTCCATACGTCGTCCAAAACAAGCAAAAATTTCTTTCTAAGCAGTTGTTTCTTCAATTTCTCTTGAAGCTTATTTAAGTCGTGATCATCCACTTTCTGGTCACTAGCAATTGAAAGTAGGATTGATTTTGTAAGCCTGATAAGATCAAAATCATCAGAGACGCAAGTCCATGCCTTGAGACCAAAATGGTCCTCCACTTGCTTATCATTGTAGACAAGCTGAGCAAGAGTGGTTTTACCCAGCCCGCCCATACCTATAATAGGAATAACAGCGAACCCACCATCATTTCTTGAATCATCCTTCAACAACAATTCAACAATTTCCTTCTTTTCTGTTTCCCTGCCATATACTTTGGCTTCATTCACCAAAGAGGTTGTCTCTCGTCTTTGCCTGTCTCCTGTGCTCCTCCCCGCTGAACTTACGTTCAAACCCAGCGAGTTTTTCTGTGTTACAATATGTTGAAATCTGCTGTTGATCTCTTCGATTTTGGGCATCATGGCGTAATCGAACTGAATCGATTGTGGAGTACAAATGGTGAAGCAAGTATGAATGAGCGTCCGAAGCTTACTTGGTCTCGTATGACTGCTACTGGGTTCATCATGAGCCGCATCTGGTTCTCCATTTCCAAGCAGCAACTTCCTCCGGAAAGCCTCAGTTTGAAACTGATCCAACAAGTCTTCAACATCATAAGCCAAGTTCTGAAGCTTGCCAAGCCACTTCTTCACAAACCGATTAGTCGTCTTCTTCTCCTCAGCATCATCAAGCACCGCCTTGATCATCTCCAACATATTCTCCCACTTCATTAGATCGTCTTGGATCTTCTCTTGGCGTGCAAAAAACAGAATCCCCTCTGAAGCTAACTTATTGACCAGCAAATCAACGGACGCCGTAAGGATTGCCTCTCCGATGATTGACATTTTTTTCTTTTTTTTTTTGGGCAAAGGAAGAAAGGAGCAGAATTATGGGTGAGAATATTGAACGGGTGAGAAAATGGATAATCAAGCAGAATGAGTTTGTGATTGTGAAGGGTCTGGCCCAGCTAGAAATCACGCGTTTATACTTTATTGACCAATGACTAATAATTTGGCAATTCACTCATCACCACCACTTGGTGAGCAAAATGAAAATGCTTAGTAATTAAGTGTCAAGGGTCACGCAAAATACGACGTAAAAAACTTGGCAAGTCTCCCCACTTGTTGTTCCTTGCAGCTAAGGAAAGAAAAAACAGAGCCGTAATTAATGACAGAATTTTAAAAATAATAATAAGAGAAAAACCTACACATTTTCGACTTAGAGTGGAACCGTAATTAATGCTAAAATTTACTCAACTAACATTTTCAAAATATTGTTCTTTATAATTTTTAAAACCGTAATTAAAGTTCATCTCAAATGTTTGAAGAGAGTCTATCAATTCTTCTACGCTAAGAATATCAAAATTTTTACTTTTTCTTCAAACGTTGAATAATAAAAAAAAATGTTGAATATGGAGAAAAATAGAATGCATCCATCTTTGCTGTAGAAGTCTTCTATTTATAAAAGCAAGTTAGAATAAACAATTTTAATCTCTCTTTTTATTCCTATAAGTGCACTACATTTTTTTTTTATTTTAATCTCGATGTGAAGTCGTATCATAATATTATGTTAATGTTATATTCATGTTGTAAAATGAAATTTTAGATAAAACAAATTCGACTCATTTGTTAAAGGTACATATTTAGTAGGTTACTAACATAAGCTAAATGAAATAAAAGACAGTACAACCACCGATAATTTAGCAAGTTTCGCATGCTCGTCTTTCCTGAAATATTATATAGGATCAAACAACAGTGATACAAAGAGAAAAGTGGTAATCCTCTGATTGTATTTTTTTTTCTTTTTCAAAAGAGATGGTGGGGTTGGGTTGTTTGCAAAGTTAATAGCGTGGGTCTATTTGTTTTTGTTATAACTTTATTAATCAACTAGTGAAGCAAGCATGTAATGATTTGTAAAGATCACTAGCATCACATTATTGGGAGGTATTGCGCTTAGTATTCATAATTTTTATAAGATGAATTTGTAAGACTTATTAATTTCGATGAAAATGTATCGTTATTAAGCTATTATTTAATTCATTAATTCACTAATTGTAACAGTAAGTGTGAATTAATGAGAAAAAGCGTGAATTAATTCGTTATTAAGCTTTTTTTTTTTTTTTTGCGCAAAGAAAGAAACAGAATTTTGAGTTTTGAAAAGCAAAATGAGAAAATTGTAACAGTAAGTGTGAAGGGTCAAGCAAAATGCGCGTAACAAGTCTTCCACTTGTTGTTTATTCCAGTCTCCAGTAGAATGAAAATAAAAACAGAGCCCACCACCCATTAATAATTTAGCAATTCACCAATCACCGGTCACCACCACTTGTTACCAGATTCAATAAATATAAAATCGCACGTCGACATTTGTAGGGCCATGCAACATTAATCCAGTGTCCGGGTAACATTTTCAAAATATTACACTAAATGAAATAAAAGATGGTACGCACCACCAATAATGACATTAGCAAGCTTCGCATGCTCGTGTTTTAGGAACTAGACATTGGTGAATTAATCAAGGACAGAAAATGGGACTAATTTTAAGAAATTTTCAAATTCACTCGTTTACAAAAGCTATACAAAATGATTCCTTTATATTTTGAAACATTCTACGGAATTAAATAATAGTGATACAAAGAGCGCAAAGTGGTAATTCTCTTGTTGTATTTTTTTCTCCTTTTTAAAAGGAGATGGTGGGGTTTGGTTGTTTGCAAAATTATTAGTGTGGGATCTATTTATTTTCAATTTCAATTTATTAATTAATTAGCAAAGCAAACATGTAATCATTTGTAAAGGGGTCACTGGCATCGGATTATATAAGATGAATTCGTAAGGCTTACTAATTTCGATGAAAAGGTAGCGTTATTAAGTTATTAATTCATTAACTTGAGTACCAATATTTCCTAACTGTAGTGATTAATTTATTTAACTTGTTATAATTTTCAACTGATAATGAACTTCAATCAATGTATGAAAAATTAAAAAGATAACTTTTCTTTTCTTTTTTTCAAATTTTTAATTCCTATGATTTGATTTCACTCTTTTTGTCGATTATTGACTTGTGAGAGCTTGTTGAATGTCATCAAATGCTTATATCTCTTATCCAAATTGACAGATATCATTTGGTTTCTTTATAGGCGGCCATCACGAATGAAAGTAACAACCCCACCATATATTGAAAATTAATTTTAAGAATTTTTTTTACTTGAAGTCTTTGAAAAAAAATTAACCAGATTAGATTAGCGATATACATAAATTCGGTACTAATTTAAAAATGTGAGCATGATTTAATAAGAAAGGATGAGAATTGATCATGTCCCAAAAGACTCAAAATAAAATTATACAGAATTACATGCAGGCATATCATATGTTAATCTTAATTTTTTTTGTGGCTGAAAATTAATTAATTAATTCCACTACTTCCTTTTTTTAATTGTATGGTGTGTAACACATAGTGAATTATGTTGCATATTTGTTAATTCAAAGAAATAATACTTTTGTATCCACCAAACTTTATTAATATTCTTCATCATTATGGCTTAGCAAATTTAGGAGGAGGAGTCAACCAAAATAAAGTATTTTCTATTGCATTAACATTTATTAATTGCATAAGTTAAAAAAAAATGAAAATGAGTTAAAACAGTTCCAACTCAAAATCAATAGTTTATAACTTAGGGATGCCATCCGACTGAATTCGGAGCGGATCCGAGCTAGTTTAGGGATGTGCCGGTCTGGTCTCGGGCATCATTGGAGAAGTCCAATGTCCTCCAAGTCCAAGGTCCGGCCAAGAACTTAAATTTTATAGAAAAAATAATAAATATATATTATTATAAGTAATTATATTTATTTGGCTCATCTATTATATATATTTAAAATTTTAAACATTTATATTTTGTGCCCAATTTCATTAAAATAAGATTTAAAATTTATAAATTATGAAATAAATTTAAAAAATATATACATACATATAATGTTATAAAATATAAAATCCAACCTTTCTAGGGTGAAATAAAAAGCCTAGCCCAATGTGTCCAAAAAAATATGTCTGGGTTGGATCCAGGCATTGCCATACCTGAACTTGATCCCGAGTTTTGCAATTATTCTAGATCGTTATAAATATTTCCAAATTTCAGTCTAATTTACTTGTGTGATGCAAAAATTACCTTTATCACTTCTTTCAAATAAATACTCATAAATTTCACCTAAATTGTCACCCAAAAAAAGAGAAAAATCGTATAGTTAATTTTTCTACTTCTTTACTCCATTATTCAATGGGAATATAATAAATTTGGAGAAAGAAGAAATTAAGGAGAAAATTAGAGTGCTTGTTCCCATGATAAAAACTCATGCAAATGCTTATTTCAGATGTAAGCGTGGCATTCATTAATTTGATAAAAAATAAGTGAATTTATTTTTATTTTAATCAAAATCGAGGGATATAAACAAAATTTTCCCACTCTAGATATTTATCATTTTCTCATTAGAAAAAAAATTGCATAAAAATTAAGAAACCAGTAGGCACTGAAAGAGAGAAACAGACTGAGAAGAGATCAAAAGATGGATTTGGAACTGAAAGAAGCTTGGGCTGATCATTCATGATCATATTCTGCGTTCGCAATGATAGAGACAAAAGTTTTTTTTTTTTATGGTTCCCCACTGATGGCGCCAAATGTCGACGCCAAAATTTGGACTAGTTAATTACAGACCGGATACCAAATTTTGCGTCAGAATTAAATTTATTTGTTGAGGAAGCGACTTACCAATCACCAAGGATGCCCTGTGATCACTAGCAGATAACTCGTAAACACCTGAAATCATAAAAAAATAGTAAGAGGCGCCAAAAGTTTTTCCGGCGTGAACCCTCCAGCGTTCAAGTCAGTTATCGGGTTTACAAGAAAAACAAAATATGTAATTTCCTAATTTTTTTTAATAAATAATCTTAAGTAAATGTAATAGAAAAATCAAAATTGAGAAAGAAAGTTGAACCTCCCTCTTTATTCATTCCCCTAGGGATTTTTTTATAAAGGTTTAAGTTTCCCCCATTCAACACCCCCCACACCCCCCCCCCCCCCAAAAAAAATCTTTGTGATCATAAGATGGATGGATGAGATAAAATATGAGCCCCCAAAATGATCTCAATCACGGAGGAGTCCTCCCTGGTTTGTTGCCCTATTTTCCTATTTGTTATCCTCCACTCTCGAAAGTTAAGGATGAGATAAAAGTAATCTTTTAACTCTCCATTTTTTTTTCCTCACCAAATAGTTACAAATTTAAAATATGAGTATGATTTAATAAGAGAGAACGAGAATTGATCATGTCCCAAGAGACTGAAAATAAAAGATTACACAAATTTGCATGCAGGCATATCATAAGTTAATCTTAATTTTTTGTTGTTCAAATAATAAATTAATTCCACTAATCCTTTTTCTAATTATATGGTGTGTAAGACATTGGCCACTTCTGAATTATGTTGCATATTTGTTAACTCAAAGAAATAGTACACTTTTCTATCAATCTAACTCACTTAATTAATATTCTTCATCATTATGGTTAATGGCTTAGCAAATGTAGAATAAGGAGTCAGCCAAAATGAATTACTTTCTCTTGTACTAACCTTTGTTAATTGTTGAAGTTAAAAAAATTTAAAATAATTCCAACTCAAAATCAGTAGGTTGTAACTAGATTGTTATAAATATTTCTAAATTTCAGTCTAATTTAATTGTGGATGCATAAACTTGAATTTTTCACTTCTTTCATATAAATAGAGGGTAGAACTATTTGAACTCATTAAACTACTTTTTAAATTACTTTACTCATTAAACACATCATGAAAATTCAAAAATCTTTGTTATACTCACTGCACCTCTTAATATCACAAATATGAATCATTTGTCTTCACTTCTGTTTGTCTTCAACATTCACAAATTTTATTTGAATCTGCAATATTTTTACCAGTATTCATTCATTCATTAGAGTTTCAATATAAGAATACAGAGATTAAAAATATCATTAACGAATTATTTCTTTGTTTTCTATATGATATTCTTGGTTTGGAAAAAGATTCATTGGCAATGTATGTAAATAATGTTAACATATATGTTTCCATAATATTGATTTTGATGATAACAAACAAGATTAAGAATGATTAATCTTTTAAGCCTAAATTATTTAATATTCTTTTTAAATAAAATCATTATTTTCACATTATAAATGTTTTATATTTAATGGAAAAATGATTTTATGAAATTGATTGTTTTTATTCTTTTTAAATAAATCATTATTTTCACATTATAAATGTTTCATATTTAATGGAAAAATGATTTTATGAAATTGGTTGTTTTTCAAAGTTTATGGTTTAATTGAAAGAATTTTGAAAACTTTGATATAAACAAGTATTGCTTGAAATTTTGGTAAAGGACTTATTTAAAAAGTGTCATAACATCTTTGGCAATATCATAATTTCAGAAAGTTTTGGGATTAACAAAGTATTATTTAGAAATTCTGAAACTGGACCTATTTGAAATGTTTCATAACGTTTTGGGCCATACTATAGTTTTTATAAAGTTTTGGGGTCAAACTGAAAATATGGGAAAAATTTCACTGTAGCAGGTTACTGTAGCAAGCGGCTTACCGGATACTGATAAACGGCAGGCCGAATTCGGGCAGTAAGCACCAGAACGAAAACGGCTTACCGGATTTCGAATCCGGCAAGCCGGTTAGGCAAAATTCAACCTTAACGGTAATATAAATTTGGCTTACCGAATTCCATTAAACGGCAAACCGGATAGCCCAGAATGTGAGTAACGGCTAGTTTTCGAGCTCAAGCTATAAGAACTCAAATCCAACTCATTTTGAAGCTCTCCAACAAGCAAAAACAAAAAGCACACGTGATATCTTGAGCCTTCAACTTGTAAAACAAAAATCATTGAATCATTCATTGTTCTTCATCTTTGAATATCTACTCATTGAGTGAGTTTTATTGTAATCTTCATTTCTTCATTTCATTTGTAAGAATTTGAGTGTGTGAGACACTTGAGTGAAGAGATTGTGAGATAATCTCTTCGTTGTAAAGGTTTATTGACACCTCGAAGTCAATTGTAATTGGTTGAAGCCTCGGAAAGGCTTGGATAGTGAAATCCTCAAGCTTGGATTGCTTGGAGGCGTGGACGTAGGCGGGGATTGCCGAACCACGTAAAAATCCGTGTGTTTGTTTCTCTTCTCCCTTACTCTTTAATTATTGTGCCTTTATTAAACTTATTGCTTTCAATTTTTATTAAGGCATTAGATTGTTTGTTGTGTGGAATTGCTAGGATAATTTTTAAATTTCCAATTCACCCCCCCTCTTGGGTTGCACACTTATATTTCAAATAAAAGACTAAGAACTTCCAATAATTTAGATTTGATGGAAATTTGTTATACTTGTTTTCACTTTAAAAAATAAAAGGAAAATTATTATTCATTTGCCCTAAATTTTCACTTTTATAAAAAATGCTATAACACTTTAACCGTATATCAATCGTCTACCCTAAATTGACAAAAGTTATATATCGACCACTAAACCGTTAACTACTATTTGAAAGTTAACGGAACTATAGCTAATTGACGATTTTACCCTTGAAAATCATCACTTGTGTATCCTTAAAATCTCTTATTATCACTTATATGTCCTTAAATTATGATCTGTATCATATGACAAACCAGATTACCCCTCTGACGTTATCATATTTAAACAACAACTAACGGTTTGGTGGACGGCAGATACATTTTGTCAACTTAGAGTGGACGACTGATATACCCTAAAAGTGTTGTAGTAAATTTGATAACAGAGTAAAATAAGGGTATATGATTGATAATTTTCCAAAATAAAATAAATAAAACAAAATAAATTCTTGTGTTTTAAAAGAAAAAACTTCTGAGACAACTAAAAACCAAACTATGTTTGACGTGGTGAGTTTTGGATCATAAAGAATACATAATTGCAATCTCACCTAAATCAAATAATGAATTTCATGATAATGGATTTAGACTATAGACCAGTATACAGAGAATTCGATGTTCTTGACATTTGTTCTTGAAGTTGTTTTGCTAAAAAAAGTTAGCTATTGTCCTTGGGAGTAATTTTGGTTAGGGAGAAATTTGCAATAAAATTTTTGATGAATTTGATGTTTTTGGTGAGTGAAATTATGGGTTCATATAGACTCACTCATAAATAATTATTCATAAATTGAACCCTTTTTTTATGTTGATGCACAACCTAACTTGACAAAAATAATGTTCAAATTGTCACCAAATAAAAAAAAATCATTTAGCTAATTTTTCTTCTACTTCACTCCATTATTCAATGGGCATATAATAAATTAGGAGGGGGAGAAATAATGGGGCAAATTAGAGTGATTGTCGCTGTGATGCACTGATACAAATGCTTGGGTACGCGCGTGTGTGGCGTTCTTTAATTTGACAAAAAATAAATGAATTTATTTGTATTTTTAATCAAATTCAAGTGTCCAAACAAAATTTTTCCACTCCAGAGTCTAGACATTTATCATTTTCTCGTTAAAAAAAAATTGCAAAAAATTAAAAATACCATCAGGCACTGAAAGAGAGAAACAAAGAAGATGGAACCTAAAGAAGAAACCCTAGCAACAATCCCAGAAGAAGAAGAAGATGGAGACACGGTCATTCCCGGCGTTGAGAACAACCCTAAACCAACAACAAATGACAACTCTTCGGACTCGAGCGATGCCTCTGACTCAGACTCGGACTCGGACTCTGAATCAGAAGACGAAGCAAAACAGTGCATGGAGCTTCAAACCCTACAGTATCAACTATCCAATTAACCCTCCAATTACGACACCCATGTTCAAGTAACTTCAATACACATATTTATTGAGTGATTTTGCGGATACCCGTTTGCTTGTTCTTCTTGGGTTGCGATAAAAATGGTTTTTATTTTTATTTTTTAAGTATATAAAGGTTTTGAGAAAAATGGGTGAGATAGAGAAGTTGAGATAAGCTAGGGAAGCCATGAATGAGATTTTTCCATTGACTCCTGCTATGTGGCAAGAATGGGCGAGAGATGAAGCCTCTATTTCAGCTGTGTATCTGTCATTTCCTTTTTGCAGTGGTTTTTGATTTCGTGAACAAATGTTTTTTCGCGTAGAGATATGGATGTTTATGTTAGTTATTTGCTAATGTAAAAAGGAACAAAACCTGCTTAAAAGGTATTAAAGAAAGAAAAAAAAAGAACCAATTTGAAGAAGGGGATACTTATGGTGGGAGTTTTATTCTTTGGGGTTTAATTGATGGGAAGAAGAAATAGCTTATATGTTTACAGAATTAGACATTTGATCGCGGAGTTAGTCGAGGAAGATAATTAATCACAATGTCTGATGTTGTTTCTGCTGGCCTCAGCTAATTGTTAAGATTTCATACTTTTTTCTGGTTTTACATAGCTGTGACCTAAAGCTTAATGTATATATTGATAATTACACAATCTGTTTCTTGTTGATACTTGGCTTTAATTTGTAGACCTGAGGCTCTTTTGGGAGTTGAGAAGATTTACGAAAGAGGAGTTTCTGATTATCTGGTTTGTTCTCTTTATGCTTACAGAATTTGAATTAACACTATGCATGAATTTATGATTCTTTTTTTTTTTTAAATTTTTGGAGAGATTTTATGAAATTGAAGCATTGTAGTAAAGTGTACTAGTTGTAATCTTGATTCACTTTGTTTTTATTTTATTACCAAGAGGTGCTAACAGTTCATGATGCACAAAAGATGGGGGGGGGGGGGGGTTGGGGGAATCTTCTTGGTAGATACATAAATTTTAGTATCTGTATCATTTTCAACCAAAAAAATAATTTTACAGTGGCTGAAGAGCAGCATTTTCATTTATATGAAAGTTCAATTGTTATATCATCTGTTTCCGTCTCCTTTGTGGTAAATAAAGTCCTTGATGATGGCAATAAGAATCACAGAAGAAGTTGTTAATTTCACATCTGGAGATTTTCATCATAGCAGTTCATTGAAAGTGAAGGCAGCTGAAAACATTTTTTTCTGATGCAGTCTGTCCCTCTTTGGTGTGATTATTTGAAATTTGTGCAAGAATATGATCCATCTATACGCGAATTTTTACCCGATGGCATTTCAAAGGCAAGGAATTTATTTGAGTGGGCTATTACTGCTGCTGGTCTGCATGTCTCAGAAGGCAGTAAAATGGGAATTGTCCAAAGAATTTGAGCTAGCTATATTTTGTAGGATCGATGAGACTAACTTCAAGGTGAGATATTTCAATTTATTTTACTTTTTTTATTTGGGGGGGTTAAATAACGAGTTTATTACCATCTAAAGAAAGAAAAAGGGAAGACTTTTTTTTTGGGGGGGGGGGGGGGGTTGCCAACCCTAGCACATGAGAAGCATTCCAAGATCCTTGCTGCTTGTTTTGCAGGAAAAGGAAAAACAGGTTCAGCGGATTCGAAGTATATTTCGTCACCAGTTGTCCGTTCCCCTTGCTAACTCAAGTACAACTTTTCTTGCCTGCAAGTCTTGGGAGGTCGAACAGGGGGCTGTTCTTGATGTTGAATCTAGTAATCTAGACGGAATTTCTTCTAATGTCGCCTCAGCATACCAACAGGCATTGGAGATGTGTAATGCACGAGCTCATCTTGAAGAGCTGATTTCCAGGCAGGATTTATCTGACTCAGAGAAATTTCAGCAATACATGGTATATGACTTTACCATCATCAGTTGATAGCTTTTTATAATAAGTAAAATCTAGCTGTAAAAATTTATTAATTTCAACTTTTTTTTTGGTGGATTTCTTCTTATGGCATTAGTATTTTGGTTTTTTGTAGCTTACAAATAATATCTGCACTTTAAATATCATCTGTTGTTTCTTAGCAAATAATAAGTAATAAATAATTAATATTTGCTATTTAACTCTTTGGCCCGGGGAGGGGGGGGGGGGGGGGGGCGCTGGGGGGATGCAGTGTCATTATTTTCCTTCTTCTCCTTTTTCTGTTTTGTGCTTTCAAGTCTAATATTATTAGATTAATCTGTTATTGTGGTAGATATACTAAAACTATGAGCAATCTTCTGGAGATCCTGGTCGGGTTCAACTTCTTTATGAACGTGCTATTACTGGCTTTCCTGTATCAAGTGATCTCTGGCTTGATTATACTCGTTATCTTGACAAAACATTAAAGGTTTATCCTTCTATTTTCTATTTTAATTCTTCTGTTGCAGCTTTTTGTATACTAATCCACTCTCCTCTTCAGGTAGGTAATGTTGTGAGAGATGTTTATTCCAGGGCTACAAAAAATTGTCCCTGGGTTGGAGAACTTTGGGTATGTCTTTGCTTTCTCTGGAACGTAGCCGTGCTTCTGAGGAGGAGATATCCACTGTAGGTTTAATTGTTACCCTTCATTCTGAGCTTAATCTATTTTTCTGAATGTAATTAATTTTGATTGTTTGAAGTTAAAGAAATAATCAGCTTCCGAGGCAAATTTCTTGGCAAGCACTTGATTGTGGGAGTAACTGAGGAGAAGCATTCCCTAGTGTTTTTTTGTTCTTCCCCTCCCCTGAAATTGCACTATATTTCCCTTTAAGACTAATTTTTGCTTTAGCATTTACACTTCTGTACAGAAGCAAACATGAATCAGAGAGATTTAGTGGGCAAATACACCTGTGCAAACAAATTAATGCATATTCAATACCGTGGTGGTTGTTGGAGTGCTTCAAAAAAAGTGTTTTCTTGGTGCTCCTGCTCCTTTTATACTTTCATAGCATTTTAATAACTGGGTTGTTTAAACGTCCTGTACTTATTTTCTTTACAAACGTCTTTGTATTTTTTAAATTTATACAAGATTTTTCTAATTATATTAATAGCAATAAATTGCATAAACTCAAATCTTAATTTCATTCTGCCCCTATTACATACATATGGGATTCACCCATTATTTCATCAAATTTTCCGTTGCTAATTACAGGTCTTTGAGAAGTCACTACTATGTGCTTTTTCAACCTTTGAGGAGGTAAAGATATAAATTTATGTCTACTGTACATACCTTGATTTCTTGAGCTGTATGATTTGGTATATATCTACTTCTGATTCATCATGTATTTTTTTGTTAACTGGTTCTTTTTTATTTCAGTACCTAGATCTATTCCTTACTCGAATAGATGGTTTGAGGCGGAGAATTTTATTCTCTGGTGAAGTTGAGGGCGTCTTGGATTATTCATTGATAAGGGAAACTTTTCAGGTTTGTAAACTTATACCGTTTGCTATTCAATATTAAAATTGGTTATACTCCTTAATATCAAGAAATTGAAGCTTTCCAAATCATACCCAAAAAATGCTCAATTGTGGATTACTGGATGGAGCTAGTTGCTAGATGATACTTCTAAGATTCAAGACAAATGTTGTTTTATGTATGGCTATCAAGTACTTTGGCCCGCAATTGTGGCATATTGGTCTTATGCCAGCATCAGGTATAACATTGTGTCTGGCATATATACCATTGGAATTCTGGGTTTCTGTTGAATGGGCTCCAACAGCTATATCTGTGTCCAATGTTGTGGGTCCTCTTCTTTGGTGCTTTTAAGTGAGGTTTTAAGTTTTCTTGTCAAAATTTTGTTACATATCAAGTAGAAGGCACTGCACTGAAGCATTGGTACTTCTAGATCGCTTGTTCTGGATGGTAGATTTCAATCCATTGCTTTTATTTCTTGGATCATGTGTATCATTGTGGACTTTCCTGGCCAGTGATAGAGCTGGTAGGGGAAAAAAGTCAAAATTCCTATGGGATGCTTTCTGACTTAGAGAAGATGTCTTCAAGAATTTGTGGATTTAAGTCTTCACATGATGTTAACTCTTGATAGTCTAACCTTGGTTCAAGATGTATAGCTGTCTTCAAAGTTTGTGCTCATAAACGAGTAACCTCTCTGTCTTTATGATACCAGTTAAATTTGTTAGCTTTCTAGGATTTGGAGGGTGTAAATGTCCATAAACAACAATGTCTTCTCTTCCTTACAGCGTGCATCAGATTACTTGTCAGAACAGATGAAGAATACCAACGGTTTGCTGCATTTGTATGCTTATTGGGCGCGTCTTGAACAAAGTATGGGAAAAGATACGGTTTCAGCTCGTAGTGTCTGGGAGAGGCTACTTAAGATCAGGTTCACCAATTTTAATTTTTGCCAGTGCATACATAGCATAATTTCTTTATATCTATATATATTTTCGGATAACTTATGCTTCTCTTAATGCAGTGGTACAATGTTGGAAGCCTGGCAAAGTTATATATCTATGGAAATTGAATTGGGTCATATTAATGAAGCTAGATCCATCTACAAGAGATGCTACAGTAAAAGATTTACAAGAACAGGTTCAGAGGTAAATTTCTTTCTTCCAGCTTCTTTAATTAATATTAACTGCTTAACAACGTACCTTGTTGTTTCCATCTTGTTTGTTTAATTGGTCTTATTTGTAAACACCTGAAATCATACATCTTAATTTCTGATAATTAGATGTTATTTTAGATATCTGTATCTGTTAATGTTCTTTCAAGTCTAATTCCAATGCATATTTAGTTAAACTGCTCTTTACTGCATTTTGGATTAGTTGACGTCTTCCTTTCCTAAAAAACAGAATCATTCAGGACATATGCCATGCTTGGCTGTGATTTGAACCGGAATTTTGTAATCAAATTTTTAATGAATTTATGGGTTTGATGAGTAAAATTATGGGATCATATAGACTCACCCATAAATTGAACTCTTATTTTATGTTGATGCATAACTTAACTTAACAAAAATAATGTTCAAATTGTCACAAAATTTGAAAAAAAAATCGTACAGTTAATTTTTCTTCTACTTTACTCCATTATTCAATGGGCATATAATAAATTAGGAGAGGGGAGAAATAAAGGGGAAAATTAGAGTGATTGTCGCAATGATACACTGATACAAATGCTTATGTGTGTAGTGTGTGGGGGGGGGGGTCTTTAATTTGACCAAAAATAAATGCATTTATTTGTACTTTTAATCAAAATCAAGGGATACAAACAAAATTTTTACCACTTCAGAGTCTAGACATGTATCATTATCTCTTTTAAAAAAAAACCATTAGTAGCTGAAAGAGAGAAACAAATTAAGATGGAACCCAAAGAGAAAACCCTAGCAACAATCCCAAAAGAAGAAGAAGATGGAGACACCGCCGTGCCCGACGTTAAGAACAACCCTAAACCAACAACAAAAGCCAACTCTTCGGACTCGAGCGATGCCTCTGACTTGGACTTGGACTCTGACTCAGAACATGGAGCTTCAATCCTATAGTATCAGCTATCCAATGAACCCTCCAATTACGACACCTATGTTCAAGTAACTTCAATACACATATTTATTGAGTGATTTTGTGGATAATCGTTTGTTTGTTCTTTCTTGGGTTGTGATAAAAATGGTTTTTATTTTATTTTTCTTTTTCAGTAAATAAAGGTTTTGAGAAAAATGGGTGAGATAGAGAAGTTGAGACAAGGTAGGGAAGCCATGAATGAGATTTTTCCATTGACTCCTGCTATGTGACAAGAATGGGCGAGTGATGAAGCCTCTATTTCAACTGGGTATCTGTCATTTCCTATTGCAATGGTTTTTGATTTTGTGAACAAATGTTTTTTTGCTTGGAGATATAGATGTTTATGTTAGTTGTTTGCTAATGTAAAAAGGAACAAAACCTGCTTAAAAGGTATTAAAGAAAGAAAAAAGGAACCAATTTGAAGGGGATACTTATAGTGGGAGTTCTACTTTGGGGTTTAATTGATGGAAAGAAGAAATAGCTTATATGTTTACAGAATTAGACATTTGATCGCTGAGTTAGTTGAGGAAGATGTTTAATCACAATGTCTGATGTTGTTTCTGTTGGCCTGAGCAATTTGTTAAGATTTCATTCTTTCATTCAACAATGCAATAGACTGTGGTTGGGTCCACCGTAGTTGGGTGTTCTGAGGAATCAATGAGTGTCTTGAGAAAACTTGGGCAGAGTGCTGGTCATTTTCAGGATTCAGTTTCCAAGAAAACAAAAACGAAGTCGTAGTTGTAGTTTAAATTAATTTATGTTTTTCTCTTTTTCATTGAGCCCAGTGAGCTTTTATTTTTACTTTTTTCACTTTTGTTTCTTTCCCTTCTTTTCCTACTGTTTCTTGACAATCAAACAGATCAGGATTAAGTGTTAACTTTTGGTGTAATTATTCACTCTAACTCGAATAATACTTAGGTTTAGTGCTAACAAAATAGGAAGTGAATTAATATCTGAAGCTGACTTAGGAGTGGAATGAATGTTACCAAAAATATACTATATGGTAGATAGAATTTGCATTTTAGGTAGGACTAAAATAATTACAGCTGTTAATTTATTTCAATAAGTTCGTACATCATTCAGTAATAAGTCCAAGATTTTAATGGTTTTGTTTCCTGAAAATTTGTCATGAGTGCATGAACAAAGTTCTATGGATGAACTTCTCTTAGTTAATTTTAGTTCAATGTCGCAGTTCCTCATTTTAACTGTATAAAACACTAATCTTGCTCTTTACTTTGAAGCATTTTAATAATTGATGCTAATTCCTTAGCCATTTTATTCATCTTGTGCGTAAATTATGCAATCAATAAGCCAACTCAACTTTCATCTCTATTTAGTGAAAATTTTGCAAGGCCACTAGGAGGTTTTTGTATGTCTCATGCTAACATGGTCGCCATGGTTTCACTATGTAAATTTTCCCTACTGAAATTCATGATCCCTCATATGCCACTGATGAAGCTGTTTCTGGGGCTTTAAAATCACCAAATTTTAGTTTTATCCTTTCTAGCTTATTAACCTGTCCGCATCTGCATTATTATCTTTCCTGTCATACGAAAGTTTCATTTATCATCTTCCCAACATAAACATCGATAGGTTATTGTTGACTTTTTTTTTTTCCTTTAGATTCATGCCAGATTATGGTTGCTGGATTTTCTGCTTTCACACTTTATTGTTTCTAAGTATAGGCTACCAAGGGAGGAAAAAAATTGACAAGGGAGGAAAAAAATTGACACTGATGGTCAGCCCCAGCATTTTTTTCCCAGGAGACTGGTCAATTCACTTTCTATGAAGGACTAAATAGAATTCCAGACTCTATTTTGAAGGACAAAGCTGTGGCTGAGCTTGGTTGTGGAAATGGATGGATAACTATTGCCGTAGCTGAGAAGTGTTGCCTTTGAAGTTTTGTTGGTTTGTCGTCCTTATGCCATGTGAGAGCTTTTGTTTCCTTCCTTACCAGTGCCTTCAGGGGCTCCATCATGATTTCTCTCATCATTTTCTATCTCTGTGTTTTGCAAGGCCATTTGATATTTATAACAGCATTGGCACCAGGTTATGGTGATTTAATGCACTTCTATTGGGAAAAATTACATAATTATCAACTCTGTCCTTGTCCAAATGTCTTTGTTGGAGTATGTTGAAAATATAACCTTGTAGCAGTTCTTTTATGCTGTCTGAATATCATTTTGCAGGTCTATGGCCTTGATATTAATCCCAGAGCAATAAAGATCTCTTGGATACAATTGTACTTAAATGCATTAGATGAATCTTTTCTAAGCTTTTCCGTCACTGTCACTGCAAAAGGTCTTTTGTATTGATGGTTATCTGTGGGGCCAGGAAAGAAGGTCAGCCCGTCTATGATGCGGTGAAGAAAACCTTACTGGATAGGGTGGAGTTTGATGAATCTGATCTCCTAGCGTATTGTTGACATCATGACATTCAACTTGAATGACTAGTGGGGTGCAGACCTCAGGTACTCTCACTTTCAGCAACTCATGATATTTCTAGGGGATTAAATTTTGGTGAAGTTTGTTTACCCAACATCAAGTTGGAATTTTAGTGTGCTGACATGGATTACTTTTAACTCCTTGTTTAACTTATTCTGTTTTCTCCATGCAGGTTCTCAACTCCAATTCCAATGCAATGTTGAAAAAAATCACTGAAAATGCAAGCGAGGAATTTCTGTATTCATTGAGTAACTATTGTCGACTGCAGGTTGGAGGATATTCTAAATAATTTAATTTTGATGCGCAATTGCAAATTTCCGGGAATTTAGCACTTACAGGCTTCTTCTGGTTTCACTTATTTCTAAGCATACTTGTTATAACTTTGGTTTGAAGCTTGCATACCTTAGGTAAGGTTGATGTCTTTAGTTGGTCAATATCAATTGGGAAATATAGCAAACCAGTGAAGACAGTGGGAAAAGGATAATGTGAGTTTGACAGATGCTGAGAGGAGATAGGGAAACTTGGATCTGAAAGTTTTTTTTTTTTTTTCTTAACGTGTAACCTCTTCACAATGCCATTGATTCCCATAGTTCATGTTGCTAGGTGAACTTAACAACAACTATCTGTTATGCCTTGTGGATAACTGAGAAAGTTTATTGATTTTGACAGATTGCTTTTTGAAATAGAGTGCAAGTAGATTGACTAATAATGAACATACTGTATCAAGTTGTTACATTTGAACATGTTAAGGTCATATGAAGCATACTTCTTGTAACTTTTTTTTTTTTAGCCCTCCCCATTTCCCTGTATGGAGGGTTTCATGGAGGATCAGTTTGGCTCAGGTCTAATTGCTGGAGCAGTTGAGGAAGGAATTACTGTTATCAAAATAAAGATTCATCTCACTCACTAGCCAGTTGAGCAGCTCGTCACTAGCCGAATTCATTGCCAATTGCGGCCCGTATCCATTGCCCATCACTGTTTGGATTCGTCGGTTCTATCATGTTGGTTCAGTAGCTCATCGCCGCTGTCATGGTCGGCCTCTTTGTTGTCGTCGAAGAACCAATCGATAAATATGATGATAATTTTTTATGACAATAATTAGGATGATTGATGATGATGATTACCATTGTTTTGTTTTTTTGAAGGATTACCATTGTTGATGATTAATATTATTGATGATGATTTTTTATGACAATAATTTTGATGATGATGATGAAGATGATGTAATTGCGATGAGATAATGAAGATGAAACTGAATTGTGATGTTGATAATGAAATCGGCGGAAGGAAAAAGATAATTGTGGTGATGATGATGATGTTGATGGAGAAGAAGAAATTGACATGATTGATGACGAAGTAAGGAGGAATTTATAAAACAGAGAGAAAAAGAAAAAAGAGAAGAAGAAGAGGATAAAAAGAACAAATAAAAAATAAAAAAGGAAAAAAACAGGAGAGAAAATAATAATAAAAACAAAAGAGGAAAATAATAATTATTGTTGTTATTATTATAAGATAAGTTAAATATTATTATTATTATTAACAATAATTTTCTTAATAACCATAATCATATAATAGATAATAAAAATAATGGTAATAATGAATTATGGGTATTTTAATAATTTAAATAATTTATTGTGATTTTAAGATAAAATAAATACATTAATAGTAATATAATTTATTTCGAATTGTTATAGTTGAAGTAAATAATTTGTTTTAATTCTCATTCAACATTTTGATTCTAGCCTATTCCGATTATTGATTAATAAACATATCATAAAGTCATTGTAATATGCGATTCTATTCTGTTATGTGAGATTGGTGTTTTTCTTTAGACAAAAATTTGGGAGATGGGAAAACTCATCCACTGAATACAAATTTTGAACTTTGTTATTATTCAAAGTAAGATAACTGTGCAAACAAAATGTATTCATATCAGCGAAACTGTGTCTAGCTACAACGCAGGTGCCATTTGTACTTGATTAAATATATACAAAATTAAATCACTCGAACCTCTGTTTTCTTTATTTTCCAACTTAAAATTAAAAGGCAGAATTGATGGTATCGTGGTTCCTTATTTAATTTTTGCTGTAGGTCATGGGGAATTAATTAGACGGCCATCCAATTTTATGTCTTTTTTATGCCTTAAAAGATAGAGCAAAAAATCAATTCCAAATCTAAAGTGAAAAACAGTAGCTAGAAAAAAATCTATGTTCTGATGTCTTAGTTTGTAAGCTCAAACAATGAATAGTATACATACAGCGCATTATAGAACACAAAACTCATGTAGATTTTTAGTTTCGAAATTCATTTCAGAAAATCTGTTCTGTTCAACAGGTTAAAGTAGAGTATCAACTAAACTCTACCCACATACTTACGTACAATTAGAGCACCATGTCAACAAAGGAGCACATCTTTCGGAAGATAATTGAAGACTTGTTTGGCAATTTGAAGATTACATCTTAGCTCTGCCATTGGAAGTAAGCAACTCAGCTGCCCAAAGACCGCCAAGCCATCAAGACAATACCAAGATACAACATCAATAATAATAACATCAAGAATTACATAGAGGCCATCGCACGTTACACCCACCCCAATAAGAAACTAATTAATACCGTCTTAGCTCCTCCGTTTTAAAAGAAATTTACACACCCATGCAGTAGGAATAATTAATTAATTTATACAGTTCAGTACTCATTCGTCCTCTGTTTCAAATCCAAATCCACTGCTCGACCATTTACTATGACGTAAGGTATATGGATTAATTAACAAGTGCCGATATTGTCCTCCATCCTTTTGTGTACCTTTCTTCTGGCAAGGCCTTTTCTGGAAAGTATTTGAGCTCCAGACAATTACAGAATTTCAATTTGCTGAGGTTTTGATGATCAGCAATTGAAGAAGACAGGTGTTAATAATTATGAAGAACTGGTGTAATTTATATCATGTAGGAAGCCCTTCAGTTACTAAGCTCTTTTAAGGGCCAATATCAAAATTTCGTGATATTGTGCCTAAAGAGCTTCATACCTCAATGAGTGCGTTTGGAATTGAGGTGCTGTACCTTTTAAGCTACAGCTGCTGTGAAAAAAAAAACTGTAATTATGAAACAAAAGTTAATAATATATAGTAAATATAAATTTTAAATAATATTTTTGATAAAATTATTAAAGATATAATAAATTTTATATTATACAAGTGAAAAATCATATCAACATAGCTTAAAAGCTACAGCAGCTAGTGTTTACTAAACACTTTAGTACTGTAGCTTTTAAGTTACAACTGCCCAACCTCAATCCCAAACGCATTGTAACTGTTTATAAAAGTTGAAGACCCAAATATCCAATAATGGATAGAAATATTAATAGTACTGATACAGACGCACGGAAGTCCCCCATTTTGAGTTTATGCTTGTGCTTGTCTGCATGACAAACAGGACATAGGTGGACTAAGCATCATTGGATAACTTGGAGGAAAAGTATTGTCCAGCAAAAAGAATCCCTCGTTATGTACCGCTTCCTATTTAATTACATTTATCTAACATTTAAAAGATGGAAGTAGAAATTAAAACTCAGTTTTTCAGATATGGCTCTTATAAGATGCAAGTAGCAAGATTTAATTAGAGTTCACATATATACATGCGTCTAGTTCTTATTGAGAGATAAACCAATCATAAATACTCAGGTGCTTCTAATGATTGAATAATGATATTATTGTTATTTATAAATTTATAAGGATAAATAACTAATAGTCCATCATAAATGCCGAAAAGAGTCCCGAGCATAACTTGAACAACTTTACTTGTGTTTGCTCATTGAATAATGTTATCAAAAAGAAATACATATGTCAAAGATTCTTAGTATATTGGAGTGTCTTTTGTACTTGAATGATAGTGAATGAAGGTATGTTAATTTACTTTAAATAATTGTCTAAAAGGAATAGAAATGCTCTATAACATACCAAATACTACCTTAATCAAAATTTAGTTGACAATTTTTTTTAAAAAATGGAATAAAACCCTAATTAAATAATTGTCTTACATCACCAAACTCTTTTTTTTTTTTTTAATTAAGGCATCACCAAACTCTGTAAAGCATAAAATATAATATGCAAATTTGAGTTAAAAAAAAATGAAGTTAGGAAAATGACTTGCATACTGTCTTTGATGAGTGCATAATTTTCTTGAAAAAAAAAAGGATTTTTGTGTGTTTTTTTTTTTGGTAAATTCATATCGTTTACTAGTCTTTTGGGTTTTGTTGTATCAATTCTTTGGTACGTCTTTATCTTGCTTTTGTATATGATAGGAAACGGAGTGAAATCCCAATCTTAAAATATGGAGAAATGATTTTTCATGAATAAAATGATTTAATTTATTTTTATTTCTACAACAAAAATTATTAAGTTATCAACATATTGATTTCATCTGTAAGTTCCAGTCAGTCAGTTTCTTACGTTCCATTGTTATCTTTCAAAAGATACTGCAATGCTTTAAGTGTATTTGATCACTTCACTAATCATTTGATATTTACAAATTGAAAAAATAAATTATTTCTGACCAAAGACACAAGAGAATGTCGAAAAGAGTTTGATTAATTTTTGTATACGCACACAACACAAAATTAAATTACGTGGCAATGTTGATAGTGAGTCGTTTTTGGGAATCCATAAGTTCACATGTGCACAAAATTAACCACCAGCTTCTTTCCTCTGTTTTCTTGCGTATGCTGCATTCAAGTATCACTGAAAATTTTAATTATACCGTCAACAGCTGCAAGAAAATTATATACATTTTATCAACACCTGCATGTTGCAATCCTCAATGACTGCCAAATCTTCATACCATGAATATCAAGTAACTTCCAAATCTTCATATCATGAATTAGCAGGATTCACGTCCGACCAACTCCACATGCACGGCTAAAGACAAAAGATTAATTTTTCAGAAATTATCAAGAAATTAATACAAGTGAAATAAGCTAAGGGTGATTTCGATAACGTTTTCAGAGAAGATATAGAACGAAGATTTTTTTTAAAAAAAAGGAGAGAGAGAGAGAGAAGTAATTTCAGTCGATGCAAAAAAGGGGCAAGCTTCACTCATGCATGCATGTGTCTGACTAACAGGACATGGCTTGGATCAAGTATCAATAGAGGAAATATCAGCTTATAATTTTATAAAATAAGCATCAAAATATTCAACAAGTTTCAGATTTATGAAATATTGGGAAAATAGACAAATCATAAAGACGCTCACACTACAAGTTAAGCAGATCAAATAAACAGAACAAAGGAAATAACAGTTCAATTTAATTCTTCGTGCAATAGCCACGACAACAAAGAAAATATGCCTACATGACTACATTAATGCTACTGGCGTGGATGGTACCATCACCATGATGATATGAGATTAAAAACATTGATTTCATAATTTTATAAAATTTCATATAGAAGATATAATTGATTTGAGTTAGTTTAACAGAGAAAAAAGAATAATAAGGAATGACATTGATGTGGCGGTGATGAGAATTGATAGAGAAGAAATATTGATCATGTAATATTGAAATATGTATTTACTGAAAAATATTTGGCAATAAAATGATGCTATAAAAATTTAACATTGTTTGCAAGAAAATAGTTTGACAACTAAAAGACATATATATGCAATGCTTTGAGTTTATTTGATCACTTCACTAACCATTTTGTAACTACATATTAAATAGAAATTGAATTAATTCTGATCTTAAACTCTAGAGAATGTAGCTAGAAAAATGATTTGATTTTGTATACAAACAATATTAGAGATGAGATATGTCAAAATCAATTACAAGAACGATAATAAGAACATAATCTATAAAATTTATAAATACATATAATATAAATTTAGTTTCAAATTAGGAAATTATGAATTTGTATAGTAAAAGAGTCCAATAGAAAAATAGAAAATTTTTTAAAAGAGATTTGCTTAGGGAACAACTTTGGCTTGACTTAGTTTGTGAAGGCTCAAGTAATTGAATGCAACGCAATTGAAGGAAATACAAACTTCCGATTTTGACAAAGTAATCGCTAAAATGTTAAAAATGCGGAGCAAATAAATAGAGTAAAACAGAGCAAATATTTACCATTATACATATATTTTTTATTTCTTTCAAAAATGAATGTTGCGATTTTTTTGTAGACAAAAAAGAAGCACTGTCTCCTATTATTACTGTAGCATGTTAGCTATTATATAAGCACGAGTCTAATTATCAAATAAATTCCACTTTAACAAAGAACAAAAGCTAATTTCGTTGTTGCCGCCTGTTGTGCTTTCTTTTATTTTATTTTCTTTTTGTTACTGAAGTTGCCTTGCAAACTGCTCCAAGCTGATTACAAAATTTCCGCTTCCTCTAGGATCTTTTGAATGGTCCTGCAATTTGCATTCCTTTCTGTGGGATTGATTTTTTCTATAAACAAAATTTCAGCGATGAGAAACCTTACCCATTGAATACCAACCTGAAATTAAAAAGCAGAATTGATGGTATTGGAATTCCTTATTTCATTTTGCTGTATTCATGGGGAATTATGGCCTTCCACTTTTACGTCTATTTTATGGCCATCCCCACTCAGTAGCTTGGTCACACACAACACACACACACACACACACACACACATATATATATATATATATATATTGTGTGCGGGTATTGGGATGGCACAGGCCCTAAAAGATAAAGCTGAACATCAATTCCAAATCTCTGTTTTGATGTCTTTGTTTATAAGCTCAAACAATTCATAGTATAGAAAATGCATGATAGAACACAGAACTCATATTTTAGCAATAATCCTCAGCTCACCGGCCCTTAGTTCAGAATGGCAGTTCTTATTAGTCAAAGAATCAAATTGACTTATAGTTGCATATAAGTAGCGCACCAAATCAACAAATAATTGAAGACTTGCTTGGCTATTGAACCATACGATGGCAATTCGTGAACTATAACTTAGCTCTGGCATTCGAAGTAAGCAACTCAGCATCCCAAATACTGCCAGGCCATCAACACAATACTACCAAGATACAAGATCGATAATAATAACATCAAGAAATACACTGACGCTCTCGAAATAAGGTATACGAAATTTTAATTGTGTATGTACAAACTAACTTTATCACTTATTTCATATTAATACTCATAAATTTCAACCTTATTTTATGTTGATGCACAATCTAACTTTTTAACAAAAATAATATTTAAATTGTCACAAAATGTATTATTCTTAAAAAAAAAATCATATACAGTAGTTAATTTTTCTTCTTCTTTACTCTAGGATCCAGCTCCATACCCCTCTTTTTTGTCGTTATTCTGCTCAACCGTTAGATTTTAATTACGTTGATCTAACGGTTGGGATTTGTAAATGAATAATGAAGTGGTGTTTTTGGCTACCGTCTGAACCCATTGCATCTAATTGGTTTTGTGATTTTTTGCTTTCTTCTCTGCAACGCTTGACTAGTTCTGGAAATATCGACAGCAAATCTGGAGCATGTATTTTTTTTTTCTTTCAGTTGTGGACAAATGTAATTATCAACATAAAATAAGTATCCACAACCTTACCAGACCAGTATATGGATTTACGAATACATTCATTCAAATATTAAACATAAGCAAACTGTGGCAGGATAGCAAAAATTGCAAATGGTCATTCCCAACACGAGCACCTATGGCTCTTTTCCTTTATTTTTCTTCTTTGAATTTTCCTTTGATTAATCATTAGAAAAACTGCCTTATTTTAAAAAAATAATCTGTTATTAACATTTGCATGGTTAATGTCATCCAAATCAAATGGTTGTTATCTTTGAAAAGAGAATTGCTAGAAATTTTGTTAGTCCCACTGCAACAGTATATTGTTATAAATTGTATTGTTTCCTGTAACAAATATAATAAAATCTCAATAAATTAACAGGCTTTTGCACCATAAAAAAATTTATTGAATTTAACGAATATCAATTATTAAGAAAATTAATAAATTATTAATTTATGAAAATATTCATTATTTTGGAAAAATATGATCACGTTTTTAGAATTGATTTATCTTGAGTTGGTATCTATTATGTTTTATTTGAATATTAATTTATTTTAAGAAGATTATTTAATAGTTAGCTGTTTTATATTAACAGTAATAAGATTATTGTACGGTTTTATTTTTTCATACTAAAGATGATAATTCTCCTATACAAATAGTTTAAAAAAGAAGTAGGTGATATTGACACTTAATAATTTCTTTACTGTAGATCTTTTCGCATTACAAAAGTCAAAGATAAGATCCAAATTGAAATTAATTTAAAAAAGAACCAAACAATGCTGAGAACATATTAATTATTAATTTATATAATAATATGTATGCTTCAAAATATACTATTGGAATTTGAAATAATATTTTTTAAAAATTTTAATATCACAATAATAGTCATGATTCAATTGGTTTGATTTTTTTTTTCAGAAAAATTTGGAAAAATAGACAAATAATGAAGACACAACTCAAGGAGAGCCAATAAACAGGGGAAAGTGAATTGCGTACTGTCCTCGAGCTCTCAATTATCCAACATTCTCAAATTTCTATGTACATTTTCGTAAATTCATGTCATATACTAGATAGAGTATTTTGGGTTTTGTTGCATCAGTTCTCTGGTGTTTCTCTTGTTTTATTACCTTATGATGTAAGATTCGTGGTAGCGGTACACCTCGAATAATATGTTTTTTTTTTTTTGGTGTTGTTATTAGCAAAAATTGTTATTAATTAATGAACCCATCGAGATATTGGTTTCATTTGTAACAACTTGCTAATTGCTTAACACATTTTTATAATTCTCGTCATGAAGTCACGAAGAACTTGCAAATAAGATTATAGACGTGGTACATTGTGATGTGATAAATCGAATTCAAATCTAAACTAAGAGATGATTCATATACAGGAACATTTTGAATAAATATATTTTAACATAAGCATTCAATTTTATGATACACCTAATAGTCATTGGCTTATTGCTATTAAAGGAAGTGAACAGAAATAGATGTAGAAAGTCAGAAATATGAATGAGTGCACTTGATGATTTCTCAAATAGAAAATTAAAGTAATATCATTCTTAATAAATGTGAGATGATTTATACTCTAAAATTTATTTTGAACACTCATATTTTTATTACGAAAAATCTCATAGTTCAATTTATTAGTATGAACAATTCAATATAAGTAAACAAAATAATAATTCATTATTTAAAAGGATATATTAACAAATTTGTACACACAGATTCTATGGTTCTAATTTCTTTGACTTTAATTTTTCACTTCTCCACCAAAGGAGGTTCTACACAAATAAACAACAGCAGAAAAACAAATATAAAATGTGATACGTGTGTAGAAGATATATACTCATCATAACAATAACTGATAAATTGTGTTAAGAAATAAAAATATTAGTAGTGATGACATGAAAGAAGTCTGTTGTCTTGATTTTGACTAAAAATAATTTAAATAATTTAAAATAATCGATCAAGCGAAATTCCTTAAGAGATGAACTAGGTTGGGAAGGCCGAGCAGCCTCTGTTCTTTTTACTATAATGCTAAGAATTGACTTCAATTGGGAAGTCAGGCCAATTGAAGAAGCTCCCCTGTTTTTCACTGAAACATAATCCGAACAATTTATAATTAAATAAATCATTCAAAATCTCCTTTAATCGAACCCCCCCTTCTGTGGTTTAATGAAATATTAACGTTCAGCTCCTGAAGTTGCCATTTTATGTTGTTATTTATGATGGGGATATAATCTTGACCTTTTAATTATCATCTAGCTAACGCAAGCCCACTAGTTTCATTTGTGTCCATCATTAAAAAGTAGAGTTGGTTAATTGAATAGTGTCACGTTACATCACATAAAGTCACTCAATTTTCACTACCATATGTAGCTCAAAAGTGCATAAACATTGAACTTTCAACTAACATTCATTAGAAAGGCAGAACAGCCTCTGTTTTTGACTATAATACAAAATGGGAAGTCAAACCAATTCGAGGAACTCTCCTGTTTTTGACTGAACGTACATAATCCGAAAATTTACAATTAAATAAATCGTCCAAAATCTCCTTTAGTCCAACCCCCATTTCCATGGTTTAATAGAATATCATAAAGGTGCCCAATACAGTGAAATTAACGTTCAGCTCATGAAGTTGCCGTTATATATATTGAAAAAGAAATTAATAAAAGAAATTGAAAACCAATTGACACTGGATCATGTAAGATTGTTAGTTGTTAATTATGATGGAAATATACACTTGGTCTATTAATTACCATCTAGATAATGCATGTACACTTTCATTTGTGTCTATCACTGAAGAGTAGAGTTACTTGATTGAATATTATCATATCACAGAAACTCAAAACTCAATTTCATTGCGCGAGCATACCACGCCATATGTAGCTCAAAAGTGTAATAACATTGAACATTCAGCTAGCTAGCTTATACTAATTAATTAATACGACTACTAGTTCTTTATGATTAATTAAAAGATAAAATATTTGACAATCATGAAAACCACAACAATTCACTCTAGTAAACAATATAACAAATACATGGTCCATATTGCAAGTCTTTTTACGATTTTAATTAAAAGAGAAAACACGATGGACATATATAATTGAATTTTATCCATGATGATCAAACAAAATAACACTAATCTTGCTAACTAATCCAACCATCATAATAGTTTGATTTTCATATTGTTTTATTATGTCCAATCGTGCTATTATAATAAAGATCACTGTGTTGAAAAGTCAGCAACCAAAGCCAACTTTTCAACAAACATGTGGCTGGCATGTAAGCGTGCCACAACTAGCATGCAAGCTTTGGAGAAATGACAAAACGTGTTAAAAAATTGGCCAAAGTTGGCACCGACCCTTGAGAATTTGAAAGGAGCTCAAGACATTTGCTTTGAAAATGGCAAGCATGAATGGCAAGGCTCAGCTATAAATAGAGGAGCGATCATTCATTCTAAGCATCCTTAAAATTTGTTAAGCTTATAAGTTTCTAAGATTTTGAGAGTTCTGAGAGTGTGAGCAATTGGAGAGTATGTGTGAGAGTATTTGGTGTATTTGGGTTCTGGGAAAGTGAGGTTTCTTTACTCAAATTTGTACTCAAATAATTGTTAATTATACAATTATTTTTCTCTTGCTCCCGTGGACGTAGGCATATTGCCGAACCACGTAATTCTTGTATCCTTTATTTTTCCGTGATTATTCGGTGCGCTTGATTCTGCATTCTGTGGACAACACACTGAACACTTGAGTGTTTATATATTCAACAGTTTTGGCTAAGTTTGAAAAAGATTGCAATTGCATCTATGCTTTGTGTTATTAATTGGGACATGATCATATTATGTTGCATTTGTCACAAAAATATATTTTATACATATCCTAAATTTCATTTTATTTTGTAGTTAAGTCTTTATATATTTTCGTTGGTGTCTATCACTGAAAAATAGAGTACTTGCTTGATTGAATAATATCATATTACATCACAGAAACTCACTCAATTTTCATTGCCAAATGTAACTCAAAAGTGCCAACCTAACTTATACTAATTAATTAATACGACTCGCAGTTCTTACTTCTTAGAACCCAGCAACATCCATCCATAAGAGTGAAACGAAAATGAATCTAGCCATTGTTAACATATATGTTTCCATAATATTGATTTTGATGATAACAAACAAGATTAAGAATGATTAATTTTTTAAGCTCAAATTATTAAATATTCTTTTTAAATAAATCATTATTTTCTCATTATAAATGTTTTATATTTAATGGAAAAATGATTTTATGCAATCGATTGTTTTTATTCCTTTTGAATAAATCATTATTTTCACATTATAAATGTTTCATATTTAATGGAAAAATGATTTTATGAAATTGGTTGTTTTTCAAAGTTTATGGTTTAATTGAAAGAATTTTGAAAACTTTGAAATAAACAAGTATTGCTTGAATTTTTGGTAAAGGACTTATTTGAAAAGTGTCATAGCATTGTTGGCTAAATTATAATTTCAAAAAGTTTTTGGATTTAACAAAGCATTATTTAGAAATTCTGAAATTGGACCTATTTGTAAAGTTTCATAACGATTTGGGCCGTAATATAGTTTTATAAAGTTTTGGGGTCAAACTGTAATTTTAGAAAATAGTGCACTGTGCAGGGGCAGAAAATTTTCAATTCAAATCCGGCTTACCGGATTCCAAATCCGGCAAACCGGAAACTGGGCAGAATGCACCCAGATCGAATCCGGCTTACCGGATTACAAATCCGGCAGACCGGATAGGCAAAATTTTGAATTTTGCCTTAACAGTCACAAAAATCCGGCTTACCGGATTCCAAAAACGGCAGACCGGATTTCTCAGAATGTGAGTAACGGCTAGTTTTTGAGTTCAAACTATATAAATTCAAAACCAATTCATTTTTGGGGATCCAAGCAAGCAAGAACAAGTGCACACAACATATATTGAGCTTCAACTTCGTGAATCATCATTCTTTAAATCATCTTTGTTCTTCAATTTGTATATCCACTCTTAAAGAGAGTTTGGTTGTTGTATTTTTTATTTCTCATCAAAATTGTGAGAGTACAAGTGTGAGAAACACTTAGAGTGAAGAGATTGGAGAGATAATCTCTTGTTGTAAAGGTTTATTGACACCTCGAAGTCAATTGTAATCGTTGAAGCCTTGGAAAGGCTTGGATAGTGAAATCCTCAAGCGGGTGAGCTTGGAGGCGTGGACGTAGGCGGGGATAGCCGAACCACGTAAAAATCCTTGTGTTCGTTTTCTCTTCCCTTACTCTTTTAATATTGTACTTGATTGAATTTATTGTTTTTGATTTGATTAAGGTGATAGATTAAATTGTTGTGTGAATTATATTGCGTAATTTTTAAAATCCCAATTCACCCCCCTCTTGGGTTGCCTAGCTAGTATTTCAGCCATTACTTACATATTACAGCCACCCAGCCCCATAAGAAATTCATTAATCTTCGGTTAATTTGGCACAATGTATAATTTGCACTAAAGTGGGATTTCGATGGCCAATTACATATAGCTGGCATTTCCATATTATATATACTCCTGATGAAAATGAAGCAACTACATAATGCTGCAACTATGACATAGTTTTCATAATTGCCAACTGCCAACTGCCAACTGCCAATACCAGCTACCTCTTATAGATACCTTAGTGAGCATGAAAACACCTTATATTATAATTTCCGTTCACCCATAGAAGAAGTTCAGGGCCATTAATTCAACAATTACCAAACCAATATCCCAATAATAGTTTGATTACTAATCTTAGCATTAAAAGATCTGCAATTTTTATTTGGCCAAGATAAATGCTTCCTTGTTGCCTCCTTGATCTTATCCTGCCTGGTGATTCCTGAATGCTCTTCTCATTCTCATATGCTGAGTCGTTTGCCTGATTATAAAAGCAAATCACCTAAATTAAATTTCTTAGTCTTGTTCGTCATGTGAAATTCTACCGAGGAAACATAAACTTATCATTTTTAAGATGTAAGCATCAAAACATTCGACAAGTTTGAGGTTCGTGAGATATTGGGAAAATATACAAATAATAAAGGCACTACAAGTTAAGCATAGCAAATAAACAGAGGAAATAACTGATCAATTTAGTTCTTTGTGCAATGGCCACAGCAACAGAGAAAATATGCCTACACGACTACATTAATCCTACTGGCGTGGTACTATCACCATGCAAATTAACATTAACATTTCATCATCAATCAGTTCTGATGACATGATATCAAAAACATTGATTTCATAATTTTATGTAATTTCATATAAAAGATATATATAGTTTATTTGAGTTAGTTTAACATATGAAGAAAGAGTAATGGGGAATGATATCGCTGTAGCGTGTGATGAGTAATGATAGACACCAAATATGGATCATGTAATTATGATATATGTATTTACTGAAAAATATTTGGCAATAAAATGATGCTTTAAAAATTTAATATTGTTTGCTTGAAAATAATTTGACAATTAAAAGTAAAAGATGTATATGCAAAACTTTGACCTTATTTTATCACTTCACTAACCATTTTGTAAGTACATCTTAAATCGAAGTTCAATTAATGTTGACGAAAGACTCCAGAGAATGTCTAGAAGAGATTTGATTTTTGTATACCAAAAAATTACAGATGTGATAAGTTAAAATCAATTACAAGAACAACAAAAAGAATATATTTTATAAAAGCCACAAATACATATAATATATAATCAGTTTCGAATTAAGTCATTATTAACTTATATAGTGAGAGATTGTTATAGGAAAGTTGGAATTTTTTAAAAAAGATTTGCAAAGGAAAAATACTAAATTGTTAAGAGTTTGCAAACTGCTCCGTGCAAACTACAAAATTTCTTATCACTCTAGGATCTTTGCAATGGTCCTGCAATTTGCTTTTCTTTCTATTAGGTTAGCTGTTTATTCAAAAGAAAAAAAAAATGGGGAAATGGAAACCTCACCCTCTAAATACAGATTTTGAATTTTATTATTATTATTCAAAATTAGATAACTATGCAAATAACCAGTGAAACTGTGTCTTGCTACGATGCAGGTCTAATTTTCACTTGATTAAATATAAACAAAACTAAATCACCTGAGCCTCTAGTTTCACTATGTTTCAACTTGAAATTAAAACGCAAAAATTGATGGTATTGGAGTTCGTTGTTTAGTTTTGCTGTAGGTCATGGGGAATCAAATAGCCATCCATTTTTATGTCTATTTTATGTACTATTGGTCACTGAGTATTGGGATGTCATAGGCCCGAAAAGATAACGCTGAAAATCAATCCTCTATCTAAAGTGGAAAACAGTAGCTAGAACAGAATCTATGGTTTGATGTCTTAGTTTATAGGCTTAAACAATTAATAGTACAGAAAATGCATGATAGAACTCATATTTTAGCAATTATCCTCAGCTCATTGGCCGTTAGTTCAGAATGACAATTCTTATTAGTCAAAGAAGGGAAATTATCATTCATATATCCTATATTTACTCTGTTATCAAAAATACTATAACACTTTGAGGGTATATCAATCGTTCACCCTTAGTTGACAAAATGTATCAGCAGACCACCAAACAGTTAGTTGCAGTTTGAAAGTTAACGAAATTACAGTGAATTGACGATTTTACCCTTGAAAATTATCACTTGTATACCCTTAAATTATCACTTTTATCATATGAAAAGACCAAATTACCCTTCTGACGTCATCATACTTAAACAGCATCTAACGGTTTGGTGGTCAGCTAATACATTTTGTCAACTTAGGGTGGACGATTGATACACCCTCAAAGTGTTGTAGTATTTTTTATAATGGAGTAAACTAAGGGTATCCAAATGATAATTTCCCGTCAAAGAATCAAGATGATTTTTAGTTGTATATGAATAGAGCACTAGATCAACAAATAATTGAAGACTTGCTTGGCTGTTGAACCATGCCGATGGCAATTCAAAGACTAAAGCTTAGCTCTGCCATTCAAAGTAAGCAACTCAGCTGCCCAAAGACTGCCAAGCCATCAAGACAATACCAAGATACAACATCAAGAATCACGTACAGGCCGTCACATATTACATTTGTCCTCTGTTTTAAGAGAGATTTACGAGCCCATGCAGTAGGAGTAATTAATTAATTTATACAGTTCAGTACTCATTCCTCTTTCTTCTGTTTCAAATCCAAATCTAGTGCTCCATCATTTATTATGACGCAAGGTATATGGGTTAGCATGTGTCGATATTGTCCTCCATTCTTTGTGTACCTTTCTTCGAACAAGGGACAACCCGAGATCTCTAATCGCAAAAGAGAGGCAGGCAGGCCCTTCTCTGGAAAGCACTTGAGCTTGGGACAATTACATAGTTTAATGAAATGAGGTTTTGATGATCAACAATTGAAGAAGACAGGCGTTCCAAATTTAGTAAATCAACAATCACCAAATATGGTAGCGTGGCAGGCAGAGGAAGCGTGGTTCCTAATCCTAATCTTGATTGATAACTGGCTATGTAACATGTGGCATTCTACATTCTTGCAATGCCATTAATTTCTTGTTATGGCAGCAGCGTTCTTTCATCATGGCATCACAAACAAATGTTTGATTTGAAGACTTGCTTGGCTGAGAAAAATAAGGAGAGCAAAGGTAATTAATTTTGGGGTGATGAATATTTTTATGGATGTACTAAGAAAAATAAAGATAATAGAAGTAATGTTATCGAGAAGCATTTTGATATTTACAAAAGTGTTCAAAGAAAAAAGTTATTTTTTGAAATCTATTTGCTGGTGCACATAACAAAAGGGCATTCTGAGTAAATTTAAAACTACAAATAGTCTCACTCTTTTAATAATATTCTTCAATTAATTCTGTTTATTTCAAAATAAATATTCTATCTCTTTATTACTTTCTAACTAGTCATGCTAATGTGCTAATAATTATGAAGAACTAGGGTAATTTATATGATATAAGAAGCCCTTTAGCACATTAACCCGAATTTAGCTAATACATGTGCCTAATATAGCGAAATCAACATTCAGCGCATTAGAGTGCTATTATATATACTGAGAAAGAAATTAACACAAAAAACTGAATATTAATTGACACTGGATCATGTTGGATTGTCAGTTGTTAATTATGATGGGAATACAATCTTCATCATTACTTGACTCAATTATGCTTTTGCAAGAGGAGATTCATATTTTGTCTGGTTTAAGCCGTAAGATGGATTTCCAGATTCATTCTGATTGGTTATCTGTTAGCTTTTTGTTTTAAGAACTTCTTATTTACGGAAGCCAAATTCTTCTTTCCAGGTTGATTCAGTTTCAGAAGTTGCTTCTGTCGTATCAGAAGAAGAGGCCATCTTTAAGGCCTTGTATAAGACTGTGGAAGTACTAGAAGGGACTACTGCGCTGATTGTCTTTTTCATGAGCTTCTCTTCCATTTGAACATGAGAGTAATCAGATAGTTGACATTTATGTTACGAAAGTTGGAAGCAACTTAAGCAATTCAGTATCATGTGAGGACTATAATAATAAGCCGATTCTTTTGCTTGGATTTTTTTGTTAATTCACTCGCTGCATGCTTATCCGACCTCTGATTTTTCTTAATATTTCTCTGTAGTTCACTTCACAGCACTTTAGCCGCTACATTGGCATTTTCTGCTATTTGTTATTGTTCATTGAAGCAAGTTAGCTTATGAGATTGCTTTTGGTAAATGTTCTTCAGGGGGGTTGTGAAGGGCCAAATCAACTGAGATGACCGGGTTTTCTAGATCAGCCATCTCTGTCCTCAACAACTGTCAATTACTGAGACACCAAACTCTAACCTGATTCATCGGGATCCACCATAACCTATAATATACAGAGAGCATATGTCGTGACGGACTATGTTGGCGATGTGGTTTACGGCTGCGAGGTAATCGTCTTTTGAGGTTTTAGCCGCGATCGCTGTGCTCATGGTTTTGAAGGAGAGGATGAGGTATTGAGTTCGGCTTCTGAATAGAGAAACTAACACCTTGGAAGGTTTAATGTGGGAACTTCACATGCGTTCTATGTGTTCGAAAGAATTCCGCAATAAAAACTGCTCGAGCTGGCAATCGCACTTGCATGCTATATGTTTGAATAGATTCTGTATTCTGAAATATATGTGGCCATCACACAAATTGGCAATATCGATTGGCTTCTTGCAGCCATCACGAATTGAAACTAAAAACACCCACTATCGAAAATTAATTTTAAGAATCTCTTTAACTTGAAATCTTTGAAAAGAAAAATTAACCAAATTAGACTAGAGATATACATAAATCCGGTACTAGTTTAAAATGTGAGTATGGTTAATTTAATAAGAGAGAACAAGAATCGATCATGTCCCAAAAGAGAGAAAATTAAATTATATAAATTTGCATGCAAGTATATCATATGTTAATCTCAATTTTTTGTTGCTGAAAAATTAATTAATTAATTAATTCCACTACTTCCATTTTTTTAATTTTGTGTCGTGTACCACATTTGCCACTCCTGAATTACGTTGCATATCTGTTAATTCAAATAAAGATGGTGATGAAGACACGGCCAAGCCCAACATTAAGCACAACCCTGCAAAAAAGAAAACAAAAAACAAAAGACAACTCTTCGGACTCGAGCGATGCTCTGACTCCGACTCGGATTCTGACTCAGAAGACGAAGCAAAACAGAACATGGAGCTTCAAACCCTAGAGTTTCAGCTATCCAATGAACCTTCCAATTACGACAACCATGTTCAAGTAACCTCAATACACTTACTTATTGGGTGATTTTGTGGATACCCATTCGCTTTTCTTTCTTAATTGGGTTGCGATAAAAATGGCTTTTTTTTCTTTCAGTATATAAAGGTTTTGAGAAAAATGGGTGAGATAGAGAAGCTGAGACAAGCTAGGGAAGCAATGAAGAGATTTTTCCATTGACTCCTGCTAAGCTGCAAGAATGGGCGAGAGATGAAGCCTCTATTTCAACTGGGTATCTATCATTTCCTTTTTGCAGTGGTTTTCGATTTTGTGAACAAATATTTTTTCGCTTAGAGATATAGATGTTTATATTCGTTATTTGCTAATGTAAAAAGGAACAAAACCTGCTTAAAAGGTATTAAAGAAAGAAAAAAGGAACCAATTTGCAGAAGGGGATACTTATAGTGGGAGTTCTATTCTTTGGGGTTTAATTGATGGGAGAAGAAACAGCTTATATGTTTACAGAATTAGACGTTTGATCGCTGAGTTAGTTGAGGAAGATATTTAATCACAATGTCTGATGTTGTTTCTGTTGACCTCAGCTAATTTTTAAGATTTCATACTTTCATTCAACAATGCAATAGACTTTTCGTTGGGTCCACCTTAGTTGGGTGTTCTGAGCGACCAATGAGTGTCTTGAGAAAACTTGGGTGGAGTTCGGATCATTTTCAGGATTTAGTTTCCAAGAAAACAAAAACAAAGTCGTAGTCGTAGTCGTAGTCGTAGTTTAAATTAATTTATGTTTTGTCTTTTTCTGTGAGCCCAGTGAGCTTTTGTTTTCACTTTGTTCTCTTTTGCTTCTTTCCCTTCTTTTCCTACTGTTTCTTGACAATCAAGCAGATCAGGATTAAGTGTTTACTTTTGGTGTAACTATTCACTCTGACTCGAATAATACCTAGGTTTAGTGCTATCAAAATTGGAAGTGAATTAATATCTGAAGCTGACTTGGGAGTGGAATGTATGTTAATAAAAATATGCTATATGGTAGATAGAATTTGCTTTTTAGGTAAGACTAAAATAATTACCGCTGTTAATTTATTTCAATAAGTTCGTACATCATTCAATAATAAGTCCAAGATTTTAATAGTTTTGTTTCCTGAAAATTTGTCATCAGTGCATGAACAAAGTTCAATGGATGAACTTCTCTTAGTTAATTTGAGCTCTTTATGAAACACTAATCTCGCTCTGTACTTTGGAGCATTTTAATAATTGATGTTAAGATTTGCTAATGTAAAAAGGAAAAAAACCTGCTTAAAGGTATTAAAGAAAGAAAAAAGGAACCAATTTGCAGAAGGAGATACTTATAGTGGGAGTTCTATTCTTTGGGGTTTAATTGATGGGAAGAAGAAATAGCTTATATGTTTACAGAATTAGACATTTGATCACTGAGCTAGTTAAGGAAGATAATTAATCACAATGTCTGATGTTATTTCTGTTGGCCTCAGCTAATTGTTAAGATTTCATACTTTTTTCTGGTTTTTCATAACTGTGACCTAAAGCTTAATGTATACTTTGATAATTACATAATCGGTTTCTTGCTGATACTTGGCTTTAATTTGTAGACCTGAGGCTCTTTTGGGAGTTGAGAAGATTTTACGAAAGAGGAGTTTCTGATTATCTGGTTTGTTCTCTTTATGCCTACAGAATTTGAATTCATACTATGCATGGATTTATAATTCTTTTTTTTTTAATTTTTGAGAAAGATTTTATGAAATTGAAGCATTATAGTAAAGCGTACCACTCACAAGCTTGATTCACTTTGTTTTTATTTACTACCAAGAGGTGCTAACAGTTCATGGTGCACAAAAAGAGGTGGGGAAAAAAAGAAATCTTCTTGCTAGATACATAAATTTTAATATTTGAATCATTTTCAACCAAAGAAATGTGCTGAAGAGCAGCATTTTTGTTTATATCAAAGTTCAATTGCATCTTATATCATCTGTTTCCATCTCCTTTATGGTAAATAAAGTCCTTGATGATGACAATAAGAAACACAGAAGAAGTTGTTAATTTCATATCTGGAGATTTTCATCATAGTAGTTCATTGAAAGTGAAGGCAGCTGAATACACATTTTTCTGATGCAGTCTGTCCCTCTTTGGTGTGATTATTTGAAATTTGTGCAAGAATATGATCCATCTATACACGAATGTGCCTAATAAAATATCACAAAGGTGCCTAATACAGTGAAATTAACATATTCAGCTCATGCAGGGACGTAGCCAGGATTTTGATCGAGCCGGGGCACATTTAAAATCAAACATGACTCGAATGCGCGATTGCTCGTGTGATATGTCCTCATTTGGGAAACTGTATTGTGAGCCCCATAAACTCCAAATGGGAGCTTGCTACATGTACAATTGTGCTTCTTATAGAGTAAGTCTGTATACATCTAATTGAAATCTTATTTAAAATATAATACATTTCAAAAATTTAGATAGCAATATATAACATTACAACAATAATATTCATTGATAATAAATTTACTTATTACAATGGTTCTCCGTGAAAACTCCTCAATGGAATTTTATGAGTTGAAAATAATGCATTATCAATATATGCAAAAATATATTTTTCAATATACAAGACTAGGTTATTACTTAATTTGCTCTTAAAATCTTTTAATAATAACAAAAATATTCATATATTGCAACACACATAACAAATATGAAATGCATGATAAAATTATAAATTTTAAAACTAGACAAAAGATTAATTAGAAACTTAAAAATTAGAATTAGGTAGACTTACAACTTATGGTTCAATGTTGAAAGACTAAATAATTGATTTTACTTGAATAAAAAATAAAAAGATTAAAGACTGGTTCATTAACCATTATACTAACATTTTGTTATGATTGTTTTTTATTTTAATATTTGTTCTCGTGTCTTTAATCAATTTTCATGAAATTTTAATAACTAATTAAATTATTTATAACTAGAAATTTAAACTAGGGACAATATGAATATTTTAAAATTATCGGAGTCAATTTTAAATTTTACAATTCAGGTGGGGCATTTTTCATAAATAACAAATAAAATATAATTTTTTAGTATAATTATCAAAAAAACTTTAAAAGCCAGCTGGGGCCTGTGCCCCACCTCGTCCCATGCTGGCTCCGTCCCTGAGCTCATGAGATTGCCATTATATATATTGAAAAAGAAATTAATACAAGAAACTGAAAATTAATTGACACTGGATCATGTTGGATTGTTAGTTAATTATGATGGGAATATAATCTTGGTCTTTTAATTATCATCTATCTAATGCATGTGCACTGAAGAATAAAGTTGCTTGATTGAACAACATCATATGACAGAAACTCAAAACTCAATTTCGTTGCCCGAGCATATCATGCCATATTTAGCTCAAAAGTGCAATTAACGTTGACCATTCAGCTAGGTAGCTCATACTGATTAATTTATAGGATTGCTAGTTCTTTATGATTAACTAAAAAGAAAATATTTGACAATTACGAAAACAACAACAATTCACTCTGGTAAACAACATAATAGATACATGGTCTATATTGCAAGTCTTTTTATGATTTTAATTAAAAGAGAAAATGCAAAGGAAATATTATAAATAATTGAATGTTCGCCTTGATAATTAGACAAAAAGACACCAATCTGGCTAACTAATACAATCATCATAATTATCCGATTTTCATTTTAATTATGTCCAATCATGCTAATTTAATAAAGAACACTGAATACATGAGTGTTTATATGTTCAACAACTTTGGCTTATGAAAAATATAAGAGCTGCATTTATGCTTTGTGTTATTAAGTAGGACATGACCATATTATGTTGCATTTGTCAGAAAACTGAAACAGGAGAATGTGACATCTGTGTATTGTCTTTTACTTCCAGTAAGTGAATCACATGTTCTTCACGTGATTTGACATACTTTAGATGGATTTGGCAGTTGTTTTGGTCACTTATTGACGCACGAGTTAAGCACGTGATTCAAGGTTGTTAACTGACCGTTATAAGGTGGGAAAATTCTGGGTTTGTTACAACAAACCCAGAAGGCAGCTGGTGAGTGGGGGACGTTTCTAGATTCTTCATCATCTGTATATATGGTCTTAGAGGCTATAATTGAGCCATATGAAAAGCTCCTAACTTCTTAATGTTTGTAGCTTGTTCTTGGTGATTGAAATAAGATTATTACTCCGTCCTTCAGCGGATATATGCTATCTCCAAAATGTGCCACTTAAATTGTGCCTCTGTTTTGCTTGTTTCTGTTCTTATTCTTGTGAGGTGTGTGATTTGTTTATCATTTCTAAATCATCAATTAGAGAGATCAACGAGATCTTGGTGGTTTTAGATTGAGTTTAATCGATCAAGAATCAATAAGATGTAATGAAAACAAAATGACAGAATAATGCACGCACATCACAGCAATGTTTCTTTCATTTTGAATCTATATATACAAAACTTGTATCTGACAGTTTACATTTGTTTAATCTAGCGCTGTAACATGCGTACCATCAAAAGCTACAGCCGCCATCTTTGTTTGTCCTCGTAGCATCCTTGATCTTATTTTATCCTGGTGATTCTTGAAAGTTCATCTCATTCTCATGTGCTGAGTCACTTGCTGAGATGATGAATACTTGAGGGTCCTTCCTTGAGACATTTCAGCAGAAACCTGATTCATTCTATCAAACATCTGCATCACTAATCACTAAATGATGTAAGATAGTTCTGTTTTGAAATATTAATATGCATGCATCCCCCGCGTTAGTTAGAGCTGCTTGTCATCTTCTATTTTCTTTTGGGTACAGTTTTGAATTTTTAATCAATCAGATTCAGCAGCATGTTTGCTTTTAGTCCAAACTGAAATCAGATATTAAGTATTTTTGCTAGAATGGATGAAAAAACCTGATCACACTCAACATTCCAGGGTTGAAGAAAGATGATATGAAGATTGAAGTTGAAGAGAACAGGGTACTGAAAGTGAGTGGGGAGAGGAAGAGTGATGACGATGAGGAAGTTGAAGGAGAGAAATGGCACAGAGCCGTGAGAACATTTGGCAAGTTTTGGAGGCTGTTTAGGATGCCAATGAGTGCTGACTTGGAACATGTTAAGGCTCATTTGGAAAATGGGATTTTGAGGATCACAGTGCCAAAGCTTGCAGGGGAGCAGAAGAGGCAGCCTAAGGTTATCAATATTGATGAAGAGGCTATTTGTTTATGATCTTTTCTTGGTTTTGTTATGAGATGTTTCTCTTTGGATTTTCTGTTAATTTTATTTTGATGGGTTTTTGAGGATGGCTTGTATGTATTACGAACAATAAAGTGCATTTTATAAATCATCGTCCTACCGTCAGTAGTAAAAGAAAGGGGATTGCCACTTTCCCCCTACAGTTATTTACCCCCCTTCTGTTTTTATAATGGTCAAAAATCCTCCTAACAACATAAGTTTACAATATTACCCTTATTTTTAATTACTCTTTTATTTACATTTATTATAAATTAAATAAATTACATGAATAGAAACTAAATAAAAAAATTAAGTATTAAAAACAAGAAATATATGTTTTGATATGAGCAAAAAAATTAATAATAATTTTTTTGTAATTATTTATTTTATGAACATTTTCTTATAATAAACATTTTGTAATATTTTCAAATTAAATGTAAAAGTATAGGCAAAATATTTTATTATTTATCTTATAATAAATTTTTATTTGTCATTCAAATTTTCTTATAATAATTTTTTTATCATTTTATAATAACTTTCATATATATTTATTATAAGAAAATTTGCACAAAAGAAATAAGTACAAGAAAAAAATTTTATTATTAATTTTTTTCTCATATCAAAACATATATTTCTTGTTTTTAATGCTTAATTTTTTATTTAGTTTCTATTCATGCTATTTATTTAATTTATAATAAATATAAATAAAAGAGTAGTTAAAAATAAGGGTAATATTGTAAACTTATACTATCAGGGGGGTTTTTGGCCATTACAAAAACAGTAGGGGAGAAATAGTATATGTGGATTACTATAGGGGAGAAATTGACAATCTCCCTAAAAGAAATAATGAGCTTGGTTTTTATTAATAAAAATTAGAAAAAAAATCTTTTTCTCTAGAACTTATTATGGATTTTAAGCTAAAAAAAAAAATCCTACTCCAATTTCTAAAGATATTCCCTCTTATTTCATACTAATGTGTTAATTAGAAGATTCATTGCAATTATAACAGTTTTGATGAATTTAAATATTCAATAACTGATAAATTGTATTTATAAATATTAATAGCAATGACACGGAAACAATTAAATTAAATTAAACAATTGTTCTACTCACCGCTTTTCCTTTTGTTTCCAAAACCCATTAACCACCGACATCGAACCATATTAATTTAAAATATTGTTCAACTAAGATTTGAATTTTAAAATTACCTACACAAACACACCCGATTTAACAAAAAAAAAAAGAATACTACTAATAAAATATTTCAGCCATCAAAAGCCACATACGCAAGGTATGATGAGCAAATCCTCCCAATGATCCTGAAATTACTCTCGCACCCTATCAAAATAATTTTAATTTCATCATATATGCACACAGACACACACAAAATGTAAATAATTTTTGTATATAAAATATTTGAAATAATCACTAAACAACAATTCACAAGGTAGATTATACCCAGACGAAATAATGCCATTTTAATAAAGAACGCTCGAGCATTTATATATCTAACAGGTAAGATTTCAAAACAAATTTTGTCGAAGGCAAAGTCTGGTAAATAGAAATGTTATATGGATATAACCGTACAGGCGCAGCAGAAGGATAAGTCAAGAAAAATGAAGTTTCAATAAGAAATTAATTCATTACTTTCCAAATGATCATCTTAAGGCTCATTTGGAAAATGGTGTTCTGAGGATCACAGTGCCAAAGCTTGCTGAGGAGAAGAAGAGGCAGCCCAAGGTTATTAACATTGATGAAGAGTCTGGTAATTCTTCCGGTGAAAATAGTAAGGCCACCAAGGCTCAAATGTAATTGATTAAAGAAAGAAGTGCTTGCTTTGCTTGATGTGCCATTTTGTTAGAGTGCAATTTATGCACTAGTTTTGCATTGTTTACTTCTCTTAATATCTCGATGTTTTGCACTTAATAATAGTGATTTACTTGTGTTTTACTTTTGTAGGTGCAATTCTATTGATTAGTGATAAAATTGAGCTACAAGATGATGTTTAAGGATGATTGTTCTCTTGGAGAAATTATGAGCGGCAGAAGAACTTTGTTGATAAGGCGTGGGCGTGTGCTGTCAACTGCGAACCTGCAGTTTTTAGTTTAACGTGTTTTGTATTTTTTGGTTATTTTAGTAATTACGAATTTCATATTTCAGATATTAGTATTTTATTTTAAATAGAATTCTAGAGGAGAAGAGAGAGAGAGTATTTAAGGGAGGAATCTATTGTGAAAAAGGGGGATTTGGATTGGAAGAAAAGAAAGAAACCCTAAATCTAATTTTTCTCTTCTCTCTATGAATAACTAAACTTATTTTTCTGGTTGAAGGATAATGAAGCTTTGATTCATCACTACTGTGAGATCTTTCTTGTGCTTTAATTGTTTTATTGCTTTTTGGGTATTTGTTTATTCTCTGTATTATTTTCATGATCATGTTTGTTAATTAGGTAATTGGCCACTATTTAATTATCAACTTAATCTATTGTCAATTAAAGGATTCATCGTATAAAGAATTTAATGTTTGTGACAAATAACATAGCAGAGAGTTGTGTTGTGAGAATAAACAATCTAATTTAAATGAATCATCATATGTGTTGATTAGGATTTGGGTCTCTCTGGTTTTTCAGGCTGTCAATTGATTAAATCCTATGATCGTATCTAGGGTTGTCTATTGATTAGGGAAATATCCAACGGTCGTACCTTGGTTATCGACTAGTTAAGGAGAGATTGGCTATTAGAGGGTCTCAATAGTTATAACCGATCTATTCATAAGTAATAATAATCTATATTTGAATCAATGATCAGTAGTCGAATCAAGCTGAGTTAATTCCTTCAACCAGAGCTTTCTCCAATTTGAATTACAACTTTAATTTGCATTCTTGTTATTTTAATTTGATTTTTATTATTGTCAACAAAACCCCCATTTTATGTTTTACGTTTTAAAAGGATTTAAATAATTACCGATCTGTATGGACACGACCCTGTTCAATCACTACACACAATTTATTTAGAGTAGGAATTTATTTTTGTTGGCTTCGACAACCATCAAATTTTGGCGCCGTTACCGGGGATTGGTGTCATTTATTTAATCCTTTTTACGTTTTACCTGGTGTATGGTTCGTTCTTCTCGTACAGGTACACTTTCGTTTGATCCTGAAATTGAGAAGACAGCTCGCCAGCTGAGACAGCAGACGAAGCGAGCTAAGCAACGATCCTCGTCGCCTTTGCTTTCTGAAACAGATACAGTGCCTGATTTAGTTGAATCATCTAGCGATTCAGAAGAACAAGTGATTGATAGACTTGCACCTGTAGAAAGAACTCTTAGAGAGTTAGCTGAACCAGACTTGAATCAACAACCACTCTGCATTCAATATGTAGACCTGGAGGTAAATTTTGAATTAAAGTCTGGTCTTATTCATTTATTACCCAAGTTTCATGGTTTTGCAGGTGAAGATCCTCATAAACATCTTAAGGAGTTTCATGTTGTGTGTTCAAGTATGAGGCCACAAGGCGTGACTGAAGAGCAGATTAAGCTGCGTGCTTTTCCGTTCTCTTTAGACGGGTTAGCTAAAGATTGGTTGTACTACTTGCCTCCTGGATCGATTACAACGTGGAATGGTTTGAAGAAGTAGTTCCTCGAGAAGTACTTTCCTGCTCCAAGAGCTGCCAACATCAGAAAGGATATTTGTGGGATCAGACAACTTCCTAGGGAGACTTTGTATGAGCATTGGGAGTGATTCAAACAATTGTGTGCCAGCTGTCCTCAGCATCAGATTTCTGATCAACTTCTTATTCAATATTTTTACGAAGGACTATCATTGATGGATAGGAGTATGATAGATGCTGCTAGTGGAGGTGTGTTGGTGAACACGACCCCTACTCAAGCAAGGGAGTTCATATCAAATATGGCTGCCAATGCACAACAATTTGGCAACAGGCAAGATCCCATTTCAAGGAAGGTGAATGAGGTAAATATTTCTTCTGTTGAACAACGTTTAGATAAATTTACTTCTCTTGTGGAAAAGTTTGTTGTAGGTAATGTGCAACAGGTGAAGACTTGTGGCATTTGTTACAATATGAGTCATTCAACCGATATGTGTCCTACACTTCAAGAAGAATCCGTTGAACAAGCCAATGCAGTTGGAGGATTTCCAGGCATGCCTCAGAGGAGGTATGATCCTTATGCACAAACATACAATCCGGGATGAAAGGATCATCCCAATTTCAGCTATGGAGTTAGGCCGTCAGGATTCCCACAACAGTATCCACCAAGACAACCAGCACCTCCACAGTCAAACTCCAAGTCAGGTATATCTCTTGAAGAAATTGTTAAATCACTTGCGACTAACACTCAACAATTTCAGCAGGCAACTACAACAAGCATTCAGAACTTGGAGAACCAAATGAGTCAATTGGCGACTACAGTGAGCCGTCTGGAGTCTCAAGTATTAGGGAGATTGCCTTCACAATCTGAGGTGAATCCAAAGCAAAACGTTAGTGCTATCATCATTAGAAGTGGGAAAGAGTTGCAAGAGCCTAGTAAGAATGTGACAAAGCATGTAGAAGATGAGCTTGAGAAGAATGAATTGATGTCTCAATCTCAAGATGCGCAACCCACCAGAGCGAAACCCCTACCTATTGTGATACCTCCTCCTTTTCCAACCCGGTTTGCAAAATCCAAGAAGGAGAAACAAGAGAAAGACATCCTTGCGACATTTCGCAAGGTTGAGGTCAATATACCTTTATTAGATGCTATAAAACAAATACCTCGATATGCTAAAGTCCTTAAGGAACTATGCACCTCTAAGAGAAAATTAAGAGGAGATGAAAAAGTTCACATGGGGGAGAATGTTTCAGCAGTTCTCCAAAAGAAACTACCTCCTAAGTGCAAGGATCCAGGTATGTTTACTATCCCTTGTAAAATTGGTAGTGTTAGAATTGAAAAGGCTTTGTTAGATCTAGGAGCTTCTATTAATGTCATGTCTCGTTCCATTTATTCATCTTTGAATGTTGGTCCATTAAAAGAAACTGGCGTGATAATTCAACTAGCTGATAGGTCTAATGCATATCCTGATGGGGTATTAGAAGATGTCTTAGTACAAGTTAATGAGTTAGTTTTTCCTGCTGATTTTTATGTACTTGATATGGAAGATGATAACTCCTTTAATTCTGTCCCAATTTTGCTAGGAAGACCTTTTCTTAAGACTGCTAGGACTAAAATGGATGTACATAAAGGGACTCTCACTATGGAGTTTGATGGAGAGGTTATAGAACTCAATATGAATGATGCCATGAAATATCCTAGTGAGGAACCTTCGGTATTTTCTGTGGATGTTATTAACCCTATAGCGCAGGAAGTTTTTTACAAGGAAAAGACGAAGACATTTCATGATAGAATGATTTTGAGAAAGGAGTTCTCTGTTAGTCAAAAAGTTCTTCTTTTTCATTCTAAGCTTAAACTTTTTCCGGGTAAATTACGTTCTTGCTGGGTTGGACCTTTTATTTTTGTAATTACGAATTTAATATTTCAGATATTAGTATTTTATTTTAAATAGAATTCTAGAGGAGAAGAGAGAGAGAGTATTTAAGGGAGGAATCTATTGTGAAAAAGGGGGATTTGGATTGGAAGAAAAGAAAGAAACCCTAAATCTAATTTTTCTCTTCTCTCTATGAGTAACTAAACTTATTTTTCTAGTTGAAGGATAATGAAGCTTTGATTCATCACTACTGTGAGATCTTTCTTGTGCTTTAATTGTTTTATTGCTTTTTGGGTATTTGTTTATTCTCTGTATTATTTTCATGATCATGTTTGTTAATTAGGTAATTGGCCACTATTTAATTATCAACTTAATCTATTGTCAATTAAAGGATTAATCGTATGAAGAATTTAATGTTTGTGACAAATAACATAGCAGAGAGTTGTGTTGTGAGAATAAACAATCTAATTTAAATGAATCATCATATGTGTTGATTAGGATTTGGGTCTCTCTGGTTTTTCAGGCTGTCAATTGATTAAATCCTATGATCGTATCTAGGGTTGTCTATTGATTAGGGAAATATCCAACGGTCGTACCTTGGTTATCGACTAGTTAAGGAGAGATTGGCTATTAGAGGGTCTCAATAGTTATAACCGGTCTATTCATAAGTAATAATAATCTATATTTGAATCAATGATCAGTAGTCGAATCAAGCTGAGTTAATTCCTTCAACCAGAGCTTTCTCCAATTTGAATTACAACTTTAATTTGCATTCTTGTTATTTTAATTTGATTTTTATTATTGTCAACAAAACCCCCATTTTATGTTTTACGTTTTAAAAGGATTTAAATAATTACCGATCTGTATGGACACGACCCTGCTCAATCACTATACACAATTTATTTAGAGTAGGAATTTATTTTTGTTGGCTTCGACAACCATCACATTTGTTTTGTGATCTTTTCGTGGTTTTGTTTTGTGATGCTTCTCTTTAGATGTTCTGTTTATTGTATTTTGATGGGTTTTTGAGGATGGTTGTATGTATTAACAACAATAAGGTGCTTTTTATAAATCCAGTTCCTAATTTTGTAAAAGAAATTAATACTCTTGGTTTATTTTTAATGAAAAATTAAAAAGAAAAAGCTTTTTTCTATGGCATATATTATGCATTTTAAGAAAAAAAAAATCACATTGCAATTGATGAAGACATTCCTTCTGTCATATTGATGTGTTAATAGAAAGATCTTTATGAATTATAACAATTTTGATGAATCTAAATATTCAATAACTGATAAATTGTATTTATAAATATTAATATCGGTGGCATATAAACAATTAATTCAAGGACTCTCCTATAGTGAATTAATTTAAAGAGTATAAATATTTTAATAAATCATGCTCGGTTTACTATTAATTAATCAAATTTAATTTACTCAAATTACTCCTCTACATGATCAAAGTAATTTCAAATATACAACACACAAAATGTAAATGACTTTGAAATATAAAATATTTAAAATAATCACCCCACTAACAATTCACCAGCAAGATTATAAATAGTCGAAATAATGATAATCCAGGGGCTCCAGTCATAATAATTTGATTTTTATTTATATTAATTATATCAGAAAGAGTACTCGAGATTATATATATATATATCCAACAGCTAAAATTTCAAAACAATATTTGCCAAAGTCCGATGAAGAGAATACATATATATAACATGCACTCGCACACATTCTATTGTTTAATTAAAAAATTCGGAAGCCCATTATATACACAAACACACCCGATTTTTTTTTTTAAAAAAAATTACTAATAATAAAATATTTCAGTCGTCCTCTATTCAGCCATCAAAAACCCATTTAAGATCGATTTGAACAGAAGGTATATGGGTTAACAATCCTCCATCCTTTCTGCACTTCTCTTCCATCAACGGACAGCGATAGATACTTAATTGCAAAAGTGAGGAAGGCAGGCCCTTCTCCGGAAAGTATTTGAGCTTGGGACAATCCACGAGATTCAAGTGAGTGAGGTTTTGAAGATCAACAATTGAAGAAGATAGGCGTTCCAGATTTGGAAAATCTACAATCCTCAGAGATGTTAGAGAGGCAGGAAGAGGAAGCGCGGTCCCTAATCTTTTGTCCTCTAGTGGAAATGACACCATGTCGTCATCACATCCATCGATTGTAAGATGTCGCAGAGAAGAGAATTTGTGAAATCCCCGACCCCGCTCAATCATTGACTTCCAAATCTCCATATTACCCCAAATATGAAGTGAATGAAGGTTGGTGGGAAGGCCATCTTCTTCAAGGCTTGGAAGCTCACCTCCAATTGTTAATTGTTGAAGAGAGGTCAGATTGTGCAATCCCTTGGGTAAGGCCTCCAGTCTCTCACACCCATAGATCCTGAGTTTACTCAGTTTCGCACAAGGCAATCCCCCTTGGGGAAAGGACACCAGATTTTCACATTCCCATATTTCGATCTCTTGAAGCTGGCGGAGATTATGTAAACCACTCGGTAAAATTTTCAGATTTTCACAATTAGAAATGTTGATGTATTCAAGAGATGTGTTGTTGTCCAACCTTTCTGCTACTGACTCTAGCTTTGAACAACCCTGAACATGAAGGGACTTAAGAGACGGAGGTAGATTGCCAACTTCAAGGGACTCAAGCGTGGCAGGTAACTCGTTTTTTGAAAATATACACGTCAGAGATGGACAATCCCTAATTTCTAACTTCTCAAGAAGAGATGAGGTGTACCTTCTATTGCTACTGCTGCTGCTACTCTGGATGCCCTCTTCCACTGTCAAAGTCCTTATATTATCACAATTAAGGATGTCCAACCTCTTAAGGCTCCGTGGTAGCTGGACTCCAGCAAGATATGTCAACGTACGACAATGCTCAATATACAAGGTCTCGAGAGATGAATTGGTGTCGCACATCCATGCCTCTGGTAATGATTTCAGTGCGTCACAACCTTCAATCTCAATTATCTTCAACTTGGAAGGCAGAGCAACCTCAGGAAAGGAAACAAGGGAACTGCACTTGTAGATTTCTATCTCTCTCAAGGAACTGAGGCTGAGAGATGATTGTGGCAGCTTCACAAGGCCTTCGCAATATCTCAATCTTAGATATTCGAGTCTGCATGACAACTCGCAGAGCTGCTGTTGTTGGTCTTTCTCTTCCTCCGCCACCAATGATTGAAGTTTGGGACAGCTTGTAATCGTCAGTCTTCTGAGAGAGCAAATGTCTTGCAGTAATTCGTTATGACTCTTCCAAACATATGTATGCTCTTTCATATCATTTATCTTCAATTCTTCCAATTTTGGCAGTCGCGACTTTAATGGCCCTGCGAGAAACACTTGATTTGATGTATCTCTACAAACCACTGAATTCTGTGAGCAGAGATGATCAGTTGCACTTCTGCACACAACCTTTTTACATCCACCAATTTCAAATTTGCAAAGAGCTGGAAGACTCGTAACTGAAACTGACAATTCTTCACATCCTTTAATAACAAGCTTCTCCAATGCAGGAAGGTGCTCTGGAAATGTTCCTTGCAGTTTAGAACATCTTAAAATGTGAAGCTCTCTCAATTTAGGAAACCCTTCAACTCCTTGACCGGATCCATGAGGAATCCAGTCTTCCCATTCTTCCATGTCTTCAAAATGAAGAGTCTCCAAGCATGGAAAAGGAATTGAAGCAACCTTCCCATAGAACTCTAGATCAAATCTCCTTACGCTGCTCATTCCACATACTACAAGATGCTTTAGAGAGGGTAGTTGCCCGACCGACGGCAGGGCAGTACACATGCTACAATATTCAAATTTAAGTGTTACTAAATTTGACAATGAAGATTTTCCTAACCAAGTTGAAAAATTTGTGCCTCCATAGCCGCTGATACAAAATTGTTCCAGATTTTTATGGGGTTTTAGCATGTCAAGCACGCCCTCTTCAGCTTCTGCCTCCCTTGAAGATGAACCATTAGTATTGCGAGTCCATCGAAGCCATAATTCTTTAAGATTCTCCTTTCTATCCAATTGAGCGTCCTCGGCATCAATAATGTGTTTTACATTCTCCAAATTTGAAATGCAAAGTGTCCCCCCAAGTTGCGTCAAGGACTTTAGCTCTCGTAACCGGGAACCACTGTCTTTTCCCACAACAAAATTACACAACGTCTGAAGACAAGTCAGCCTACCAATTCTGACTGGCATTTCCTCCAACGAAGATGTATTTGAATTATTGAGATGATGCAATTTGATGAGGTTTCCCATGGCTGCACACAACTTCTTCAGTCGCCAACAGCCCTCCAACAGAAGGGTGTGCAAATTGTAAAGCTTGTTGACTGATTCAGGCCGAGTTCTAATCTCAGTTCCAGATAGGTTAAGGTACCTTAAATACCTCAAATCACCAACTGAATCCGGCAGCTTGGGGATGAAATATCCACACAGAGAGAAGACCCTCAATCGTTGGAGTTTGAACAACTTAGGAAGAATGCTAAGAGCAAAGTATCCATGCGACCTATTTGACCGCCTTACTGGTAGAAAAGTTCGCAAATGCTGGATATTGTACAAGTCTTCAAACCTTTTACCGCCTTCATAATATTCAGGAATGTATGACAGATGACGAAGATTTCTGGAAAAACTTTGTTGCTTGTTAACCTCCGAGGTATACTCCATTGTGAAGTATATCTCCCCCGCAGCCCATTGAGCAAGGTCATTGACGAGGTCGTGCATCACAAATCGTGATGTACCGTTGCTTGATTGCTGGAAAAAAGATCTTGCACGTAGCTCTTGAAAGAACCTTCGACCTAGATCTTCACTTGGATTCCCGCTCTCTCCGTGATCCAAGAAACCCACAGCACTCCATAATAAAATTATCTCCTCCTCTTCGAATTCATAATCCTTTGGAAACAATGAGCAGTATGCAAAGCACTGTTTCAAAGGTGCCGAGAGATAATAGTAGCTCACTCTAAGCGCCGGTATAATGTCACATCTCTCTTCTGGTAAATCCCATATGTTGCAACTGAGCACACCTTCCCAATCACTTCGGTCACATTTACCACGTAAGAGTCCACCAAGAGTTTTCGCAGCTAAGGGCAAGCCATTGCATTTGATCACTATCTTCTTGCCAATTTCCTCCAATGACTTGTTTGAACTGAAATCTCTTGTCCCCAAAGAGTGTTGAGCGAACACGGACAGACAATCATCAAATGACAACTTTTTCAATTCATAAGCTGGAGCAGTTCCCATGATGGCTGCAACATCTTGATTACGAGTTGTGACAATAATCTTACTTCCCGGTGCGCCAGCTTCAAACGGACGGCTCATGTCAACCCAATCATTGTATTTCTCATTCCAAACGTCGTCTAAAACAAGCAAATATTTCTTTTGAGATAACTTCTTCTTCAGCTCCTCTTGAAGCAAATTTAAATCACTGTCATCAATAGTCTGCTTAGTAACGGATCTTAGAATTGTTTTTGTTAGCCTCTTAACGTCGAAATCGTCAGAGACACAAGTCCATGCCTTGAGATCAAAATGATCCTGCACTCGCTTATCATTGTAGACAAGCTGAGCAAGAGTAGTTTTGCCCAGCCCGCCCATACCTATAATAGGAATAACAGAGAATCCACCATCGTTGCTTAAATCATCCCTCAACAGCAGTTCAACAACATCCTTCTTTTCTGTTTCCCTGCCATATACTTTGGCTTCAGTCACTAAAGAGGTTGTCTCTAGCCTTTGACTGGCTTTTTTGGACCCTCCGGCTGAACTTTCTTTCAAATCTAGCAAGTTTTTCTGTGTCACAATTTCTTGAAATCTGCTGTTGATCTCTTTGATTTTGGACATCAAGCCATAATCGAACTGAATCGATTGTGGAGTAAAAGTGGTGCAGCAAGCAGGAATGAGCTTCCGAAACTTACTTGTTCTTGTACGACTGCTACTGGGTCGATCATGAGCAGCAGCTGGTTCTCCATTTCCAAGCAGCAACATCCTCCGGAAAGCCTCAGTTTGAAACTCATCCAACAAGTCTTCAACATCATAAGCCAAGTTCTGAAGCTTGCCAAGCCACTTCTTCACAGACCGATTAGTCGTCTTCTTCTCCTCAGCATCATCAAGCACCGCCTTGATCATCTCCAACATATTCTCCCACTTCATTAGATCGTCTTGGATCTTCTCTTGGCGTGCAAAAAACAGAATCCCCTCTGAAGCTAACTTATTGACCAGCGAATCAACGGACGCCGTAAGGATTGCCTCTCCGATCATTGACATTTTTTTCTTTTTTTTTGGGCAAAGGAAGAAAGGAGCAGAATTATGAGTTATGGAAAGCAGAATGAGAAAATTGAACGGGTGAGAAAATGGTTAATCAAGCGGAATGAGTTTGTGATTGTGAAGGGTCTGGCCTAGCTAGAAATCACGCGTTTATACTTTATTGACCAATGACTAATAATTTGGCAATTCACCCATCACACCACCACTTGGTAAGCAAAATGAAAATGCTTAGTAATTAATAAGTGTCAAGGGTCAAGCAAAATACGACGTAAAATGTGGCAAGTCTCCCCACTTGTTTTCCTTGCAGCTAAGAAAAGAAAAACAGAGCCCACCACCCATTAATAATTTAGCAATTCACCAATCACCACCACTTGTTACGAAATTCCTTCCGTTAGATATTCGTATAGGTCAAGCAGTTAATCCAGTGTCAATTACTTAGAACCTTCACTTTACAAATCTTCAACTCATAAACCAAGATAAATCAAAACGTTTCTCTCTCTCTAACATGAAATTTTAGATAAAACCAATTCAACTCAATTGTTATTTACTAACATAAATAACAAAACGCGATTATTACACTGAATGAAATAAAAGACAGTACTACCACCAATAATTTTGCAAGTTTCGTATGATCGTGTTTCCGGAAATATTATATGGGATCAAACAACAGTGATACAAAGAGAAAAGTGGTAATCCTCTGATTGTTTTTTTTTTTTTTTTTTTTTTCAAAAGAGATGGTGGGGTTGGGTTGTTTGCAAAGTTATTAGTGTGGGTCTATTTAAAATGTTAAGAAGTTTTTTTGTCCTTTTTCGGAGTGAATTTTCATTTTCCATTTCTCATTAAGTAAAACCCACCGCAAAAGTGAAAAGAAAAAACAGAGCCCACTACAAATATAAAATCGAAGGAGCTCATGATCATACCTTTGCTTTACATACTCAATTAAATAAAATTTGAACCAAGAATCTTGCCTTTACTTAACATGATTAATTAGGCACTACTTCAGAGAGAATACCAAAGCAAAGAACCCTTTTGTTAATCTTAAATGTTAGGAATATAATTAGCTTGGAATAAAGCTACGTTATTCTCCTCTTACCGTCTCTTCAGGTTCATTTCAAAAGTTTGAAGAGAGTTTATCAATTCTTCTTATAAAGGCAAGCTAAATTAAAAGATTTTAATCTCTCTTCTTATTACTATAAGTGCACTGCATTTTTTTATAATCAACAATGTCAATTTGTAGTGTAATGTTATATTCATATTCCTGTCGCGTCGAAATAAGGTAAAATGAAATTTTAAATAACACAAATTCGACTCGTTTGTTAAAGGTATATATTTAATAAGCTAATAACATAATTAACATAACGCTATTATTACACTAAATGAAATAAAAGACGGTACCCTCCACCAATAATTACATTAGCAAGCTTCGCATGCTCGTGTTTCAGGAACCAGACATTGGCGAATTAATCTAGGATAACGAAACAATTTCAAAAAGCAAAATGGATACTATACATTTTCTTTTTTTAATTGTACAGAAAACGGGACTAATTTTCAGATATTTTTAAATTCACTTATTTACAAAAGCTATACAAAATGATTTCCTTTTTATTTTGAAACATTATACGGAATCAAATAACAGTGATACAAAGAGCGCAAAGTTGTATTTTTCTTATTATATTTTTTCTCTTTTTTAAAAGGAGATAGTGGGGTTTGGTTGGTTGCAAAATTATTGGTGTGAGGATCTATTTGTTTTTGTTTTCACTTTATTAATTAATTACGAAGCAAACATGTAATCATTTGTAAAGGGGTCATTAGCATTGAATTATGTAAGATGAATTCGTAAGACTTATTAATTTTGATGAAAATGTAGCGTTATTAAGTTGTCAATTCATTAACTTGAGGTACTAATATTTACTAATCGTGGTGATTAATTTATTCAACTTTGTCATAATTTTCAATTGAGAATGAAGTTCAATCAATGTATGAAAAAAATAATTTTTTTAGATTTTTAATTCCTATGATTTAATTTCCCTCTGTTTCGATTATTGACGTGTTAAAAGCTTGTAGAATATCATGAAATGCTTGTATCTCACCTCACAAATTGACAAGTATTGGTTGGTTTCTCCAAAGGCCGCCATGACGAATTGAAAGTAAAAACAACCACCATTGAAAATTAATTTTAAAAATCTTTTTTACTTGAATTTTTTTAAAAGAAAAATTAAGCAAATTAGATTAGAGATATCAATCTTAATATTTTGTTGATGAAAATTAATTAATTAATCCCAGTACTTTCTTAATTTTGTGTTGTGCACCGCATTGGCCACTTCTGATTGTGTTGCATATTTGTTAATTCAAAAAAATAGAACTTTTGTATCGATCAAACTTATTTTATTAGTATTATTCATCATATGGTTAATGGCTTAGCCAATGAAGGAGAAGGGGTCAGCCAAAATAAATAAAGTACTTTCTCATGCATTAACCTTTATTAAAAAGCTTTATTAACTGTTGTAGTTAAAATAATTTTAAAACAAGTTAAAACAGTTCCAACTCAAAATCAGTAGGCTGCAATTGGGTTGTTACGCATATTTCTAAATTTCAGTCTAATTTAATTGTGTATGGACAAACTGACTTTATCACTTCTTTCATATTAATACTCATAAATTTCAACCATTTTTTATGATGATGCACAATCTAACTTAACAAAAATAATGTTCAAATTGTCACAAAATGTTCTTTTCTTAAAAAAGAAAAGAAAATCATATACAGTAGTTAATGTTTCTTCTTCTTTACTCCAGGATCTAACTCCGTACGCCACTTTTTTGTTGCTATTGTACCCAGACGTTAGATTTTAATTACGTTGATTTAATGGTTGGGATTTGTAAATGAATAACGACGTGGTGTTTGGCTACCATCTGAACCCACTGCATCTAATTGGTTTTGTGATTTTTTGCTTTCTTCTCTGTAACGCTTGACTAGTTCTGGAAATATCGACCGCCATCGACAGCAAATCTGAACCATGTATTATTTCTTAGTAGTGGGCAAATAAAGTTTGCCCACTACTAAGAAATAAAGTTTCCACCACCGTACCAGTATGTTGATTTGCGAATACATTCATTCAAATATTAAACGTTCAGAGAAGAAAGCAAACCGTGGCAGGATAGCAAAAACTGCGAATGGTCATTCCCAACACGAACCCCTATGGCTGTTTTCCTTTTAATTTTCTTCTTTGAATTCTCCTTTTATTAATCATTAGAAAAACTCCCTTTTTTTTTTTAAATCATGTGTTATTAACATTTACATGGTTAATGTCATCCAAATCAAATGGTTGTTATCTACGAGAAGAGAATTGCTAGAAATTTTGTTAGTCCCATTGCAACAATATATTGTTATAAATTGCATTGTTTTCCATATAACAAATATAATAAAATCTCAATAAATTAATAGTTTATGGGACCATAAAAAAATTTATTAAAATTTAACAAATATCAATTAATCAGTAAATTAATAAATTATTAATTTAGGAGAATATTCATTATTTTGGAAAAACATGATCACGTTTTTAATATTGATTTACCTTGAGTTAGTATCTATTATGTTTTATTTGTCTATTATTTTTCTCTTGGGAAGATTTTTTAAGAGTTAGCTGCTTTATATTAACAGTAATAAAATTATTATTTTACAGTTTTGTTTTTCCATGTTAAAGACCGATTAGTCGTCTTCTTCTCCTCAGCATCATCAAGCACCGCCTTGATCATCTCCAACATATTCTCCCACTTCATCAGATCGTCTTGGATCTTTTCTTGGCGTAGGATCGCCTCTCCGATGATTGACATTTTTTTTTTCCTTTTTTGGGGGCAAAGAAAGAAAGGAGTAGAATTATGGGCTTTGGAAAGCAGAATAAGAAATTTGAACAGGTGAGAAAATGGATAATTAAGCAGAATGAATTTGTGAAGCCGATGACTAATAATTTGGCAGTTCACCCATCACCGCCACTTGGTAAGCAAAATGTAAAGGAAAATGAGATTCTTACCACAGTGAGCATAGAACGCTGCGTTTTGTGCTAACTTTAAATTCTCACAGTGGCACGCATATCACATGACACACACAACTCAGACAACACGTTCAACTGCCACAACACTCACCAAATCTTCACCCAACTCATGCATCTCACCTCTCTGTGCTCTCTCTGTTGGCTCTCTCTCTCCCTCTCTCTCCCCCCGTCGCTCACACATCTCACCATGCTCTCTTTTCACCGTCGACTTTCTCTCTCTCTCCCCCATGGGTCTTTCCACAGCTGGCGCGGGTATCCATCGAGAATGCTTCGAACTTATCAAAGAGTGGTAGTAAAAGCAACAGTTTCAATCGAGAACGACGTCATCTCGGCTCGGAAGAAGTAAAAGCAGAAGTAATAACAGTAGTATTTGGCGGGGGTTTTGGGTACTTTTTGTTCCTGTTTGTCCATTAATTAATTAATTTGGAAAAAGAACGGTGTATTTGACAAATGAATAATGGGGATGGTGAACATAATAATGGTTTAAGAAGACCAGGATTTTGTTAACTTTTTTCTAGGTTTCTTGAAGAATGTAACTTAAAATAAATGCATCAAATTAAGTAAACATAAAATAATAATAATAATAATAATAATAATAATAATAATTGGACTCAATAATTATATGTGAAATTTACATATGTGTCAAGTAGGAGCATGATATCATCATTTACACACACATATATATATAAATGACAATTTATTTAAAAGTCAAATAATTGTGACATTTTATCAAATAAGTGACAAATATATAATATATTACATATTTATTGAATAATTATCATTTACCTTTTCCTTTTATTGACTTAAGAAACAAAAAACAAAAAACTTGCTATACCGCTTCTGTTTTCGTTCTTAGAACATATTAGTTTCTTTTGAGTAAAGTCAAACTCATTCCCTTTACTTTCTTTTCAATAATCACCTCTCAGTTTTTCATCAGTCACTCAATTTCGAATTTCATCTCCATTCTCTTTCAAAGAAGAACGCACGAAAAATTTTAGCTTGCTTTACCTGCTTCTCGAATTTCAGGTATTGTTTCCTTTAATTTTGATAATTTTTTTTTTTACCTCTCTCTTTCTAGTTTGATAATTTAGGGTTATACTTGAATTAATTGTATTTTTAATCATCCTAGGTTGATTTAATTGATTCCAAGTCTCAATTTCCCGTTCAACAAACAAGGAACGCACGAGTAATTTTCATTTTCATTCTCAATTTTGAAAGAATCAATTTATTTTATGTGTTCAACTTTGTTTATTTAACTTAGGATATCTTTTTCATTCTTTTCTTCAAGCAGATTATAGCGTTGCTCCTCTCATTGATTATATTGAGAACAATGCTTTGTCCTTAATTCCACCAAGAACAACGTTGATGTCAGGTGATAATTGAATGTGTAATATTTTCAATTGAAATTAATTGAGTCTCGTAATAATAATAGGGATTTGAGATTTACATCCTGTTGAAATGATTTTAGAGTGTTCTGCTATTTGAATGCGCATTATTTTTTTATTTTTAATTAATTGAGTCTCTTTAAAAGATTATTTTTGTTTTTAGCAAACATCTTAATGCACTTTGCAAATTGAATTCAACAAGGAAAAATTACAGAACTGCAACAGTTTTCAAATTGATTGCATATTAGAAGTAATGTTAATTTATGCTGCAACAGTTCAATGGGCTGGGCACAAGTTTAGGACTTTAGTTGCTCAATTAATGAATCCACCACTCATCAGACATAGAACTTATATCTACTGAATCAATAAAAATAGTTGATGGAATCAATACCGAAAGCTTCATTTGATTAATAATGAACTACAAATACTTATGTTGATGCTGAAATCTGCTCGCCCTTGGACCGACCAGATTCTCTCACCAACGTTTATATTATCCACTGCTGCTCGAACCACTGGGGTTGGAATCACTCTCCTTTTCCTTACTAGACCTGCGTTCACCAAAAATGGATCAGAGACGCCGGTGGTTTTGCCGGCGTAAACCCTCCGATGCCTAAGTTAGCACAAGGTGTTTACGGGAAAACAGTTAAATTTTGATTCAATAGTGGTTCTAATTTGCTCGAAGTTTGTAATCCTGGTTTCAATTTGGCAGCGTTTTCCCTCTCTTAGTTTTTCTCTCCCTTTCTTCATCGATTTCTCTCCCTTTTATAGCCGCCCCCTGTCTCACGTTTTCCATTTATCCTTCATCCCCCCTTTTTCGGGTGGTGGCAGCCCCTCATGGGGCTCTAACTGTTACATTGTGGGCAAACGTGGGTCTCGCGTGTCCTTCAACGGTTCTGGGAAAAGCGCAACTACCGCGATTTTGTGGGATCGTGTTCCCGCTTTCTTGGGGATGATTATCGGCTCGGTATATACCTATGGTCGGTATGTTTTCCTGGTTGTACTCATTTCTGGTCGGCTTATGTTTGCCCCCGTGTTCTGCTCGCATCACTCAGCTGAAGCGATCCGTGCTGGGGCGGAAACAATAGCATGGCCGACCTGGTGCTTTTATGTACTCAACACCAGTCCCCCAGTTTCTGGTCTGGCGAGTGAAATGAGTTAAGAGCAGAAACTGATGGTCAAATCTTACCAACCCGGGGAGCTTCTCATCTGATCTTCTGTTTATTGGGACTGGCCTGAGGCATCATTCTTCTTCTGGGGGGGTTCCCGACCTGAGCATGGACCTGAATGAGTGTATCCATTGTCTATCTGGGCTTTCATCTAAATTGGCCTCTTGTAACGGCTAGTGACGTGGCCTTTCCAGACTCTTCGCATTTGAAATTTGAAACGACGGGCTATCTGTCCTCGATATTTGGTGAGTGAGCTGGCATCTCCCTTATTTAAATGCTTTCATTTTCCTTTTCGCTTCGAATCCCTAGACCCAAATCCTCGTTGTTTCGTTCTATTCGTTCTTCTGTCGCGAGTCAATTCCTACAAACTTCGTTCACACTCTCTGCGTTTGGGACTTTCGTTTGCGGGATTTTACCTTCATCACAGCAACATTATCAGTGCCAGTGTATTCCAGGTACAACCTTTAACTCCTGCTTTGGTTGTTGTTGATTGGGTTTTGTGTTGCCCCTTTTTGTATCAGTTTATTCGAGTTTTCTTTGTTTTCTTTCGGGACTCCGATATGTCAAACCGGAAAAGAAAGTTAATTGTTGATGAGGGTGATGAAGAATCAGGGGATTCAGGCCTGAACGTGTCAATACCCACAGATTTCTTAGGTCCCTCTAGTAGTGTAGGTCCTTCTCATGGGAGAGATACCCTTGAATACCCACGACCCTTGGTTGTCTCTCTCTCTCCCGAACTAGAGCTTGTAGGGAATAGAGGTGGACCTGCATCAGGCTCTGGTGAGAACCACAGTTATGGTGGGGTTGGGGTCCCTGAAAGAGTTGGTGATGGTGAGGGGAGTAGTTCTGGACCGAGCAGACCCCCTCAGAGAAGGCACCTTGGTCATAGGGTGGAGGCGAATTCTTACCCTATTGACTTCACAGCTTGTGCGACCACCCAAACTGATCTATTCAAGCTGAGGAACCTTTACAACATTCCTGCGGAGGTTCTCCTGGTAGTTCCTGGGAAAGGCGACATTCCCAGTCGGCCTCCGTGGGGGTATGTGACGATGCATCTGGAGAGCTTCAGATTGGGAGCTCGGCTGCCCCTTCAACGCTATTTTGCTAAGATACTGGGTGGTATGCACCTGGCCCCAGGTCAGCTTCATCCCAATGGATGGAGGGTTCTCTCGGCTATGTATGTGTTGTGGGAGAGGTGTGGATCAGAGGAGCCCTCCCTTGTTGAAGTGAAGCACCTATACCAGCTGAGGAGTAGCCCGAAGGAAGCAGGCTGGTATTATTTCATGTCGAGCTCTGCGAACAGGAAACCAATCACCGGCTTCCCCTCTTCGTGCAAAAATTGGAAGAACAAATTCTTCTTTGCTAGGGGAAATTGGTGTCCAGCAGCTCATATGTTTTTAGTCAAATTGTCACTTATCGAGTTCTTTAACCTCTTTTGCTGTTTCAGAGTCGTGGGGTTTGATCGGGGGGCTTGAAGATCGACCTTTGCTTCAGGTGGAAACTGCTCTGTTGAACGCTTCTACCTGCCAAGATCTCCTGTCACCAACAAACCTGGTCGGTTCGGGCCTAGTAGACCTAGCTGCTGGAATGGATAACACGATCCTTAGCGCGATGAGCAGGAAGCGTGGTCGGGCTCCAGGCAGCTCCAGCAACCCCCTTCCTCCTCCAAAGAAGTCTAGCGTCGGCCCTTCCAAAGCTCTTGTCCCTGCTCTGCCCCCTCCTCCACCCCGCAAGAGTGGTGGGGAGAAAACTTCTGATAAGAGTCCTGAGGTCAGCTACCAGTCTGGGGACTGACCTTCTCCTCTACCCTCTCGGGATCAAGCGGACTACCTGAGCCCGTATCAAAAGGATTACAAGAGAACGGTGGGGCCCAAGATGGTGAAGGACATCGAGAGTATGAACCTCTCCGAGCTAGCTGCTTCTGTTCAGAGAGTGTCCTTCAGGCTGGCCACCATGGTTTCGTGCTACAAGCTTGGGTCCGCGCGCCATGAGAAGAAGCTCCAAGCTGACATTCAGGAATTGAAGAAGAAAGCCGACTCTGCTGATCGCTTTAAGGAGAAGCTGGCTGAGCTGAGCAAGCGGATTATGGAGCTAGAGGAGAAAGTTGCGGTTGCTGAATCCACTTCCTCCAAACTCGAGGGCGAGTTGGGTGACCTGAGATCTGATCTTCAGGCTACTCAAGCTGAAAGGGATACTTTGAGGGCCGCCCTTGAGGGGGAAATCAAATCCTTAGGCGAGCAGCTGGCTGAGGAGAAAGGCAAATCCGCTGATGTGGATGATCGGCTGGATGCCGGGTATGATTCTGGGGTTGCCTTCTCCTACAAGTGCATCATGTCTGTGCTTAAGACAGAATATCCCGAGATGGACATGAGCAAGCTGGAGGCCGGAGTGCAGCGGTATATGGCGGAGGTCGACCAAGCAGATAAGGAGCAGGGTGAGCAGGAGCAGGTGGAGGCTCCTTTGGATGGGGTGCAGGAGGGAGAAGCTGGGCGGCCTGTTTTTGAAGTGGGACAGGGGTCCGTGCCTCCTCCTCCCGATATTGCTGACCTTCCACCTCCGGAGATAGCTGACCCTTCACCTGCTGAGGCCATTGATCCTCCTAATCCTTAGGTCTATTTTTGTAAAGACTCTAGTTTTTCATTTGCTTTGTAAACATTTGAACGTTTATAAAATTTTTGAATGCTCTCTATTGGCTTTCTTGTTTGGTTTTTCCTGTTGGTTCTTTAGTGCCTCGAGCAAGAATAGGCATCCGTTTGCCTTAGTAAAATTTTTGCAAAATTGCCTGCTGGTCTTCGGTGACCGAGCAGGGGTAGACACTTACTTGCCTTAGTAAAAGTTTCGTGAATTTAGCGGCCGATTTTTCGCTGACCGAGCGGAAGTAGACACTTTGTTGTCTTAGTAGAATTTTCGAAGCTTTAGCTGCTGGTCTTTCGTTGACCGAGCAGAAACAGGCACTTTGTTGCCTTAGTAGAATTTTCGAAGCTTTAGATGTTGGTCTTTCGTTGACCGAGCAGAAACAGGCACTTTGTTGCCTTAGTAGAATTTTCAAAGCTTTAGCTTCTGGTCTCTCGTTGACCGAGCAGAAACAGGCACTTTGTTGCCTTAGTAGAATTTTCGAAGCTTTAGCTGCTGGTCTTTTGTTGACCGAGCAGAAACAGGCACTTTGTTGCCTTAGTAGAATTTTCGAAGCTTTAGCTGCTGGTCTTTCGTTGACCGAGCAGAAACAGGCACTTTGTTGCCTTAGTAGAATTTTCGAAGCTTTAGTTGCTGGTCTTTCGTTGACCGAGCAGAAACAGGCACTTTGTTGCCTTAGTAGAATTTTCGAAGCTTTAGCTGCTGGTCTCTCGTTGACCGAGCAGAAACAAGCACTTTGTTGCCTTAGTAGAATTTTCGAAGCTTTAGTTGCTGGTCTTTCGTTGACCGAGCAGAAATAGGCACTTTGTTGCCTTAGCAGATTTTTCGAAGCTTTAGCTGCTGGTCTTTTGTTGACCGAGCAGAAACAGGCACTTTGCTGCCTTAGTAACCATTTAATGAGCTTGTTAGCAGAAGGGTTCCATACTGAATTCACCTTTATTGAATTTCGAATGCATTACAGAAGTGTGGGATATCTGTGTGTGTCACAAATCACCGTGCTCATAACAGAAATAACTTATCACAATGAAAATTAGTATAGCACTTTGCTTACTGGAAGTACTTTTTCAAGTGCTCAGCGTTCCACGACCTCTTCACCTCTCGTCCGTCTGGATACACTAGCTTGTAGGCTCTTGGTCCAGTTGCTTGTATCACCCTGTATGGGCCTTCCCATTTTGGACCAAGAGCTCCGTGGTTGGGATCCCTGGTGTTTTGGTTCACCTTCCTGAGCACCCAATCTTCTGTTCGGAACTGCCTCACGCGTACGTTCTTGTTGTAATAACGCGTGACCATTTGCTGACACTGGGCCACTTTCTGCGAAGCCCCTTCCCTTTTCTCCTCCAGCAGGTCCAGGCTCAAGCAGATCTGCTCGCCATTTTGCTCCTCATTGAAGTATTCCGTCCGGTGTGTTCCTACTCCAATTTCGGCTGGGACTACCGCCTCATGACCAAAAGTTAAGGCAAACGGGGTTTCCCTTGTAGCGGTTTTGTGAGTTGTCCGGTAAGCCCACAATACCCCTGGTAGCTCGTCAACCCAAGCTCCTTTCTTCTCTCCCAGTCTAGTCTTCAGGAGTTTCTTTACCATTTTGTTGGCTGCTTCCACTTGTCCGTTTGCCTGGGGGTGTGCGGGGGTACAGAACTTCAGGTCCACCCCTAGGTTTCGGCAAAACTCTCTGAAGTTGTTGTTGTCAAACTGCCTCCCATTATCGGTGATGATGGTATAAGGGATTCCGTATCTGCAGATGATATTCTTTCAGATAAAATCCGTTGTCTTTCTCTCCGTGATTTGGCTAAGGACCCCCACCTCTATCCACTTGGTGAAGTAGTCTATTGCTACAATTGCATGGGTTGCCGCTCCTCGTCCTTTCGGTAACGGACCAATCAGGTCGATTCCCCATTGTGCAAAAGGCCATGGGGATGTCATAGTGGTCATCTTTTCTGGGGGTTGTGTGGGGACCTCAGAGAAGCTTTGGCACGTTTTACAGTTTTTCGCCATCTTTTTTGCATCATGGTGCATGGTTGGCCAGAAGTACCCTTGCCGGAGTGCCTTGTAGGCTAAAGTTCTTGCGCCCGAGTGATTGCCGCAAATTCCTTCATGAATCTCCCTTAGTACATAATCTGCCTCCTCATCATCCACACATCGCAAAAGGGGCAAGGTGAACCCTCGGCGGTATAGCACTTCATCCAGTAGCGTGTACCTCGCTGCTCGGCATTTTAACTTTCTCGCTTGCCTTTTGTCCTCAGGCAAAACTCCATCGCGGATATACGCGCGAATCGGGTCCATCCAGGATTCTCCAGTGCTTACTCTCATCACCTCCACTTCCTCCCCTATGCTCGGCGAGGTCCTTACCTCTAGTGGAACCGACTTAGGTAATTTCGGGTCTGCAATTGCGGCCATCCTAGTCAGCATATCCGCTCGGTAATTCTCATTCCGGGATATCTGCTTTACCTCCACCTCTTGGAAAAGCCCGACCATCTGGTTCGCCTTCTTCAAATAAAGGCCCATCTTCTCTCCCCTTGCTTGGAACTGATCATTGAGCTGATTACATACCAATTGGGAATCTGCTCGAATTTCTACACTTTCTGCTTTTAAGGCGTGTGCGAGTCCGAGCCCGATGATAAAGGCTTCATATTCAGCTTGGTTGTTTGTGAGCTGAAATTTGAACTTTACTGCATACGTTATTTCGGATCCTTCTGGGCTCCGTATCACAACCCTTGCTCTGGATCCTTGCTCACTACATGATCCGTCAACCATTATCAACCATATCCCCTCTGTTTTCTCCTGCTCTAACGGCTGTTCCTCCCGATCTCCTTCCTCTGGTTCAGCTCGGTCTACCATAAATTCTACCAGGGCTTGGGCCTTGATTGCTCCTCGGGGCCTGTAGGACAGGTCAAATTCGCTCAGTTCCACGGACCATTTAACTAACCGACCAGACGCATCTGGTTTTTGAAGCACTTGCCGAAGGGGCTGGTCAGTCATCACAACGATATGGTGGGCTTGGAAATATGGTCGGAGTTTGCGTGCTACCGTTATCAGAGCCAGCTCCCACTTCTCCATTAGTGGATATCTGGTTTCTGCGTCCACCAGGGCCTTGCTCGTGTAGTATACCGGGTGTTACTTCCCTTCTTCTTCCCTGACTAAGACCGAGCTGGTAGCCCGCTTGGAGATTGCCAAGTACAAAAGTAGCTGGTCACCCTCTCTCGGAGTTGACAGTAACGGTGCACGAGCCAGATATTCCTTCAGCTGCCCAAATGCTTCCTCGCACTCTGATGTCCATTCCATCTTTCTCCCTTTTTTTATGATTTGGAAGAAAGGGTGGCATTTATCTGTGGCCCGCGAGATGAATCGGTTCAATGCTGCCAACTTCCCTGTAAGGCTCTGCACCTCTTTAACTGTCCGCGGAGATCTCATATCTGTAACTGCTCGTATTTTTTCGGGGTTGGCCTCAATACCTCGGTGGCTTACCAGGAATCCCAGAAATTTGCCCGAGCTGACCCCAAATGCACATTTCTCCGGGTTTAGTTTCATCTCATACTTCCTCAGTAATTCAAAGGTCTCTTCTAGATGCTTCACATGATCCCGCGGCTCTTTGGACTTTGTAATCATATCATCCACATATACCTCCATAGTGTGTCCAATCAACGGTTTGAAGATCTTGTTTACCAACATTTGATAGGTGGCTCCTGCGTTTTTTAGGCCGAAAGGCATTACCCTGTAGCAAAATAAACCCATGTTAGTTATAAAGGCAGTACTTTCCTCATCCTGCTCATCCATGGGTATCTGGTTGTATCCAGAAAAGGCATCCATGAAACTGAGCAGACTGTGGCCTGCTGTTGAGTCCACCAGCTGATCAATTTTGGGTAGGGGAAAGCTGTCCTTTGGGCATGCCTTATTGAGATCCGTGAAGTCCACACACATTCTCCACTTCCCGTTGGCCTTTTTTACCAGGACTACATTTGAAATCCATTCTGGGTACTTGGCTTCCCTTATAAATCCTGCTTTCAACAGCTTCTCTACCTCGACATTTATGGCCTCGTATCTTTCCTGGTTGAAGCATCTCCTCTTCTGTCTCACCGGCCTGGCCCCCTTCTTGATTGCCAGCTTGTGGCAAGCTACCCCACGATAAATTCCGGGCATATCTTCATGAGACCAGGTGAATATATCCGCATGAGTCTGTAGGCAATTTATCAATTCGCCATTTACTGCCCCAACCAATCCTGACCCGATCTTCACTACCCTGCTCGGGTTGCTTTTGCTTACCGCAACTTCTTCCAGTTTCTCAACAGGCTCTTGGCGACCCTTTTTGGACTCTCCTCGATTATCTAGAGAAGTAACCTGTAGTGTCTCCTTGGCCGCTGTAGCATAACAACTCCTTGCCATCCTCTGGTCGCCTTTTACTACGCCAACCACCCCATTTACTCTGTATTTCAGTGCCAAGTAATGCGTGGATACAACGCATTGGCTTATCCTCATGAATGGTCTCCCCAGTATCATCTGGTAAGGGCTTCTTTCCTCTACCACGACAAAATCCAGCATCATTGTTCTTTCAAATGGCTTCGTCCCCATAGTAATTGGGAGTTCGATGATCCCCATGGGAGTTAACCGTCCCCCTCCAAATCCCTTTAAGGATGTATTTGTCCGCTCCAATTTCAAGTCTGCAATCCCATATCATCTAGAGCCGACTTAAACAAGATGTCAACTGAGCTGCCTGTGTCTACTAGTATTCGTCGCAATTCTGTACCAACCACCATTGCCTTGATCACCAATGCATCCTCATGCGGATATAAGATACCCTCTTCATCATCATCTGTCCACATAATGGGAACTTGCCGCACTTTTGCCTTCTTGGTTGCCGGCAGATTGAAAAGCACTTCTTTGCTAGTCAGGGCATATCTTTCATAGTTCTTCCGTGCCCTGTTCGAATCCCCAACCAATGTTGGCCCCCCTGCTATTACACAGATAGTCGGCTGTTCACGTTCCAAGCCCATCTCAGCCCCTTCATCCCGCGTGTACTGTGATTCAGTGACGGGGGACATTCCATCTACATATTCGTCCAAATAACGGTTTCTCACCAAATCCTCCACCTGAATTTTCAGGTCACGACATTGGCTGATAGTGTGACCATGAGTGTCGTGGAATTTGTAGAATTTGCTCTTATCCCGTCGGTGAATCGGTTTTGTTATAGGGGTTGGAGGGTACAGCAGGCCTCGTCCCTCGATCCTCTCATACAATTCTTCCATGGAGATCTTTAATGGAGTATACTGTCTATAGGCCACGCTCTGGTCAACCAACTGAACTGCTCGGCTATCATGGATGTCAGCCCGGGCTGGTATAGCCGGTAGCTGCTCGGGTCGTCCAGACCTGTAATTAGTTGCACTTAACGCTCTGGGAGTGCTGTGATAAGGGTGGGCAGCCATCTGCCTGAACTCTCGCTGCCGCTCTGGGATCGGGGGGCGCGGAGGTTGAGCTCGGCTATATTGGAACTGTTGTGCTCTTGGAGCTATGGGGTAAGGGCGGGACCGAGCTAACATTCCGCCCATCATTGAAGATTCTCCAGTTCGCTTTCCCAACCCGCTCCCTTTCGGGGCTCTCCGTTCCTTTCGCCTCAGCTCTTCCAGCTGTTCATTTTTAATTCTTGCCGATTTCTCCTCTTCGATTTCTATATCTCGTCTCGCCTGCTCATACCCCGACGAGTAATTCTGTACGAGGGGGCTTCTTAAGTTATACCACAATCGGCCGATTCTTACACCTTCTTTTAATCCCCTCAACGCCTGCGGGTGATTAAAAGCTCCCAGATCCAGCACGGCTCGGTGATATCGTTTTACAAAATCTTGGAGGGATTCATGCTCCTCCTGTCTCATCCCCATCAGTTCCATCATGTCGTCCTCTAGGGCCACTGCTCCTCGGAACTGCTCGGCCAACTCCTGGCACATCTGCTCATACCCCTTTATACTTCCTCAGGGCAACTTGCGGTACCATTGTCGGGCTCGTCCCTCTAGTGTCAACGGGAACACTCTGCACCTCTGAGCTGGTGTCAGCCCCTGCACACCCGTCATGTCGTTGAAACGCTCAATGTGCACCAGCGGGTCACTTCGCCCGGAGTATTTGAGGTCGGGGAAGCGGAAATCTCTTGGGATTATGGTACTCATGATCTCAGTTGATAACGGAGATTCTTCATCTAGCATTATCCTCCAGTTCGGGGGCTTTCTCTCGCCCTGTATCTCCTCTATCACTGCGCCAATCTGCGCACCTCCCCCTTCAATTCTATAGCACGGTCAGGATCACGTATAGCTATCTGGTCTCGCTCCTGCTCGGCGTTCTGCAACCGCTGTCTGAGCTCTCCTTCATCAACACTGGCCCCTCGTCCATTAATTTCCAGTATCGGTCCGGGGCAAGGTTGGTCTCTCCCTTCATCCACGTGCTCCCCTGGGACCCGACCAGCACTTCTGTGGGGATGCACCCCATTAGGTCGGTCTACGGGCGGAGGGATTTCCTCGACTCTACGCCTCCAGAGGCTGGGTTCTGCTCCAGCTTCATCTCTTCCCACGGGGGTTTCGCAATCCCTTCTCCGCTCATCCCTCAGCTCAAACAATATGTTCACGAGAGTCTCCATTTATTTCTCCATCCGCTCCAGTCTATCTTGCATCATCCTCTCTCGGGCTTCATTTGCAATTTCCCGGAGAGTGATTGTCTCCACCGTTTCATTGTCCTCCCTTAAAGTATCCTTTCTTGACACATCCATATCCAATCGCTCGCTACTTCTCCGGTAATTACGAGTTTGGTGGTAGCTTTTTATTCAGCTCCCCACAGACGGCGCCAAAATGTTGATGCTGAAATCTGCTCGCCCTTGGACCGACCAGATTCTCTCACCAACGTTTATATTATCCACTCCTGCTCGAACCACTGGGGTTGGAATCACTCTCCTTTTCCTTACTAGACCTGCGTTCACCAAAAATGGATCAGAGACGCCGGTGGTTTTGCCGGCGTAAACCCTCCGATGCCTAAGTTAGCACAAGGTGTTTACACGAAAACAGTTAAATTTTGATTCAAGAGTGGTTCTAATTTGCTCGAAGTTTGTAATAAAATTGCCTGGTTTCAATTTGGCAGGGTTTTCCCTCTCTTAGTTTTTCTCTCCCTTTCTTCATCGATTTCTCTCCCTTTTATAGCCGCCCCCTGTCTCACGTTTTCCGTTTATCCTTCATCCCCCCTTTTTCGGGTGGTGGCAGTCCCTCATGGGGCTCTAACTGTTACATTGTGGGCAAACGTGGGTCTCGCGTGTCCTTCAACGGTTCTGGGAAAAGCGCAACTACCGCGATTTTGTGGGATCGTGTTCCCGCTTTCTTGGGGATGAGTATCGGCTCGGTATATACCTATGGTCGGTATGTTTTCCTGGTTGTACTCATTTCTGGTCGGCTCATGTTTGCCCCCGTGTTCTGCTCGCATCACTCGGCTGAAGCGATCCGTGCTGGGGCGGAAACAATAGCATGGCCGACCTGGTGCTTTTATGTACTCAACAACTTATTTATAACATCTGTTAGATTCTGGACAATCACGAAGATATACTAGCAGAAACTATGTTTGAGACACTGTAGTTGCTTAATTAGTGAAATTGTGATCTCATTGCCCCCTTTTTTGGTTGATTCTATAATTTTATTAGTTGTTCTTGTGGTTGTAAACAATATCAATTTCTAATATTAATAAAACTGAATGAATAAAATGCGATGCATTTGCAGGAAAGTTAATAGTTTAAATATGGATAAATCCTGGATGTTGATGGATAGAAGGTCTATAGAATATGAGAACGCGGTAAATGAGTTTCTCAAGTTTGCAGTACTTTATGCTAGTAATCCTGAGCTTTTGAGATGTCCATGCCAAGCATGTCTTAATTTATAGGCTCAAACAATTAATAAGAGTACAGAAAATGCATGATAGAACACAGAACTCATATTTTAGCAACAATCCTCAGCTCACTGGCCCTTAGTTCAGAATGACAATTCTTATTAGCCAAAGATTCAAAATGATTTTTAGTTGTTTATAAGTAGAGCACTAGATCAACAAATTATTGAAGTCGTGCAGCTTGGCTATTGAACTATACGATGGTGGCAATTCGAAGACTACAACTTGGCTCTGCCATTCGAAGTAAGCAACGCAGCTGTCCAAAGTCTGCCAAGCCATCAAGACTCCATTTAGAGCGGATTAGGTAACATGTGGCATTCTACATTCCTACAATGCCATTTCTTGTTATGTCAGCGGCATTCTTGGTCATGGCATCACAAGCAAATGCTTTGATTTGAAGACTTCCTTGACTATGAAAAATAAGGAGAGCAAAGGTAATTAATCTTGGTGTGATAAACATTTTAATGGGGGTACTAAGAAAAATAAAGATAATATAAGGAATGTTGTTGAGGAGTATTTTGATATTTACAAAAGGGTTCAAAGTAAAAATTGATTTCTTAAAACCCATTAGCTAGCGCACATAATAATGGGGAGAAAATTTTAGACTACGAATAATCGCACCCATTTAATAATATTCTTCAATCAATTATGTTTACTTCAAAAAAAAAAAAACCCATCTCTTTATTACTTTCTATCTATTCATATTAATGTGTTAATAATTATGAAGAACCGGGGTAATTTATATGATGTGGAAAGCACTTTAGGCAAAATCATCTGAATCTCAAAATTTCGTGATATTGTGCCAAATGGGAAGTCAAACCAATTCGAGGAACTCTCCTGTTTTGACTGAACATACATAATCCGAACAATTTACGATTAAATAAATCGTTCAAAATCTCCTTTAGTCGAACCCCCATTTCCATGGTTTAATAGAATACCATAAAGGTGCCCAATACAGTGAAATTAACGTTCAGCTCATGAAGTTGCCGTTATAAAAAGAAATTAGTAAAAGAAACTGAAAACCAATTGACACTGGATCACGTAAGATTGTTTGTTGTTAACTATGATGGGAATATATACTTGGTCTATTAATTATCATCTAGCTAATGCATGTGCACTTTCATTTGTGTCTATCACTGAAGAGTAGAGTTACTTGATTGAATAGTATCATATCACATAAACTCAAAACTTAATTTCATTGCGCGAGCATACCAGGCCATACGTAGTTCAAAAGTGCAATAACATTGAACATTCAGCTAGCTAGCTTATACTAATTAATTAATACGACTACTAGTTCTTTATGATTAATTAAAAGATAAAATATTTGACAATCATGAAACATTATACCATCACTGAAGAGTAGAGCTTCCTACATTGTTACCCAAGCTCTTTTATATCTCCCAAACATTATTAGAGTCCCACATTTGTGGCACATCATTAAGTAAAATGTGCCAATTAGGAAGAGCTGGCTTCTTTGTTTTGTTTTCTTGCATGTATTGCAATTTTCAAGTATCATTCAAAATTTTACACCATACAGGAAAATTATATATATTCTGTCAGCCCTTGCATATGTTGCAATTTTCCATGGATTCCAAATCTTCATATCATGAATTAGCAGGATTCACGTCCGACCAACTCCACGTGGCTAAAGCAAAGGATTAATTTTGCATCACTAATCATTAATTTTGCTACAGCGGCCAACTTTGTTTGTCCTCATAGCATCCTTGATCTAATATCATCCTGGTGATTCTTGAGAGCTCTTCTCATTCTCTCGTGTTGAGTCCCTTGCTGAGATGATAAATACTTGAGGGTCCTTCCTTGATATATTTCAGCAAACACTTGATTCATTCTATCAAACATTTGCATCACTAATCATTAAATGGTGTAAGATAGTTCTGTTTTGAAAAATCAATATAAAATCAATAACCTTAGATTTTCTTAGTCTCAGAGCACAATGGGTGATGATTTGATGAGAAATATTAATATGCATGCATCCCCTGCATTCGTTAGAGCTGCTCTCAACCTCTGTTTAATAAGCTAGTCCTCTGCTGTATCCTAGAAGGTGGAACATTATGCTTCCCAGCTGGCTCAAGAGGGAACTATGCTTCTGCTGCCAAATTTTTGAGAGCGAACGTCGTGGGAAGAGGTAGATCTGAAGCCATTGCATCTGATTGGTTTTGTGATTTTTTACTTTCTTCTCTGTAACGCTTGACTAGTTCTGGAAATATCGACCGTCATCGATGGCAAATCTGGACCATTTATTTGCCCACTACTAAGAAATAAAGTTTCCACCACCGTACCAGTATGTCGATTTACGAATACATTCATTCAAATATTAAACGTACAGAGAAGAGAGCAAACTGTGGCAGGATAGCAAAAACTGCGAATGGTCATTCCCAACACGAACGCCTATGGCTGTTTTCCTTTTAATTTTCTTCTTTGAATTCTCCTTTTATTAATCATTCGAAAAACTCCCTTTTTTTAAATCATGTGTTATAAACATTTACATGGTTAATGTCATCGAAATCAAATGGTTGTTATCTACGAAAAGAGAATTGCTAGAAATTTTGTTAGTCCCATTGCAACAATATATTGTTATAAATTGCATTGTTTCCCATATAACAAATATAATAAAATCTCAATAAATTAATAATTTTGGGGATCATAAAAAAATTTATTAAAATTTAACAAATATCAATTAATTGGCAAATTAATAAATTATTAATTTATGAAAATATTCATTATTTTAGAAAAACATGATCACGTTTTTAGTATTGATTTATCTTGAGTTAGTATCTATTATGTTTTATTTGTCTATTAGTTTTCTCTTGCAAAGATTTTTTAAGAGTTAGCTGCTTTATATTAACAGTAATAAAATTATTGTATGGTTTTGTTTTTCCATGTTAAAGATCGATTAGTCCTGAATCATCAACAGCGTGCTCTTTCACTTCATCAGATCGTCTTCGATCTTCTCTTGCCGTGCAAACCACCGAATCCCCTCTGAAGCTAACATTGGCGTGCAGCTCTTCGATGATTGCCTTTTTTTTCTTTTTTTTTTTTGGTTGTGTTTTTTTTTGGCTCTGTTAGAGTGCAATTTATGCACTAGTTTTGCATTGTTTACTTCCCTTAATATCGATGTTTTGCATTTAATAATAGTGATTTACTTGTGTTTTACTTTTGTAGGTGCAATTCTATTGATTGGTGATAAAATTGAGCTATAAGATGATGTTTAAGGATGATTGTTCTCTTGGAGAAATTACGAGCGGCAGAAGAACTTTGTTGATAAGGCGTGGGCGCGTGCTGTCAACTGCAGACCTGCAGTTTTTAGTTTAACGTGTTTTGTATTTTTGGCTATTTTTTAATTACGAATTTAATATTTCAAATATTAGTATTTTATTTTAAATAGAACTCTAAAAGAGAAGAGAGAGAGAGTATTTAAGGGAGGAATCTATTGTGAAAAAATGAGGATTTTGGGATTGGAGGAAAAGAAAGAAACCCTAGATCTAATTTTTCTCTTCTCTCTATGAAGAACTAAACTTATTTTTCTGGTTGAAGGTTAATGAAGCTTTGATTCATCACTACTGTGAGATCTTTCTTATGCTTTAATTGTTTTATTGTTTTTTGGGTATTTGTTTATTCTCTGAATTATTTTCATGATTATGTTTGTTAATTAGATAATTGGCCACTATTTAATTATCAACTTAATCTATTGTCAATTAAAGGATTCATCGTATGAAGAATTTAATGTTTGTGACAAATAACATAGCAGAGAGTTGTGTTGTGAGAATAAACAATCTAATTTAAATAAATCAACATATGTGTTGATTAGGATTTGGGTCTCTCTGGTTTTTCAGGCTGTCAATTGATTAAATCCTATGATCGTATCTAGGGTTGTCTATTGATTAGGGAAATAACCAACGGTCGTACCTTGGTTATCGACTAGTTAAGGAGAGATTGGCTATTAGAGGGTCTCAATAGCTATAACCGGTCTATTCATAAGTAATAATAATCTATATTTAAATCAATGATCAGTAGTCGAATCAAGCTAAGTTAATTCCTTCAACCAGAGCTTTCTCCAATTTGAATTACAACTTTAATTTGCATTCTTGTTATTTTAATTTGATTTTTATTATTGTCAACAAAACCCCCATTTTATGTTTTACGTTTTAAAAGGATTTAAATAATTACCGATCTCTGTGGACACGACCCTGCTCAATCACTATACACAATTTATTTAGAGTAGGAATTTATTTTTGTTGGATTCGACAACCATCAAGCTCCTAGTTTGATTTAACTTTGTTTCGGTTATTGACATTGCTGAAGAGGCAGTAAAAGCTTGTTGAATGTCATCAAATGCACAAATTGGCAATATCGGTTGGCTTCTTTATAGGCACATCCATCACAAAATGAAAGTAATAACAACCACCATCGAAAATTAATTTTAAGAATCTTTTTTACCTGAAATCTTTGAAAAGAAAAACTAACCTGACATTTATTTATTTATTTATTTTTTGGGGGGCAAAGAAAGAAAGGAACAGAATTATGAGTTTTGGACAGCAGAATGAGAAAATTGAACAGATGAGAAAATGGATAATTAAGCAGAATGAATTTGCGACTGTGACGGGTCTGGTCCTGCAAGCTTAGTAGAAATCACGCGCTAATAATTTGGCAATTCACCCATCACCAGCACTTGGTAAGCAATACGAAAATGCTTAGTAAGTGTCAAGGGTCAAGCAAAATACGACGTAAAATGAGGCAAGTCTCCCCACTTGTAGTTCCTTGCAGCTAAGAAAATAAAAAACAGAGCCCACCACCCATTTATAATTTAGCAATTCACTAATCACCACCACTTGTTACGCAATTCCATTAGGTATTCGTATGTCAAGCAGTTAATCCAGTGTCTATTACCTAGAACCTTCACTTTTTCACTCTTTCTTTCTAAACTCCAAAAACGTTTCTTTTTAGAAATATTTTACTTTATTCATGTAATATGTTGTCTAACAAATAGACACAATTGAAATCACTCTAAAGTGCAAATAAAAAAATAAAAAAATCCAATCACCAGTAATTTAGCAAGCTTCACTTTATTCCACCAAAGTGTAAATAAAACCAGGCCTCACCGCCATTAATAGTTTTGCAAGCTTCACACGCTTCTTGTTGTCTGCTTGACGAACTGGACATGGGTGCATCAAGAATCAATGAAAGAATTTTTTAAAAAAAAAAAACTGCACATTTTCGATTCAGAGTAGAACGGTAATTAATGCTAAAATTTACTCCGCTAACATTTTCAAGATATTGTTCTTTATAATTCTACAGCAAATAAGACTAAGTTTTGGACATTTTCAAATTCACTACTTTCACAAGCAATATTTTGAAACATTTTACAGAATTAGCGATTATATAAAGAGAAAAGTGCAAAGTTGCGTAATTCTAATGTTTTTCAGGCTGAGCTGCCTTTGGATTTAACCTGAAATGATCCGAAGGCCAGAAATTGTAACGGCGGGCTTAAATGTCAACACGCCAAGACGGTTAATAGCAGTTAAATTGGAAAAAAAAAAAAAGGGCAATAGAAGTATAGATGGAGCAATTTTATGCTTAGGTCATAGGTGCAAGATGAAACTAAAAAAAGGTGGCAGGCAATTTTATCACAGACGCTCATGATCGTTTTTTATTTGGGTCGTCAACTCGCCATGACCCATGATTGAATTAGAGTGTCTAGAAAGAAAATTAATAAATAACGGTTTATATATTTGGTCGTCGAAATATTGTAAGTGAGAAATATTATGTTGTTTTTTTATTAATTAGGTTAGTATTTATGATTGAGTGACCCAGAGATGTATTTTAGATTGAGAATCAATTGTTCTCTCACACTGAGAGGCTATAGGATTAAGATTGTCGTTAGCTATTTCATCGATAAGAAAACGCCCAAATTTATTAAAAGAAGAAATGCATAAGGTCTCCTTTATGAGAAAATGTATCTGATCATTCTTTTTGACTTGAAAATCTCATATATAAAAAACTTATTAATAAATAACATAATATATATAAAAATGATACTCAATGATCCTGTACTAAAACTATAATTTACCTCCACTCGTAGTTTCCATAATTTTCAATTCAAAAGTAAGCAGTTGAACGTGCTCTCTCTTCTGGTTATAGATATCAGATATATAAATTGAAGTAATCGCGCGACAAGTAGCAAAACAAATAATGCACGGAAGATAATGATCAATGGCTGAAGTCTAATTTAATTGCAGATAAAATGTCAATCAAGATTAAGGTCTACTTACAATTTTATTTTATTTTTTATGATTTTCAATCTTTACCAAAAGAAAAATATTTAGTGATCCCTTTTATCAACTTGCTTTTATTGACTTTCTTCCAATAATAGAAGTGAAAAGAGAAACAGAGGCCACCACCACCAAGTGTTGCCGGATTCTATAAAGACAAAATCAGTGCCCAGCAAAAAGAATCCAACTTTTCGTTATGTGTTGCTTCCTATTTAGTACATGCACGTATAGATATAAGATATCTACATGCACATGCAGCGCGTCTATTTAAAATTTGAAAAACAGAATTAGAAACCTTCTTGAATAGGAATAGAAATACTCTCTAATACTTCCTAAAATAATTAACCCTAAATAATTTGTCCTGCATCACCAAACTCCGGATTTTACAAAGCACGCATAAAGGATAATAGACACGTTTGAGGTTTTTTTTTTTTTAAAGAAAAAAAGATTATGAAAATAGACAAATAATGATGACACAAGTTAAGCAGAGCAAATAAACAGAGGAGAATGAATTAAATACTATCCTTGAGAACTCAATTCTTTAATAAACTCAATTTTTTAAATGTAATTTTTTTTTGGGGGTTAAACTCATGTCATATACTGTAGTCTTTCTTTTTTTTTTTTGGTCATATACTGTAGTCTTTAATTTGGGCTTTGTTGTATCAATTTTTTTGGAGTTTATCTTGTTTTATTTTTTCGTTTTTATAGTGCAAGATTTTCGGTGGAGATAAATCAGGAATAAGAGTGAAATCCCAATCTTAAAATTTGGGAGGAATGAAATGCGATTTGTTTTTTCATGAATAAAACAATTCAATTTTTTGTTAATACAAGTAAAGTGAGCCTATTCATTTGATTTGATAATTGGCTGAGGGTGATTTCGATAACGTTTTCAAAGAAGATATAGAACAAAGATCAAAAAGAAAAAACAAAGTAATTTCAGTCGATGGAAGAAATGAGCAAGATTAATGGGGAATGATGTCAACGTGGCATTTGATGAGTAATGATAGACAACAAATACTGATCATGTAAGAATGAAGTCTGTATTTACTGAAAAATATTTGGCAATAAAATGATGAATACTTGACATTTTTTATTTTTTATTTTTATATCTCCCAAACATTATTAGAGTCCCACATTTGTGACACATCATTGGGTAAAATGTGCCAATTAGGAAGAATACTTGACATTTTTTATTTTACAATTTTTAAGAAATATCAAATATACATGACATTTTGTGAAAAATTAAGTAATTGTGAAATATAAATGACAATTTATTTAAACGTCATATAATTGTGACGTTTTATCAAATAAGTGACAAATATATAATATATTACTTATTTATTGAATAATTATCATTTATATTTTCCTTCTATTGACTTAAGAAAAAAAATTAAAAAAACTCACTATTACCGCTTTTGTTTTCGTTCTTGGAACAGATTAGTTTCTTTTGAGAAAATTCAAACTCATTCCCATTACTTCCTTTTCAATAATCACCTCTCAGTTTTTTCATCAATCACTCAATTTCGACTTTCATATCCATGCTCTTTCGAAGAAGAACGCACGATGAATTTTAGCTTGCTTTAGCTGCTTCTCGAATTTCAGGTATTGTTTCCTTTAATTTTGATTTTTTTTTTTTACTTCTCTCTTTCTAGTTTGATAATTTAGGGTTATAGTTAAATTAATTGTATTTTTAATCAACCTAGATTGATTTAATTGATTCCAAGTCTCAATTTCCTGTTCAACAAACAAGGAACGCACAAATAATTTTCATTTTCATTCTCAATTTTGAAAGAATCAATCAATTTATTTTATCTTTGGTTAGTACACTTCTGTTCAATTTTTGTTTATTTAACTTAAGACATTATTTTCATTCTTTTCTTCAAGCAGATTATAGCGTTGCTCCTCTCATTGATCATATTGAGAACAGTGCGTTCTCTTAATTCCGCCAAGAACAACGTTGATTTCAGGTAATAATTGAATGTGTGATATTTTCAATTGAAATTAATTGAGTCTCGTAATAATAATAGGGATTTGAGGTTTACATCCTGTTGAAATGATTTTAGAGTGTTCTGCTATTTGAATGCGCATTAATTGTTTGATTAAATGTCTCTTTAAAAGATTATTTTTGTTTTTAGCAAACATCTTACTGAGATGTCTCTCGTACTAGTATTACCGTAATGCATTTTGCTTCATTTTGGTCTGTTTATACATTTTAACCAGGGAAAATTACAGAACTGCAACAGTTTTCAAATTGATTGCAGATTAGAAGTAATTTTAATTTATGCTGCAACAGTTCAATGGTCTGGGCACAAGTTTAGGACTTTAGTTGCTCAATTAATGAATCCACCACTCATCAGACTTGGAACTTATATCTATTGAATCAATAAAAATAGGTGATGGAATCAATGCCGAAAGCTTCATTTGATATTTATTTATAACATCTGTTAGATTCTGGACAATCACAAAGTTATAGCAGCAGAAACTATGTTGGAGACACTATAGTTGCTTAATTAGTGAAATTGTGCTCTCATTGCCCCCTTTTTTTGGTTGATTCTATAATTTTATTAGTTGTTCTTGTGGTTGTACACAATATCAATTTCTAATATTAATAAAACTGAATGAATAAAATGCGATGCATTCGCAGGAAAAGTAATAGTTTAAATATGGATAAATCTTGGATGTTGATGGATAGAAGGTCTATAGAATATGAGAATGCGGTAAATGAGTTTCTCAAGTTTCCAGTACTTCATGCTAGTAATCCCGAGCTTTTGAGATGTCCATGCCAAGCATGTCTTTGTTTATAGGCTCAAACAATTAAGAGTATAGAAAATGCATGATAGAACACAGAACTCATATTTTAGCAACAATCCTCAGCTCACTGGCCCTTAGTTCAGAATGACAATTCTTATTAGCCAAAGGTTCAAAATGATTTTTAGTTGTTTATAAGTAGAGAACTATATCAACAAATAATTGAAGACCTGCAGCTTGGCTATTGAACTATACGATGATGGCAATTCGAAGACTACAACTTGGCTCTGCCATTCGAAGTAAGCAACGCAGCTGCCCAAAGTCTGCCAAACCAAGAAAAATAAAGACTACTCCTTAGCAATTAAGTTAATATAAGGAATGTTGCATGTCCACAAAACTAGGTAGACGCAACTGGGACTTCAATATATATATAGATATATATATATAAGCATTTCCTAGATCAATATTATTCTCAGTAACTGAATATTGAAGCTGACCATCACATTTAATAATAAATCAATATCAGGAATGTTGTTGAGGAGTATTTTGATATTTACAAAAGATAATATAAGGAATTTAGAAAAGATATACAAAAGATAATATAAGAGTTCAGGAATGTTGTTGAGGAGTATTTCGAATTTAGAATCTGCCCAAAGTCTGCCAAACCAAGAAAAATGTGATCAACATTTTTATGGGGATACTAAGAAAAATAAAGATAATATAAGGAATGTTGTTGAGGAGTATTTTGATATTTACAAAAGTGTTCAAAGTAAAAATTGATTTCTTAAAACCCATTAGCTAGCGCACATAATAATGGGGAGAAAATTTTAGACTACGAATAGTCCCACCCATTTAATAATATTCTTCAATCAATTATGTTTACTTCAAAAAAAAAAACCATCTCTTTATTACTTTCTAACTATTCATATTAATGTGTTAATAATTATGAAGAACCGGTGTAATTTATATGATGTAGGAAGCACTTTAGGCAAAATCATCTGAATCTCAAAATTTCGTGATATTGTGCCAAATATCCAAAACAGAGCTTCCTACATTGCTATAGCAGTTTTTAAAAGTTGAGGACTCCAAATATCCAATAACTGATCAATTGTGTTAAGAAATATAAATATTAATGGTGATGACACATATGCATGGAATTCCTCTGTTTTGAGTTTGACTAAAACAACCTGAATAATTTCAAACAATCCGTTAGGCCAAAGTCCTTGAGAGATTGAACTGGATTTCAGTGCATCACATTCTGAGATTGAAACTAACATTAATTAGAAAGGCAGAACAGCCTCTGTTTTTTACTATAATACAAAATGGGAAGTCAAACCAATTCGAGGAACTCTCCTGTTTTTGACTGGTCATACATAATCCGAACAATTTACAATTAAATAAATCGTCCAAAATCTCCTTTAGTCCAACCCCCATTTCCATGGTTTAATAGAATATCATAAAGGTGCCCAATACAGTGAAATTAACGTTCAGCTCATGAAGTTGCCTTTATATATATTGAAAAAGAAATTAATAAAAGAAATTGAAAAAAGAAATTAATCAACTTCGAATTTTGTTATTATTCAAACTTTGTATTTCTTGCTCATAGCCAGTTAAACTGTGTCTAACTGTCATACAGGTTCCATTTTTAGTTGATTAACTGTATATGCAAAATTAAATCACCTGAGCCTCTGGTTTCACTATTTTCCAACTTGAAACTAAAACGCAGAATTGATGGGGTAATTCATGGGGAATCAGATGGCCATCTATTTTTAGGTCTATTTTATGTACTATTGGCCACCAGGTAGCTTGGTCATATACGTGTATTGGGATGTCAGGGGGCCTAAAAAATAAAGGAGAAAATCAGTCACAAATCTAAAGTGAAAAACAGTAACTAGAACAGAATCTATGTTTTGATGTGTTTAGTTTATAGGCTCAAACAATTTATAGTATAGAAAATGCATGATAGAACACAGAACTCAATGTTTTAGCAATAATCCTAAGCTCACTGGCAATTCTTAACTAGTCCGATCTCCATTATTGACAAGTTGTTCGATGTCCATCGGCATTACCCAGCCTACCGCATTAATGAAGCAGTTGCATTAATGAAGAGTCGCATGGTCTTGTCTCATAATTTTGCACTTATCATAATACAGTAAAAAACCTTACACTTATCATAATAATAAGGACCATTTTAATGACAATTTGGACAACTGGTTTACGGTCATTCCATATAATATATATTAGAAATCAACTATTTCATACGAATTCAAAACAGAAAAGATGGAAATCATATTTTTAAATAGTTATTAGTATAAAAAAAATATTATGATTTCGTCAAAATTACAGAAATTATGATATTTGATATCCTGAAAAAGACTTTCATTGGAAAAAAAATTATTGTATTTGCCTAATGCAAATTTGATACTAACATATTTATTTCAAACAGTAATAACATTTGAGGAGTGCTACAGTAATAACATTGGAGGGGACAACTGACTCTCTGGCTCCCCCTCTGCTGGACATGTGTATTTGTATGAATTCTATAAGCAAAAATTAATGTAATAATACGTTTCTTTTATTTTTTAAAAGAAAGAAATGAAATAAAATAACAGCGGTTAATGTGAAAAACTTTGTACGTTTGTGTTAGTTACAAGCAATCACAGTGGTAAACGAAAAAAAAACGAATTAAAACACATGAGGAGATTTAAATGAAAATGTCTTAATAATACATCGCATGGAAGACCTTTTGTACTCAAAACTGATCAGCAACCCATTCTGCCCGCTGTGTAATCACATCTTGAAGGGAGTGTTGCTTCAGCATTTTTAACATTTTTACTATTTCTAGGATCCATTTTGTCACCTCCCCCCCCCCCCCCCCCCCCCCGGTTTCTAAAATAATTATATAATAACCATATAATTATTGGTTGTTCTAGCAAATAAAATCTATATATATTTTTAAATCTTTTAATAACATTATCACTTTGTTAAAATAAAAAATGTCCTCATTAAATAATTATATTATATATATTCATTTATTGTGCCTAAAGAGCTTCCAATTGAAGGAGCTCCCCTGTTTTTGACTGAAACATATGTAATCCGAACAATTTGTAATTAGATAAATCATTCAAAATCTCCCTGAATCTAACCCACATTTCTATGGTTTAATAACATATCACAAAGGTGCCTAATATAATGAAATTAGCATTAGTTCACGAGATTGCCATTATATATATTGAAAAAGAAATTAATACAAGAAACTGAAAATTAATTGACACTAGATCACGTCGTGTTGTTAGTTTGATTATGATGGGAATATAATCTTGGTCTTTTAATTATCATTTAGCTACCGCATGTGCACTAGTTTCATTTGTGTCTATCACTGAAGAGTAGAGTTGCTTGATTTGAATAGTATCATATCATAGAAACTCAAAACTCAATTTCGTTGCCCGAGCATACCATGCCATATGTAGCTCAAAAGTGCAATAACATTGAACAGTCAGCTAGCTAGCTTATACTAATTAATTAATACGACTATCAGTTATTTTATATTAATTAAAAGAGAAAATATTTGACAATCACGAAAACAACAACAATTCACTCCAATAAACAACATAACAAATACATGATCCATATTACAAGTCTTTTTATGATTTAAATTAAAGGGAAAATACGAAGGACATATTATATATTATATATGATTGAATTTTATCCATGATAATTAGACAAAATAACACTAATCTAGCTAACTAATCCAACCATCATAATAATTTGATTTTCATTATTTTATTGTGTCCAATCATGCTAATTTAATAAAAAAACTCAGAGCACTTGAGGATTTAGATATTCAACAACTTTGGCCAAGTTTGAAAAAGATTAGATCTGCATTCATGCTTTGTGTTCTTATGTTACACATGATCATATTATGTTACATTTGACAGAAAACTGAAAATTATTGAAAAAAAAAATCTTAGTTAGCACATGATCAAAATGAGAGAATAATGCACACACATCACAACAATGTTTCATTCATTTTGAATCTATATTTACAAAACTTGTATCCGATGGTTTACATTTGTTTAATCTAACGGCTATGACATGTGTACTGTCAAAACGCTACAGCTGCCATCTCTGTTTGACCTTGTTGCATCCTTGATCTTATATTATCCTGGAGATTATTGAATGTTCTTCTCATTCTCATGTGCTCGAGGGTCCTTTCTTGAGACATTTCAGCAAACACCTGATTCATCCTATTAAACATCAGCATCATTAATCAGTAAATGATGTAAGGTAGCCCTGTTTTGAGAAGTCAACATAAATCAGTCACCTTAGATTTTCTCAGTCTCAGAGCACAACGGGTGATGATTTGATGAGAAATATTAATATGCATGCATCCCCTGAATTAGCTAGAGCTGGTTGTCATTTTCTTCTTTCTTTTGGTACGGTTTTAGATTTTTAATCAATCAGATTCAGCTGCATGTTTGCTTTTAGTCCAAACCAAAATAAGATATTAAGTACTTTTGCCAGAATAGACGCAACCAAAATTCTATGGGATCTGTAGTTCCTAGTTCATGCAGAAGCGGCCGAATGCTTCCGGCAACTCAGGCAGATAGAACCTTGGTTGATTCGTTTTTCTTCATCTGAAATTCTACCTAATGCCTATCCTCTTAATTGGTTTAAATTCTTCTTTTTTTTCTTTGAATTGTTGATTTATAATGTCTTGTATGCAAAATTTATAATTTCGGATGATGATAATCTTGTTTAAGAAGAGATTTCTAGTTACGGCAGCAGCATTCTTGATCATGGCGCTCTGGTTTGCTTAGTTTCCTTTTTGTCTCTGATATTTTCTTGGCATTCTTGTTCTCTCTTGTAATAAAGTGCTTTTGATAAATTCGCCTGGTCGGTTTACTTCACTGACCATTAATGAGCAAATCCTCCCAGTGACCCTCAAACTCTTCTACACAATTATAATAATTTCAGTTTTATATATACAAAAATGAACAGCTCTCAAATATATTATTTGATAATGACAAAAACAACAATTCACTCCAATAAATCTCATAATAAATACATGATCTACATTGCAGGTCTTTTTAGGACGCATTCAAAGAGAAAACATAAGGAATGGCATTGCAAATACAAAGAGAAAAAAAAAGGATGGTCGGGTTGGGTTGCTTGCAAAATTATTGGTGTGGGGGTCTACTTGTTTTTGTTTCACTTTATTAATTAATTACCGAAGCAAACGCGTCATCATTTGAAAAAGAATCACTAGCACCAGCTTATGAAAAATAAATTTTTAAGACATTAATTTCAATGAAAATGTAGCGTGATTATGTTATGAATTCATTAACTTACTTCATTAATATTCTTCATCATTACGGTTAATGGCTTAGCAAATGCAGGAGCAGGGGTCACCCAAAGTAAAACACTTTCTCTTGTATTAACCTTTGCTAGCCGTCGAAGTTAAACAAGTTAAAACAGTTCCAACTCAGAATTAGTAGTGCCCAATTGGGTTGTTATAAATATTTCGGAATTTCAGTCTAAGTTGATTTGTTTAATTATGTATGCACAAACTAGCTTGACCACTTCTTTCATATTGATACCTATAAATTGCAACCTTATTTTACGTTGATGCACAATCTAACTTAACAAAAAGAATATTCAAATTGTCACAAAATGTTTTCTTCTTAAAATATATATATATATATATATATATATATATATATACAGTAGTTAATTTTTCTTATTCTTCACTCCAGGATCCAGCTCCATACCCCTCTTTTTTGTCGTTATGCTACTCAGCCATTAGATTTTAATTACGTTAATCTAATGGTTGAGATTTGTAAATGAATAATGAAGTGATGTTTAGCTACTATCTGAGCCCACTGCATTTATTTGGTTTTTTGATTTTTCGCTTGACTAGTTCTGAAAATATCGGCAGCCATTGACGGCAAATCTGAACAAAGGCAACAGGAGGTGATCGTGGTGAAATTGTTTTTTGGCATGCGAATCTAACGACTTTTGAATACGTTCATTCAAATATTAAATGCAATTCAGGCAAATAGAAGCTTGGTTGATTGATTGCTCTTCATCTGAGATTCTACCTAATGGCTATCCTTTTAATGGTTTATACTGTCTTATATGCAAATTAAATTCAGAATTCGGATGATAATAATCTTGATTTAGAACAGATTAGGTAAGATGTGGCATTCTACATTCTTGCAATGCCATTTCTTTTTATGGCAGCACCATTTTTTATCATTGTTTTTGTGGACCTATTTGCTGAATTCAAAACTTGGCGTGTTAAAACGGCATCGTTTTGTCCATTAAGATGTTTCAAGTTGTCCCGGGCTGGACATATGACTCACTTAATGATACCAAAACGGCGAGGCATGAAGGTGTTTTGGCCAAAGGCTTAAGTTCTGCATGTGACAAGCACGTGAGAGAAGAATCAAGTTAGTTATAAGTTGTTATACACGTGGCTGGATCTGGTGCAATCTGGGGTAATGAACACCGGTTATATAAGCTGAGCTTTCAGGCAGTTTCAGCAAGAAGTAAAGAGCTTTCTAGAGAGAATGAAGAGAGAGAGAAAGTATCATCTTATTCCTTGTTAGTTTCTCCGTGTGAGCTCTGTAAAATACTTTGATTCATAAATAAAACTCATTTTAGTCGATTCTCCCTTGGATGTATGTTCTGCCTCATTGCACAGCCGAACCACGTAAACAGTGCTGGTTTCTGTTTTTTTTCATTTGTGTCTATCACTAAAAAGCAGAGCACTTGCTTGATTGAATAGTGTCATATTACATCACATAAACTCTCTCAATTATTGAAAAAGAAAATCTTAAAACATCCCTACTCTGTACTTGCAAAATCTTCAAAGTTTTCAATTATTGGTAACTGAAAATTATTGAAAAAAAATCTTAAAAGAGATATGTTGAATTGTGAAATTAAAACTGAGTTTCAGACATTTCTGACATGGCGGTTTATATCCTTGATTGTGCATGCCCTGAAGGTTGCATGATGAAACAGGAGAATATTGACATCTGTGTATTATCGTTTACTTCCTGCAATTAAATCACATGTTGTTCACGTGATTCCATTTGCTCTATACGGCACATTTGGCAGTCGTTTTGGTCACTTACTGAAGCACGGGTTAAGTACTTGATTCAAGGTTGTTAACTGACCTTTACAAGGCGGGAAAAACAAACCCGGAATGCAGCTAGTGAGTGGGGGACTTTTCTAGACTCTTCATGATATGTATATATAGTCTTAGAGGCTATAGTTGAGACATATGAAAAGCTTGGAACTTCTTCTTAATGTTTGTAGTTTGATCTCGGTGATGGAGATAAGATTGCTGCCCTGTTCTCCAGGCCGAACCACTTAAACTGTGCCTCTGTTTTGCTTGATGACTGCCAGTGGTGAGAAAACAGCTACAGAACAAATCAAGCTTGATGACTCAAATATTAGGGAAGCCATAGTCAAGGCATCTGGTTTATGCATCAACAGTGGTTCGTGGACTAGAATTCCTAGCTATTGCGGCTTCACAATTGCACTGGAAGAAAGCGAATTTGATCGAGCTTTGGATCGCATAGCTAAATTCAAAAGCATCGTACAAATAGTTAACTAAAAAACGGTATTGTCATTTGTCATGATTTATTTCTATTGCCTGATGATGATACCCATCACGCCTTAGTTGTCGTGAATAAATCTAAAATCAAATTGAACTGGTTCTTACTGGTTTTAGCAACAATTGTGACGTTTTGAGATTATAATATATGACAACACTGATTAGTGTTGTCTCCCATGTGAATTGAGACAAAAACTATTTTCCCAATTGCGCTTTCATTTGAACAATTCCACTGTAGATTTATAAAATAATGATGAAACTATTTTAAGTAACATGTGGCATATTGACGACAAGAAAGATAAGGTGACAATCCGAGTAATTGGTTAAATATTAATACAAACTATTTTAAGTAACATGTGGCATATTCTAATTCTAGCCAAGCTTCCAACTAAGATTCCCAAATCAAAAGAATTTCAATCTTCAGAACATTCTGCAAAACGTTTAGTTTCTACGCAGTGCTGGAATTTTCCCTCAGTTTCTATCGCAAAGACTTCTAAAGAACTATTCAGATATCGAGCTATAATCCAGTCTAAAGTGTATATATCTCTCTAATTCACCTTCCTCCATTTCACCAGAAAATCAACAAACACTTAGCTTCAAACAAACACTCTAAAAAAGCTAGCTAGCTAATCAGATGGCAAAACCAAGAATTCTTGCAATGACAATGTTGTTTCTTGTTATGGCAGCAACATTGATGAACGTAGCATCGCAAGCAAACGCTCTGATGTCGTACACACAATCACCTTTCTTTGACATGATGTTCCCAACGACGGAAGAGCCTTTCAGGGTTCTTGAACAAACCCCTTTAACAATCGCAAAAGGAGCTGATCATCATCAAACCCTAGCCCCGGCGAGAGCAGACTGGATGGAGACACCAATAGCCCACGTGATCACGCTCGACATTCCAGGGATGAAGAAAGATAATGTAAAGATTGAAGTTGAAGAGAACAGAGTACTGAGAGTGAGTGGGGAGAGGAAGAGTAATGATTATTATAAGGAGGGAGTTGAAGGAGAGAAATGGCACAGAGCTGAGAGGACATTTGGCAAGTTTTGGAGGCAGTTTAGGTTGCATATGAGTGCTGACTTGGATCATATTAAGGCTCACATGGAAAATGGGATTCTGAGAGTCACAGTGCCAAAGCTTGCTGAGGAGAAGAAGAGGCAGCCTAAGGTTATTAACATTGATGAAGAGTCTGATAATTCTTCCAATGAAGATATTAAGGCTACCAAGGCTCAAATGTAATTTGATTAAAGAGAGAAGTGATTGATTTGCTTGATGTGCTATTTGTTTATGATCTTTTCTTGGATTTGTTGTGAGATGTTTCTATTTGGATGCTCTATTTAATGTACTTTGATGGGTTTTTGAGGAAGGCTTGTGTGTATTGACAACAATAAAGTGCTTTTTATAAATCCTAGTCCTACAACACTAAAAGAAATTAATACGCTTGGTTTATAGTTAATAAAAATATTTTTTTTTTTAAAAAAAAGTCTTTTTCTTTGGCATATAGTATGCGTTTTGAGGGGAAAAATATTTATCCCACTCCTAATTCGTCCTCTTCTGTGATATTAATGTGTTAACACGAAGATTCATTGTAATTGCAACAATTTTGACGAATCCAAACGTTTAAGAACTGTTAAATTGTATTTATAAATGCTAATAGCAAAGGAATAGAAACGATTAATTCAAGAAGTTGCTTAAAGTGCATTAAATTAAGGAGTATAAATAATTGTGTGATACAGTCCAGCCTTCATCTGCTTATAATTAGCAACCAAAAACCACTTTGCAACACCATTAAAAAAACATTTTAACATTATTGCTGAGGGAAGAGGCAGCTTAAGCTTATTAACTCGTATTATTAATGCTGATGACGCAGCTGGTAATCCTTTTGGTGAATATATTAAGGCAGCTGAAGCTTAAAATTAATTAAGCCCACTAAAGCTTAAAACTAATTCTTCTAGTGACGATGCTTTGCTTAGTTCGATTTTCTGTTTTTGTTGTTATCGGATTTGATGATGGTTTATATGTACGAAGATTATGTAATAAAGTGCTATATATTATGTAATAAAGTGCTTTTGTAACTATATATATATATATAGATATTTCAACAGCTGAGAAAGAGATAGTCATTATACATTACACATTTGCACTCAATAAGAAATCAATTCATTAATATAGCCATTAATACGCCTGATTTATTGTTAATGAAAATTAAAAAAGAAAAAAAAATAGTCTTTTTCTTTGGCCTTTATTATGCATTTTAAGAGGAAAAAAATTTATCCCACTCCAATTCATGAAGATATTCTCATTTCTGTCATATTGATGTGTTAATATGAAGATCCATTGCAGTTGGTGAATTCAAATATTCAGTAACTGATGAAATTGTATTTATAAATTCATACTGAGCCCTCGTGTGTTTAATTAGCACTCAAAAACCACTTTACAATAGGCATTAAAAGAACATTAGAACGTCATTGCTGATGAGTTCTGGTGAAGATATTAAGTTGAGGCCACAAAAATCGAAATGTACGTAGCTTCGTTTGTTTTTTGTTTTTGATTTTTTTTTGGGGGCAAATGCTTGGCTTCGTTTGCTTTTTTGTTTTTGATATTTTATTGGCTTTATTGTGTGGCATGTTCTTGTTTTCTTTTGATTTTCTGTTTTTGTTTGTTATGGGATTTGATGACGATGTACATGTACGAAGATTATGTAATAAAATGCTTTTGAGTTTTATACAAACACAACAAAAGAAGAACACTAACGAACTAATTAATTACTAATAAGAACATTAACAATTTTTGCCGAAGTCTGATGAAGAGAAATATTACACATACGTAACGGTACCGCGGAAGGAAAAAATAAAAGAAACTAAAGTTTATTTCAACAGCTAAGAATGAAATAGGCATAAGAAATTCACCCATCAATTAATTAATTAATACAGTCCCCTGCTACTAAATAATGCGAGCCCCTTACTGTACTTAACATTTTTCTTTTTATTAATTTAAAACAGTTTTCAACTGAGATTTGAATTTTAAAACTACATACACAAACACACCTGATTTTAAAGAAAAAAAATTCTAATAATAAAATATTTTACATATGTAACCATACGGCGAAAAAACAAATATAAGAAACTGAAGTTTCAACAGCTGAGAATGAGATAGGCATAAGAAATTAATTCATTAATTAATTAATAGAGTCCTCCTTTGCTAGCTAAATAATGTGAGCCCATTGTTCTTTTTATTTCGAAAACCCATTAATCACCAACACATAATACACGCCCAATTTTTTTTTTTTAAAAAACCTAATAATAAAATATTTCAGTCGTCCTCTGTTGAGTCGTCCTCTGTTGAGTCGTCCTCTATTGAGTCGTCATAAAACACCCATTTACCAGCTATGACAGCAAGAGGTATATGGCTTAACAAGTCCCAATATTGTCCTCCATCCTTTCTGCACTTCTTTTCTATCAACGGACAATCCACGATTCTTAAATGCAAAAGTGAGGAAGGCAGGCCCTTCTCCGGAAAGTATTTGAGCTTGGGACAATGATAGAGACCCAAATCAGTGAGGTTTTGAAGATCAACAATTGAAGAAGATAGGCGTTCCAGATTTGGAAAATTGTAAATGTCCAGAGATGTTAGAGAGGCAGGAAGAGGAAGCGCGGTCCCTAATCTTACGTCCTCTAGTGGAAATGACACCATGTCGTCATCGCATCGGCCTATTAAAAGATATCGCAGAGAGGAGAATCTGTGAAATCCCCGGCCCCGCTCAATCATTGACTTCCAAATCTCCATATTACCCAAAATATAAACTGACTGAAGGTTGGTGGGAAGGCCATCTTCTTCAAGGCTTGGAAGCTCACCTCCTATTGTTAATTGTTGAAGAGAGGTCAGATTGTGCAATCCCTTGGGTAAGGCCTCTAGTCTCTTACAATCAAGTATCGTCAGCCTCGTGAGTTTCGCACAAGGCAATCCCCCTTGGGGAAAGGACACTAGATTTCCACAATACGCTATGCTAATCTCTTGAAGCTGGTGGAGATTATGTAAACCACTCGGTAAAATTTTCAGATTTCCACAATTAGAAATGTCGATTGTTTCAAGAGATGTGTTGTTGTCCAACCTTTCTGCTATTGACTCCAGCTTTGAACAACTCTCAACACGAAGGGACTTAAGAGACGGAGGTAGATTGCCAACTTCAAGGGACTCAAGCGTGGCAGGTAACTCATTTTTTGAAAATACACATGTCAGTGACGGACAGCTGTTAACACGCAACTGCTCAAGAAGAGATGAGGTGTACCTTCTATTGCTGCTGCTGCTGCTACTCTGGACGCCCTCTTCCACTGTCAAAGTCCTTATATTATCGCAATCGCTGATTCTCAGCTGCTTGAGGCTCGGTGGTAGCTGGACTCCAGCAATATATGTCAACGAATGGCAAACCCAAATCTCCAAGATCTCGAGAGATGAATTGGTGTCGCACATCCATGCCTCTGGTAATGATTTCAGTGCATCACATTCCCTAATCTCAATTGTCTTCAACTTGGAAGGCAGAGCAACCTCAGGAAAGGAAACAAGGGAACTGCACTTGTAGATTTCTATCTCTCTCAAGGAACTGAGACTGAGAGATGATTGTGGCAGCTTCACAAGGCCTTCGCAATATCTCAATCTTAGATATTCGAGTCTGCATGACAACTCGCAGAGCTGCTGTTGTTGGCCTTTCTCTTCCTCCGCCACCAAGGATTGAAGTTTGGGACACCGTCTAATCGTCAGTCTTCTGAGAGAGCAAATGTCTAGTAGTAATTCGTTATGACTCTTCCATATATATGTCTGCTCTTTCATTTCATTTATCTTCAATTCTTCCAATTTTGGTAGTCGCGGCTTTAATGGCCCTGCGAGAAACACTTGATTTGATCTATCTCTACAAACCACTGAATTCTGTGAGCCGAGATGATCAGTTGCACTTCTCCACACAACCTTTTTACATCCACCAATCTGTAATTTGCAAAGAGCTGGAAGACTCGAAACTGAAACTGACAATTCTTCACATCCTTTAATAACAAGCTTCTCCAATGCAGGAAGGCGTTCTGGAAATGTTCCTTGCAGCTTAGAACATCTTAAAATGTGAAGCTCTCTCAATTTAGGAAACCGTTCAACTCCCTGACTGGATCCATGAGGAATCCAGTCTTCCCATCCTTGCATGTCTTCAAAATGAAGAGTCTCCAAGCATGGAAAAGGAATTGGAGTATCATTCCCATAGAACTCTGAACCCAACCTCTTTACACTAGTCATTCCACATACTGCAAGATGCTTTAGAGAGGGTAGTTGCCCGACTGACGGCAGGGTAGGACACATGCCACAATATTCAAATTTTAAGGTCACCAACTTTGAGAATGAGGAATCTCCGAACCAAGTTGGAAATTTTGCACCTCTATAGCCGCTGATACAAAATTGTTCCAAATTTTTATTGGGTTCTAGCATGTCAAGCACGTCCTTTTCAATTTCCGCCTCCCTTGAAGACGAGCCATCGGTACTGAGTGTCCATCGAAGCAATAATTCTCTAAGATTCTTCTTTCCATCCAATTGAGCCTCCTTTGCATCACCAACGTCTTTTACATTCTCCAATTTTGAAATGTTAAGTGTCCCATGAAGGTGCGTCAACAACTTTAGCTCTCGTAAACCGGAACCACTGCCTTTTCCCACCACAAAATTACACAACGTCTGAAGACTAGTCAACCTACCAATTCCTACTGGCATTTCCTCCAACGACTTCGTATTTGAATTCTTAAGATGATGCAATTTGGCGAGGTTTCCCATGTCTGCACACAACTTCTTCAGCCGATCACAATCTTCCAACAAAAGACTATGCAAATTGTAAAGCTTGTTGACTGATTCAGGCAGAGTTCTAATCTCAGTTCTAGACAGGTTAAGGTACCTTAAATACCTCAAATCACCAATTGAATCCGGCAGCTCAGGGATGCGGTATCCACGCAAAGAGAAGACCCTCAAGCGTCGGAGTTTGAGCAACTTAGGAAGAATGCTAGGAGCCAAGTAGCCAGGCGAACTTTTTGTCAACATTACTGGTAAAAAAGTTCTCAAATGCTGGATATCATACAAGTCCCCAAACCTTTTACCGCCATCAAAATATTCAGGAATGTATGATAGATGACGAAGATTTTCGGAAAAACTTTGCTGCTTGTAAATTTCTGAGGTATACTCCATTGTGAAGTATATCTCCCCCGCAGCCCAACGGGCAAGGTCATTGATAAGATCGTGCATCACAAATCGTGATGTATTGTTGCTTAATTGCTGGAAAAAAGATCTTGAACGTAGCTCTTGAAAGAACTTTCGACCTAGAACTTCGTTAGGATTCCCACTCTCTTTATGAACCAAGAAACCCGAAGCACTCCATAATAAAATTATCTCCTCCTCTTCAAATTCATAATCCTTCGGAAACAACGAGCAGTATGCAAAGCATTGTTTCAAAATTGGAGGAAGATAATAATAGCTCACTGCAAGAGCTGGTATAATGGGACATCTATCTTCTGGTAATTCCCATATCTTGCTACTGAGCACATCTTCCCACACACCTCTGTCATGTTCTCCACATAAAAGTCCTCCCAGTGTTTTTGCTGCCAAGGGCAAGCCATTGCATTTGATCACTATCTTCTTCCCAATGTCCTCCAATGACTTGTGTGAACTGAAATCTCTTGTCCCCAAAGAGTGCTGAGCAAACACAGACAGACAATCCTCAGTTGACAAGTTTTTCAATTCATAAGCTTGATCCGGCCTCATGATTTTTGCAACCTGTTGATTGCGAGTAGTGACAACAATCTTACTTCCCTGTGCGCCAGCTTCAAACGGACGGCTCATGTCAACCCAGTCATTGTAATTCTCATTCCAAACGTCGTCTAAAACGAGCAAAAATTTCTTTTGAGATAACTTCTTCTTCAGCTCCTCTTGAAGCAAATTTAAATCACTGTCATCAATAGTCTGCTTGGTAATGGATCTTAGAATGGTTTTTGTTAGCCCCTTAACGTCGAAATCCTCAGAGACACAAGTCCATGCCTTGAGATCAAAATGATCCTGCACTCGCTTATCATTGTAGACAAGCTGAGCAAGAGTGGTTTTGCCCAGGCCGCCCATACCTATAATAGGAATAACAGAGAATCCACCATCGTTGCTTAAATCATCCCTCAACAGCAGTTCAACAACATCCTTCTTTTCTGTTTCCCTGCCATATACTTTGGCTTCAGTCACTAAAGAGGTTGTCTCTAGCCTTTGACTGGCTTTTTTGTACCCTCCGGCTGAACTTTCTTTCAAATCTAGCAAGTTTTTCTGTGTCACAATTTCTTGAAATCTGCTGTTGATCTCTTTGATTTTGGACATCAAGCCATAATCGAACTGAATCGATTGTGGAGTAAAAGTGGTGCAGCAAGCAGGAATGAGCTTCCGAAACTTACTTGTTCTGGCACGACTGCTACTGGGTTGATCATGAGCAGCAGCTGGTTCTCCATTTCCAAGCAGCAACATCCTCCGGAAAGCCTCAGTTTGAAACTCATCCAACAAGTCTTCAACATCATAAGCCAAGTTCTGAAGCTTGCCAAGCCACTTCTTCACAGACCGATTAGTTGTCTTCTTCTCCTCAGCATCATCAAGCACCGCCTTGATCATCTCCAACATATTCTCCCACTTCATTAGATAGTCTTGGATCTTCTCTTGGCGTGCAAAAAACAGAATCCCCTCTGAAGCTAACTTATTGACCAGCAAATCAACAGATGCCGTAAGGATTGCCTCTCCGATGATCGACATTTTTTTTCTTTTTTTTGGGCAAAGGAAGAAAGGAGCAGAATTACGGGTTATGGAAAGCAGAATGAGAATATTGAACGGGTGAGAAAATGGATAATTAAGCGGAATGAGTTTGTGATTGTGAAGGGTCTGGTACAGCAAGCTTAGTAGAAATCACGCGTTTGTACTTTATTGACCAATGACTAAATAATTTGGCAATGCACCCACCACCACCACTTGGTGAGCAAAATGAAAAAGTTTAATAAGTGGAGGGGTCCAGCAAAATACGACGTAAAATGTGGCAAGTCTCCCCACTTGTTGTTCCTTGCAGCCAAGAAAAGAAAAACCAGAGCCCACCACCCTTTAATAATTTAGCAATTCACCAATCACCACAAAATTCCATTAGATATTCGTCGATCAAGTAGTTAATCCAGTGTCTGCTACGTAGAGCCTTCACTTTACAAATCTTCAACTCATAAACCAAGTTAAATCAAGACGTTTCTCTCTCTGTATATATATTTTTTAACTCCTAAAACGTTTCTTTTTAGAAATATTTTACTTTATTCATCTAATATGTTATCTAACAAATAGACACAGATGAAATCACTCTAAAGTGAAGATGAAAGGGGAAAAAAAAACATTCCAACCACCAATAATTTAGCAAGCGTCACTTTTATTCCACCAAAGTGTAAATAAAGCCAGCCCCCACCACCATCAATAATTTAGCAAGCTTCACACGCTTGTTGTCTTCTCCTTGACGAACTGGACGGGGTGGACCAAGAATCAATGAAAGAATTTTAAAAATAATAATAATGCTAAAATTTTAAAAACATAAACATTTTGGACTCAGAGTAGAACCGTAATTAATGCTAAAATTTACTCCGCTAACGTTTTCAAAATATTGTTCTTTATAATTGTCCAGCAAATAAGACTAAGTTTTGGACATTTTCATTCTTCACTTACTTTCAAAAGCAATATTTCGAAACATTTTACAGAATCAAGTAACAGTTATATAACGAGAAAAGTGCAAAGTTGTGTAATTCTAATGTTTTTTTTATCAGACACTCAGATCATTTTTTATTTGGGTCGCCAACTCGCCAATGAACCCATGATTGAATGAGTGTTTAGAAAGAAAATCAATAAAAAACAGTTTATTTTTGGCCGTCGAAATATAGTAAGTGAGAAAGATTATTCTTTTTTTTTGTGAATCAGGTAAGTTTAAGATTGTCGTTTGCTATTAATTTCATTGACAAGAGAGCACTTGAATTTATTAAAAGGAGAAGGCTATAAAGGTTTTCCTTTATGAGAAATGTATCCGATCATTCCTTTTTACTTGAAAATTTCATATATAAAAACTTATTAATAAATGAAAGAATATGCATAAACATTCATTTTATAGTTGATTATCGAATGACATGTGACCCATGGGAGCATGGAGTCTATAAAATAATTCTTTTTTTTTTTTAAACAAAAAATCGGTGATGTTGAAAAGCAATATTATTATTACTCTAATTGGGGTGAACATTCATAAAAAGAATGCCGTGTGAAACTAAATTATTAATTCGTTTGATAGTTGGTTATTGAAAGAGCAAGCAGTCACTTCAAAACCAAATTATTACACGTGCACATGCAGCACATCTATCTAAAATTTAAAAAACGGGATTAGAAATACAGGATTTATGGTAGAAATACAACAGGAATAAGAGTGAAATTCCAATTTTAAAATTTGGGAGAAATGAAATGCGATATTTTTTTATGAATAAAACAATTTAATTTTTTTAATTCTACCAGCAAAAACCATTAACTTGTCAAGTTATTGGTTTCATTTACAGCTGACAGTGATAGGTCCCAGTCAGAATTAGCGGAAACAACAAGCAAATAATTTGTTCTTCTTAGGGCGAGAACTACCGCAATTGTTAATTGAATTAGATAAAAGTCTGATACCTTTTTATTGAAATATTCGAGTCTATTTATAGAACAAAATTAATGAAATAAAGTAGTTAAAATCAATTAAACCACTTAGCTATAATTTCGAAGTAAATAATAATCTTAAAGGAAACATGATTAAATTTGAATTCTTTATCAATACGGCTTGACTAGTAAGCTTTCCGTTGATTTTTTGAAGAGTCCTTGAAGGAACGTGATGCCCACCTCATGCATGGCTTGCATGGTTACTTGCATGTGCTCATGCATTTTCGTTATTGGCTTGCATGGTTGCTTGCATGTGCCCACGCATATTCGCCATATTTGCTGTTGGGTTTTGCTTCTCATTCGGACTTGCGTATGCTCTTATCAGACAGTCGGTTTCTTAGTTTCATTCCTTAATTCTACAAGAAAAAAACAGAATACTTGACATTTTTTATTTGACAATTTTTAAGAAATGTCAAACATATATGACATTTTGTGAAAAACTGAGTAATTGTGAAATATAAATGATAATTTATTTAAACGTCAAATAATTGTGACGTTTTATCAAATAAATGATAAATATATTACATATTTATTGAATAATTATTATTTACCTTTTCCTTTTATTGACTTGAGAAAAAAAAAACTGACTATACTGCTTTTGTTTTTGTTCTTAGAACAGATTTTAGTTTCTTTTGAGAAAATTCAAACTCATTCCCATTACTTTCTTTTCAATAATCACCTCTCAGTTTTTCATCAGTCACTCAATTCCGAATTCCATCTCCATTCTCTTTCGAAGAAGAACGCACGAAGAATTTTAGCTTGCTTTCCCTGCTTCTCGAATTTCAGGTATTGTTTACTTTAATTTTGATAATATTTTTTTTTACCTCTCTCTTTCTAGTTTGATAATTTAGGGTTATACTTGAATTAATTGTATTTTTAATCAACCTAGGTTGATTTAATTTATTCCAAGTCTCAATTTCCTGTTCAACAAACAAGGAACGCACAAATAATTTTCATTTTCATACTCAATTTTGAAAGAATCAATTTATTTTATCTTTGGTTAGTACACTTCTGTTCAATTTTTGTTTATTTAACTTAAGATATCTTTTTCTTTCTTTTCTTCAAGCAGATTATAGATTATATTGAGAACAGAGCTTTCTCCTTAATTCCGCCAAGAGCAACGTTGATTTCAGGTGATAATTGAATGTGTAATATTTTCAATTGAAATTAATTGAGTCTCGTAATAATAATAGGGATTTGAGATTTACATCCTGTTGAAATGATTTTAGAGTGTTCTGCTATTTGAATGCGCATTAATTCTTTCATTAAATGTCTCTTTAAAAGATTATTTTTGTTTTTAGCAAACATGTTAATGCACTTTGCAAATTGAATCCAACAAGGGAAAATTATAGAATTGCAGCTGTTTTCAAATTGATTGCACATTAGAAGTAAGGTTAATTTATGCTGCAACAGTTCAAAGGGCTGGGCACAAGTTTAGGACTTTAGTTGCTCAATTAATGAATCCACCACTCATCACACTTGGAACTTATATCTATTGAATCAATAAAAATAGTTGATGGAATCAATACCGAAAGCTTCATTTGATATTTATTTATAACATCTGTTAGATTCTGGACAATCACAAAGATATAGTAGCAGAAACTATGTTAGAGACACTGTAGTTGCTTAATTAGTGAAATTGTGCTCTCATTGCCCCCTTTTTTTGGTTGATTCTATAATTTTATTAGTTGTTCTTGTGGTTGTAAGCAGTATCAATTTCTAATATTAATAAAACTGAATGAATAAAATGCGATGCATTTGCAGGAAAGTTAATAGTTTAAATATGGAAAAATCTTGGATGTTGGTGGATAGAAGGTCTGTAGAATATGAGAACACGGTAAATGAGTTTCTCAAGTTTGCAGTACTTCATGCTAGTCATCCTGAGATTTTGAGATGTCAATGCCAAGCATGTCTTAGTTTATAGGCTCAAACAATTAAGAGTATGGAAATTGCATGATAGAACACACAACTCATATTTTAGCAACAATCCTCAGCTCATTGGCCCTTAGTTCAGAATGACAATTCTTATTAGCCAAAGATTCAAAATGATTTTTAGTTTTTTATAAGTAGGACACTAGATCAACAAATAATTGAAGACCTGCAGCTTGGCTATTGAACCATACGATGATGCCAATTCGAAGACTACAACTTGGCTCTGCCATTCGAAGTAAGCAACGCAGCTGCCCAAACTCTGCCAAGCCATCAAGACTCCAAGTATACGTCAAAGCTACATCAAGACAATACTAAGATACAACATCAATAATAATAACATCAAGAAATGCATGGAGGCCATTACATGTTACACCCACCCCAATAAGAAAAATACAGTCCTAGAAATTTACAAACCCGTGCAGTCGGAATAACTAATTAATTTATACAGTTCAATACTCGTTCCTCTGTTTCAAATCCAAATCCACTGGTCGATATTGTCTTCCATCCTTTTTGTACCTTTCAATTTAGTGAGGTTTAGACAGGGGTTCCAGATTTGGTAAATCAACAATCACCAGATATGTAGAGCGGCCAGAAGAGGAAGCATGGTTCCTAATCCTAATCTTGATTTAGAGCAGATTAGGTAACATGTGGCATTCTACATTCTTGCAGCCATTTCTTGTTATGGCAGCGGCATTCTTGGTCATGGCATCACAAGCAAATGCTTTGATTTGAAGACTTGCTTGGCTAATGAAAAATAAGGAGAGCAAAGGTAATTAATCTTGGTGTGATCAACATTTTTATGGGGGTACTAAGAAAAATAAAGATAATATAAGGAATGTTGTTGAGGAGTATTTTGATATTTACAAAAGGGTTCAAAGTAAAAATTGATTTCTTAAAACCCATTAGCTAGCGCACATAATAATGGGGAGAAAATTTTAGACTAAGAATAATCCCACCCATTTAATAATATTCTTCAATCAATTATGTTTACTTCAAAAAAAACAAACCCATCTCTTTATTACTTTCTAACTATTCATATTAATGTGTTAATAATTATGAAGAACCGGTGTAATTTATATGATGTAGGAAGCACTTTAGGCAAAATCATCTGAATCTCAAAATTTCGTGATATTGTGCCAAATGGGAAGTCAAACCAATTCGAGGAACTCTCCTGTTTTTGACTGAACATACATAATCCGAACAATTTGCAATTAAATAAATCGTTCAAAATCTCCTTTAGTCGAACCCCCATTTCCATGGTTTAATAGAATATCATAAAGGTGCCCAATACAGTGAAATTAACGTTCAGCTCATGAAGTTGCCGTTATAAAAAGAAATTAGTAAAAGAAACTGAAAACCAATTGACACTGGATCACGTAAGATTGTTTGTTATTAACTATGATGGGAATATATACTTGGTCTATTAATTATCATCTAGCTAATGCATGTGCACTTTCGTTTGTGTCTATCACTGAAGAGTAGAGTTATTTGATTGAATAGTATCATATCACATAAACTCAAAACTTAATTTCATTGCACGAGCATACCAGGCCATATGTAGTTCAAAAGTGCAATAACATTGAACATTCAGCTAGCTAGCTTATACTAATTAATTAATACGACTACTAGTTCTTTATGATTAATTAAAAGATAAAATATTTGACAATCACGAAACATTATACCATCACTGAAGAGTAGAGCTTCCTACATTGTTACCCAAGCTCTTTTATATCTCCCAAACATTATTAGAGTCCCACATTTGTGGCACATCATTAAGTAAAATGTGCCAATTAGGAAGAGCTGGCTTCTTTGTTTTGTTTTCTTGGATGTGTTGCAATTTTCAAGTATCATTCAAAATTTTACACCATCAACACAGGAAAATTATATATATTCTGTCAGCACTTGCGTATGTTGCAAGTGCTGACAGAACTTTTCATTTGATTTGATAATTGGCTAAGGGTGATTTCGATAACGTTTCCAAAGAAGATATAGAACAAAGATCAAAAAGAAAAATAAGTAATTTGATCAGTCGATGCAAAAAATGAGCGAGCTTCGTAGTCTGACTAACAGGACATGGCTTGGAGCAAGGATCAATGGACAAGTTTGAGGTTTATGAATAAACAGAACAGAGGAAATAAGTGATCAATTTATTACTTCGTGCAATGGCCACAGCAACAGCGAAAATATGTCTACATGACTACATTATCCGACTGGCATGGTACTATAACCGTGCAGCATTACACTAACATTTCCTTATCAATCAATTTTGATGGTATGATATTAAAAACATCGATTTCATAATTTTATGTAATTCAAAGAAAAGATATAATTGATTTGTGTTAGTTTAACATATAAGGAAAGAGTAATCGGGAATGATGTCGATGTGGCATGTGATGAGTAAAGATAGACAACAAATATTGATCATGTAATAATGAAATATGTATTTATTGAAAACAAATTGACAGTTAAAATTAATAGATATATATCCAATGCACCGAGTTTATTTTATCACTTCGTTAACCATTTTGTAACTACATGTTAATTAGAAGTTCAATTAATTTTGACCAAAGACGCTAGAGAATGCCGAAAAGAGATTTGATTTTTGTCTTAAAAAAATTAAAAATGAAATAAGTCAAAATCAATCACAAGAACAACAATAAGAGCATATTTTTATAAAACCACAAATCCATAATATAAATTTAGTTTCGAATTAGATAATTATTAATTTGTATAGTAAGAGAGTCTTATAGAAAAATAGGAATTTTTTAAAAGGAGATTTGCTTAAGGAACAACATTAGTTTGGTTTAATTTGTGAAGGCTCGAGTAATTGAAAGCAACGCAATTGAAGGAAATACAAGCATTTGATTTTGATAAAGTAATCACTAAAATATTTGACAAGTTTGAGATGTTAAAAAAACTGGAAAAATAGACAAATAATGAAGACCCGACAAGTTGGCAGAGCAAATAAACAGAGGAAAACAGAGCAAATATTTACCGTTATGCATATATTTTTTTTATTTTTTCCGAAAAAGAATGTTGCGATATTTTTTCCCAAAAAGAAGCACAGTTTGATATTACTACCATAGAACTTTAGCTACCATATATAAGCACGTGTCTAATTACCAAATGAATTCCGCTATAACAAACAATAAAAGCTAATTTCATTGATGGCATATGTTGTGCTTTCTTTTCTTTTCTTTTCTTTTATTTTATTGAAGTTACTTTGTAAACTGCTCCAAGCTAAATAAAAAATTTACTCTTACACTAGGATCTTTGCAATGGTCCAGCAATTTGTATTTCCTTTCGGTGAGGTTGGTTTTTTTCTTTAAATAAAATTTCAGGGATGAGAAATCTTATCCATTGAACATCGACTTTGAATTTTCTTAATATTCAAACTTAGAAAGTACTGCAGGAACAAAGTGCATTCATAGCCGGTTAAACTATGTCTAGCTACAATGCAAGTTTCACTTTTACTTAATTAAATATACAAAATTAAATCACATGAGCCTCTCGTTTCATTATACTTCAACTCAAAATTAAAACAAGAATTGACGGTATTGGAGTTTCATATTTAATTTTGCTGTAGTCATGAGGAATCAGATGGCCATCCATTTTTACGTCTATTTTTTGTGTGAGCGTGTGTGTATGTGTGTATTGGGATGTCACAGGCCCTAAAAGATAAAGCTGAACATCAATCCCAAATCTAAAGTGAAAAACAGTAGCTAGAACAGAATCTTTGTTTTGATGTCTTAGTTTGTAAGCTCAAACAATTGATAGTATAGAAAATGCATGATAGAATAGAGAACTCATATTTTAGCAATAATCCTAAGTTCACTGGCCCTTAGTTCAGAGTGGCAGTTCTTATTAGTCAAAGAATCAAATTGACTTTTAGTTGTATCTAAGTAGAGCACTAGATCAACAAATAATTGAAGACTTGCTTGGCTTTTGAACCATACGAAGGCAATTCGTGAACAGCCTTGATATTTCATTTGGTTTTATATAATTCTCTGTAAAGTTGTATTGTGTGTAAAATTTTTGTTACCTGAAATCGGTCGGTGAAGAGAATTTTTAAAAGCAAACATCAAAATCACGATAAAAGGGACGAAATCGGTATAAATATTGATTGTCTCAAGTTAGATTATACAAAGATGAAATAATGCTAATCTAGAAAATTCGATCATTATAATTTGATTTCCATTATAATAATTATGTTCAATCTTGCTATTTTAATGAAGAAAACTCGAGGATTTATATACACTCAGCTTATGAAATTAATTACAAAACGATCTTTGACCAAGTATGATGAAAATATCATATTATAAGTGCAAAGTTAGACTTCCCGATCATGCAACTATCCATCGAATTGTATATTGTGTTATCGTTGAGCTCTTAAGAAGATTCAGCTGCTGAGGAGAAGATATAATCTGTTTTTATGTGACAAGCTATGTACTCTGCTTTTATGGTGTTTCTCTTGGTAGTTGCTGGACAAACTGTAATATGAATTTCTATCTAATGGGTGTCCTAATCCCTGTAGTTAGTTTGGAATTGCTGATTTATATATGATGTTTGATATCTAAAAGTCGGATGATGATAATCTTGGCGGTACTTTTGTCAAATTTTCTTTTATGTTGCTGTTATTTTAATTAAATATCATAAAGGTGCAAAATTCAGTAAATTTAACATTGAGCTCATGAGATTGCCATTAGATATATTGAAAAAGAAATTGATACAAGAAACTGAAAATTAGTTATTAATTATGATGGGAATATAATCTTTGAATTATAATTATATCAATCTAACGCATGTGCACTAATCTCATTTATCTCTATCACTGAAAAAGCAGAGTGGCCGGATTGAATAGTATCATATTATGTCACAGCAATCACAAAAACTCACTCAACATTCTGCTAATTTATGCTAATTAATTAATACGACTAACAAGAGAAGTTGGATCTAGTCTTTTCTTGGATATGCCCGGTGACTTTCAGCTCTCCAGCCTCCCAGGTTCCACATGGGGTCCTAAAATATCTCGCCGGAAATGTTCTTCCTTCACATTCGGCGGTTATTTGTGGCCTTGCTAAAAATCAGGTGATTGTTTTTCATTATTGCGGCTACTTGACTCAATTATGCTATTGCAAGAGGAGATTTCTATTTTGTCTGGTTTTAGCCATAAGATGGGTTTCAAGATTCATTCTGATTGGTTATCTGTTAGCTTTTTGTTTTAAGAACTTATTTATGAAAGCCAAATTCTTCTTTCTAGGTTTATTCATATTCAGAAGTTGCTTTTGTCATATCAGAAGAAGAGGCTAAGACTGTTGAAGTACCAGAAGGGATTACTGCGCTGATTGGTCGAAACTACTATGGTTGTATTTTTCATGATCTTTTAATATCCAATGTTGATTAACTCTTCCATTTGAACATGAGAGTAATCAGATAGTTGATATTTATGTTACAAAAGTTGGAAGCAACATAAGCAATTCAGTATCATGCGAGGACTTTAATAATAACCCTCATTCCTTTGCTTCTTGGACTTTTTTGTTAATTCACTGGCTGTATGCTTACCCGACCTCTGATTTTTCTTAATATTTCTCTGTAGTTCACTTCACAGCACCTTAGCCGCTACATTGGCATTTACATGCTATTTGTTATTGTTCATTGAAGCAAGTTAACTTATGGAATTGCTTTTTGATAAATGTTCTTGACAGGACTGTGAAAGGCCAAATCAACTGAGATGACCGGGTTTTCTAGATCAGCCATCTCTGTCCTCAACAGTACTGAACTGTCAATTACTAAGACACCAAACTCTAACCTGATTCATATGGATGTAGACTAAAGCTTCTTGCCGAAACCATCCCCAATCAAAGCTGCTATCTTTCAAAGTTCTGCAAATGCAGATTGCTCTCAATCGATACAAATGCAGAATTCATATATGCAGATTGCTCTGAATCTCCGTTTGATAAGCTAGTCCTCTGCTGTATCTTAGAAGGTGAAACAATACATTATGCTTCCCAGCAGGCTCCAATGGGAACTATGTTTCTGCTGCCAAATTCTTGAAAGCGATCATCGTGAATATCCCTACCCAGTTTGGAGTGGGCTTTGATACTTGTGAGTGTAAATAAGTCGTGGGTGTACATCTCTGGTCCAACAATCAATCTAATTGGCTTACTTCACAGCAACAAAGAGATAGAGGATATATTAACTGTTTGTGCAAAATATGGGGCAAGAGCTTATTTAGTGTCGTGTCAAAATAAATATAACAAAGTTTTAGCTGAATATAAATTCGACTTAGTTGTTAAATATATATATATATTTAATAAAATAATAACATGATTAATATGTTACCAAACAAATAAACACAATTGAAATAACCGTAACATTAAAACAAAACAACTCAATTGTTTTTGTGTTTTTTGTAAATTCTTGTCATTTAGAGTCTTTTGGGCTTTACTGCATCAATTATTTGGTGTTTATCTTGTTTTATTATTTTACGATGCAAGATTCTTGGTAGTGATACATCTGGAATAAGAGTGAAATCGCGATCTTACAATTTCGAGCAATGAAATGCGATATGATATTTCATGAAAAAAAGGATTTAATTTATTATTTCTACTAGCAAAAACTATTAATTCATCAACCCATCAAGATTTTGGCTAAGGGTGATTTCGACAATGTTTTCACTTATCAAAGATGAAATAGAACAAAGATAAAAAATAAAAATAAGTAATTTCAGTCGATGCCAAAAATGAGCAAGCTTCGCGCATGCATGCGTGTGTCTGACTGGCAGAACATGGCTTGGATCAAGGGTCAATGGAGGAAACATAAACTCATAAGTTTTTATAATGTAAGCATCAAAATTATTCGACAAGTTTGAGGTTCATGAAGTATTGGGAAAAAATACAAATAAACAGAACAGAGGAAATAACTGATCAATTTAATTCTTTGTGCAATGGCCACAACAACAGAGAAAATATGCCTACATGACTTCATTAATCCTACAGGCGTGGTATTATCACCATGCAACATTACATTAACATTTCATCATCAATCAGTTTTGATGGTATGATATTAAAAACATCGATTGCATAATTTTATGTAATTTCACATAAAAGATATGATTGATTTGAGTTAGTTTAACGTATAAAGAAAGAGAAATGGGGAATCATATCACTGTGGCGTGTGATGAGTAATGATAGACAACAAATATGGATCATGTAATAATGAAATATGTATTTAGTAAAAAATATTTGGCAATAAAATGATGCTTTAAAAATTTAATATTATTTGCAAAACAATAATTTGACAGTTAAAATTAAAAGATATATATGCAATGCTTTGAGCTTATTTTATCACTTCACTACGTATTTTGTAACTACATATTAAATAGAAGTTCAATTAATTCTGACCAAAGACTCTAGAGAATGTCGAAAAGAGATTTAATTTTTGTATACCAAAAAATTAGAGATGAGATAATCTGAAATCAATTACAAGAACAACAATAAGAATATATTTTGTAAAAGCCACAAATACATATAATATAAATTTAGTTTCAAATAACGTAATTATTAATTTATATTGTAAGGGACTGTTATAGGAAAGTAGTAAGTTTTTAAAAGGATTTGCTTAAGGAACAACTTTAGTTTGGTTTAATTTGGGAAGGCTCAAGTAATTGAAAGAAATGCAATTGAAGGAAATTCAAACTTCGGATTTTGACAGAGCAATTGCTAAAATATTTGTCAAGTTTGAGATTTTAAAAAGGTTGGGAAAATAGACGAATAATAAAGACCCTGCAAGTTGGCAGAGCAAATAAACAGAGGAAAACAATTGAAATTAAAACGCAAAAAATTGATGGTATTGGAGTTCCTTATTTAGTTTTGCTGTAGGTCATGGGAATTAGATGGCCATCCACCAAGTGGCTTGGTCATATATAAATATACATACATACATACATATATATATATATATATATATATATATATATATATATATAGACACAAACACAGCTAGAACAGAATCTTTGTTTTGATGTCTTTGTTTAAAAGCTCAAACAATTAATAGTATACAAAATGCATGATAGAACGTAGAACTCATATTTTAGCCATAATCCTCAGCTCATGGCCGTTAGTTCAGAATGACAATTCTTATTAGTCAAAGAATCAACGGATAATTGAAGACTTGCTGGGCTATTGAACCATGCGATGGCAATTCGAAGACAACAGCAAGATACAGCCATTCGAAGTACAAAGACTGCAGTAGGAGTAATTAATTAATACAAAGATACAACATCAAGACAATACCAAAGATTGCCAAGCCATCAAGACAATACCAAGAGTTGAAAACAGAGTTCGTGTGTTTGGATACAAAGAAAATGAATGAACCAGAGAGAAAATATTGAGAGAATTTAAAGAGTAAAATGAGAAAATGAATTGCAATCTTATTGATCTCGTTAATAACAGTTGTATATATACATAATCTGGAATGATGTACACGCGTTGTATATGTGAAAACAAATTCAAAGCTCAGTCACAAAACCGTTATTAACAACTTCAACTAACCAGCTAACTCAGCAAGTTACACATCAGCAATATTAACAAACAAAACTAATCAGCTCGTTAATTCCATAATTCCATAATATGTTCTATCTTAACAACCCCCTTCAAGCTCAAGGTCTGGGAAGAACATTGAGCTTGGCTCTAAGATAGTTAAATTGATCAATAGCTAATGGTTTGGTGAGTATATCAGCAACTTGTTCACAGCTAGGAACATGATTAATTTCAACTTCCTTTCTAGCAACATGTTCTCTGATGAAGTGCAAATCAAGTTCAATGTGTTTTGTTTTTGAATGGTACTTTGGATTGCTGGCTAATGCTTCAGCACTTTTGTTATCACAATTGAGTACTGGAGTCTGTAGCAGCTGCACTTGTAACTCTTTGAATAAGTAAGTTATCCAAAGTACCTCTGAAGCAGTCAAAGTCAATGCCCTATATTCAAATTTTGCTGTACTCCTGGAGACTATTTGCTACTTCTTGGAAGACCAGGAAATGAGATTATTGCATAAGTAAACACAATAGCCTCCAATTGATTTTCTATCATCCAAATTTGATCCCCAGTCAGCATCTGAAAAAGCTGTCAATGTGAGATTTCCAGTGTGATAGAACTGCAAACCATAATTTTCTGTCAACTGAAGGTATCTTAATACATGTTTGCATGCTTGCCAATGGAACACAAAAGGAGTTGTGAGAAATTGGCTAAGTTTGTTAACAGAAAAAGCTATTTCAAGCCTTGTCAAAATAACATACTGTAAAGATCCCACTATACTCCTATACAGAGAGGGATTTTCAAAGGTTGTCCTCTTGTCTTTAGTTAGCTTCTCAGTTGAGCTCATAGGAGTTTGACATCCCTTGCTATCCAGCATCTGTGCCTTCTTAAGCAAATCACCAATGCATTTGGTCTGAGAAAGATAAAGTCCTTCATGTGATGGTGTGACTTCTAGACCAGGAAAATAATTAAATTCTCCAAGGTCTTTTAGAGCATATTCTGTTCCCAACTGATGAACAAATTTTTCAACAAATCTGGCGTGTGATCCAGTGACTAATATATCATCAACATAGATAAGAACTACAACTAATTCTCCTTCTGTATGTTGAATGAATAAGGAAGTGTCTGACCTGGAAGTATGAAAACCCCACTGCAACATTGAGCTCTTCAACTTGTCATACCAAGCTCTTGGAGCTTGTTTGAACCCATAAAGAGCCTTTTTCAGTTTACACACATGAGTAGGAAACTGAGGATGAAGAAATCCCTCTGGTTGTGACATAAACACCTCTTCACTGAGAATGCCATTTAGAAATGCATTATTCACATCAAGTTGTCTTATAGGCCAGTGATGCATAACAACAAGGCTCAAAATGATTCTGATTGTGCATGGCTTAACAACTGGACTATATATTTCAAAGAAGTCCACACGTGGAGTTTGATGAAACCCCTTTGCAACAAGCCTAGCTTTATGCTTAGATATACTGCCATTGGGGTTGTACTTGCAAAGCATCAAATTCTGCCTGTGTAGCTTGCTTCCACTTTGGATCACTCAAAGCTACTTAGACTGAGGTTGGTTCAAGCTCTTGTGAAACTGCTAAGTAGGATTTAGGTTTGAATATGCCAGCTTTGGATCTTGTGACCATGGAATGAGTATTATGAGCAGGAGGAAAGATTTTTGTTTGAGTGGAGGTAGAAGGATGATGTGTTGAACAAAGTCCACTGTTTGTTGGTGGAAGATTGGATGATATACTATGTGTGGAGATATGAGGTGATGAGTTTAGGGCAGTAGAATCAGAACCTGCATCTGAAACAGGAATACTTGCAGATGGATATATAGAGCTGCTGTCTTGAGAGATAGACTAATAATTCAGAACTGTAAAGGGATTATCAAACTGGTGAAATTTAGATGATGAGTTTACAGTTTTATGGAAGGAAAATAGCTCAGTGTATGGAAACTCAAACTCATTAAATTGAACAGGCCTTGCAACATAGACTTTTCCAGTAGGATCTAGGCATTTATAACCCTTGTGAATAGGACTATAACCTATCATAAGACACTTTTGGGTATGAAAACTAATTTTATGTCTGTTGTAAGACTTGAGTAGAGGGAAGCAAGAACAACCAAAGGTCTTAAGAAATTGATAATCTAGTTTTTTGTTATGAAGTTTTTCAAATGGAGAGATGTTGTTCAAGACAGGTGTTGGTAATCTATTGATAAGAAAGGATGATGTGTGAAAGGATTCCCACAAAAAAGAAAGAGGCATTTGAGCTTGAGCAAGTAATGTTAGCCCTGTTTCAACAATGTGCATGTGTTTTCTTTCTACCACTCCATTTTGGTGATGTGTATGAGGGCAACTATGTCTGAAACTTCTCCCTTCTTGTTGAAGAAAGGTTACAAAGCTTCTAAATTCTCCCCCCAGTCTGACTGTACTGATTTAATGGAAAGGTTAAGTTGTTTTTCAACCAAAGTTTTGAAGTTTTGAAAGGTTTCTAAGGCTTCTGATTTGAGGGTTAAAGGAAAAATCCAGCAGTATCTAGTGTAATCATCTACAAAGCTGATGTAGTATCTATAACCATGTAAAAAAGAGGGCATGGGAAATGGTCCCCAAAGATCAGTATGTATAAGCTCTAGGGGTACTGAGGTTTTAATTCTAGTTGAATAAAATGATAATTGATGAAGTTTTCCATACTGACATGCATCATAGAAATCAGGTAAAGCTATAGAAGATTTAAGAGACAAATGAGGTATAATACTTTTCAAGGCATGTTTATTTGGATGACCAAGTCGTTAATGCAGTAAGTTTCCACAAACAATAGATTTGGTAATGTTTACATGACTCTTAGAATCTACTGATTCAGTACAAGTTTTATTTTCAGCTTTATTTGACAGAACAGAAGCTGAATTGCTAATAACAGAAAGCATTGACCTAGGTACGTAGGCTAGAGAATAGGATTTAGAAAGAAAGGTATCATTTGACAGCAGATGATACAATCCTTCTTTAGCAATCCCTTGAGCCAGATGCACAATCTTCTTCTTGTCCTTAATGAAATAGAGATTGGCAACAAACTCAATGGTTATGTCATTATCTTTCAAAAGTTTTGAAATACTAATAAGGTTTTTGGTTATAGCAGGTACATATAAAATGTCATTTAGGTGTAAGAATGAATCACATGATGTATGAAAGCAAGCATATCCAATATGTGATATATTTAAACCTTCACCATTACCAACATGTAAAAGCTGATTACCTGAATACTCCATTCCCATATTCAGGTTCTGCAGCTAAGCCACCCTCTGAAGTTGCAAGAAATGCAGCTTTTGTGTTTGACTAATAAGTGTTGAAGTTTGAAGGTGGATATGCAGGAGTGAAATCTTTGTTAAACTTGTTCCTACACTCAGCTGCAGTATGCTTTGGCTTGAAACAAATTTGACAAATGATAACAGGAGAATTCTGAACACCTTTGTTACCATTAAAGGCACCATTCTGACCAAATACACCATTGCCAATGTCATTCCAATCACCTCTTCCTTATCCAGAGTAATTCCTATTGAAATTGCCATTATTCCAGTGATTTCCATCAGACCAGTTACCCCTTCCTTGGCCTGTAACACCTCTGCCAAAACCACCTTTTCCTCCATTATTATTATTATATCCTCCTTTGCCACCATTGTTTCCATTCCAGTTGACATTTTGATTCCAATTGCCAAAACCTCCTCCATTGACATTTTGATTCCAATTACCACAACCTCCTCCATTGTTATTATTGTAGCCTCCTCTGCCACCATTATTTCCATTCCAACTGGCATTTTGGTTCCAATTACCATAACCACCTCCATTATTGCCACTAGATTTCTTATTAGGTCCAGTCTAAGCTCTATTGGCAGTATAGTTCAACTTAGCTTCTTTGTTGGCATTTTGTTGATTACTCTCAATTCTAGCTTCATGAGTTAAAAGCATAGAATATGCTTCATTTACTGACATTTTCAACATATTAGCTTCTATATATACAACCACAGGATAATATGGCTGTCTTAATCCAGATATCAGATGAGTTATAAAATCTAGATTGGTTACAGGACTTCCAGCCAAAGCAAGTTCATCACTCACAGCTTCTGATCCAAATTGTTCTTCAATATTAGTCCAGAGTTCATTAGATGAGTTAGAATTTACCACTAAATTGAGAATTTCAACACTGATCGATGACATCAACCAGCTCAGCAGCAATTGATCCTACCTTTTCTAGTTATTGAACTCAGGATTTTCTTGTGGCTCAGTTGCGGTTACTTGATCTGAACTTAAGCTTGCTGTTTCTTGATTGAGAAACTCATTTGGACACTTTCTAGTTCCATCAAGAAGAGACTCAAGTCCATTGGCTCGAATTGTAGAAAGGATATGAGATTTCCATATTGTGTAGTTTGATCTGTCTAATTTGATTGGATTTGTGAAGGTGAAAGAGGAAACAGTCTGATTAACGTTTGGATTTGAGCTTGAAGAAGCCATGGCAGCTTGGATCATAGCTCTGATACCAAGTTGAAAACAGAGTTCGTGTGTTTAGATACAAAGAAAATGAATGAACCAGAGAGAAAATATTGAGAGAATTTAAAGAGTAAAATGAGAAAATGAATTGCAATCTTATTGATCTCGTTAATAACAGTTGTATATATACATAATCTGGAATGATGTACACGCGTTGTGTATGTGAAAACAAATTCAAAGCTCAGTCACAAAACCGTTATTAACAACTTCAACTAACCAACTGACTCAGCAAGTTACACATCAGCAATATTAACAAACAAAACTAATCAGCTCGTTAATTCCATAATTCCATAATATGTTCTATCTTAACACCAAGATACAACATCGAGAATTACATGCAGGCCCTAACGTATTTTATCTCTTCTCTGTTTTAAAAGAGATTTACAAACCCATGCAGTAGGAGTAATTAACTAATTTATGCAGTTCAGTGCTCATTCCTCCTCTATTTCAAATCCAAATCCACTGCTCTACCATTTATTATAACGCAAGGTATATGGGTTAGCAAGTGCCGTCATTGTCCTCGATCCTTTGAGTACGTTTCTTCCATCAAGGGACAACCCAAGATCTCTAATCACAAGTTGAGCCAATTCAAGGAAATCCCCTGTTTTTGACTGAAACATACATAATCCGAACAATTTATAATTAAATAAATCGTTCAAAATCTCCTTTAGTCGAACTCCCATTTCCATGGTTTAATAAAATATCACAAAGTTGCCTAATACAATAAATTAGCAAATTCAGCTCATGAGATTGCCATTATGTATAGTGAAAAAGAAATTAATACAATAAACTGAAAATTATGAGAATATAATATTGGTCTTTTAAGTATCATCCAGCTAATGCATGTGCACTTTCATTTGTGTCCATTACTGAAGAGTAAAGTGGCTTGATTGAACAGTATCATATGACAGAAACTCAAAACTCTATTTCATTGCCCGAGCATACCATGCCATATGTAAGCTCAAAAGTGCAATAACATTGAACATTCAGCTAGCTAGCTCACACTAATTAATTTATAGGACTGTTAGTTCTTTATGATTCACTAGAAGAGAAAAAAATTGACAATCATGAAAACAACAATAATTCACTCCCATAAACAACATAACAAATGCATGGTTTATATTGCAAGTCTTTTTATGATTCTAATTAAAAGAGAAAATACGAAGGATATATTATATATATTTGAATGTTCTCCTTGACAATAGACAAAATATCTAACACAAGTCTGGCTAACTAATCCAATCATCATTATAGTCTGATTTTCATTATTTAATTATGTCCAATCATGATAATTTAACAAATAACACTGAACATTTGAGTATTTATATGTTCAACAGCCTTGGCTAAGTTAGAAAAACATTAGAGCTGCATTTACGCTTTTTGTTATTAAGTAGGACATGAACATATTATGTTGCATTTGTCAGAAAACTGAAAATTATTGAAAAAAATCTTAAAAGAGGTGTGTTGAATTGTGAGCTTAAAACTGAGTTTTAGATGTTTCTGCCATGCCAGTTTATAGCCCTGATTGTGCAACCTCTTTTGTTTGGATGAAACAGGAGAATATTGACATCTGTGCATTGTCAATTACTTCCTGTAAGTGAATCACATGTTCTTCACGTGATTTCACTTACTCCATACGGCACATTCGACAGTCGTTTTGGTCACTTACTGAAGCACGAGTTAAACTCCTGATTCAAGATTGTTAGCCATCTTTGTTTATCCTCGTAGCATCCTTGATCTTATAGTATCCTAGTGGTTCTTGAAAGTTCTTCTCATTCCCATGTGCTGAGTCGCTTGCTGAGATGATGAATATTTGATGGTCCTTCCTTGAGACATTTGATGGATGAGAAATGATGTAACCAATAGTTCTGTTTTCAAAAATCACCAAATGATGTCAGATAGTTCTGTTTTCTGTTTTGAAAAATCAATATAAATCAATCACCTTAGATTCTCTCTGTCTCAAAGCACTATGGGTGATAATTTGATGAGAAATATGGGTGAAAGAAATGTAGGTTGGATGGTTAGGTTTTGCAGCTGCTGCTCATAGGTGAAAAAGAAATAGTTTGGATTTTCTTTAGGTTAGGTTAGGAGTTGTAACTTGCACATACCACACACGTGACATGTTTGTACTTTACATTTATTTAATTTATATATTTTTAGATTTAATTATTTTTTCAATTAAAATTACATTAAAAATATTTGGGAAAAAAGTTACAGGTTTAGTGGATATCCATGCAGGTATCCATCGTATATTTAGCTAATACTAAACCCACCCGTAATGTAGTGCAGGTTTTAATTTCTAATACTAAACCCACCCACAACTCGCAAAATTACACGCAGTGGGCAAGTTTTGGCGGGCGGATTTGGACGGACTTACGGGTTTGCAAGTACCATTACCATCCCTATCTTTGGTACGTGTTTATCTTGTTTTCGTTCTTTTATGATGCAAGATTCTTGGTTACATTAGGAATAAGAGTGAAATCCCAATCTTAAAATTTGGAGAAATAAAATGTAATATGATTTTTTTCGATTTTTTTCTACTAGCAAAAATTATTAATTTATCAACCCATCAAGCTATTGGTTTCATTTGTAAGCCGGTCAGTCCATTTTTTTACTTTCAATTGTTATCTTTTAAAAGATACTAGAAAAATCTTACTTTGAGTGCATTTTATCACTTCACTAATTATTTGGTAATTACAAGTTAGAAAAATAAATTATTTCTGACCAAAGACACCAGAGAATGCCGAAAAGCGTTTGATTAATTTTTGTATACACACACATAAGACAAAATTAAATTATTCGTCAGCGTTGATAGTGAGTCTGTTGCCTATGTTGCAATTTTCAGGTATCACTGAAAATTTTAGACCGTCAACACCTGCAGGAAAATTATATACATATTCTATCATTCAACCTCAACAAATATATTCTTTTCACTGGAATCCAACAACTGTTAAGTGTTAACCTTGTAGTCCTCAAGAGCAGAAATTGTTGTATTAATTTCTTCAAAGTGTCTCTCTTAAAAGAAGAGTAAAATTTTAACTGAGATCTTGCCACATAAGACGATCGATTTAATCCGACAAAATGTGTGTGGGTTAACAAGAGCCAATGCTGTCCTTGATCCTTTCTGCATCTTTCTTCTATCAGCGGACAATCCTTGATCTACAGTTGCACGCTCTTGTCCAAAAAGTATTTTAGCTTCGGACGAATATAAAGCCAAAGATACACCAACGACGTGAGATTTTGACCAACTGAAGATAGGCATTCCATGTTTTGGAAATCATAAATCCACAAACGGGTTCCCAACTCCTGTGGCGAAATGACACCACGTCACGAAGTCCTCCGATTGACAGCCGTTGTAGAGATGAGAATCTGTTCAATCCCCCTTCCCCCCACTCCATGGATGACTTCCAAATCTTCATACCATGAATATAAAGTGACTGAAGGTTGCTGGGAAACATACCATCATCTGCCTCGACTGGGAAGCGATACCATATATGCTTGCCAGACCTCCTCTGTTTAATTGTTGAAGATTCTGCGTGTCCTTGGGTAAGGCCTCTAGTTTATCACACCACGTTATCCGGAGCTTAGTCAATTCCGCAGAAGGCAATCATCCTTCAGGAAAGGGTCATTTCAATAAAAGCACAGTACAATTGCCTAACTAATTTTTTGAAAATAGAGATATGAGAGATTGACAATTTACAATTGCTTAACTGCTCAAGAAGAGAGCACGCTTGAAATATGAAATATGAAAAAGAGAGCACAAATGACAAATCTTAAGGAATTAGCAGGATTCACGTCCGACCAACTCCACGTTGCTAAAGCAAAGGATTAATTTTGAGAAATTGTAAAGAAATTAATACAAGTGAAATGAGAGCCTGCTCATTTGATTATTGGCCAAGGGTGATTTCAATAACGTTTTCAAAGAAGATATAGAACAAACATCAAAACGAAAAATAAGTAATTTCAGTCGTTGAAAAAAAAAAGAGCAAGCTTCACACATGCATGCATGTGTCGGACCAACAGAACATGGCTTGTGTCAAGGATCAATCAAAGAAATATAAACTCAATTTTATAAACTAAGCATCAAAATGTTGGACAAGTTTTAGATTTGTAGAATATTGGGAAAACAGACAAATAATCAATGAAGAAACTGCAAGTTAAGCAGATCAATTAAACAGAGGAAATAACTGATCAATTCTTTGTGCAATGGACACAGGCCACAGCAACTGTGAGCTTATAAGTTGCTGATGTGTTGGGCTTAAATGCAAGATTCGAAGAGTTCTTGTGGCTGTGTGAAGACTGACTTCAGTTGGAGGGGTCTTATTGCCAATTTTATGCTGATGTGGCAGAGTTCGTTGAGAATTCGTTATGCCTTTTCCAGAAATATCAGAACAAAAGGCGCTGGTCTGGTGATTAGCCCCTGATCTGAGATCAATATCTTCTTCATTTCTTGTTCATTTTGTTGGCAATTTGGTTCTCTGTGATCCTTGTAATTTTCTCTTCGTAATCAACCTGTATCTCGATTGTTATGATCAATAAAAGAGCAGTTTTGTACTTGAAACAGTACTCTGTGTTCTATTCTTGGAATTGCTTTCGTGTTTGGTTGATCTGGTTTGATTCTTTCAAGTCCGATTCATCAAGTTCTTCACGAACTAACTTGTGTAGCCATTAAAGTTTCAACAGCAACAGATTAAATCTGTCTACAAGGCTACATTAATCGTAATGGCGTGGTACCATCTCCATGCAACATTACATTAACATTTCATCATCAATCAATTTTGAAGATATGATATTAAAAACATTGACTTCATAATTTTATGTAATTTCATATAAAAGATGTAATTGATTTTGAGTTAGTTTAACATATAAAGAAAGAGGAATAAGGAATGATATCAATGTGGCGTGTGATGAGTAATGATAGGTAGCAAATATTAATCATGTAATAACGAAACATGTATTTACAAAAAAAATATTTGGCAATAAAATGATGCTATAAAAATTTAATATTCGTTGCAAGAAAATAATTTGGTGATTAAAATTCACAGATATATATGCAATGCTTTGAGTTTATTTTATCACTTCGTTAAGCATTTTGTAACTACATATTAATTAGATCGTCCAAAGCTGTGCATTTTTAAAAAACAAAAAAGAAGCACAGTCTGCTACTAATACTGTAGCATGTTAGCTACTATATAAGCTCCTGTCTAATTACCAAATAAATTCCACTTTAACGAAGAATAAAAGCTAATTTCATTGTTACTGCCTGTTGTGCTTTTTTTTTTTTTCTTTTTTCTTTTTGTTATTGAAGTTACCTCACAAACTGCTCGGATGCTAATTACAAAATTTCCTCTTACTCTAGGATCTCTTGAATGGTCCTGCAATTTGTATTCCTTTATGTGGGATTGGTTTTTTCTTTGAGCAAAATTTCAAGGATAAGAAACCTTACCCATCGAAAACCAACTTTGAAATTTATTATTATTCAAACTTAGAAAACTGCAAAAACAAAGCGCCTTCATAGCACCAGTTAAGCTGTCTTGCTACCATGCTAGTTCTATTTTTACTTTATTAAATGTATACAAAATTAAATTACCTGAGCCTCTAGTTTCACTAGTTTCCAACTTGAAATTAAAACGCTGAATTAATGGTATTGGAGTTCGTTATTTAATTTTGCTTGAGTTCATTGGGAATCAGATGGCCATCCATTTTTATGTCTATTTTATGTACTATTGGCCACTAAGTAGCTTGCCCATATATGCGTATTGGGATGTCATAGGCCTTAAAGCTGAAAATTAATCCCCAATCTAAAGTGAAAAACAGTAGCTAGAACAGATTCTATGTTTTGATGTCTTTGTTTATAAGCTCAAACAAATTAATAGTGTATAGAAAATGCATGATAGAACCCAAAACTCATATTGATTTTTAGTTTCGAAATTCATTTCAGAAAATCTGTTCCGTTCAACAGATTTAACTAAATTATCAACTAAACTCTAGCCATGTACTTGCTTATCTATGGGTAGAGCACTAGGTCAACAAAGGAGTCCATCTTTAAGGCCTTGTCTAAGACTGTGGTTGCCTTTTTCATGAGCTTCTGGCTTTCCAGCTTGCTGAGCGACGTACACATAAAGAGGTTATCCTTCTCTTTTTTTCACTGTTTTCATATCACAGAATCCATTTTTGAATATATGTATTTAGGTACACACACACATGAATATGCATGTTTTTATGAGGATATTCAAGTATATTATTTGACAATCACAAAAACAACGATCCACTCCAATAAATCTCATAACAAATACATGCTCTATCTTTTTAGGACTAATTCAAAGAGAAAATACGAAGGACACATAATTGAATTTTGTCCATGATAAAGAACTCTAAACAAATTCATATACTTATTGCAGTACCTGTTAAAAATTCATTTGTTTCTTCTTTTCCTTTGATCAACAGCTAAATACAGCCTTGAAATTTCATTTAGTTTTGGTTAATTTTCTGTGGAGTTGTGTTGTGTGTAATAGTTTTGTTTCACGAAATCGGTAGGGGAAGAGAATTTTTAAAAGCATATCAATGTAATGATCAAAGAGACGAAATCAATACAAATATTGATTGTCTCAAGTTAGATTATACAAAGAAGAAAGAAGCTAATCTAGCAATTCAATCATAATAATTTGATTTCCATTATATTAATTATGTGCAATCATGCTATTTTAATAAAGAACACTCGAGCATTTATAAATAGTCAACTTATGAAATTAATTACAAAACAATCTTTCGCAGAGTTTGATGAAAAGACTGTGTATTGTGTTATCTTGAGGTCTTATATCAATTAAAGCCAGGCTGCGCTTTGGCTGACAGCGAGATATATCCAAACATAAGTGCTGCGAATGAACTGGGAAGACGGTAGGAAGATTAAGCTGCTGAGGAGAAGATATATGCAAAAGAAATAAAGCTAATCTGTTTTTATGTAACAAGCTATGTACTCTGCTTTTATGGTCTTTCTCTTTGCGGTTGTTAGACAAACTTGAACGTAAGTTTCTATCTTATGTGTGTCCTAATCCTTTTAGATAGCTTGAGATTGTTGATTTATATATGACGTTTGGTATCCAAAATTCAGATGATGATAATCTTGGCAGTACTTTTATAAAATTTTCTTTTGTGTTGGTGTTGACTTAATAAAATATTACAAAGGTGCCTAATATAGTGAAATTAACATTGAGCTCATGAGATTGCCGTTAGATATATTGAAAAAGAAATTAATGCAAGAAACTGAAAATTAATTGATACTGGATCAGGTTGGATAGTTAGTTGTTAATTATTGTTAAGTGTGAACCAGAATTCAGTGTGCAGGGCAAACAACAATGTCGACCATCAGACTTGGCAGAAGACTACATGTCCAATAAAAGCTGATCAGGGCTGTACGACAACCTTCCCATGTCAATCAGAATTCGTTAAGTAATGCACGTGTGTAACACGTGATCTCCCAATAACATATTAACTGAAACGGCAACTTACTACTGTCGTTTTGGGATATATATGTTACGCACACGCTCAGCACAAGGGGGATTGGTTACCAGTTAAAAGAAGCGGGAAAATTCTGGGGTTAACTACTTAACTGTAACAAACCCAGAATGATTTGCAGGCCTCTGAGATAGGTTTCTAGGAGCTTCAAAGCTTGTATAAAAAGGGTCCTGATGACTGAAGTTGAGAGTGGTTTTTTCCTTGTAATCTCTGAAAAGGCTTGAGCCTTGTTTCCTGCATTAATAAATAATCATAGCCCTGTTTCTCAAAGAGGATGTAGGCTGTAATGGCTGAACCTCTATAAATCCTTTCTGTGTTTTTTCTTTCTCTGTTGTGTGTTTCTATTCTTGTTTTAGATTGTATTGATTCCTAATAAAACTGTTAATCATTCTTGATACTGAATTTTATTAAATCTCTTCTTCTCTTTTGAATAAAATTTCTTTAAAATTCAATTCATAAAAAAAAAAAAATCTCCTTATAATTTAATATGTTTCAGTTGTCTCAGTGGAATGATGCTATTTGTTTCAATCAAAGTTTTGACGCATCCTAAAATTTTGAGATCCAAATGAAAATAAATTAATTTAATTCGTGGTGTACTCTAAATTTTCAGCTATAAAAAAATAGCGAAATTGAAGTGCACTTGGGCAAGAAGAAACAGAGACTGCGATTATACAATTTCAGTGTTTGACTCTATCAGCAAAAAAGAAAATAAAAAAGAACTCCCATTGTTCCATTGTTTTTCCCATAAATAATAATATACAGAGAATTTTGTTTAACGAGAGATATAATAGGTATTTAGGTGAGTTTATAGAGTAAATTTTAAAATTTTAAAATTTAATAATGGATTTAATAAGTAATTGGGTTCAAATAGTATTTTAGTGGTTTTAAATAGCCCCACCCTTTTTATTTTTAAAAAAGATTTAATTACAAAAATATTACTTCCAATCGACAGCATTTTATATTTTATTTTATTAAATATTATTTTATTTTTGAATTACTAATAATGCATAAAACGGCATCATTTATTGATATTTTTAAATTGTTTAAGATTTGTTTAATTAGAAAATTGCCATTGTTGATATTTAAATAATTTTAAAAAATAAAATAATAAAATTGGTGTCGTTTAGTTTTGTTAAATATACTAAGGGCTCGTTTGGTATGCCGGATTGGATTGGATCAGATTGGATAAGATAAGATTGGATTGGATAATAATGGATTATATATAATACTATATTGGGTTTGGTCCAATTTTAGATTGAACTATAAATAATCATCTCTTATATTATAATATTATAATTTACAAGTTATTATTATAAACTAAAATTTTGTATTATTAATTATAGAAATCAACCTCAATGATATTAATGAAATATAAATCATAATTTAAATAATTTTTATTTTGTTAAATATATTTATGATATTTTTATTATTTTTATTCAATAATCTATTATTTTATAAAAATTTATATTTGTGAATATTAATTTAATAATAATTTATAATGTAAATTTGAAATTATAAAAATATTTAATAAATAAATAAATTAAAATAAAATTTTCATTCAATGTGAAATTAATAATGATTTTTAGTATAATTTATTATTAAAATTATTAAAATCAATATTTTTATTACATTTATAACATATTACTATAATTTTAATATTTATAAATTATTATGTTTAATTGAATTATTAATATAATCTAATACTAACTAATCCCATAGCCCCCTTGAAATAATTTCTTTTACAAAATTGAAATTAGCTTTGGGTCTCACGATAAATAAATTCTAATACTTTTGACAGCACTAAATATAGGAATAGGATAAAATTTTAACAAAGAGTTTAACTTTTAATCCTCCTCCAACCAAACATGCCCTAAGCTAACGGATCATGGCAAATTTGTAGTAAGTGATGAACGAATTGATAAGCTCTACTCCATCAGTTCCTTAATTGAGAAAATTCCCAAGCCCGTGCAGCCTCACAATTGATAGAGACCCGAAGCCACCAAACTCGACAATCATCACTCAACATCGTTGTTAAGTAAATAAAAGCACCAGGTCGGCCATGCTACTATTACCACGCCGGCATGGATCACCTCAACCAAATGGTACGAGCAGAACACGGGGATAAATATGGTCCGACCAGAGACGAGTACCGACCAGAGATGAGTACCGACCGAGCCGATACCCATCCCCCGAAAAAGCGGGAACACGATCCCACAGAATCACGGTAGTTGCGCTTTTCCCAGAACCGTTGCGAGAGATCCGAGATCCCACGTTTGCCCATAATGTAGCAGTTAGAGTCCCATGAGGGGCTACCACCACCCGAAAAAGGAGAAATGAAGACTAAACGGGAACGTGGGACAGCAGCTATAAAAGAAGAAGAAATCGATGAAGAAAGGGACAAAAAAATTGAGAGGGGGAAAACGCTGCCAAATTGCAATCAGGCCATTTACTTACAAACTTCGAACAAATTAAGAGTCATTTCTAAAATCCAAATCGAACTGTTTTCCCGTAAACACCTTGTGCTAACTTAGGCATCAGAGGGTTTACGCAGGGAAAACCACCGGCGTCTCTGATCCGTTTTTGGTGAATGCAGGTCTAGTAAGAGACAGGAGGGTGATTCCAACCCCAGTGGTTCGAGCAACAGTTGATAACCTAAGCGTTGGTGAAAGAATCTGGTCGGCAAAAGAGCGAACAGATTTCAGCATCAACAGTCGTTGCAGGCTACCGGTCGCTCAACAAGCACCAGTTCCTCACTCTACAGCCATCACTCAAGCGCTGCCATTTCCTGTTAATTATTCGCTCGAATTAGGGTTCTGATATTTGGGGATTTTTTTCTTAATTGTAGAATTATGAAGTAATGATGATGACGACGAAGATGTGGTGGTTGACGACGGCAATGGCAACGTTGAATATTGAGGCACTGGAGAAACAAGCATTGGCTATTATCTTGGTCGATTTGCCTCGAATTGACCACTAAAAATGGGGATATCGTGGGCCGAGCTTCAACGCAGTCGCAAATTTCATTTGGATAACTGAATTTTATTTTATTTTTTTGTTTAATTTGTTTAGAGTTTAATTGTTTAGATCTAGGCTAAATTTTAATGATCATTTGTATGATTAAATGACTTCAAATTGATTTTCTGACGTTACATTTTGTTAGCAAAAAGTTAAAAATAGTAGAAAATGTCAGAATTTTTGTTATGAAGATGTTGTTTTAGTTTGATGTTGGGAAAATATCATTATACATATTGTCATCATATTCATGGGAGACCAAAATGGGAATGATGGCAGGCTATGCATTGCTCACAACTAATTTAAAACTCACTATTTCTGTTTTTGGTGTTTTAGTAATTCTGGGGGCATTCCAACTATAATTAATAAGCTATAAACTTGTTTAGTAATTACTAATCAACTTGCTAGAAAGAGTCACAAACTAATTAGCTTTCTCTTGTAAATTTTACAGATCATCAGTGGATAAGAACTACAAGGAGTTGAAGACTTAAAGATAAGAACTACAAGGAGTTGAAGACTTTAAACCCTAAACTTCATATCTTGATTTACAAGTGCAATGGGGTTTCACCCCAATTATGGGCTAGAGATGTACTCTTTCTGTTCTTGGTGCTTTCTCCCCTCCCCCCCACCCCCCCAAGTCATTTTTTGTTCTCTACTCCATTGTAAATTTGTATTCAAAAGTCTTTTTCTTTGTCTTTAGTTTTTAAATTTATGGAGATGATCTTATGAGGTCTTAAATAAATAGTTGTAGAGCTTTACTAAAACTATGTACAATCTTATTGAGATTTGGGTGTGATTTTGTAAGATTGCTAAAAAATTCATATTTGGTATTTGTTTTATATTTTCCTAGTCGAATTTCTTGCTTGTAGAAGATTAAAGAAAAGTGCAATTTCATGTTGCAATAATTTTTTTTCCTTCCCTCTTTTTCTTCCCATATAGTCTGGCTCTGGATTTGGTGCTATGCTTGGTGCAGTTGATGGTTTTAATACAGTGAACCAATTTCGTCAGAATCATCTTAAAGGATTAAAGTGGCTTCCTTTTGCAACTGGGTAAGTCAATGTTACTTCCTGAATTCAGTTTGGAGTTCTTTCGGAATAGATTTCCTTCCCTTAAATTACTTAGCTTCTAGTTGCATCTTCTTGGCCTTCTCCAGCTGACTTTCCTATTGGCAAATTCCTTCGCTTCTATTGTTTTCAGGTGCCAGTGCTGGATTTGTAGGTATGAATCATGCCTGCATTTTTACTTTTTATGATTATTTTTTTAAGGTGTATGGTACTGTAATATAGTTCTTTGTATAGCTAGTACAAAATAGTTCTTTAACTTCTTACGTTCGGCTATAATGGTTTTGACATATGATAGGGCAGCTCTATCACCAATTGACGTGGAATGAGAAATAGGAGACAAATGGGATTAGAAAAATAAGAAACATGACCAAATAAAAATCTAATCTACTCATATAAGCAACTCATCAAATAAGTGTATCACATACTTAAGTGAATAACAATCTGTAATTTCCACGAATCAAAGTAAAATTATAATATTCTTTAAACAAGACTCATAAGCTTGTTAGGTGTTATATTGAATCATCTAAGTTGAATAATCTTTTGGGTCGAATATTTAATTTCTTATTCCATACGTTTCAGTCTCTCAATAGTTGAATTAGCAATGAAAATTTGAAAATGGAAAAATCCAATGCAATTATTTTAGCTGCTTATCATAGATAAGAATTTCAAATTTGACACTTTATTGTCTGTTGTCAAATTTATAAAGTATGAACCTGCATTAGCTTAGTTCTCTAATATTTATAAATAAGTAATACTTGAATTAAGATGAAAGAAAATTGAAAAGTAGAGTTGCTTGATTGAATAGCGTCATATTTTACATCACAGAAACTCAATTTTCATTGCCATACGTAGCTCAAAAGTGCATGAACATTTAAAATTCAGCTAACTTATACTAATTAATTAATACGAGTCTCAGTTCTTACTTCTTAGTACCTGGCAACATCCATCCATAAGAGTGAAACTCCTATTAATTTCATATATACAAAATAAATAACTTACAAAGGCAATATATACAATCACGACAAAAACACCAATTCACTCCAATAAACAACATAGCAAATACATGGTCTATATTGCAAGTCTTTTTACTATTTTAATTAAAAGAGAAAATACTAAGGACATATTATATATAATTGAATATTATCCTTGATAATTAGACAAAATAACACTAATCTAGCTAACTAATCCAGTCATCATAATAATCCGATTTCCTTTATTTAATTATGTCCATTGATGCTATTTTAATAAAGAATACCGAACACTTAAGTATTTATATGCTCAACAACTTCGGCCACGTTTGAAAAGATCATATTAATTATTAATATAACGAAAATAACCCTACAAGGTACATGTTACATATGCATGTAGTTGCAATAAATACATAATAATAAAGATTGTAAAAGTTCAGGGCCATTAATTCAACAATTACTAAACCAATATCCCAATAATTGTTTGATTACTAATCTTAGCATTAAAAGATCTGCAAACTTTATTCGGCCAAAACAAATGCTTCCTTATTGCTTCCTTGATCTTATCCTGCCTGGTGATTCCTGAATGTCCTTCTCATTCTGATATGCTGAGTTGTTTGCTGATTATAAATACAAATCACCTTAAATTTTCTTAGTCTTGTTCTTCATGCGAAATTCTACGTAATGGCTTAGTTGGTTTAAATTCTTCTTTTTTCTTTGAATTGTTGATTTGTAATGTTCTTCTCGTTCTCACATGTGGCATTCTGCACTCTTCCAATGCTATTTCTTGTTATGGCAGCAGAATTCTAGATTTTCTCCCAGTTTCTTTTGTAAAGACTTCTAAAGAAGCATCCAGATACTGAGATACAATCCAATCTAAACCCATACATATATACACCTCACCTTCCCCCATTTCCCCAGAAAATCAACAAACAGTTTGCTTGAAAACAAACACTCTAAAAAAACTATCTAGCCACCCAGATAGCCAAATCAAGAATTCTTGCAATGGCAATGTCATTTCTTGTTAGGGCGGCAACATTGAAGATCATGGCATCACAAGTGAATGCTCTGATGCCGTACACAAGATCACCTCTCTTTGACATAATGCTCCCTATGACAGAAGATCCTTTCAAGGTTCTTGAACAAAGCTCTCTAACAATTCCTAAAGGAGGTCATCATCAAACTCTGGCCCTGGCGAGAGCAGACTGGAAGGAGACACGAACAGCACACGTGATCACACTCGACATTCCAAGGATGAAGGAAAATGATGTGAAGATTGAAGTTGAAGAGAACAGGGTACTGAGAGTGAGTGGGAGAGGAAGAGTGATGATTATTATAAGGAGGGAGTTGAAGGAGAGAAATGGCACTGAGCTGAGAGGACAAGTGGCACGTTTTGGATGCAGTTTAGGATGCCAATGAGTGCTGATTTGGAACATGTTAAAGCTCTTTTGGAAAATGGAGTTCTGAGGATCACAGTACCAAAGCTTGCTGAGGAGAAGAAGAGCCGGCCTAAGGTTATTAGCATTAGTGGATTCTTTTGGTGAAGATATTAAAGCCACCAAGGCTCAAATGTAATTAATCAACGAAAGTAAGTGTTTGGCTTGGTTTTGTGGTTCTCTTTGGATGTTTTGTTTATGTTTTTATGGGTTTTTGACGATGGCTCACAGGTATTAGCACCAATAAGTGCTTTTTATAAATCCTGGTCCTAGATTTGTAAAAAAAAGTTAATGCGCTTGGTTTATTGTTAATTAAAAAAAAAAGTCCTTTCCTTTGGCATTTATCATGCATTTGAAAAAAAAATTATTCCACTGTAATTCATAAAGATATATTTTTCCCCGGATCCCCGGTTACATTAAAGTGTTGATACGAATATCCGTTGTGATTATAAAAAATTTAATCAATCCGAATATTCAATAAGTGGTAAATGGCACAAAAACAATTAAATCACGAACTTGCATATAGTGCATTAAATTGAAGAGCATAAAGAATTTTGTAATGCAGTCCAGCAATCAAAAACCATTTTACAACACCATTAAAAAATCATTGCAGCACTATTGCTGATGAGGCAGCTGGTAATTCCTCTGGTGAAGATATTAAGGCCGCTGAAGCTGAAATGTAATTAGTGTCGTCAGAAGATTATGTAATAAAGTGCTTTAGATTAATCTTGGTTGGATTACTATTCATTAACCATATTTAATTTATGTGATCAATCGGTATTTGCTAGCATCATTGTTATACAACAACATATTAATTAACTACTGAACTCTGCCAGCGAATTAATGAGCAAATCCTCCTCAAATTATGCATGTATACGATCAAAATAATTTCAATTTCACCATATACGCGCGTGTGTGTATACATATATAATACTTAATAATCACCAAACCAACAATTCCCAAGTTAGATTATACATAGACGAATAAATAATGCTAATCTAGCAAGTCCAATCATAGTAATTTGATTACCAAATATTAACCATGTCCAATCATATTCTTAAATAATCGCCGAACTAACAATTTGCAAGTTAGATTATACATGGAAGAATAAATAATGCTAATCTAGCAAGTCCAATGGTAAAAATTTGATTTTCATTATATTAACCGTGTCCAATCATGCTATTTTAATAAAGAACACTTGAATAATATTTTCATGTCCAGCAGGTAAAATTTCAAAACAATTTTTGCCAAAGTCCTCCTCGGCTAAATTAATTTATGCATTAATAAAGTCCTCCTCTTCTAAATAATACAAAACCTGTTACGTTATTCTACCATTTTTTTTTTTAAAAAAAAGCATTCTACTATTTAATAAAAGAATTCGAAAACTGGTTCTAGACATACACCGAACCATATTAATTTAAAACAGTTTTCAACTGAGATTTGAAATTACACACACAAACACACCGAGTCCTTTATATAAAGTGCTTTTAATAAATTATGGTCGGTTTACTATTAATTAATCAAATTTAATTTACTCAAATTACTCTTGTACACGATCAAAATAATATCAATTCTATGATATATATATACGTGCACATACATACAAAATGTAAATAACTTTCAAATATAAAATATTTAAAATAGACGAAATAACTTTCAAATGTTTATTGTATTTTGATGGGTTTTTGAGGATGGTTGTATGTATTAGCAACAACAAGGTGCTTTTTATAAATCCGGGTCCTAATTTTGTAAAAGAAATTAATACTCTCGGTTTATTGTTAATAAAAAAGAAAAAAGAAAAAGCATTTTTCTGTGGCATATATTAAGCATTTTAAGAAAAAAAAATTACATTCCAATTCATGAAAGACATTCCTTCTGTCATATTGATGTGTTAATAGAAAGATCTATGTGAATTATAACAATTTTGATGAATCTAAATATTTAATAACTGATAAATTATATTTATAAATATTAATACCGGTGGCACATAAGCACTTAATTCAAGAACTCGCCTATAGTGCATTAATTTAAAGAGTAGAAATATTTAATAAATCATGCCTGGTTTACTATTAATTAATAAAATTTAATTTACTCAAATTACTCCTCTACATGATCAAAGTAATTTCAAATATACAACACACAAAATGTAAATGACTTTGAAATATAAAATATTTAAAATAATCACCCCACTAACAATTCACCACAAAGATTATAAATAGTCGAAATAATGATAATCTAAGGGGTCCGGTCATAATAATTTGATTTTTATTTATATTAATTATATAAAAAAGAGTACTCGAGATTATATATATCCAACAGCTAAAATTTCAAAACAATATTTGCCAAAGTCTGATGAAGAGAATACATATATATAACATGCACTCGCACACATTCTATTGTTTAATTAAAAAATTCGAAAGCCCATTATATACATGATAAAGACTTACCGACACCGAACCATATTCATTTAAAGGAATTGTTTTCAACTGAGATTTGAAATTATTTACACAAACACACCCGATTTTTTCTTTTTTAAAAAAATTACTAATAATAAACTATTTCAGTCGTCCTCTGTTCGGCTGTCAAAAACCCATTTAAGATCGATTTGAACAGAAGGTATATGGGTTAACAATCCTCCATCCTTTTTGCACTTTTCTTCCATCAACGGACAGCGATAGATACTTAATTGCAAAAGTGAGGAAGGCAGGCCCTTCTCCGGAAAGTATTTGAGCTTGGGACAATCCACGAGATTTAAGTGGGTGAGGTTTTGAAGATCAACAATTGAAGAAGATAGGCGTTCCAGATTTGGAAAATCTACAATCCTCAGAGATGTTAGAGAGGCAGGAAGAGGAAGCGCGGTCCCTAATCTTTTGTCCTCTAGTGGAAATGACACCATGTCGTCATCACATCCTTCGATTGTAAGATGTCGCAGAGAAGAGAATCTATGAAATCCCCGACCCCGCTCAATCATTGACTTCCAAATCTCCATATTACCCCAAATATGAAGTGAATGAAGGTTGGTGGGAAGGCCATCTTCTTCAAGGCTTGGAAGCTCACCTCCTATTGTTAATTGTTGAAGAGAGGTCAGATTGTGCAATCCCTTGGGTAAGGCCTCCAGTCTCTCACACCCATAGATCCTGAGCTTACTCAGTTTCGCACAAGGCAATCCCCCTTCGGGAAAGGACACCAGATTTTCACATTCCCATATTTCGATCTCTTGAAGCTGGCCGAGATTATGTAAACCACTCGGTAAAATTTTCAGATTTTCACACCCAGAAATATTGATTGTTTCAAGAGATGTGTTGTTGTCCAACCTTTCTGCTATTGACTCCAGCTTTGGACAATACCAAACAAAAAGGGACTTAAGAGACGGAGGTAGATTGCCAACTTCAAGGGACTCAAGCGTGGCAGGTAACTCGTTTTTTGAAAATATACATGTCAGTGATGGACAATCCCTAATTTCTAACTTCTCAAGAAGAGATGAGGTGTACCTTCTATTGCTGCTGCTGCTGCTGCTACTCTGGATGCCCTCTTCCACTGTCAAAGTCCTTATATTATCACAACTAAGGATGTCCAACCTCTTAAGGCTCCGTGGTAGCTGGACTCCAGCAAGATATGTCAACGTACGACAATGCTCAATATACAAGGTCTCGAGAGATGAATTGGTGTCGCACATCCATGCCTCTGGTAATGATTTCAGTGTGTCACAACCTTCAATCTCAATTATCTTCAACTTGGAAGGCAGAGCAACCTCAGGAAAGGAAACAAGGGAACTGCACTTGTAGATTTCTATCTCTCTCAAGGAACTGAGGCTGAGAGATGATTGTGGCAGCTTCACAAGGCCTTCGCAATAACTCAATCTTAGATATTCGAGTCTGCATGACAACTCGCAGAGCTGCTGTTGTTGGTCTTTCTCTTCCTCCGCCACCAAGGATTGAAGTTTGGGACAGCTTGTAATCGTCAGTCTTCTGAGAGAGCAAATGTCTTGCAGTAATTCGTTATGACTCTTCCAAATATATGTCTGCTCTTTCATATCATTTATCTTCAATTCTTCCAATTTTGGCAGTCGCGGCTTTAATGGCCCTGCGAGAAACAGTTGATTTGATGTATCTCTACAAACCACTGAATTCTGTGAGCCGAGATGATCAGCTGCACTTCTCCACACAACCTTTTTACATCCACCAATTTCAAATTTGCAAAGAGCTGGAAGACTTGTAACTGAAACTGACAATTCTTCACATCCTTTAATAACAAGCTTCTCCAATGCAGGAAGGTGCTCTGGAAGTGTTCCTTGCAGTTTAGAACATCTTAAAATGTGAAGCTCTCTCAATTTAGGAAACCCTTCAACTCCTTGACCGGATCCATGAGGAATCCAGTCTTCCCATTCTTCCATGTCTTCAAAACAAAGAGTCTCCAAGCATGGAAAAGGAATTGAAGCAACCTTCCCATAGAACTCTGGATCAAATCTCCTTACGCTGCTCATTCCACATACTACAAGATGCTTTAGAGAGGGTAGTTGCCCGACCGACGGCAGGGCAGTACACATGCTACAATATTCAAATTTAAGTGTTACTAAATTTGACAATGAGGAATTTCCTAACCAAGTTGAAAAATTTGTGCCTCCATAGCCGCTGATACAAAATTGTTCCAGATTTTTATGGGGTTTTAGCATGTCAAGCACGCCCTCTTCAGCTTCTGCCTCCCTTGAAGATGAACCATTAGTATTGCGAGTCCATCGAAGCCATAATTCTTTAAGATTCTCCTTTCTATCCAATTGAGCGTCCTCGGCATCAATAATGTGTTTTACATTCTCCAAATTTGAAATGCAAAGTGTCCCCCCAAGTTGCGTCAAGGACTTTAGCTCTCGTAACCGGGAACCACTGTCTTTTCCCACAACAAAATTACACAACGTCTGAAGACAAGTCAGCCTACCAATTCCGACTGGCATTTCCTCCAACGAAGATGTATTTGAATTATTGAGATGATGCAATTTGATGAGGTTTCCCATGGCTGCACACAACTTCTTTAGTCGCCAACAGCCCTCCAACAGAAGGGTGTGCAAATTGTAAAGCTTGTTGACTGATTCAGGCAGAGTTCTAATCTCAGTTCCAGATAGGTTAAGGTACCTTAAATACCTCAAATCACCAACTGAATCCGGCAGCTTGGGGATGAAATATCCACACAGAGAGAAGACCCTCAATCGTTGGAGTTTGAACAACTTAGGAAGAATGCTAAGAGCAAAGTATCCACGCGACCTATTTGACCGCCTTACTGGTAGAAAAGTTCGCAAATGCTGGATATTGTACAAGTCTTCAAACCTTTTACCGCCTTCATAATATTCAGGAATGTATGACAGATGACGAAGATTTCTGGAAAAACTTTGTTGCTTGTTAACCTCCGAGGCACACTCCATTGTGAAGTATATCTTGCCCGCAGCCCATTGAGCAAGGTCATTGACGAGGTCGTGCATCACAAATCGTGATATACCGTTGCTTGATTGCTGGAAAAAAGATCTTGCACGTAGCTCTTGAAAGAACCTTCGACCTAGATCTTCACTTGGATTCCCGCTCTCTCCGTGATCCAAGAAACCCACAGCACTCCATAATAAAATTATCTCCTCCTCTTCGAATTCATAATCCTTTGGAAACAATGAGCAGTATGCAAAGCACTGTTTCAAAGGTGCCGAGAGATAATAGTAGCTCACTCTAAGCGCCGGTATAATGTCACATCTCTCTTCTGGTAAATCCCATATGTTGCAACTGAGCACACCTTCCCAATCACTTCGGTCACATTTACCACGTAAAAGTCCACCAAGTGTTTTCGCAGCTAAGGGCAAGCCGTTGCATTTGATCACTATCTTCTTGCCAATTTCCTCCAATGACTTGTTTGAACTGAAATCTCTTGTCCCCAAAGAGTGTTGAGCGAACACGGACAGACAATCATCAAATGACAACTTTTTCAATTCATAAGCTGGAGCAGTTCCCATGATGGCTGCAACCTCTTGATTACGAGTTGTGACAATAATCTTACTTCCCGGTGCGCCAGCTTCAAACGGACGGCTCATGTCAACCCAATCATTGTATTTCTCATTCCAAACGTCGTCTAAAACAAGCAAAAATTTCTTTTGAGATAACTTCTTCTTCAGCTCCTCTTGAAGCAAATTTAAATCACTGTCATCAATAGTCTGCTTAGTAACGGATCTTAGAATTGTTTTTGTTAGCCTCTTAACGTCGAAATCGTCAGAGACACAAGTCCATGCCTTGAGATCAAAATGGTCCAGCCCGCCCATACCTATAATAGGAATAACAGAGAATCCACCATCGTTGCTTAAATTATCCCTCAACAGCAGTTCAACAACATCCTTCTTTTCTGTTTCCCTGCCATATACTTTGGCTTCAGTCACTAAAGAGGTTGTCTCTAGCCTTTGACTGGCTTTTTTGGACCCTCCGGCTGAACTTTCTTTCAAATCTAGCAAGTTTTTCTGTGTCACAATTTCTTGAAATCTGCTGTTGATCTCTTTGATTTTGGACATCAAGCCATAATCGAACTGAATCGATTGTGGAGTAAAAGTGGTGCAGCAAGCAGGAATGAGCTTCCGAAACTTACTTGTTCTTGTACGACTGCTACGGGGTTGATCATGAGCAGCAGCTGGTTCTCCATTTCCAAGCAGCAACATCCTCCGGAAAGCCTCAGTTTGAAACTCATCCAACAAGTCTTCAACATCATAAGCCAAGTTCTGAAGCTTGCCAAGCCACTTCCTCACAGACCGATTAGTCGTCTTCTTCCCCTCAGCATCATCAAGCACCGCCTTGATCATCTCCAACATATTGTCCCACTTCATTAGATCGTCTTGGATCTTCTCTTGGCATGCAAAAAACAGAATCCCCTCTGAAGCTAACTTATTGACCAGCAAATCAACGGACGCCGTAAGGATTGCCTCTCCGATCATTGACATTTTGATACAACTCTGCAACTCAGAGTTTATATCCTAGATTTACACTTTTCGAGTAAGTGCTGACTCCAGCAAAAAAAGCAAAAGAATTGAAATTAATGGAGAAACAGAGATAGCAGGAGAGACGGAGAGAGAGAAGAAGAAATATTTGCCATTTTCTTATTTCTGCTTTTTTGACCTGTTGCCCTTTACAAATATTCTTTTTGTCCCACAACAATACAAACGTAGCTAACCAACTACGACATAATTGGCAAAACAAATAGTCACAACAAAATAACCAAAATCACAGCTGTCATCTTTCTCACTCTTTTTGTTCCTTCTCGAATATTCCTTAGGTAATGTAATCCTTGAGGTATGTTGGTGCCCTGCGCATACGAGCTGGACCTTTGATGGGCTCCTCGACCAGCTGGGTTTCTTCCTCTGTTTCAAGTGTTGATTTGTCATTAGTCTCGGGCAAAGTTGTATCACATTTTTTTCTTTTTTTTGGGCAAAGGAAGAAAGGAGCAGAATTATGGGTTATGGAAAGCAGAATGAGAAAATTGAACGGGTGAGAAAATGGATAATTAAGCAGAATGTGTTTGTGATTGTGAAGGGTCTGGCCCAGCTAGAAATCACGCGTTTATACTTTATTGACCAATGACTAATAATTTGGCAATTCACCCATCACACCACCACTTGGTAAGCAAAATGAAAATGATTAGTAATTAATAAGTGTCAAGGGTCAAGCAAAATACGACGTAAAACGTGGCAAGTCTCCCCACTTGTTGTTCCTTGCAGCTAAGAAAAGAAAAAACAGAGCCGTAATTAATGACAATTTTAAAAATAATAATAAGAGAAAAACATACACATTTTCGACTTAGAGTGGAACCGTAATTATTGCTAAAATTTACTCAGCTAACGCTTTCAAAATATTGTTCTTTATAATTTTTAAAACCGTAATTAAGGTTCATCTCAAATGTTAATTTCATTTGATATTCGTCGATCAAGTAGTTAATCCAGTGTCTGTTACGTAGAGCCTTCACTTTACAAATCTTCAACTCATAAACCAAGTTAAATCAAGACGTTTCTCTCTCTGTATATATCTTTTTTAACTCCTAAAACGTTTCTTTTTAGAAATATTTTACTTTATTCATATAATATGTTATCTAAGGGGACACAGATGAAATCACTCTGAAGTGAAGATGAAAGGGGACAAAAAAACATTCCAACCACCAATAATTTTGCAAGCTTCACACGCTTGTTGTCTTCTCCTTGTCTTCTCCTAATCAATGAAAGAATTTTAAAAACAATAATAAAAGAAAAACATAAACATTTTGGACTCAGAGTAGAACCGTAATTAATGTTAAAATTTACTCCGCTAACGTTTTAAAAATATTGTTCTTTATAATTGTACAGGAAATAAGACTAAGTTTTGGACATTTTCGTATTCACTTACTTTCAAAAGCAGTATTTCGAAACATTTTACGGAATCAAGTAACAGTTATATAACGAGAAAAGTGCAAAGTTGTGTAATTCTAATGTTTTTTTATCAAATTTTCTAAATTTAGTAACAAACATTATTTTCCTCCAATTTCTAGCATTCACCTTTGAAAAAAATTAAATCCATTCAATTTATTTCTAATTTCTATTTATTTTAAGTTAAATTGTAATTTTGAGGGGTAAAAAGGTCATTCCGTTAAATTTGTTAATGGAAATTAGACGGAAGTGGACAAATGCAACAAGAAGTAAACTTCAGGTGGCGCGCTGAAAAAAAAAAGTGTTTGTGCATTTTTAAAAAAAGCAAAACAAACAAGTGGACGGTTGTAAATTTCCCAAGAAAATATTTAGTGAACCCTTTTATCAACTTGGTTTTATTGACTTTCTTCCAATCATAGAAGTGAAAAGAGAAACAGAGGCCAGCACCAATAAGTGTTACCAGATTCTGTAAAGACAAAATCAGTGCCCGGCAAAAAGAAGCCATATTTTCGATATGTGCTGCTTCCTATTTAGTACATGCATATAAAGATATACACGTGCACATGCAGCACATCTATCTAAAATTAAAAAAAAAAACGGAATTAGAAACCTTCTTGAATAGGAATTAGAAACCTTCTTCTAAAGTATAACAGACAAATTTGAGTTTTTTTTTAATTAAAAAAAGGATTGGGAAAATAGACCAATAATGAAGACAGAAGTTAAGCAGATAAAGGAAAATGAATTACTTACTGTCCTTGAGAACTCAATTCTTTAATAAACTCAATTTTTTAAATGTATTTTTTTTTTTTTGGTAAACTCATGTCATTTACTATGGTCTTTAATTCAGGCTTTGTTGTATCAATTTTTTGGTGGTTATCTTGTTTTATTTATTTTTTATGCAATATTTTTGGTAGAAATACATCAGGAATAATAGTGAAATTCCAATTTTAAAATTTGGGAGAAATTAAATACGATATATTTTTTTTTATGAATAAAACAATTTAATTTTTTTTAATAATTCTACTACCAAAAACTATTAATTTATCAACCCATCAAGTTATTGGTTTCATTTTACAACTAACAGTCGGTTTCTTAGTTTCATTCCTTAATTATCTTTTAAAAGATATTACAATGCTCTGATCATTTGGTAATTACAAATTAGAAAAGTCAAATATTTCTGGCCAAAGACACTAGTGGAAAAGATTTTGATTCATTTTTGTGTACACGCACAACACAAAATAAAATAATGTGGCAATGTTAATAGTGAGTCATTTTTGGGAATCCATTAAGTTCGCATGCGCGTAGACATCTGTTGCCAGCCCTTTTATTTTTATTTTTATGTCTCCCAAACATTATTAAGAGTCCCACATTTGTTCTGTTTTCTTGCATATGTTGCGATTTTTAAGTATCACTCAAATTTTACACCGTCAGCAGGAAAATTACACATTTTATGTCAGCACACTACAAGAAAAAACAGAATACTTGACATTTTTTATTTGACAATTTTAAGAAATATTAAATATATATTTTTGCATCAGTAATCACCTCTCAATTTTTCATCAGTCGCTCAATTTCGAATTTCATCTCCATTCTCTTTCAAAGAAAAACGCACGAAGAATTTTAGCTTGCTTTACCTGCTTCTCGAATTTCACATATTGTTTCCTTTAATTTTGATAATTTTTTTTTTTACCTCTCTCTTTCTAGTTTGATAATTTAGGGTTATACTTGAATTAATTGTATTTTTAATCAACCTAGGTTGATTTAATTGATTCCAAGTCTCAATTTCCTGTTCAACAAACAAGGAACGCACGAGTAATTTTCATTTTCATTCTAAATTTTGAAAGAATCAATTTATTTTATCTGTTCAATTTTTGTTTATTTAATTTAGGATATCTTTTTCATTCTTTCTCCTTAATTCCGCCAAGAACAACGTTGATTTCAGGTAATAATTGAATGTGTAATATTTTCAATTGAAATTAATTGAGTCTCGTAATAATAATAATGATTTGAGATTTACATCCTGTTGAAATGATTTTAGAGTGTTCTGCTATTTGAATGCGCATTAATTATTTGATTAAATGTCTCTTTAAAAGATTATTTTTGTTTTTTAGCAAACATCTTACTGAGATGCCTCTCGTAATAGTATTACCGTAATGCACTTTGCTTCAATTTGGTCTGTTTACACATTTTAACAAGGGAAAATTAAAGAAGTAATGTTAATTTATGCTGCAACAGTTCAATGGGCTGGGCACAAGTTTAGGACTTTAGTTGCTCAATTAATGAATCCACCACTCATCAGACTTGGAACTTATATCTACTGAATCAATAAAAATAGTTGATGGAATCAATACCGAAAGCTCCATTTGATTAATAATGAACTGCAGACATTTATTTACAACATCTGTTAGATTCTGGACAATCACAAAGATATAGTAGCAGAAACTATGTTAGAGACACTGTAGTTGCTTAATTAGTGAAATTGTGCTCTCATTGCCCCCTTTTTTTGGTTGATTCTATAATTTTATTAGTTGTTCTTGTGGTTGTAAACAGTATCAATTTCTAATATTAATAAAACTGAATGAATAAAATGCGATGCATTTGCAGGAAAGTTAATAGTTTAAATATGGAAAAATCTTGGATGTTGGTGGATAGAAGGTCTGTAGAATATGAGAACACGGTAAATGAGTTTCTCAAGTTTGCAGTACTTCATGCTAGTCATCCTGAGATTTTGAGATGTCCATGCCAAGCATGTCTTAGTTTATAGGCTCAAACAATTAAGAGTATAGAAAATGCATGATAGAACACAGAACTCATATTTTAGCAACAATCCTCAGCTCACTGGCCCTTAGTTTAGAATGACAATTCTTATTAGCCAAAGATTCAAAATGATTTTTAGTTGTTTATAAGTAGAGCACTAGATCAACAAATAATTGAAGACCTGCAGCTTGGCTATTGAACTATACGATGATGGCAATTTGAAGACTATAACTTGGCTCTGCCATTCGAAGTAAGCAACGCAGCTGCCCAAAGTCTGCCAAGCCATCAAGACTCCAAGTATACTTCAAAGCTACATCCAGACAATACTAAGATACAACATCAATAATAATAACATCAAGAAATACATGGAGGCCATTACATGTTACACCCACCCCAATAAGAAAAATACAGTCCTAGAAATTTACAAACCCGTGCAGTAGGAATAACTAATTAATTTATACAGTTGAATACTCGTTCCTTTGTTTCAAACCCAAATCCACTGGTCTACTATTCATTATGACACAATGCATATGCTTCCATCCTTTTTATACCTTTCAATTTAGTGAGGTTTAGACAGGGGTTCCAGATTTGGTAAATCAACAAAAATAATATGATAGAGCAGCCGGAAGAGGAAGCATGGTTCCTAATCCTAATCTTGATTTAGAGCAGATTAGGTAACATGTGGCATTCTACATTCCTGCAATGCTATTTCTTGTTATGGCAGTGGCATTCTTGGTCATGGCATCATAAGCAAATGCTTTGATTTGAAGACTTGCTCGGCTATGAAAAATAAGGAGAGCAATGGTAATTAATCTTGGTGTGATCAACAGTTTAATGGGGGTACTAAGAAAAATAAAGATAATATAAGGAATGTTGTTGAGGAGTATTTTGATATTTACAAAAGTGTTCCAAGTAAAAATTGATTTCTTAAAACCCATTAGCTAGCACACATAATAATGGGGAGTAAATTTTAGACTACGAATAGTCCCACCCATTTAATAATATTCTTCAATCAATTATGTTTACTTCAAAAAAAAAAACCCATCTCTTTATTACTTTCTAACTATTCATATTAATGTGTTAATAATTATGAAGAACCGGTGTAATTTATATGATGTAGGAAGCACTTTAGGCAAAATCATCTGAATCTCAAAATTTCGTGATATTGTGCCAAATATCCAAAACAGAGCTTCCTACATTGCTATAGCAGTTTTTAAAAGTTGAGGAGTCCAAATATCCAATAACTGATAAATTGTGTTAAGAAATATAAATATTAATGGTGATGACACATACGCACCATTTGCCAAAGTCTGATGAAGAGAATACATATACACACACGCGCGCTCATATATATAACCGCACAGCAGAAGGATAGATAAAATAAATTGAAGTTTCAACAGTTGAACAATGCAAACTCATTTTAAAAAAGCTTTCTATTGTTTAATTAAAAACTTCGAAAGCCCATCATATACATGATAAAGACTCACCGACACCGAACCATATTAATTTAAAATTGTTTTCAACTGAGATTTGAATTTTGAAATTACATACACCAACACGCCCGATTTTAAAAAAAAAACTAATAATAAAATATTTAAGTCGTCCTCTGTTCAGTCATCAAAAACCAATTTACGATTTATTTCAACACAAACACACCCGATCTAAAATAAAAAATCAAAATAATAATAAAATATTTCAGTCGTCATCAAAAACCCATTTACGATCTATTTCAATAAGAGGTATATGGGTTAACAAGTCCCAATATTGGATGTATAAACGCAACGGACATCTATGGATGTATAAACGCAAAAGTGAGGAAGGCAGGCCTTTCTCTGGAAAGTATTTGAGCCTGGGATAATTATAGAGTTCCAATGAAGTGAGGTTTTGAAGATCAACAATTGATGAAGATAGCCGTTCCAGATTTGGAAAATCTTCAATCCGCAGAGATGTTAGAGAGGCAGGAAGAGGAAGCGTGGTCCCCCATCTTATGTCCTCTGGTGGAAATGACACCATGTTGTCATCACATCCTGTGATTCTAAGTTCACGCAGAGAGGAGAAGCTGTGAAATCCCCGGCCCCACTCAATCATTGACTTCCAAATCTTCGTATTACCATTAATCTCCAGTGAATGAAGGTTGGGAGGAAGGCCATCTTCTTCGACGCTTGGATGCTCACCTCCTATAATTAATTGTCGAAGAGAGTTCAGATTGTGCAATCCCTTAGGTAATGCCTCTAGCTTCCACACTCATACATCATGAGCTCAGTCAGTTTCGCACAAGGCAATCCCCCTTCGGGAAACGACACCAGATTTCCACACCCCTAAAATCTAATCTCTCGAAGCTGGCGGAGATTATGTAAACCACTCGGTAAATTTTTCAGATTTTTACAACTAATGATAGTGATTGTTTCAAGAGATGTGTTGTTGTCCAACCTTTCTGCTATTGACTCCAGCTTGGAACATCCCCAAACAAAAAGTGACTTAAGAGACGGAGGTAGATTGCCAACTTCAAGGGACTCAAGCGTGGCAGGTAACTCGTTTTTTGAAAATATACATGTCAGAGACGGACAACTCTCAATGTGTAAGTGCTCAAGAAGAGATGAGGTGTACCTTCTGCTGCTGCTACTCTGGATGCCCTCTTCCACTGTCAAAGTCCTTACATTATCGCAATTCCGGATGACCAAGTTCTTAAGGCTCGGTGGTAGCTGGACTTCAGCAATATATGTCAACGAATGACAGCGCGAAATTGTCAAGATCTCGAGAGATAAATTGGCGTCGCACATCCATGCCTCCGGTAACGATTTCATTGCATCACAACGGTGAATTGAAATGCTCCTCACCTTGGAAGGCAGAGCAACCTCAGGGAAGGAAACAAAGGAATTGCAGTTGTAGATTTCTATCTCTCTCAAGGAGCTGAGGCTGAGCAATGATTGTGGCAGCTTCACAAGGCCTTTGCAATCATTTAATAGCAGATATTCAAGTCTGCATGACAACTCGTAGAGCTGTTGCTGGTCTTTTTCTTCCTCCGCCACCAAGGATTGAAGTGTGGGACACCATCCAATCGTCAGTCTTTTCAGAGAGCTAATGTCTTGCAGAAATCCGTTATGACTCTTCCATATATATGTTTCATTTTTAATATTGCTTATCTCCAATTCTTCCAATTTTGGTAGTCGCGGCTTCAATGGCCCTGCAAGCAACACTTGATTTAATGTATCTCTACAAACCACTGAATTCTGTGACCCGAGATGATCAGTTTCACTTCTCCACACAACCTTTTTACATCCACCAATCTCTAATTTGCAAAGAGCTGGAAGACTCGTAATTGAAACTAACAATTCTTGACATCCTCCAATAACAAGCATCTCCAATGCAGGAAGGTGTTCTGGAAATGTTCCTTTCAGTTTAGAACATCCTATAACTTCAAGCTCTCTCAATTTAGGAAATCCTTCAACTCCCTGAGTAGATCCATGAGGAATCCAGTCTTCCCATTCTAGCAGGTTTTCAAAACGAAGAGTCTCCAAGCATGGAAAAGGAATTGGAGTATCATTCCCATAGAACTCCGAACCCAATCTCCTTACTCTGCTCATTCTACGTACTGCAAGATGCTTTAGAGAGGGTAGTTGCCCGACCGACGGCAGTGTGGTACACATGCCACAATCTTCAAATTTAAGTGTTACTAAATTTGAGAATGAGGAATCTCCTAACCATATTGGAAATTTTGTACCTTCATAGCCACTGATAAAAAATTGCTCCAGATTTTTATGGGGTTTCAGCATGTCAAGCACGCCCTTTTGAGTTTCTGCCTCCCTTAAAGATGAACCATCGGTACTGTTTGTCCACCGAAGCATTAACACTTTAAGGTTCTTCTTTCCATCCAATTGAGCCTCCTTGGCATCACCAACGTATTTTACGTTCTCCAATTTTGAAATGGTAAGTGTCCCACGAAGATGCGTCAACAACTTTAGCTCTCGCAACCGGGAACCACTGTCTTTTCCTACAACAAAATTACACAATGTCTGAAGACAAGTCAACTTGCCAATTCCTAGTGGCATTTCCTCCAACGAATCTGTATTTGAATTATTGAGATGATGCAATTTGATGAGATTTCCCATGCCTGCACACAACTTCCTCAGTCCCCGACAGCCCTCCAACAAAAGGGTGTGCAAATTGTAAAGCTTGTTGACTGATTCAGGCAGAGTTCTAATCTGAGTTCCAGATAGGTTGAGGTACCTTAAATACCTCAAATCACCAATTGAATCTGGCAGCTCGGAGATCCAATATCCACATAAAGAGAAGACCCTCAGGCGTTGAAGTTTGAACAACTTAGGAAGAATGCTATGAGCCAAGAATCCTTGCGAACTATTTGACAGACATACTGGTAGAAAAGTTCGCAAATGCTGGATATTGTACAAGTTTTCAAACCTTTTAACGCCATCATATTTTCCACAGATGCATGATAGATGACGAAGATTTTTGGAAAAACTTTGTTGTTTGTTAACCTCTGAAGTATAATCCATTGTGAAGTAAATTTCCCCCGCAGCCCAATGGGCAAGGTCATTGATAAGATCGTGCATCACAAATCGTGATTTATTATTGCTTGATTGCTGGAAAAAGGATCTTGCACGTAGCTCTTGAAAGAACTTTCGACCTAGATCTTCACATGGATTCTCGCTCTTCCGATGATCCAAGAAACCCACAGCACTCCACAATAAAATTATCTCCTCCTCTTCAAATTCATAATCCTTTGGAAACAATGAGCAGTATGCAAAGCACTGTTTCAAAGGTGCCGAGAGATAATTGTAGCTCACTCTAAGCGCCGGTATAATGTCACATCTCTCTTCTGGTAAATCCCATATGTTGCAACTGAGCACACCTTCCCAATCACTTCGGTCACATTTACCACGTAAGAGTCCACCAAGGGTTTTCGCGGCTAAGGGCAGGCCGTCGCATTTGATCACTATCTTCTTGCCAATTTCCTCCAATGACTTATTTGAACTGAAATCTCTTGTCCCCAAAGAGTGGTGAGCGAACACGGACAAACAATCATCAATTGACAACTTTTTTAATTGATAAGCTGAAGCAGTCCCCATTATGGCTGCAACCTCTTGATTGCGAGTTGTGACAATAATCTTACTTCCCGGTGCGCCAGCTTCAAACGGACGGCTCATGTCAACCCAATCATTGTAACTCTCATTCCAAACGTCATCTAAAACAAGCAAAAATTTCTTTCGAGACAACTGCATCTTTAGCTCCTCTTGAAGCAAATTTAAATCACTATTATCAACAGTCTGCTTAGTAATGGAGCTTAGAATTGTTCTTGTTAGCCTGATAACATCAAAATCATCAGAGACACAAGTCCATGCCTTGAGATCAAAATGACCCTGCACTCGATCTTCATTATAGACAAGCTGAGCAAGAGTGGTTTTGCCCAGCCCGCCCATACCTATAATAGGAATAACTGAGAATTCGCCATCATTTCTTAAATCATCCCTCAACAACAATTCAACGATTTCCTTTTTTTCTGTTTCCCTACCATATACCTTTGCTCCGTTCACCAAAGAGGTTGTGGGTAGTCTTTGCCTGACTTTTTTGGATCTCCCCGCTGAACTTTCTTTCAAACCCAACGAGTGTTTCTGTGTTGCAACATCTTGAAATCTGTCGTTGATCTCTTTGATTTTGGACATCATGGTGTAATCGAACTGAATCGATTGTGGAGTAAAAGTGGTGCAGCAAGTAGGAATGAGCTTCCGAATTCTGGTATGACTGCTACTAGGTTGATCATGAGCCGCAACTGGTTCTCCATTTCCAAGCAGCAACCTCCTCCGGAACGCCTCAGTTTGAAACTCATCCAACAAGTCTTCAACATCATAAGCCAAGTTCTGAAGCTCGCCAAGCCACAACTTCACAGACTGATCAGTCTTCTTCTCCTCAGCATCATCAAGCACCGCCTTGATCATCACCAACATATTCTTCCACTTCTTTAGGTCGGCCTGGATTTGCTCTTGGCGTCCAAACAACCGAATCCCCTCTGAAGCTAACTTATTGACCAGCAAATCAACGGACGCCGTAAGGATTGCCTCTCCGATGATTGACATTTTTTTCTTTTTTAACCACAGAAAGAAACAGAATTTTGAGTTTCAAAGAGCAAAATGAGAAAATTGAGCAGTAAGTGTGAAGGGTCAAGCAAATTGCACGCAACAAGTCTTCCACTTGTTGTTTACTCTAGTAAAGGGCAAATAGAAACAGAGCCCACCACCCATTAAAAATTTAGCGATTCACCAATCACCAGTCACCACCACTTGTTACCAGATTCAATGAATGTAAAATCGCACCTCGACATTTGTAGGGTCAAGCAACATTAATCCAATTGTCCGGGTAAATGCTGAATAAAGTGGACAATTGGATGTATCTACAACGATCCTTCCCTTTACAAATCTTCAAACTCATAAACCATGTTAAAATGAAAAACGTTTCTCTCTTTCTCTCTCCCTTTCTGCCGTAAAATTACTTTATGGATTGAATTAATTTCCATGCTAAAACGAAGACTTAAAAGTACGATACAATTTTTTATAATAATCCCAATGGAATTTCTACCGTCACGTTACATTACTGTAGTGTCAAAATAAATTATAATAAAATTTTAGCTGAACATAAATTCGACTCTTTTATTAAATATATATACTTAATAAAATAACAACGATATTTTATTACCTGGCTTCTCCCCAAAAAGATAATTTTCAAAACTGTTCATGGAGAAGTCTATGTTGCAGATTCTGTAACATACGCACCCAATGCATGCACCACACTTGTCCTGTGCATGGAGAAAAAGCATGCAAATGCTTTTGTTTGGAAGCTGGCTTAAAGCAGAATCAGTAAGTTACAGAGTCTGTAACTTAGCCTGCTCCATGTGAAAACAAAAAAAGTCCTGCCACCAATAATTCAGAAAGCTTCACTTTATTATACGAAGGTGAAAGCAAAAAGCCAAAAACACCCCCCACCACCATCAATAATTTAGCAAGCTTCACATGCTAGTGCCTGTCTACCTGACGAACTGCACACAGCACATGGGTGGACCAAGAATCATTGAATAGTTGTAAAAAATAAAAAATAAAAATCAGTGTCCCGCAAAAAGAATCCATCTTTATGTGTTGATATGCACATCTACCGAACATCTAAAAAATGGAAGTAGAAATTGAAACTTACTTTTTTAGTTATGGCTCATATAGGGGTGGGCATATTTTAACCGAATCGATCCAAACCGATCGGTTTCATTAGTAAAAAAACTGATTTCGGTTTATTAGATTGCAAACCGACATCACTCAGTTTGGATTTCGGTTTGGAAGGATTCCAAACCGATTCAAACCGATTCAATCCAGAAATATTATATAATTACATTATATTCTAAGTTAAGCAATCTAACTAATTATATTTATCATTTTATGCAGATTTTGACAAATCAAAAGTAATTGGGCCATACGTTTTGACGGACAAGATGCACAATATTTTAATTGTCAAATGTTGTTTAAGTTTATTTTAATTTTGTGAGTTTGTTTTGAATGAACAGGTTAAGAACTTTTTTATTAGGATGTATTATGCTGTAAACTTGTATGGATGTATCTTTGAATTGTTATGTAGATATCAAAGTAGATATGAATAATATAAAAGAGGTATTAATTTAGATTACGGACACAAAAAAATAACAAATAATTTAGGTAAAATAATATGAAAGAAGTGGGATTTTAGCTAATAAGTTCAAACCGAGGATCCAAACCGATCCAATCGGTTTGGATCGATTCGGTTTGAAAAAATTTTAGATTGATCGGTTTGAAAATATTTCAAACCGATAAGTTTGCATCGGTTTGAGAATATGTCTCCAACCGATCCAAACCAAATTTGCCCACCCCTAGGCTCATATATAATACAAGTATCAAGATTTAAGTAGAGTTCACATATACACATGCGTCTACAAAATTTTTAGGAAGTGATAACTAATATGTTGGGATATATATTTGTGGGAAATGACAAATATAGAGAATAGCAGTAAAAATGTTGGAAGTTTAATATAATAAAAAAAGGTAAACTGCAAAAAATTAATATGTACTTCAAAGCACATTACAAATTGAGTGATATACATGGGTTAAGCAAATATACCTCAATGATACAATGAGGCACTTATTTGTTTGTTTGCTTTGTGCGTCGACAAAAATAAATTAGAATACTCTTTAATGTTGCAAAAATAATGTATTGGATATTTGATGCATAAAAAAGAAAGTTATTTGATGAAATTCATTCTAGGAAATAGGGCTAAGAAAAGAGTGGTGTAGGATTATCTTATTCATATTTAAAATTCTAAATATATTGATTTACTTATCATAGTGATATAATAGTAATTGTAAATTAAAAATAAATTTAATATTAAAATAAATAGAATTTACTAATAAAAATAAGGTTATATATCTTTTTTCGAAATATTCAAGAATTTTATGTCCTTTTTTTTTTTCAAAACGTTTGGAGTGAATTTCCATTTCCCATTAAGCAAAACCCACCGCAAAAGTGAAAAGAAAAAACAGAGCCCACTACAAATATAAATCAGAGGAGCTCATGATCGTGCCTTTGCTTCACACACTAAATTAAATAAAAGCCGAACCAAGAATCTTGCCTTTGCTTAACATGATTAATTAGGCACTACATCAGAGAGAACACGAAACCAATGGACCCTTTTGTTAATCTTAAATGTCAGGAATATGATTAGCTTGGAATAAAGTTACATACTTTCTCCTCCTCTTACTGTCTCTTTATGTTCATTTCAAAAGTTTGAAGAGAGTATCAATTCTTCTACACTTTAGAATGTCAATGTTCTTGCTTTCTTCAAATGTTGAATAAAGAGAAAAAAAAAATGTTGAATGTAGAAGGAAAATGGAATGCATCCACCTTCGCTTTGGAAGTCTTCTACTTATAAAAGCAAGCTAAATTAAAAGATTTAAATCTCTCTTTTTATTACTATAAGTGCACTGCATTTTTTTTTTAAATAGTCACCTATACAAATTTGTAATGTAATGAAATATTCATATTCCTGTCGTGTCGAAATGAGATAAAATGAAATTTCAAATAACACAAATTCAACTCATTTGTTAAAGGTATATACTTAATAAGCTAATAACATAATTAACATAACGCTATTATTACACTAAATGAAATAAAAGACGGTAGCCAGTAAATGAAATTTTGTTGTTATTCTACCCAGCCGTTAGATTTTAATTACGTTGATTTAACGGTTTGGATTTATAAATGAATAACGACGTGGTGTTTGGCTACCATCTGAACCCACTGCATCTAAATGGTTTTGTGATTTTTTGCTTTCTTCTCTGTAACGCTTGACTATTTCTGGAAATATCGACCGCCATCGACAGCAAATCTGAACCATGCATTATTTCTTAGTACTAAGAAATAAAGTTTCCACCACCGTACCAGTATGTCGATTTGCGAATACATTCATTCAAATATTAAACGTTCAGAGAAGACAGCAAACCGTGGCAGGATAGCAAAAACTGCGAATGGTCATTCCCAACACAAACCCCTATGGCTGTTTTCCTTTTAATTTTCTTCTTTGAATTCTCCTTTTATTAATCATTAGAAAAACTCCCTTTTTTTAAAAAAAATCATGTGTTATTAACATTTATATGGTTCATGTCATCGAAATCAAATGGTTGTTATCTACGAAAAGAGAATTGCTAGAAATTTTGTTAGTCCCATTGCAACAATATATTGTTATAAATTGCATTGTTTCCCATTTAACAAATATAATAAAATTTCAATAAATTAATAGTTTTGGGGATCATAAAAAAATTTATTAAAATTTAACAAATATCAATCAATTGGTAAATTAATAAATTATTAATTTATGAAAATATTCATTATTTTGGAAAAACATGATCACGTTTTTAATATTGATTTACCCTGAGTTAATATCTATTATGTTTTATTTGTCTATTAGTTTTATCTTGGGAAGATTTTTTAAGAGTTAGCTGCTTTATATTAAGTTATTAACAGTAATAAAATTATTAGTTGATACAGGCGAATTTTCTGACCAAAATCGTACAAAGAAGTTGAAAGTGTTTATTTTTGTTATTTCAACACATTCTAACAAACTACAAGCGGTCACAAAAAGGTTGATACCCCTACTTCTTGTTCTTTTTTTCCTCAAGGGTCAAGCAAAATACGACGTAAAATGTGGCGAGTCTTCCCACTTGTTGTTCTTTGCAGCTAAGAAAAGAAAAACAGAGCCCGCCACCCATTAATAATTTAGCAATTCACCAATCACCACAAAATTCCATTAGATATTCGTCGATCAAGTAGTTAATCCAGTGTCTGTTACGTAGAGCCTTCACTTTACAAATCTTCAACTCATAAACCAAGTTAAATCAAGACGTTTCTCTCTCTGTATATATATATATGTTTTTTTAACTCCTAAAACGTTTCTTTTTAGAAATATTTTACTTTATTCATCTAATATGTTATCTAACAAATAGACACCGATGAAATTACTCTAAAGTGAAGATGAAAGGGAAAAAAAAAAACATTCCAACCACCAATAATTTAGCAAGCTTCACTTTTATTCCACCAAAGTGTAAATAAAGCCAGCCCCCACCACCATCGATAATTTTGCAAGCTTCACACGCTTGTTGTCTTCTCCTTGACGAACTGGACGTGGGTGGACCAAGAATCAGTGAAAGAATTTTAAAAATAATAATAATAAAAGAAAAACCTAAACATTTTCGACTTAGAGTAGAACCGTAATTAATGCTAAAATTTACTCCGCTAATGTTTTCAAAATATTGTTCGTTATCATTGTACAGGAAATAAGACTAAGTTTTGGACATTTTCATATTCACTTACTTTCAAAAGTAGTATTTCGAAACATTTTACAGAATCAAGTAACAGTTATATAACGAGAAAAGTGCAAAGTTGTGTAATTCTAATGTTTTTTTTATCACAGACACTCAGATCATTTTTTATTTGGGTGCCAACTCGCCAATGAACCCATGATTGAATAAGTGTTTAGAAAGTTTATTTTATTTTTTTGTTAATTAGGTTAGTATTTATGATTGAGTGACTCAGAACTATATTTTAGATTGAGAATCAATGGTTCTCCCACACTGAGAGGCTGTAAGTTTAAGATTGTCGTTTGCTATTTCATCGACAGGAGAAAACTCGAATTTATTAAAAGGAGAAGGCCATAAAGGTTTTCCTTTATGAGAAATGTATCTGATCATTCCTTTTTACTTGAAAATTTCATATATAAAAACTCATTAATAAATGACAGAATATACATAAATTATTAATTCATTTGATAGTTGATTATCGAAGGACATGTGACCCATGGGAGCATGCAGACTATAAAATAATTCTTTTTTTTTATTAAACAAAAAATCGGTGATGTTGAAAAGCAATATTATTATTTCTCTAATTGGGGTGAACATTCATAAAAAGAATGCCGTATGAAACTAAATTATTAATTCGTTTGACATGTGACCCACAATAAATAGTTAAATTTGGCGGCAACAATAATTACAAGACGAACTTAAAGCAGCACATAGGTTTTTCTTAAAAATACATAAACAATTCGATATTTGAAATTCTAATATCTCACTAATATTGATCATGATTCAGATACCAATTAGATCCACTTACAATTTCTTTTTCTTTTTTTTTGGGTAAACTCGTGTCATATACTAAAGTCTTTAATTTGGGTTGTATCAATTTTTTGGTGGTTATCTTGTTTTATTTTTTTTTAATGCAAGATTTTTCGTAGAAATACATCAGGAATAAGAGTGAAATCCCAATTTTAAAATCTGGGAGAAATGAAATGCGATATATTTTTTTTAGGAATAAAACAATTTAATTTTTTTTTTTAATTTACTAGCAAAAACTATTAATTTATCAACCCATCAAGTTATTGGTTTCATTTACACTGATAGTCGGTTTCTTAGTTTCATTTACATTAATAGTGAATCGTTTTTAGGAATCCATTAAGTTCACATGCGCGTAGACATCTGTTGCCAGCCCTTTTATTTTTATTTTTGTATCTCCCAAACATTATTAGAGTCCCACATTTGTGACACATCATTAAGTAAAATGTGCCAATTAGGAAGAATACTTGACATTTTTTATTTTATAATTTTTAAGAAATATCAAATATACATGACATTTTGTGAAAAATTAAGTAAATGTGAAATATAAATGACAATTTATTTAAATGTCATATAATTGTGATGTTTGATCAAATAAGTGACAAATATATAATATATTACATATTTATGGAATAATTATCATTTATATTTTCCTTCTATTGACTTAAGAAAAAAAATTAAAAAACTCACTATCACTGCTTTTGTTTTCATTCTTAGAACAGATTAGTTTCTTTTGAGAAAATTCAAACTCATTCCCATTACTTCCTTTTCAATAATCACCTCCCAGTTTTTTCATCAATCACTCAATTTCGACTTTCATATCCATTCTCTTTCGAAGAAGAACGCACGAAGAATTTTAGCTTGCTTCTCGAATTTCAGGTATTGTTTCCTTTAATTTTTTTTTTTTTTTTACTTCTCTCTTTCTAGTTTGATAATTTAGGGTTATAGTTAAATTAATTGTATTTTTAATCAACCTAGATTGATTTAACTGATTCCAAGTCTCAATTTCCTGTCCAACAAACAAGGAATGCACAAATAATTTTTCATTTTCATTCTCAATTTTGAAAGAATCAATCCATTTATTTTATCTTTGGTAGTACACTTATGTTCAATTTTTGTTTATTTAACTTAAGACATTATTTTCATTCTTTTCTTCAAGCAGATTATAGCGTTGCTCCTCTCATTGATCATATTGAGAACAGTGCTTTCTCCTTAATTCCGCCAAGAACAACGTTAATTTCAAGTGATAATTGACTGTGTGATATTTTCAATTGAAATTAATTGAGTCTCGTAATGATAATAGGGATTTGATATTTACATCCTGTTGAAATGATTTTAGAGTGTTCTCCTATTTGAATGCTCATTACTTGTTTGATTAAATGTCTCTTTAAAAGATTATTTTTGTTTTTTAGCAAACATCTTACTGAGATGCCTCTCGTACTAGTATTACCGTAATGCACTTTGCTTCAATTTGGTCTGTTTACACATTTTAACAAGGGAAAATTACAGAACTGCAACAGTTTTCAAATTGATTGCAGATTAGAAGCAATGTTAATTTATGCTGCAACAGTTCAATGGGCTGGGCCCAAGTTTAGGACTTTAGTTGCTCAATTAATGAATCCACCACTCATCAGACTTAGAACTTACATCTATTGAATCTATAAAAATAGTTGATGGAATCAATACCGAAAGCTTCATTTGATTAATAATAAACTACAGATATTTATTTATAACATCTGTTAGATTCTGGACAATCACAAAGATATAGTAGCAGAAACTATGTTCGAGACACTGTAGTTGCTTAATTAGTGAAATTGTGCTCTCATTGCCCCCTTTTTTGGTTGATTCTATAATTTTATTAGTTGTTCTTGTGGTTGTAAACAATATCAATTTCTAATATTAATGAAACTGAATGAATATAATGTGATGCATTTGCAGGAAAGTTAATAGTTTAAATATGGATAAATCTTGGATGTTGATGGATAGAAGGTCTATAGAATATGAGAACACGGTAAATGAGTTTCTCAAGTTTGCAGTACTTCGTGCTAGTCATCCTGAGCTTTTGAGATGTCCATGCCAAGCATGTCTTAGTTTATAGGCTCAAACAATTAAGAGTATAGAAAATGCATGATAGAACACAGAAGTCATATTTTAGCAACAATCCTCAGCTCACTGGCCCTTAGTTCAGAATGACAATTCTTATTAGCCAAAGATTCAAAATGATTTTTAGTTGTTTATAAGTAGAACACTAGATCAACAAATAATTGAAGACCTGCAGCTTGGCTATTGAACTATACGATGATGGCAATTCGAATACTACAACTTGGCTCTGCCATTCGAAGTAAGCAACGCAGCTGCCCAAAGTCTGCCAAGCCACATCAAGACAATACTAAGATAC